>OZ007554.1:184307767-185507767 GCA_963931855.1 Philhelius festivus | reverse complement strand
AATATTTTTTTGTTTGCTTATTCGTTCGTCTGGAGAAGTGACATTCCCATTTCACCAAACTACCACTCTCTGTGGATGTATTGGTTTCTGGACAACAACGTGTGGGTTTTTTGAGCCCCAGATGAGACAATTGTAATTGTTAACGTAGCCGCCGAGATAAAAATGTACCTCGTCAAAAAAGGTGATTTTTTGTCCAATTCAAGCTGATCCAAGCCCCAAACTGCGAAGCGATAACGAAGCGGACGGTCGTGACCTTCAATTGCTAAGTCAATTGGGCTTTGTAAGCGAATAGTCCGAGATCTTTGTGCAGAATTCTCCTCAAGCTAGTGCATGAAATGTTGAGCTGTTGAGATCGATGGCGAGTTGTTGTGCGTGAATCTCGCACTCGTGGCTAAAGCAGCCACATTCTCGTCTGTGCGCACTGTACGACGACAATGACCATGAGTGTTGTCGACTAGCACACCAGTCTCACGAATGTCTTGTTTTCAATGTTTCCCAATGCTATTCAAGCGTAAAGCGACTCATTTCGTTCCGCGGAGGTATGATACTCACTTTCGGTCAAGATTTTGAGCGGGAGACAGCTGTCAATGTCAAAATAACCTATGATTTAATTTTTGAACATTTGTTTATTTGACAGGCCCATTTTGTATGAAATATGACATCGTTCAAATTGCCGCCGAGTGCTTCTTACGCGAGTGGTTCAATTTTCAATGGCTCTTCCGCATAGATACAAACCGAGTCAGCGAACAAACGGCGTTTTCTATGGTCAGCAACCTTGAACTCATGGGTCAGATGGATCTTGCACGGTTGACTTTCTGTGACTTTTTCCGAATGCAATACCACTTGGTGGAGCTCATGTGGATTTGGAATGTCCCAATGCCCTTTCATCTAAAAATTGTCCTCGTTTGATTTCAATTAACGTCCACATCAGCTCTGTTTGGGAGTAGGGCTGAATTTCCAAAGTTTACAGTCCCAATATGAATTCCAACCAAACCTACTGATTATTTTATGTAACCATCGTATATAAGAGCAAGTTGTAACAACCTACTCGTGCACCTTCTTCCCTTGACTACCTATCTATACATACTTATAACGCTGCTTATATTTAAAATACACAAGTTAAGGTTTTTCATTGTGGAATACCTAACGGAAACAGTATCCAAAAGCAAATACTTTGAATTATTCAGATACTTAAAGAAGTAATATCGTTTTCTGATGGAAATAATTATTTATATGGAGGTACTGAATCCTTTGTTTTAAATAAATATGTAATTCGGCTTCTACCTAACCGCAGAGAGAGAGAGAGAAAAATAATATAATAATAGGGTGAATTGGTATATTTTTGAACCAAATAAGTAGATACCTAAGAGGATACGATATTAATAAGAAATTAATATTGATTGACATGCTTGTTTGTTCATTAAAAGGAAATTGAAAATAAGTAATAAATATTCCTGTTTAAGAATCAAATATCACCTACAATTTATGACTTGCTGATGTATTCCCTTCACATTAAGCCAGGTTTACTTTTAATCATCTTAAGTAGACAAATTTATTATTATTTGTTTCAATTCCTCTTAGCTATTTTTTTTTTAATTTTGCTATCAAACATTAGTCCCAACATAAATGAATACAGAGTTAGGGCGTTTTAGTTTTTGAGTTCAGAGCAGTTCCGGAGTTGTCAAAAAAGTTTTGGTGTTTCCCTCTGAAATTCCGTTCCGTTCTGCACCTTCTCAGAGCACGTCCAATGAGCTCGGCATAAACTAGTCAGAACTAGTTAAATGCTGAACACGTCAGTTTTGGGCCTCGGTTAAATGAAAGAAAAATTATAGAAATGGCGGATGTACGGTAAAATAATTCTAGACATAGCTAATAAAATAAAAATCATATGACAGTTCGAGTTCTAGTGTGTTTCATAATTAAATCAGAAAGCTTTGCACACAATTTGAGATGACAAAAATCCGCAACTACTTTAATTTGCTCAAAAGCTACTTTTTGAACGGCACAGTTTCTTGTATACTCCGTTTGCTGATAAACCGATCCTTCCATTAAAGTCTCTAATGATTATTAAGTCTGATGAGTTCATATTATTTAGTAAATCAATAAGTTCAATTAAAAAGCTCAAGTGACCTCAACTCCACCCAGAGAAAAACAACATCATAAAATTAAGTAGGAAAGTATTTAAAATTACGTTGCTATAACTTTTGATTTATACGCTTTAATTTAAATACGATCAACTTTGTTTCAAATAAGAAAAATGTTTAATTAATCACAGTATAGTTAAACACCATTGAATTAATGTTTTTCTATTTTGAAATGTAATCGAGGCATTTTCGTTGTTCATTTAAAGACGTTTGATATTTAATTTATTTGAATCAAACTTGAAACTTAATACATCAAAGTGGTAACTTATTTGATTTTCTTTCCTTTTTGAATCGTATACATAATTCACTTTGAACCAAAGTTAAAGTACAACAAATCAAAGTTGTAATCGTTTTGACTTGTGAACGATAACAGTAAACATTTTGTATAAGAAAGAAATCATATGTACCTATGTGTGTTCCCGGCTGTCGTTGTTGCGGGTCGAGGAAAATGTATCTGCCATTCTCTTTAGAGCTTGTGAGCTGTACTTATTGTGAAGTGTTACCTAACGTTATAATAATAAAATAAATTAAAATAATTCAAGTAGTGGACGAAAGCGGACAGCTTCAAAGTTTAATTTATTCTAATCCTGCTAACGAGAACAACCGCGACGATTCCGCAAAGCTGCATGAAGATCTGGAACTATACTTATTCAGAAATTTGAAGGTAACATTAAACTATCTCTTTTTTTTTCTTATTATATAAATTTTATTCAAGTTCCGAATTGATGACGAAACCCTCTCAGAGATCTCCAAAGTGGCAAATTGGCAGCGCCAAAATTGCAACAATTCTGATTCCCGTCAACACCAACCTCAAGTTTAAAATCATTTCTTAAAATTGTAAGTATACATACATACATTTTTCTCAATATAAAAATTATAATGTAATATATATTTTATAGGATATTTTAAAACTTTTTAACTCATCATCGAAAGGGAAATCATTGATCCAGTCTTTACAATCCCTCCACTACACTTGTATCAAATTAATAATGGCAAGACTTACATACATTAGAAACAAATATTTGTAAATTTTGTTTGTTGTTTTGTTATTAAGTTAGTTTATAAGATTTTTTTTATTATTTTATTTACAATAAAAAGAAAATACCTTTGCAAAAATAATTGTTTTTAATCGATTTGAATATTTGAATATAGTGAGTGACTTTAAATCAATGAATGCTAGTAAATATTATTAAATTGTTTGTAATTGATTTATTCCCGATATCTATTTACTTTAAACGCAAAGCGTGTTTAAAATCAATTGATATTTTTTTTGAATCAAATGAGAATCGTATTTAAAACTATAATGGCGCTTTTCAATTTAATGTTACGTAGTAATTAATGTAAATATGTTTCTAATTGATTTGATTCCGATTTCTATTTACTTTAAACGCAAAGCGTGTTTAAAATTAATTGATATTTTTTTGAATCAAATGCGGATCGTATTTAAAACTATAATGCTACAACTTTAAATCATATTGGTTTCAAATTTGATTTGAAATGAAGTAGGGAATCACTTTTCATTGATTAACAACTTTGATTTAAATATTTTCGGCATTAGAGCCAAATCATATTGGTTTTACTTTGATTCAAAGTTGTTTTTTTTTTTATTTTACGTGCTTTTTTCTCTGGGTGTCCAAGGTGCGTTTCGCCCAGGTACGACAGTGGGATCATCAGTTAGATGCTGTCGTACCTTTCTAAGATTCTAAGACGCAAATATTGGTCGATGTTTACCAACTCTAATAAAATTTACAGCTTTAACAGACTGTGAATTTTATCGTTCTAGGGAAATTTGGTTAAATTCAGACACCTAGAACAATAATGTCCGTGGTCAGAATATTAAATCAATAGAGAAATGAAAATCATTTCTGTTTAAGTGGAGTGATTGAATTAAATTCAATTAAAAAGCTCAAGTGACCTCAAATCGAAGGTGCGTTTCGTTTACTCTTTAATTTCAGGAAAGTGTTCACATTGCATTGCAATTACTTACTTACTCCTCAGACTTATTTTTACGTCTCTGTAGTAGAGTTTTAAATTAAAGAAACAAACCTGTCTTTTTCATGATTTAAATATTGTAAGAAAAAGAACGCACCTTCGTTAAGTGACATGCAGTTTGTTTTTGTTATGCGCGAAACAGATTAAACCAGCAACAGCACCAGCATCGTCAACAGCAAACAGCACGCTGACCAGCAAACATTTCTCAAACACATTGCCACCAGCAACGTCATTTCATCTGTTTGACATTTCATATGGAAACAAATTTTTTCATTGTGGTGCCACTGAATATTGCAGTGGCAAAGTTGATAACACTGCACCAGCAACAGCAAATTTAGGACTTTGGCCTAACGACGACGCTGTGGGCGTTGCTTTTGCTGTTCTTATGTGTGTTGAACAATTGAAATACATTGGCTCTAAATTAATGGCGGCCGCTGTTGCTGTTGACGGTGCTGTTGCTGGTTCAATCTGTTCCGCGCTTTAGAGTTATAAATGAGATAGTAGATTGGGCTTAACAACAGAGCAAGCTGCTAGCCAACGGGCGAAGTTTTGCGTTATACACGTGACCGAACACTGCCACTACAGTGGGTTTTGAAAAGAAAGAGCAACAATGAGAGGAAGCAAAAATGAAAGAAGGAGGCCGCCATGATGGACTTTTAGCAAGATTCTGTGTGAGAAAGGATCGTCAAAAAAAGATTTTGAATTTCGTCTTCGAGGAAAATTTGTTGGGGCTCAAATAACTTTGAGAGGGCTCAGATAATTTCGAGATGAGAAAAAGTCTTGAAGAACGGATCTACTTCGAGAGTTAGAGCAGTTGGACCAAGAAACTCAAGAGGAAAATTCCATTTACTAAGAATAAAAATAATTATCTTGGTGTGTAGAATTATTGAAGTCGTTGTGTTTTTAGTAAGTCAGCTTGGGCAATTAAATATCTTTTGTTTCCCGAAAATACGCTTTTTTGACAGATCATCGTCTGTTTACTCTTTTTTCCTATTCTCAAATTTGCGTACCGCGAAGCACATGCATCGGTCTTGTGCAATTAATCTTTTATTCGTTTAAATTGCTAAATAATTGTCGATACCAATATTCAAAGTAGTGGTTTGATAGTTTCGATGATCATAAAATAGTGTTGAATTCGCGGTTGGTAAAAATTGCAACAATAATTATAGACATTTTTGAAAACATATATTTTTGATTTTTGAACAAATAATCAAGAATCAAGGATCCTCAGAGCAGACTTTTCGTGTTGGGCATTGGGAGAACTTGCGCCCTGGAATAGAAATTTCAGAAAATCAGGCCATTGGTTGTTTCTGTCATCGTCAATCAAATTTTGAGCAGCTTCTGCTACTACTTCACACAGATCTTGCCACACAATAAGCTGATACTTCTTGTTGCACCACTAGAAGTATTTGTTGTAACAGTCATCCTTGAGGTTTTGTGGGAATGCTTTGTAGAACTCAAGGAAATCCTATGGGAAGAGCCTTCTTCAAACAACAGCGGCCATCAGCCGTATCTCCTGTATCTAAAAGTGACTTTAATAGCTGTTGAAATTGAACTTGATCGGCAGTCATTGTATTATTTTTTGAAAAGACATCGCACAAGAATTTTGCAACGCAGCACTGCGCACGAGCCAAAAACAGACTCTTCGATCTCCTTGAGCTGTTAATCTACGTACGACCTGTTGCAACATATTTGCATGAACTACTCCTGTCACTTTTTCACCTAACCACCAACAGAATTTTTCTCTGGGGTAATTTGTAATCTTCGATAATTTCGACTGGCTTTTTGGGTTGGTAGGAATGCATAGTGGTGTGTCTCTTACTCAGGTACTCTCTTAAGACTCTAAAAACTCCAAGTTGTTCCAAGCTAATTCGTTCGAAGTCGAATTCTTTCTTCTTGGGAGTTCGCAATTTCTTTTCAATCCACAATCGTGCTATGAATTCTGCCACAGCTATAAAATAGTCCCAACGTTTTCCTAATACATTGTACGCTAGTGTAAGATATCCGAAACGTGCCACATCGTCGATTATGTTGATGGTTGGACCATCTGCAGAGAGGCAGGTTCGGTTGTGTATCCTAAGCCTTGAAATGCTAGTGCTTGCTTATTACCGTATTACGACCGTTAGGGCTATTAGTCGAAATGCGGTAGTTGATATCGTTTGGAGAGGCTGTAGAGGCCTTAAGTATTGTATTCCTTAAGGTGTGTCCACACCAAAGAAACATTTCAGGAAACATTGTTTAAAAAACGTTTCTGAAATGTTTCCCATTTGTTTAAAAAACATTTCAGAAACATTTCAGAAATGTTTCTGATTTGTTTTTTCGGTGTGGACGCTTTGAGAAACATTTATGAAATGTTTCTTTGTTTCCCATTGTTTCCAGATTGAGTTGTCTGTAATTTTTTTTCTCGCCTGTGTTGTACTTTAAGCGCATGAATTTTTTTTTCTACTTCATCTTTATCACAATTTATATTTTCGCAAATTTCAGATATATCATTGGCTTTTTTGATTTTATTTTTAAAATTTTCGTCAAGAGTGGATCCGAGCGTCCAGAACAAAGAAAACATTTCAGAAACATTTCAGAAATGTTTCTCTGTTTCTGAAATGTTTTTTAAATGTTTCTGAAATGTTTCTTAAATGTTTCTGAAATGTTTAAAAAATGTTTCTTTGGTCTGGACACACCTTTAAGCACAACTTTGACATCGCAGTTTGGTGAGGCTTCTTGGGCTCCGTTCACTTTGAAACATTTTCAATTTCAACGCATATTAGACTTACGAGTACTCGTATATCTTAGAAATTGGCCTCGCGGAAATTGCTTCTTCACTTCTGAAAAAACAGTCCTGATAATGAGACTCGATAATTCTTGCATCTAGAACTTCAAAATCGAAATCAGTCGACTGAAATAAAGCATAAAAACCGTTATACCTTAATTAAGCAGAAATTTATTGCTTCCACCGATTACACCTGTTCAAAATTATTGAATGTCATAAAACAAATTCTGGCATACATTTAAGAAAAAGAATATCCTCACGACACGCACTTTCTTGTCTTCCTTTTGAGAACAAAAGTCCTTGTATAAATCTGAGCCATAACAAAGTTATTCGAACCTTAACTATTCCAAACTATAACTCAATCCCATTTATGCACTATTATGTGCAAAAATCGTAGGTAAAAATCCAACCCAAAAAATTTATCACATCCATCAAGTTTATGGTAATCAGTTTCACAGGTAACCATATAGAACCTTGAAAAAAATGTCGTCATCCTCGTGCCATTATTCCCAACCCAGAACAGTCATCTATAGCACGCATACATAAAATGTAACATGTGAACAGAAGAGCTATCAGGCTTCCAGTTTTTAGTCAAAAACATCAGATTGATCCATAAATGGAAAATCACCGCTGACATAGTGTTAGTTAGATCCCTTCCCAGGGAAGAAGTAGACGACGTAGACGACGACGTTGTCCTTGTCAACTAAGATATCAGTTAAGAAAAAAAAAATGTCTTGCTTTCCTAACAAGACCCTCTGGAAAGGTATTAAAAAAGGTTTTTTTCTTGTCTTAACTTTCAGCTACTTGTCTGGCAGCATTGGGCAACGATAATCTGCAATTTTGACAGGAATTTACGATCCTACGGTTGGCTGTCAATGTGTGGAATACGGGTGGCACTGATGGAGTGACTCTAAGGAGTCATAAAAATGGAATTTCCCAAGAACTTCTATGAGAAAAGTTATGTAAGATGGCTTGTGTGTACATATATGTTGATGTAGGTACGTAATTTTCATATCTGGCCTTTCGGTGTGCTTTTTCAGTTTGGATTACTTGGTGAATGGGCGACGAAGAATTTTTTAAGAAGAATATTCACCTTTGATGGTGATTGGTTTAGTCAAACTGATTTAGGGCAGAAGAGATATACCTAGTTTTGAAATTAGGAAAAACAAGTAACTCAATATGGCTTGGGCGTCTTCCTTTGACATTTCAATTTTGGTATTTTTTTTTTTGAAGGGTATTCATGCGATGAGATTTCGTCAAATTTTGCTCAAAATATTTGCCAAGCGTACCTTTGAATCAAACAGTGTACCTTTATTTTATATATCTACAGAATGACAACGGTAGTCCATTCATTTACTTCGAACTTTTGTGATTTCAATACGTTTGAAAGAATTTCAATCCAAAGCTGTTCCGGTTTTAGGTTTTCACCAGGAGAAGCCTTCACTAAATGTTAGAAAAATTCCCATTCATGCATGTATCTACATATCTACGTGATTTTCTGTCCAAGATATTTCTGAGGAATAAAATTCACAGTTCAGCAAAAACATCGTATTATACGTCTCATTCAAATTAAAGTTACGGAATACTTTACGATTTATGTGAATTGTTTACCTGATCTTTTGCGTAGTTTCAAAATTTTGGGGAGAATTTAACTTCAGTCTTCAAAACTTGATAGGTTTTTTGATATTAACAAAATGGTTAAATGCTTACTTGAAGGTGTGGGCTCGAGCCCAGGTTAAGGCTTTTCGCATAGGGATTTCCCATTTTTGAGAAGTGCAAGGGCAAAAGATTCAATTATTTTATGAAAGTATGTCTTCGAGCAACATTTCGCACAATTCACCCATTTTATGGTCGCCATAATCTTCCGAAAGGCCTATTTCTGGATGAATGGGTTGATCAACTAAGAAAATTGTCGAATTTAGGACGATCACAATCCATACGAGATCCACAAAATTACAATCAATCCAGAAAAACTCGCTCTTTGGTGTAGATTTAGGACTAGCTGCATCGTCGTTGAAAACGACGTGACATTTGCTGGGCTATCACCGTCAACAACTGGCGTTATCGATCGATCATAACCAATTTCTTCTCGCCCGAATGAGACTCCGCGGTGCTACGTGGTATATAGCCCTTGCCATAATGGACAATTTACACGAGCGATTTCCAAACATGGTTATCTCAGGCAAAGTCGATGTGAATTGGCCACCAAGATCGTGCGATTTGGTACAGCTGGAATTCTTCTTGCGAGGTTTTATTAGCTGTTTTTTCGCAAGTCCATATAGAATTGTAGAACAAAACGACATCGGGACTTAGGAACTTTTTTGCAAAAAGTTGGAAGCACTGTTCACGCTATGGGATTTGTCAGCTGTATTGAGAAAACGTCACTTTTGACTTCTCTGAACAAATTATCGATATCATTAAAAGTAGATACTTTTATTTTGGAATCACCGTTTTTATCAGGACTTAGATTAAGTGTCGAAAATTATCTGGACTTAGCTAAGTCCGTATAGACTTAAGTAGTTGTTGTATTTACATGTAGGGCGCTTAATCCCGATTTCGTTTTTTTGTACAATTCCTTATGGACTTGCAAAAAAAACACGCCTATTTTGCCAATAACCTATAAACCACCACTGCCCCGAAAATAAACATAATCAATGCCATTACAAAAAAATTGAACCTTATTTATATGCCAGAGTTATGGAAACTTGAACGTTTCGCATCAGCGCCATCCACCAAAGGTGCGACAGGAATTTAAATGATGTTATACTATTTTACACCATGCATATTTTTGTTTTATTTAAATTTATGAAGGGTTTTTCAAAAGGGCCGGGTAAATATTGAAATGAAATAAAACAAGCTGTGTGTGAGGTATAGGTCTAATCCTTTATTTTTAAATGCGCATGTAAATTATGAGCCATCTAGTGGTTTCTTCTTAAATTATTAGATATTTTGACACTGTCAGTGTTTTCCGCTCGAAATCTTGACAGAAAGTCGGTATCATACCTCCGCGGAACGAAATGAGTCGCTTTACGCTTAAGCCACTTGAACGACACTGTGTTCCATAATTAATGGGAATGTTTGGTCTTACTAATAAAGCCATAATTGCATTTTTAAAAAGAAACTTGTATTTGGCACACATGTCTGCCTCAGCTTCTTAGTGTGACATAGATCCGAGTGGACCAATTTTCAATGACTCTTGCACATAGATCCTGCCAATCTGAGCGGTGGCCTGTGTTATGTTTACCTTAAGTGCATCGGTCGATTGTGGCTTATGCGCATATACCTGAGACTTTAGGGAGCTCCACAAGAAATAGCCTAGTAGGGTCAAATTACATTAATTTGGAGTCCAAATCAAGTCACATCTGCGAAAGACAAGGACAACCTTACCCTCAAACGGTTCATGAATAATATCAATCGTCAACTGTGTCGCAAGTATAGCGCCGCGCCGTCTTGCTGGAACCACGTGTCGTTTAGATCCACAAGGTTCAATTTGAGCCATGAGAAAACGGTAATCATCGTTCTGTAGCGCTCACAGTTGATAGTGACCGCCGCAACAACATTGTTTTCGAAAAATTATAGACCAATGAAGCCGCCGGCCCAAAACTATGTACACCAAACGGTATCTTTTTGAAAATGCATGTTCAGCTGGTGAACCTCGTTTGGTCTTGTGGCTTCCCTTATACCGCAAATTTGCATATGATTTTCGGTAAAAATTGGAGTCCTCTTCCAAAATCTCCGAAGGCTAGTCAGCGAACAAATAGAGTTATCTGTGCCATGAATTCTGAGCTCTTGGGCCAGTCACTACATTTATCGTAAAATAGGCGCAACGAGCGCAACATTTGCACTAACGAACAGTCATTTTGATAGAAAAAAAAATGTTTTATCCTTTATACGTGCTGTTCAATGCTTTAACTTACCATCATGCTTTGGGATCAGTAACTAAATAATAAATAAAAGATTTGACAGATGCTACCAAAAGAACATGGCTGCCTTAGACTTCCAAAATCTATCCGCTCCAATTGATAAATCCTTTAGAAAGAAATGAAAAACCCTTTATATTAAATTGATGTACGTAAGTATTTACTCGGTTGAATGGCAAAATTAAAGCCTATACCACATGCCCAGTGTTTAGTCTGGCTTAACCAAAAAAATCGTGATTAACATGTGCACTTCCATCAAGAATAAATTCCTTATTCAACTTCGAATGCCGTCTTGGATACGGGACAGAAACAGTGTTTAAGACAGAGACTTTGAGCGAGCAAAGCACTTCGATGTGAAACATCAGAAACAATAAGTGTAATTTCAAACAAGACGGTTGGTAGTTGATCAAAAAACATCTAGGGATTTATTTTACTTGATGCGCTAGGAGAAACAGGCAAAACACGCCCCATGTTTTGCAGCTCTGTGGAAGCTCTGTGTATTCAAAACTCAAACTTCATTGGATTTTAACAGGCGGTGGACATAAACACCAAATCAGGCATCCTAAAAAACGTATAAAATTATCATTTAAAACGAAAGCACAATGGAATTAGCGTTGCCAGACGTCCCGGCTTACCCGGGACATTCCAGATGTCAGACATAAATTCATTTGCCCCGCCAGGACAGCTTTTTTCCCGGGTTGGGACTCAAACTAAAAAAATAATGCCTAATGTACTTAAATGTTCTTCAGTGATAAGGAACAACCACTACATTGCGATTTAACCTTAAGAAATTACTTTTAAAATTTCAATCAAACAAACCTAACTTAAGGAAAAATTTATTTTTGTAAACTGACATCTGTCATTAAAATTGACAAAAGAAAAATATTTGCAAATGATAAATGACGAAAAAGTCATTTACATAATCAGTAATTGAAAAAGTCATTTAATTAGTAATTAATAAAAGAATTTATTTATTTTTATCTACACGCATTATATGATTTTTACTTGCGACTTATAGGTACTATAAGGCAAGTTATGCATTCGTAGAATAATCTAACTCGAGATTTTGATCAAAGTTGACATTGGACATTACGATGATAGCGAAGACGAAAAAGTGGGTCTCACAATTCTGTCTGTCTGTCTGTTCAACTACAGCCTAAACTGCTCGGCCGATTTTCGTTAAACTTGCGATATCTACCCAGTTTAACGAAAATTTTCTTCCCCAAATTATTTTTTTCTTTTTTTTTTTAAAGCCCGAAAATAATGGTACTTGCCATACGATTTTTTTCGAAATTATATAAATATTTTTTTTCCCAAATTTCATTTAGTTAAAGCTAGGTAATGGTTAATGGTAATGGTACGACCGATTTTGAAAATTTTCTTAATGTTAAAGCTCCCCAGCAGTTTAAATATTATAGTGTATTCAAATCCTATAATTTATATAAGAATTCTATAATTTAATAAAAAAAATTGAAATCAAGATAATGTATTACTGACTGTAACTACCACAGAACGATTTATTCGAATTTTGAATTTCTCATTATCGGAATAACGGATTTTAATAAATTTTTGTAAAGAGAAGCTTCTAAAAAGTGTAAAAAACATTGCATTTCAAAACTCTAAAAAAAAATATTTTTTTTTTTTTGTAAATTTAATTTTTATTCGAACAAAATCAAAAATTTCAAATTGACGTACAAACATTTAATCTTAAAAATGATTTAAAAATTTAGTATATATATTTTTAAGAAATAACTACAACAAAGTATAATTTTATTCTTGCATTGATCAATATTTGTTTGAATCACATGGCATCCTGTGTTTAGCTAGTTGGAACTTGTTTTAGTCATTTAAAAAATTAATTTTTCTCTAATAACATTAATTTTTAAAATTCTTAGTCTTTTACGTAACAGCAAGTTCATGCGACCCAGTCGTGCATTTTATTTATTTTGTCCCGGACAATATGATGAAATCCCGGGATTTTTTATTATTTAAGCCACTTGTCCCGCCGAGGTGCAAGAAAAATTTGGCAACCCTAAATGGAATGCCCACTTAGAAATCACTCAAAGTGCTTGACCGGACTTTCCATGATATTCTTCTGTCAATCTTTGCTTATTTTCCCGCGATCGATCAAAGCCCACAGATGAGCTGAAAGCATGTCAAGCATGATATCTTTGGAACAAATTTGAGAAAATCAAGCTATCGACGACCGTGTTCATTAACTGCAAGAAAAACACCTTTTTGACATCCGAAATGTCAAAATTCCAATTGGTGAAATTTTGTTCCCGCCGAGTTTCTATCAAATTGAACTGAATATTTAAGCCTTTTCGACAAGATATTCAAAAGTCTAACAAAAATCCGAATTAGCTATGCTGTAAACGTGCAACTTTGGTGCCAAAAACTTGATGATATCAACAAGTTCAATGAGCAAATTCAATTGAAACTTCCAGGTGAAACAATTAACTATAAGTCGATCTAGGAAGAAGAGCAATTCATCAATTAACCTATCAAATTTTTGAATTCTTTTAAGCACCTTCAAATACCACCGCATATATTAACATGAAAATCTGTATCACCGGTGATGCTTAAACACACCAAAATTGTGCGACGAAAGTAGAAAAATTGTCACCAAATTTAATCGAAGCAACAATCACCGGTAGTAAATTCAAAAACGAAGACGAACTGATTTCACGCATACCGATGATTTCCATTATACTCGTATTATAGAAAATGGGTGATTTTTTTGTTATTTTCTTTTTGGCAACACTGGTTTTGACAGCTCACGCACGTTTTGTGTTTTGTGTCATTGTCAAACATCTTCAGTTTGGTCTATAATTTAACCATAAATTGTCTTACAAACGAACAACGCCTGCAAATTATTGAATTTTATTATCAAAATGCGTGCTCTGTTGAAAGTTCATAGCGCACTTCTTCCATTTTATGGTCAGTTTAATCGACCTACTGAGGCGGCTATTCGGGCTATTGTGACTAAATTTCGCACCAAATTTATATTGTTGGACATTAAACCAACAACACGCTTACGTAGAGTGCCAACTGAGCAAAATATCGCAGCTGTATCGGCCAGTGTTAGTGATGACAATGAATTTACTATCGATTCGGCGCCATTCGCAGCAATTGGGCCTCTGTTACTGCACTACGTGGAAAATTTTGCGGAAGGATTTAGGTGTGAAGCCTTTCAAAATACATCTGATGCAAGAATTGAAGCCGAACGACCTACCACCGACAACGAATTTTTGGTGAAAGGGCTCTTCAAAATTTGGCCAAAGATCCACTTTTTTATCGAAAAATTGTGTTCAGCGACGACGCTCATTTCTGGTTGAATGGATACGTGAACAAGCAAAACTGCCATATTTAGAGTGAAGAGCAGCCAGACGCATTGCAAGAGCTACCAATGCATCCAGAAAAAGTCACTGTTTGGTGGATTATGGGCTGGCGGAATCATTGGGCCGTATTTCTTCAAAGATGATGCGAATTTCAACGTTACTGTGAATAATGAGCGCTACCGTGCGATGATAATAAACTTTTTTGGCGCAAAATGGAAGAAGAGCTTGACTTGCATGACACGCGTAAAAATGGACCAATTGAGAGGCGAGTTCGGTGAACGGTTTATTTCACGCTTGCGGCCGGTCAATTGGCCGCCTAGATCGTGACATATAGACTGTTTTTTGTGGGGCTATATTAAGGCTCATGCCTAAATCGACAAACCCGCTTCGATTGACATACTGAAAGCATACATTGAAGCATTTATTCGTGAGATACCGGCCCAAATGTTAGAAAGAGTATGCCAAAATTGGACTAAGCAGATGGACCAACATTTACATGGTATAATCTTCAAACATTAAATTATATCGACCGTTCTATCGATTCAAATAAAGATTTCCGGCATTTTTAAGAATTTTATGTGTTTTTTCTTATTTCCGATAGCTCTTATATGCTAAGCCTTCGTCACATGACCGCTCCCATCTACGCATTAGAAGTCATCTGGCTATAGATATTTAAAGCTTCCCTTGCGAAGTTTTTCTGTTTCAAGGTGTTACAAACTTCGGAACTGCCAGCGAGTATTTACCCAAAGTACTATTACAGCCTCCAAGTACCTTTCTTCGGGTGTTATCTGGGCAGTAAAGGGAATCCAACTAGATCAGATGCTTAGAGGTAGATCTGGTAATGCTGATGTCCAATGTTTATGGCTAATGGATTCATAATCTAGGTTAGTCAAAAGAAGTTATTCGTGAGCACACATAATTGGATTTAAATAAAAATTGGAAGCCCAATAATACCATCAAAAATCTGCCAACAAGTGTTGCGATGAGCGGATAGATGTTCAATCACATTAAAATCCCTCCTATGAGAGTTTTCATCATTAGCATAGCTTAAATGTCACTGTGTCATACTAGGTATTCAGATGATCCAGCGAAAATTAGCCCCCCATAAATTGAACCGCCATTGCAATTACATACAATACCGAAACCCAACTGTAAAAATGTCGGAACCCTTGCACATCTCATAGTTCAATTAATACAAACTCGTCAAACTATACGACTTCCTCTGTAAGCCGCATTCACTGCCCCACTTATTATAACTGGATGAAAAGTTATTGGATGGATGATTTGAAGTCACGTTCCAACTGTAAATCATCAAAATCACCCCACTGCATCATATCAAACAGAACGTGAGTCCAACGCCTTTAATGGCTTCACAAGGGAACCAGGATTCATGCAATGCGTATGTAGAGATAGAAGCAATATGGAAACCCCTTTGCTGCACTAAGTAGAGTGTTAAATGTGAATTCCAATGGTGGCGAGGCAAGTCATTAATTTCGAACATGGGAATGGCAAAAACTGTATGGTATTTGTGTGGCAGCATCATAAAGTCCATTGCCCGCCACGCCATATCGCCACCATTTGGCCTATTTCCGTCCCCCTTTTCCGAGCATTAATGGGTCTTTGGAATATAGAGTGAGCCATCATCCGATGTTTCACATGGAACTTTAGATCTCGTATAACATGTAAGAAACACTCACATATTAATTGTGAGAAATTGCTTTAACTAAAAGTTGCAAAGTATACAGCCCGGAGTACAGGAGATCTTGGAAAACAAAATCGACACCAGCTAAAGACCCAGTAAGGTGGAAACATTTGAAAAGTTATAGGCTCTGGGAGCCGTTTGGGTTCGAAATGTATGAGGAAGTTATTATAGCTCTGTGCAATTGCTGACACACCTCCACCACCGCCACTCCAACTTGCCTGTGATACGCCATATTTAAGTTTCCGTCTGCCATCAATTTGTAATGTGTAAAGGTAGGTAGGTACATTACGGACAAAATGTGCTAGAAGAATGTTTGTGAAATTCGTTTTAAATGATCTTTCACATAGAGTGGTGGAAGGAATTTCCACTGCGGCAATCAGAGTAGCTGGCTTTGAAGTAGGTGCTGATAAAGGGTGTGCCACATGTGATGGTTTTGGAAGTGTTGAAAGGCAAAAGGGATACACGTAAAGGTTAAGCTATTTTGAAAGTAACAAAACTTGTTTGGATTGTGGAGGCGAATGTTTAGGTTGGTTGATATGTGAAGTGAAATGAGGCTTTTAACTTTTATGACGTACTTTTGAAATACTTCAAAGGCACATGGAATTTATGGGATTGCTTATAATTTGCTCGATGGGAAAGTTCAGAACTTTTCGCACTTAAAGTAGAGTTTCAGTTAATATAAAAGTTCACGTTCAAGTCTATTTGGCAGTAGGTACTGGGATTAAAAAAAAAACTTATAGGTAAGACCATTAAATTGAATTCTTTATCCGATGTTTTTTTATTTAGGAACGATCTAGTTTCCTTAAATACTAGTGTTTTTTGACCTTCTCTAGGCATTAAATTAGTTTGATTTCTAAGATTTGGCATTTTCCTTAGTTTCAAGAAAAAAGTAGAGTGTGAAATGCTATGGTCAATCCCAATACAATACTCCAATACTACCATGAACAACAACAACTCAACTCTCCACGAAACCACTCAAAACGAAATAAATTAAACTAACCACATTTCAAAGCATTTAATCTGTCATCAAGGAAAATCATCAGAAGCTCTTATAGGCATAATTTGAATGAAAAATATCATCGGTGATTTGATATCGAATTTTTCAATGAATAATGAAATCATCTTCGTTAGACTTCTTCTAAGCGCACACAGGAATGGTTGGAACTGGGAGTTGATATACCTACATATGTACATAAGTGATAAGGTTATGTTTCTCTACAAGCCGTTGGATTATAATTTATTTATTTATTTTTTCTTACCCCCAAACAGGAATCTTCCAAATTCGGAAATTGGCGGTTGTATCAAAAATGTCTAATGCAATTGGTTTTGAAGTTAAAGATAAATTATTTTTGGTTTTCTCAGTGAATGTCATTATTGAACAACTATTAGACCACATTCCAGGAACGTCTTGTTGGCTAATATAGGTCTCTACCGTTACCAACTCATTTCTAGAAAACAGAAATCATATGAAATAGTACCGTATACTTTTCATCATCATCAATAAAAAGCGTCCAATGAACCTCATAACTACCCATGAGTAGATTACGTCTAGTGAAGATAAGGTTCTATCATTCGCTGACTATTTTGAAGGATACATTCAAACTGGGCTTATCGAAATCTTCGAAATTGAATTGCGTACTCAGATAGTGGATGAGGCCCTTAAACTCAGGGAGACTATTGACAAAGTGAACACTTTGAGAACTATGACGCATTACCTGGTGCCTATGCAGGCCCAAATTTACATTACCAACGGTCACATCCTTACAATGGTGATGGTGCCAAAATACCACCGGCGGAAGTAAGGAACTAGTTGACTACAGCTACTGGAATAGTATATTATTGATGATGGATGGAATGTGATGAAAACGGCCAACATAAGACATGGAGTACTACTGACACTAATCAAAAGGGTGAGTATCTTTTAGATTTCTTTGTAGAGACAAATCTCCAGAAACCTGATAAGCTTCAGCGAGTTTGAAGAGTAAAGATAAACTCTACTGTTAAATAATCTCCTTCTGGGAATGCTTTGAATAGGTTAGAAATGCAATTGAGAAAGTACCTCTCAATCAAAACCGGGAAGAATGGAAGATAGCTTCAACTATCTGCAATCAGTAGAGCTCAAGTCATCTATATTCTTCAACATCCAAATCCACTCAGGCCGATTAGTTTTACATCTTTTTTATTGAAGACTCTAGTGAAGGTAGAGTTGATAACTTACTAAGATCGGGAGAATTAAATGGAAGACAGGAATAGACACTCAACAGCCAGCTTGCTTACAGAGACTACCATTTTTGAGCTTTAAACACAGTGTATATAGCCTTAAATGCTAAAGAAACAGCCTAATGTGACTTCTTAGACATCGAGGGTGATTTAGACAATAACTTATGACACCGTTACAAAAGTCCTTAATAGGAAGTGCATATACCCATCACTTTATTTAGTCGAATAAGTGAAATGCTGGGCACAAGAATACCGCCGAGGGCTCGGCGGCCGTAGCGGAAGTATATACAGGATAAACAGTTTTAAAAATCATCACAAGAGCCTGTCCTCAGAAGGGAGGGGTACAATCACCCTTCCCGTGGAGTCTAGTTGTGGATGAATTGCTCCAAACCCTTTCTTCTCAAGGCATGTGATGCATCAGTTTCGCTGATGACATCGTTAGGGAAGTTCAAGAAACTTTCTGTGATTAGATTCAGAGAGGCCTGACAGTAACTAGAAAATGGCTTCTGTTAGTGGTTTTAAAAATAACAACCCTACAAAGAGAACAATCTTACCATTTACCAAGAAGTGACTTTTGCCGCATATAACATTGGAATAGCTGGAGAAGTAATCGATACCTAGAAGAAGGCAATTACGCTTCATAGCAAATTAAGGAATGAAAACGTCGAAAGAGCTCTCGGGAAAGCCACAAAAGTCCTTATGCAGATGAATGTAGATACCAAGAGGGTGACCCATCATTAATTGAAGTTGAGTGGTACAAAACAACTGAACTAGCAGCAACTAGAAAATCACTAGAAAACGTTCAAAGACTGCATTTATAAGCATCACAGTAGAAAAGAAAACTTTTACAACGGCAGTAGTGGAGGTTATCCTTCACCTAACTCCACTACATGTGGTAATACGAAGTGCAACAACGGACACTATCCTGATATTTGCCAGGGAAGGTACTGGAAGAGGTTATTACGAGATATAAGAACTACAGAAAGAGACTTCATTTCCAAGACATCAGTATCGAGCTGACTGACCCCAAAATTTGGCATGATCAAAAAGTATAACCTCGAAAAGAAGAACTTCCGAACGGAGTTAATTAGCAAGAAAGATTAGGCAGGTGAAATAGAGAACTGCTCTTATAATAAAAATGCCATCAAAAGGTGTACTGAAGGATCGAGAACGTCTTAATGGATAGGTGCAGGAATTTCTGGGCCCAAAACCAATCTTTCTCTGCCGACTGTGCATTCCAAAAGCCTTTTCTAGACGAAAGTAAATGTCATAGGAAAATGTACCGAACGAAATAACCGAAAGCAACACATTGCCATCATGTTGCCAAGCTGCACTCAACGCGTTAAGCTCCTATGCAACTGGCTCTAATCTTGTATGGGAGTATGTGGGCATGCTGAACGCTCACGGCAAGAATAATAATGTCACAGTTCATTGGGTACCGCAATAAGTAGATGTCGCAAGAAATGAAGAGCCAGACTCTTAAGATAAAAAAGGAACAACGACACCCTAATGGGGCCTGACTCCTCGTGATCAGTGATACTCGTACATTCGAATTCTGTAATGCTTACCATATATTAGGTAGACGTGATGAACTCTTTCATGAAACACATAGATACTCGTATCTGGGACATCACCAGATACAATCTCTGAAATCTGAAAATACTCCATATACTTAAGTTTCTGAAGGAAGCAGGTCTGGTGGAAGGTCTGCAGTATGAGCGATATCGCTCTAGACAAGGCCACAATAAATCTTAAGCTCGTAGTACATTTAAACCCCAAAAAATTATTCATTCATTCAAATGAACATTTGCCTTCTAAAAAGTTGTACATTTTTAATTTGAATTTTTTTAAAGATAAAAGAAAAGTTCGTTTTGCAAATTTCATTTCGAAAAATTACTATTTTTTTTAAATAAATCTTTATTTCAAGTTTTATATATTTAAAACCGTGATAGTATTCTCACATAATAGTTTTCTCTCATTGTCCTTAGGATGATCCCATTAAGGGTGCAGAAAATTACCAAAACGACAACTGAATCCGGTCAACTCAAGATGGACAACATTAATTAGATTATAAATTAATTTCAATCAAACTTTAATTTAAAAATTACATCATATAATAAGCCAAGTGCATGTGCCCTCACAAAAATATAAACATGTAGACAATAAGCAATTTAAAATATTTACATCTTTATTAACAAGTAGATAAATTAGAATGCTAATTTTAAACAAAGACCTCGTGGTTAATACAAAAACAACATTTGCAAAATTAATTCTTTTAAAAAATTACTCCCAAATCGCCGACATTGCCATATGTGCTGTTTAATTTAAGATAATAGTCTCCTTGAGCGCTGAAAAAAATATATTATTAAAAAATATCATTATGGAAAAAATAGTGGTAGATGAAAGTGTCAAATTTATATTTTAAAATGTGTAATTTCTTAATTTCGAAAATTATGTTTGAAAAAATAAAAACTTCTTTCTTATAAGTTCATTCCCCTCGAGTAACTAGGGATTCATTTTTCGAAATGTTCATTTAACACATCCATCTTCTTGGTGCAGTGTAAAATGTGCCATGGGAATAAAAATGTTGTTGTTTTTATTTCTTGAGAAAAGGGTGATAATAAGGTCCATACCGCACTAAAAAGTATTAAATCTGTGGAATTAAAGAGGTAGGACTTAAAAAACTTTTTAAGTTTCAAAAAATGAATTGTAAAAAGTATTAATTCATTCGTTTTCTTGAGAAGATGAATAGACGGGTAGTCCAATTGTACAGGGTGTCTGGTAATTCGTGTGCCATACTTTGGGATGTGATTCTTGGTCATATTCTAAGCAGAAAGTTGTTTTACAGTAAAGTCTGATTTTCAACTTTGACATCACTTTTTGACGATTTAAAAAAAGGCTAACTTTGGTGTACCCTGACCCATGTTAAATTCAATTTCTCTGTCATTCTCATTACTAATAGTAGCAACCTCGTTTTTAGCCTTTTTTAGTAGAAATACTAGCCTTTAAAACTACGTTTAATTTGAGCTGATATGTTCATAGGGTTTCCAGATATTCAATTTGAAAAGGTGTTCAATTTTTCTATAATTTTTTTTTTTTTTTCAAAGAATGCGTTATAAACATAAACTTTTCTTATTTTTACCTGATGAACAAAACAATAATCAAAAATTACTCATAAATAAGTGCACCGAAAACGCCATGCATCTTATGGTACTTGGGAAAATCTAAAACAGGTAAAGTTAAAAAAAAAAAATGATTTTTTGTCCTGAGGTGT
This sequence comes from Philhelius festivus, assembly GCA_963931855.1. NCBI lineage: Eukaryota > Metazoa > Arthropoda > Insecta > Diptera > Syrphidae > Philhelius > Philhelius festivus. The sequence continues at coordinate 185,486,407 of OZ007554.1, read as the reverse complement.
AAAGGGTTTGAATAAAACAATAATTTGTGTAGTTTTAAGTATTTTTTTTCTTTATGTACACACAGTCATAATAAGTGCTCAAAGTGCTCCCTGTATTTTGAATACATGCTGGACTCCGTTTTGGATTTCATTTTGAATGTTTATTCTCGATAACTGTTGCATTACTTTTAGTGATCCTTTGGAAATACGTTATTCTAATTCAGTTAAAGTTGTTATTTCAGATGAGTAAACGATTTCTTTCATTCGTCTATGTACAAAATCCAGTACAGTGAGATCGGGAGACCTTGCAGGCCAGTGATTGGTCCATTTCTGTTTATCCATCGATCACCGTATTCTTCATCCAGACAATCCTTAACTTCACGACCATAGTGCGCCGGTGCACCATCTTGTTAAAAATATCATGAAGCTAGTTGACGCAGTGGAACATCCTCCAATAGGTCTGGTAGATTATTTATTATTATTTATTCTGTTTATAAACTGGTTGTCATCCAAGCTTCTCTCTAGCAACTACTTACAAAGTTCGAATCTCTTTTCAAAGTCATTGGGCAGCAGTTCTTGCACAGGTGTATGCTGATATGGACACATACGAGTATTTTCTCCATGCAGTATAATCGAAATTCTGTGTTTGGAAACATTAAACTGTAGAGCCAAGCATCTTATGCTGATGAAAGGATCGATTTCAACAGCTGCCAGTATTCTTTCATCGACCGAACTCTTCTTGTGCTTGTAGCTCCTAGGTTAGGTCTTGCATTTGAAATTTATCCAGTTTATCGAATCCTTCGAAAAACATTTCGAGAATGAAGTCGTCTATTAGGATAAAGTTCCTGGTATCTTCGTTGTGCTCTTCTTGAATTTCCATTGCACAACCCATAAACGAATAAAATGTCTGCGTATTCTTTTCTCGTAAATGAAGGCATTTCAAAAAGCGCTCTTATCCAACTGTAATCGTGACTTAACTTGATAGTCTGATGAATGAATTTGTTTTTCTTTTCTTTTATACCACTTATTTAGTTAATTTACCAATTAAACATTCATACCCCAAATTTAACTCTCCCTGAGAAGAGGTAAGGTAATAAGGGTTTTGACAGCAAGTGAAGTAGGCGTAATTACACTTTTAACTCTTTTCATGAGTGCCCAGTCTTAAAAATTACCTAAAAACTATCAATTCTTGGAAAACCACTGCAATTTCCAAGTGCTGCAATAAAAGTAGTTAAAACCCAAAATTCGATTTCTTACCTGTTTTGGATTTTTCTAAGTGTCATAAAATGTATGCGTTTTTGGATGTAGTTATTAATTTGTTTTTTTTTATTATTGTTTTTATTATTGTATGTTTATTACGCATTTTTGGAAAAAAAATTTACCTCAAAGTCAAAAATTTGCTCGGGCAAGAAAAATTGAACACCATTTAAAATTGAATATCTGGCAACCCTAAAACATATCAGCTCAATTTAAACGTAGTTTTAAAGGTTAGTATTTGTACTACAAAAAATTCAAAATGATGCCCCTACCATTAGTACTGACAGAGAAATTGACCTTAACATGGGTCAGGTTACACCAATGTTAGCCTTTTTTTAAATCGTCAAAAAGTGATGTCAAAGTTAAAAATCAGACTTTACTCTAAAAGAATTTTTTTTCTGAGAATATGATCAAGAATCACATCCCAAAGTATGGCACATAAATTACCGGACACCCTGTATAATACAATATAAAATATAAGCTTAAGACAATGGACACATCTTCGATCGCGTCATCACCAAAAAAAGTACGTAGATGTGTCCATCGACGTAATGAATAAAATAAATCAAATGCTGACCAGCAGAATAAACAATTCGATATTAGGTGGATTTTCTACAAGATCTTCCAATAGGAGTATACGAACTTCTTGTATCAGAGTCTTCCTTACAATAAACAACCAACAATTTCAATATTTTAGAGAAAGCTGAGATTATTGAACTTCTAAAGGCGTCTATGATGGTTTCGAGTGACTACTCCTAATTGATGATATCGCAATACTGATGGTTCTGATCGCTGTCAACTACCTTTCCATAATGATGCTCTCTGTTTGAAAATTCCATGTTTGCTTCAGCTTGCAATGTCAAACAGTCGAGTTCTGAATTTTATCGCAACTAGGAAATGGTCAGATTCGACTTCTGCCCCTCAAAATATACGAACATCTAAAATGTCGCATACGCGCCTTGTATCGATGGCACATGGTCGACTTGATTTGTGATTCAAACTTTTGCTTCTTATCACTGTATTATGTACAAGCTCCTGCAAAATTTATTAGTCGGAAGCCATTATTAGTCCTCGTTTTATAGCAGCAGTGCTCATCAACTAATAAGCCGAAGATTTCCTCCTTGTCCCTGAGCGCATATTTGAGATCGTTTCCCCGACAGGCTTCGTTCATGAAGTCACAAAACTGCTCTTTTACATTGTATTTAGTTTCAGCGGTAGAAGTAAATTCGCATATAAGATTCTAGATTTGGAAGATGGCGATGATCAGGCTTAAGCCAATTACTTTGCTTCTAGGCGATTTCCCACTACCAATCCGCACTTTGACAAGAGGTGGCAGGGCTTGGATGCATTAAAGAGTATGCACAATTGTATTTATGTAAAACCCACCCACCTAAGTTTAATACATTGAAAGTTGTTAAAGGCCACCACTTTAAATCCCCGGGACATTTCACACTGCACCCCCATCTTCTTATTTAAGGAATAAATATATACAAACCTTAATGGACAGTCAATACCCATTAAAACACCTTTGGACTGATCACCACCATTTTCAAGAAATTCTTCATAGTTTTTGGCAGGAAACGACAAGAACTTCCTCGTATCTCCTTTGGAAACCCCTTCAGCCCAATAAGCCAGAGCCTTAATGTGACTACAAAGAACTGTATCCAAGAAAAATGTATTGGTTATTTGATTTGCCTATGTACGAGTAAAAACAAAATCAAGAACTTTACTATTAACATCCTCCGAAGGACATTCTGGTTGAATAGTTGTTCCATTATTCGGCCAGAAATTAGCATGTCCTGTGTGTTTCGTTGTTCCCCGTTGACCAGCGCTTGTGTGCATAATATCGACAAATTTACCTGCTGACTTCTCAACAGGTGGCAAAATAAATTCCTTATGATAGTCGGGATTAGAAGGATCTAAGCCCGTTACTCTGAAATGATATTGGATTTACGAAATATTTTTGATTTAACGAATGTAATAGAGAATTACCGAGGGAGCAATAATCGTCCATCAGTCTGATTTGATAATGCCTGTCCGATAATTCCGACTCCATGAGCACCCATAGAATGTCCTACCAACGTAAATGTATCCTTATTCAAGCCAGCATCAATTAGCTTAGTAAATGAAGCTGCAACTTTTGGGCCAAGCTGTAATATAATGAGAGTGTTCCATGGGATAATTTGGTGGAGGACAATTTAAAAATAATTACCTTTAGAAGATTTCTTTGAGCTGAAATATAGGTTCCACTTCCCGGCTCTGCCCAATCGATAACCAAAAAGTTAAAGGAGTTATTCTTCAAATAGGCATTGATTAGTAAATGAGCACTGGGTCGATGCAAGGAACTCTTATAACCGTACATGTAGGCAGATGTTGGCCGATTTTTGTCGAATTTAGGATGGTTCAGGATCGAAGGTGTATCATCGAGAGCATAGTATTGTCGATCAGTGTATGACGGGCTAATGAAATAAAAAAATTAATTTCGATACTTAAGTTCTAACTTGAACGATATAAATGCAATGAACTTTTGAACTAAGAAATGATGGAGTTCTACAACTTGCTTGATAACTTTTTTGACTTTTTTGTCAGCTACTTTTTCATATGGGATTTACTATATTATAAGAGTGTGATAGTTTACGTTCTCAGTTTTTACATGAAGTTCCCTAATAGCTCCTAGATAAGAGACAAACACTGAAAGAAGAATATGCAGATAGGTAGGTAGAAACGGCGACCCTGAGGAGTCTATAGCTCAGTGACCCTAACAGCGCTGGAATGTGCCGTTTGGATGCAATAAATGCAATTTTCCTTTGGATTTCGTGGACTTTGATGAGGCATCCATGAGAGGTAAGGGAAAGAATCACGCCCTTAAAAGACGTCTACCTCTCCTTAACCAGGTGATTGTGCAACAACTGTAAGATGCACAAGCACATGTTACTTAAGGGAGCGGCACCAACGAAGTTCGAGTACGATTTTTTTTTCAAACGCAAAACTTTTACGACTCTGTTTACTTTCACTGCAAATCTTTAAGATATTATAAAAGGCAGATTCAACACAACCATCCTTACGGAATTCGTTTTTTAAATTCGAAATGCATTAGAACAATAATGTATCTAGACCATTTATTACTTCCAACCCCCCAGTTTGACAGTTCAACAGTAAATTTGGTTTCACAGTGCCATTTAAACCTTGAACAGAGTTCATTCTGTACTTTAAGTTAAATTACACTATTCCGCCGTTTAAGCCTCAGTTCAACAAGCACTACACAACACAGTAACAACACATGCAATGGGTGCCACTTTTGGTAATAAAATCGTTTTCATTGGACTACCAAGCTGTGGTGGGAAGTTCAGATTAGACTGTGAAACCGAACAAGTTGAATTTCAAATTTAAACTCCAGTTCAGGTTCAGCTGAACTTAAATTTGAACTTTCACTGTGAAACTGGGGGTAAGTCTCTTAAACAGGTTTAAAAAAAAATCTTCCAAGTCTTAGTTGATTAGCTAGAAAATGCGTTTTTCAAATTAATTTATTCCTGAATGACAAGTAAACTTAAAGTGCTTCAAAAGTGAAATTTCAAAATATCGACTCACCCATAGAAGAAGACAATTTTCGTTGTAGTAATGGTACATTCTGGAGGATTAATATCTATGATCTGCGTTATTTGAAAAAAGAAAAAGCAAATAAAGCCAAACATAGTAGCAACTGCTTTATTGAAAAGATACTTAAATAATGTTTATTTTCACATAAAATGTTCTAGACTCTCTATCTCGAGCGTTCGTGTTGTGAAGTCATTTAAACGATTTTAATCTTTCAATCTATCAATATTCAATATAATTGTGATGTTTTCGAACTTGTTTTCATACTTTAGTAATTTAAGTAAATCACAATGTTTTTAATCTAAGATACAAAATTGTAGACCTACTTAAATATTTAAAGCTAAAATTAATTTAAAGTAAAATTCACGGATAGGTAGCACGAAGTTAATTCATAAGCTAGTAGGTAGATTATACAGGGTGATTTGCATAAGGTGTGACAAAAAGCTAGGGCGTGTAGGTTGGACTTAGACAAGAAAAAAATCGTATGGGAGGGGGGGTCTATTTCCCCCCGTTTAGGCGGGAGGGGCAATTTAAGAAAAAAATCACTTAAAACAGAAAAAAACTTATTAAAAAATAACTGTGATACCTACAGAAAAATGGTATAGCATTTTGAAAAGCAAAAAATACATTTTTTAATTTTGTTTTTAAATAAAGTTGTTCGAGTGAATAGTTTTTGAAAAATTAATTTTCAAAATCAAAATTTTGGAAAAAAGATGAAAAATTTTTTTTTAAACAATTTTTTTTTCAAAATTTTACGTAATTAAGTATTATTTTTTTATTCAATAATCAATGCTCTTATTAATTTTTGATCAAACACAAAGAACCGGATGTAAAAATGTTTTGTAGTTTTCGAGAAAATCAAAAATAACAAAAACTACTTTTGTTCTAAGAAAAGCCTTTTATTTTAGTTTTTATACGTTTTTGGATTCTTAGGTGAATTTACGATTGAAAGGATTAACTTTCTTTTTAATATTCTTTTAATTATCGTCTTATAAGCATACAATAATGTGACAAAGTACTGGATTAATCATATTTCACACATTTTTTCATTGAGAACACCTGCGTGAGAGCATTGGTTTAAAATTGACCTGCCACTTTTTTATTATGGTGGGGTCGGCTTGGCTTAGGTGCATTTACGGAAGAAAGGATTAACTTTTTTTGTAATTTTTTTTTATTATCAGTCTGATAAGCATACAATAAAGTGACAAAGTACTGGATTAACACATTTTTTCATTGAGAACACCGTGAGAGCATTGGATTAATATTGACCTGCGAATGTTTTTTAAATAATGCAACGTTACACGCCCTAACTAGTGACAGAAAAATGCAATTGCGAAATAAGAACAAAAATGTTCCTGAATTTTGAAACCATTCTATTAGACCTCCTCTTCCAATCCAACGGTCACTAAAATGTTCATCAAGCCAGTTCCTTACAGTGCGGCTGTAGTGTGCTGGAGCTCCATCTTGCTGGTAGATTAAATTGTCTGCTATGGCCAAGGGAAAGTTGTCATTCAAATCGGGTAGAAGGTCTCGTAGTAACTGCAGATAGGATTCTCCATTTATGACTGAATTCAGGAACCGTGGTCCAATAACTGTTCGTCCAACAATACCAAGCCAAACATTACAGCTAAAGCGATGTTGAGATTTGGTTTGTTTCTTGTTATGCGGATTGCTGTTACTCCAGTGATGTAAATTGTGGAAATTTGTTACTTCATCTCTGGTAAACTGAGCTTCATCCGTCCAGAATATCCTTCCAAAGTAATTATGTTCAGTTTCATCTCTTAGCAATAATGTTCGACAAAATGCAGCTCTCAGTAACTTGTTTGCGGTTAGCTCCTGAACTGGTGTAGTGTGGTACGGGTGTAAATGCTCGGTATGAAGCACTGCCCATACTCTAGTTTGGGGCAACTGAAGCATAGTAGCTATTCTCCTTGTGCTAAGGGAGGGATTACGTCGGACCATATCCAAAATTCTTTCCTGTATGTGTACTGATGCAGAAGATGAACTTTCTCTGCGTCGGTGCTCCAGTACTCCGTGTTCTCGAAGACCTTGATGGATTCTTGAAAATATCGTATGACTGGGACACCTCCGATTGGGATACATTTCAGCGTAGAGTCTTTGCGCTTCACGACTTCGACCATAATACCGTAGCAGTAATGCATATTCGTTAATTCGGCACGAGAGTGATTTGACATCGTGATATGTTGACGACTTGACATTCAAATTAGAAATAATTTGTACAAGAAAACAGGTCGCGTCGCCAAGCCGACCCCACCGTAATAAAAAAGTGGCAGGTCAATTTTAAACCAATGCTCCCACGCAGGTATTCTCAATGAAAAAAATGTGTGAAATATGATTAATCCAGTTCTTTGTCATTCGCCGGATAAACTACATTGTCGATTCCTAAAATTACCTTATCATTTATGAACTTTCTTATCGACACTGTCAGTTGCAGACTTTTAATCGATGGCCTAGGCTTTGATAAAAGCATCGCTTCCCTTCGATCAGCGAAATCAAGCATCATTGTGCGTAGTTAGTACTTTTATGGAGGACCGTTCAATACCAACCGTGTGCTTTCTTTACTTTTTGTTAGATTTCTGGCTGTGTCCGGTTGCGTCCTCTTCATTTCAACCATTTCTCTAAATTGTTTCCGATTAGTTGTCCGTTTTCATTTAAAATTTGTTAAATAAACTCTTAAATATTCATTATGATTAACTTTTGACTTAAATTTTTGTGTTTTCCATTGTTTTCCATTGTTTATTTTAGTTTTTTTTGTTTAATTAAAAATTCACTTGAGATTCTTCGCGAAATTGTATGGAGTACGAATGGATTGCGAATTTAGTAATACCAAAATGTTTTAACAAAATGTCGGTGGCGCAGGGCATGTTACCGACATTCGTTCAACTTTCTTTCGTCAGATTCAGTAATAGCAAAAGTTTGGAATTCTGCAATAGGGGTGAATATCTATATACAAAAAAATATATGATTTATTTAAAAAAAAAATACTAAAAACATCCTCCTTAAAAACATTTTTGTTTTGAATGGTAAACATAATTTAAACATAATATTCTCTAAATCAAAATCTCTGACATAGTATTTCAACCAAGACCGATATCAAAATATTTTCCAACTCAACTTTAGAATTTCCTTTTGCAAGAAATCGTAAGGCCGCGGTTAGTTGCAACTACAACGATGCAGGAATGGAAGTTTAACTGATTGGGAGCCACTGATTAAAAACCTCATTTATCAAATTCATAGTATGATACCAATCTCTTAACTACATACAATTCCTGATGGGATCGAATGAACTTCGAACACTTGTCTTCTTTTCACTCGGTGTGGAAATTCGTTTTCATTTCGATTTCACTCGATTTTTGGAACTGGCTGTTAATCTAAACCAAACAAATTGAATGAATTTATACATAATTAGCTATGTAATGTTTAAACTAAAAATTTGTTATTATTTTAAATAATACTATTAATCCCATCACTACTTTTTGAAATTACAAGGTTTTCAAGGTCTTTTATTGAACTTTAAATATATACAATTGGAAAACTTAAACTTAAGGATAATATGAGTATAAAAAATTTGTTGGCACATAGGGGGCCTAACTTAAGCTATGACATTGTTTCTAAAATTGTAACAATCTCGGGTTGTTCAGTCCCGGTTGTCCAGTTGAAATTACAAATACAGGTATGTCATATTTGAAGTATAGACTGAATGTGAAGTATGTTATTGATGAATGCAAATAGTTCCTAATAAATAGATATTGCTTGTATTTTTCTGTGACGATACGATTCTTACTTAATGCTTATTGCTGCACAATGCCAATAATAAAATACAAGAACAATAATAGTAGCAGCGTCGGGCGGTATTATTCTAGTATCGAATAGTTAACTATACTCTGTTCAACAAAAATTGTCGGTACAGGCCTTATGGGAGAACTTTTTCCAAAGCAGTGACGCCTGATGCACTTATCACTACATTACGTTGGGAAAAATGCCACTTGAAAAACAGCAAGCCACTGACTTTCCTTAAAGAATTGTTGTTGTAATTCTTCGCAAAAAGTTTTACACCGCAACACGACCGTTGAATCCCACTGCTGAAGGGAAAAGGGATACTGTCGTGTCAAGTCAATACGATCGTGCGACGTGCGCTTGTTATACACATCAGAATCAGAACAGAGTTACCATTATCATTCTAAATTACATACAATCAAGGAGCTTTTTCAGTCGATTTTACTAAGGAGCTTTTGGGATTTGAAGCTTTTGAGAACAAGTTTTATGAAGTTGAGTATGTTGCGTGTTGGCGATTTATAATGCAAACTAGGGAAACCCTGTGAGAACTTTAAAAGGCGAACCACTCAAACGTCCTATCTTCCCTGTACTGACAATTTTTTTTTGAACAGAGTATAGGAGAACAGTGCCGTCTACTACGAAAGTTAAAAAAAAACGCTCTACTTTAATTTCGAAATTTCAAATATAAAAATTGTGTATATGTGTTGTACAAACGTAGATATTATTAAAAAACAGTATTCAAGTGCATACAATTCAATACTGCCGTCTGATTTCTGAAAAAATATGAATTTATGAAAAGAAAATTTAAAAAACCGCAAGAAGAACTTTTTTAATATATTTTTTTGTACGGAACTTTCTCCATACAAGTTTTATGATTTTCAATTTCTCTTGGGTAGATATTTCCTTATACGGACTCGGACAGCAATTTCGCATAAAAATAATTAATTATTTTTTTAAGACATAAGAGCAGAATTAAATATGTCAACTTTGCCAACGGTATTTTTTAGATGCAGTCTACAACGATTCATGTGGAAATTGCGTAAAAATTATGATTAAGTGACCTCGTTCATTAGACAAGAAAAGGAAGCCCTTCAGAAAAAAATTGGGCTCTTTCTTGACAATGCATCATTACGACCTAAAGCTGCAAAATATAAAAGTTATTGATCTTCCATCAAACACAAGACCGATTTGTTCAGCCTATGGATTATGGATAAATATAAGTTTAAATTTCACAACTGCCTTTTTATTTCAAAGCATTTCATGAAAAGCTCACAATCCACCAATGGAAAGCTTTAATTTTGTGGACGAAATATTATATTTTATTAATAATTCTTGGTAGCTTATAACGACGAAAAGACCTGTGAATTGTTTTAAAAAATCTGGTTTCGGACACAGTTTGGTCTAGGAAGAAAAAAAATAATTTTATAAAGATGAACACTTTACTTTATTTGGTTTCCCTTAGTAGGACGACTAAAGTTGGTGTGTCCGTTTTAAGTACTTAATATACATTAAAGGAAATACATAATTTAAAAAAATATATTAACAGTTCACTCGTTTGTATAAGATATTATTTTATCATATCGTTCTATCGTTCATGATAAAGTTAACAGGTACCGTTTATGACATTTTTCTTGATTTTTTTTTTCAGCAAAAAGTAAACCATACTCATATTTTTTTTTCAACCAAAATTGGTAGATCTGTAAGGCTAGGACCGCACTTGCGATTTCAATCGCACGATTTTTTAGTAGCAAAAATAGAACACATGAATTTAAATGAGAATGAATGAACTTGCTACCAACAAAAATCATGACGATTTAAAAGTCGCAATTTGTTTCATTTTTCTTGCGATGCGATTGTCGTAAACTTAAATGAAACACATGTACTCAAATGGATATGACCACACGATTTAAATTAATACGACTTAAAAATCGTAGTCGCAACAAGAAATTGTTATGCACGCACTTGTAATTTTTAATCCACGATTTCTTAGCCGCAAGGAATAAGACACATGGCGTTAAATGTAAGGCTAGGACCGCACTTGCGATTTTTCGTCGAGGCGATTAAAAAGTCGTAGTCGCTACAAATTATTGTCATGCACGCACTTGCGATTTTTTTGCAGCGCGATTATTTAATCGCGAAAAATAAAACACACTAGGTACTTTTTATCTGAGTGCACGCATTTGCTACAAATAAGTACCGACAGAAAAATCGATTTTTAAGTCGCATGTGCGTGCATTCACATTTAAGGCCATGTGTCTCATTTTTTGCGGCTAAGAAATCGTGGATTAAAAATCGCAAGTGCGTGCATGCCCATTTCTCTTTGCGACTACGATTTTTAAGTCGTAGTAATTTAAATCGCAAGTGTGAGCATATCCATTTGAGTACCTACATTTGTTTCATTTAAGCTTACGACAATCGCATCGCAAGAAAAATGAAACAAATTGCGACCTTTAAATCGTGAAGATTTGTTGGTATCAAGTGCGTTCATTCTCATTTAAACTCATGTGTTCTATTTTTGCGACTAAAAAACCGCGCGATTGAAATCGCAAGTGCGTTCCTAGCCTAAATGCATGCACATGCGACTTAAAAATCGTAGCGATTATAAAAATGAAACAAATTCCATTTTTTCAAGCGATTTTTCTGTCGCTTCTTATTTGTAGCAAATGCGTGCACTCAATAAAAAGTAGTGTGTTTTATTTTTCGCGATTAAATAATCGCAAGTGCGGTCCTAACCTAAGGCAGGTACCGATAGTCTTGGAGCTAAGTAAAAAATTCAATTTCTGCTGAAGGAAATCACTGAAGAAGGGTCGTACCAAGTTTTAAGAAAATAACTTTAGCGGTTAAGGCTGTATTATCGAGGTACAGACATAAGGGGTAAGGGCAGATCGAACTGCAAAACCCAATTTGCTTATTTGTAATTTCAAATTTTTCCAAATCCAAAACTTGGCCTATAATACCTATCAGAGAGAAACAACAGCGTAGATAACCTAAACCTAGTGAGTTACAATTGTCCACCATTCTTGTGTGCGTGTTATTGGGAGGAATGAAGGGAATCGTCAATTTTCTGCCAAGTCCTCTGATTCCTCTGAAATAAATTTTTTTTTTCTTTAGTTCACAGCGGCTGTGGATCGAACGAAAACTTACGGAATGACAGTTCAACAAATCGATATATGTACGTATCAAGGGGCACTACTCCTTTCCATACGTATCTTGATATAATTCAAATATAGAAGGAGTTGGCAGGGAAAACTACACATCATGCCATCATCCGTTAAGTTTGGGTTAACCTCAAGATTACTTACAATTTTGCACTTTCTGAAGATCTTGAATGAGTTGATTTTCTTAAAACTCCTCCTTTCCTATAGAAAAGGAAGACCCAAAAGGACAAGTTCTGGGAGTTTCATACCATTTCTTGACGCTGTTTGCGTTTAGTCGGAAACAGAAATTACAAGAATTTTTCGCTAAAATGAATAAGACTTAAAATTTCTAATTTCTAATTTTTCTGCCGAAGCCAAATGAGACCGCAGCAGTAACTCCCGCTCAATATTGGTCACATCCCTAATGCTTTGATCCTAGAAATCAAAGCGAGGCCGAGTAGTTTCAAAAGTTGTTCTGGATTCTTAAAACAGAACTTTGCCTGTTTTATCTTTAATTGAAAACTCTCCATCAACTATTTCAATTCAGGTTGCACAAATGTATCAAGTTCAATTGAAATAGGTTTTGAATAAAGTGGATACGTACAGGTACATAGCATTGAGTTCTATTACACATCCTTTTTTTATACTCCTGCATCCTACAATTTCAAATTATCCAAAGCCTTTTATAACCCAAAGTATTCTACCAACTTCCCTGAAACGTATACAAACTGAAGGAATTGACATCGCTTAGACTGCTTGACTTTGACTGCATCTTAAATGAAAGGAGACTAAATTTCCGGCATCTGGTAAATAAAACCTCTCCTGTTGTTTTCAGTTAACGATGCACAAATGTTTGAACTATCTAAGGCAAGTGGTTTTTTTTTCCTTCCTTGATTCTGCTGTCACCAGATTTTTCGGAGGATGTTTTCTGATTTTTACCGCCACTCTAGTTACCCAGAAAGATCGTAAAAGAAAAACTTTTATCTTCGAAAATATTCGTTTAAAGCGACTGAGGCAAGCTAAAGTTGAGAATATGTGCGAGAGTAGTGTTTTCTTTTGCAAAACAAATTAAAGGGGCTTCTCTCAGTTGATGATCTCAAGATAAAGTGCTTAGTTGTTAGAAAGATTCTTCTTATTTTGTTCCTCGAGTCACAAGAAACAACATAAAGCCACCAAACATTGTTGGTGGTTAAAAGTTTTAACATCACCGAATTCAATCAAAATTCCTTGTTTCACAATCTTCCTGATGGGGGGCGAATGTAAGCTAAAATCATGGTTCTGGAAGTAGGGGAATTCTTTGTTAGTTTGGAATTGTTTTGAGAAACCACAGTTGAACAGGGTGGTTTAGAAACCACTGCGGATCCCAAATCACAGTTCTAAACTTCATATTTTACTTCTTCTTGTGATATACACTGTCCGACAATATAAATTGCAACGCCAAAGATAGATCCATATCTTTTTTTATTATGGAATGTTTTCATTAATTTTCTTACAACACTTTATTTATTTTTGATATTAAATCTATCCTACGACCAGAAAATTAGTTATGAAAAATATTTTACAAAATTCATGATAGAAATAAACAATATTTTTAAAAAAGGCTTCTAAAATGATATTTTTTGTTAATTTCAGAAGTCGTTTTTTATCTGACTCCTCCCATATTGTGAATAGCTGTCGCTGGAATTTTCTCCCATTAATTTTGGAGACCTTTCCAAAAAGATGGTAAATTGTAACTGTGATCTAATTGAATCCTGTCATTCAAATTAGACCAAAGGTGCTCAATTGGATTAAGGTCAGGGGATTGAGTTGGCCATCCTACTACACATAAATTATTTAAAGAAAAAACTGCCTTCCTACATTCCTTTTACATGTGCATCCTATCGATATTTTGTTTTAAAATTAATGGGGCTAGGTAGTGCCCAGCCATGTTCGTGGCACTAAACCCTTTTTACAGGAACAAACTCAGGTGATTTTCGATCCCAAAGTCACAGAATGTGAGAATGTGACTACTATAGCCGAGAGGGTGAGACTCAATTCACGAACATTAACTTGCCATCGATATCAACAGCTTAACATTTCACGCATTAGCCTGAGGAAAATTCTACCCAAGAGATCTCCGATTATTCGCTTACAAGATCCCATTGACTTAGTAATTGAAGGCTCAGGACACGACCATCCACTTGAACTACGTTGTGTTCCACAATTAATGGGAATGTTTGCTATTACTATAAAGTAAAATCTTATTGATTTTTTTAAAATAAACTTGGTCACCCTTTACTTGTGGCTTTGCTAAGAACCTTCTTAAGTCAGCTTTCCGCTTACTAATTTTACATTACATATTACACTACTCTGTAGATAAATCTACACGAAACAGACACTGACTGAAAGCAAAGCAAAAGCACTAGCAAAGTGGCAACTGAGACCATCGGATTGGCTTAGACATTACAACAGATAGAGACACTCAGAAAGAAAAAACAACAAAAGAAACACAATATATCAACAGCAGACGGTTGGTATTGAACGGTCCTCCATCCATGTACTAACCACGCACAATGAGGCTTGATTTCGCTGAACGATGAGAAGCGATGCTTCCATCAAAGACTAGGGCCGTTGACTTACTAATCTTTTTTGGATGAAGCTAAGGTAATTTTTCGCTAAAAAAAACTTCTCCATCGCTTTAATGAGGAGGCCTGGCCGAAGAATAACGGTACCTGCCATACGTTTTTTTTCGATGTGTTATAAATATTTTTTTTCTCGAATCTGCCCCACAGATATGTGCTCGATTTTTTTAAAATAAATAAAAGTTTCTCAATATAACCTTCAAGATGGGAGAAAAAAATTATTTTAACCTACATTAGACCCTCAGCTCAAGAGGCTTTGTTCTTCTAACAGCCCGATTCTCCCCAAAGTCAGTGATGTCTCACAAGTCACAAGAAGCGGTGAAATTGATTTAGTGACTTTTTCGAATTCTGCCGCTCAGTCACAACTTGTGAGAGTCACAAAAACAATCGAAACTGTGATCTCCTTCAGAGCAGGTCACAACTCATAAATTTTCAATGTTTCTTGGATTGACATTCAGTATATTTTATAAGAAAATTTTCTAGATTTGTGAATAATTGTGAGTACAAAAAAATGGAAGTGGACTTTGTTCAAGAGAAAATTATTGCTGATCTTTCCCACGAAAATGAAAAGTAACATTTTTACATAAACAACATTTTTTTTAAGAAACTAATCGTATCAAGAATCAGCTATTCAAATAATGACACTTCAAAATCTCACCATGCTGTGGTGAGTTTCGTTGTGAGTTTTCTTGTGACGATTAGAGGGAAAATACCAAAATGTTATCGAATCACAACAATCCTCACAAGGAATAGTCACAAGAGCTTGTGACTCCTCACAAGGTGGAGAATCGGGCTGTAAGTCTCCGAACATTGTCTCTTAGATTTAAGACGGTTTCCATCTCTGAATTGGTATGACTTGGCAGCCGCTGATTGTGTGATGCAGCGTGGTTTTTAACCACTTCTCTTCTGTGACAATTTCAATTTGAAAGTCACTATGTAGATCGCTATTTCCTATGTACCGAGAGGCATTTATTATTCAACGAAGAACTTTGGCTTGGAATTTTTGTATGAACTCAACCCCACAGCTGGATACCATACATCCAAACGGGTTTCGGGACTTGTATAACACCATAATGCATAACATTATTTTGTTCTGATAGGTAGGTAGAGTTCTGTTCTAGTATCTAGTATATTTTTCTGTACCTTAAGGCGAGGCACGCACATTCAATTTTTAGTTTCGCAACTGTTTAGTTGCTTAAATGAAACAAATGGGCTTATATGGGACACCGCGCACTAAGAGCAACTCGATTCGAGCAACTAAAAAGTTTGTGTTTTGACACAAACTAAACGATTGCCTTAGGCCAGGCGCGCACATTCAATTTTTAGTTTCGCAACTGTTTAGTTGCTAAAATGAAACATATGGGCTTAAATGGGACACCGCGCACTTAGAGCAACTCGATTATCGAAACTAAAAAGTTTATGTTTTGACACAAACTAAACGATTGCCTTCGCAACAGTTGAGCTGTTTTCTATAAGCGCAAGAGAGAAAAAGAGTGTGAACGTGATTAAAGAATTGCCAGTGCGGGGTTCTCTTTCAACTGGTGATTATTTGATTTCGATCACAGTTGCCAGGGCGCGGCTAGCCTAAGTTCAGTTTTACTCTTTTATTTTCGATGTACTCTTTCCATTTTAGATTTCCATCAAGAGTCATTCCCAGCTATTTGGCAGTATTGACGTAGGGATCAGCTTTACCTTTGATAAAAATTGGAACATTATTTAGTTTTTTGTTTGTAAAGTTTATATGCGTCGATTTTGTTTCGTTAAATTTCGTTCAGCCACAAATTGAACTCTAAAGCGCGGAACAGATTTAACCAGCAACATCACTGTCAACAGCAACAGCGGCCGCCATTAATTTAGAACCAGTGTATTTCAATTGTTCAACACACATCAGAATTCAGAACAGCAACGCCAACAGCGTCGTTAGGCCAAAGTCCTAAATTTGCTGTTGCTGGTGCAGTGTTTTCAACTTTCCCACTGCAATATTCACTGGCACCACAATGAAAAACTTTTTTTCGATATGAAATGTCAAGCAGATGAAATGACGTTGCTGGTGGCAATGTGTGCTGTTTGCTGTTAACGATGCTGGTGCTGTTGCTGGTTTAATCTGTTTTGCGTATAAGGATGAATTTTTGCTGAAATGCGGCTCATCAAGCTCACGGTGTGATGATCAATACAGTGAATTGTCATGGGAATTTTGCTTACTCGAAAGTGTTCCAAAAATGAATAAAAAACAGGAAAACTTACAACAGATAAAACAACATGCCCGTCATGAATTGTCAAAATCTACCCATTTCTATTTGAAAATCTATAACTTAATTTATGCTTTTTTTTAAGAACCTTAACATATTTAACTACTTTCGGGGTGATACTTTGTTTTGACTAAACTGCATCTGAACAGTCCTTAAACAATGACAGTTTTTGTCAAAGTGTCAGACATATTAAGTTATAACTTTGGTTGAATGCACTCTTTATATGTATATAATGGAGTTATCAGAGAGGTGGGTGGATTTCTTGCAATAGAAAAAACCTAAACATTTTGCTGCGATCTTACCAAAGTGGAATATGTGATCAATCCACAAAATGTGTTCTCTGCTGCAATTATCAAGAGTTAAAGTTTCCTCGCCGCCGATGGCGCTCTTAAATAGCTGCATGGGGAGTGGGTTCTGCTAAATTACATCAAGAGGCATCATAGAGATCTTAAGGCATTAAATTCGACACTATAGGAAGAAACTCGGTAACAAGACGGAACCCTGCGGCACACCCGCATTTATGTGATATGGAACAATAAAATACATGTTCCATTGAGCGGTCGAATGGGAAAGTTTTTCTATTTATTTATTTATTAATAAATGAATATACAATTAAAATTGCTATTAATAAAAGAAAGAGCAAACAGCAGCAAAGGCTTTCGGCTTTTATTATTATTTATTATTAAATTAAATTTACTTAAGTTAATAAAACAAAGAAAAGCCACACACCCTGTAGTGTTGCTACATGCGTTCCACATTGCACAAACCTTATAACATTATGTGTCGTACTTCTTTTGAGTGATTGCAATGTCTTCTGTTGCGTTGCCTCTATTAAAAAGTTTTTACTTGTAACACCAACCCCAGAAGTGGTTGGAAGCAAACTTGAATGTCAATTAACCCAAATTCCTGCCAGGCAGATTACTCTTGCCTTCTGAAGGAAAACTAAACCCAACTAGACAATAGAGACACAGACATACCAGATCCCTGTGTCACCCACCCAGTCTCGACACCACTATCTTGAAGATCCTGAAGAGCATTATCCTTTTGTCTTGCTTCATTCCATTGGATTGCACATTCTAAGACTGGTACTGGTGCTGCAACGGTATAACCAAGCTAAATTTTAAAATAAGTTAAAAAAAATTTACCAAAATCCTGTCAGATAAAAACTACCTATGGGAAAGGCAGACACAATCTTCTGCTGCTCAAGTGACAACCGCACATAATCCAAGCTGAAATAGAAGCACCTTTACATATACCTATACATACCTTCATATTTACATTAATGTAGGCAAAGTGTAACAGACAGAGGAATACCCCTGTAAGCAGTATTCTTCCTGGGAGCCAAGAACCTTTAGGTGTCTTACTTTCTGGAGATATGATTTTCCTCATTGCGGAGCTGGAATATCACTGAATTATGCAGGAGGTGACAGAGTTAACTTTGTATGGGTAATAGGTAGGTATACACATTACATTACATTACATATTACACTACTCCGTAGATAAATCTACGAAGTAGAGACACTTAAAGCACTGGCAACTGAGGCCATCGGCTTAGACAACACAACAGAGAAAGGCAGACAGAAAGAAAGAACAACAGAAGAAACACATGTCAACAGCACACGGTTGGTATTTGAACGGTCCCCCATCCAAGTACTAACCATGCGCAATGATGCTTGATTTCGCTGATCGATGGGAAGCGATGCTTTCATCAAAGCCAAGGCCGTTGACAGGTATACACAGGTATTAGATAGATAGGCTTATGTGTGAAGCGGAAGTGGAACATGTAAAAGTGGCGTGGCGCGAAGTACCGCCATTCTCTGTTTGCATTTTGCGCGACAAGCCTTAAGGGTTGTATTTAAGTTTTTAGGTTTTAATTCAATTTGTCTCCTATTGAGTGCTTTTTGAAAACTTAGCTTTGCTTTGCCTTGTACTGATGCAAATGAATTTACATGCCAAAATGACGAAATTGAAATTCATGTAGGTACTAGTAGATTGAGAACTTGCTAGAAAATGTAACTTGGTTTGAAGCGATTGTAGGTACAGATATTAAAAAACTGTCATACGCCAAGGAGTTAGTTTTCACTTCATCTTCATTTGTTTGATTTCATGATCATAGAATGGTTATTACTGAGATAGTGAGATATTAAATTTTGACGTATTGGAGACTTTATTATATTGAAGTTTAATGAACGGCCTTTAATACCTAGTCATCGCGAACAAAAATGTTAAACCGTTTTCAATAAGATTCAGATTTGTTTTGACACTCGTTTAAGGAGTTCGAGTATTGGCAGCCATTTTATCTTGAAAATGTAATGCCCACTGATTGCCAATTTGTTCTAGGAGGTTTCTCAATTGACGTGGGTAGATTCTAGCGGTCTGTGGCGGTCATTTTGTTTTGGTGACATCTGACAGATCTGTTATTTATTATTCACTGACTGATGGCAAATCACCATGGTAGGTTAAACGATTGCACATCACGTACAAATGATAAAACTTTATCATCAAAATGAGTGTTTCTCAGTCCAAGCACAACCCGCGTTGCCACTATTTTATGGTAGAAATGGTGGTTCTTCGCAGTCGACTTTCCAACTTTTTGTGGCCTAATTTGAGGCAACCTGTTCAGATGTCAATCAGCCAACATTTGAACGCCAAAATAACGCAAAATCTGCCAACAACATTGCAGGGGTCTCTGAAAGTGTACTTTGACTCAAGAGTGCGAAGTTTTGAACCCTTTTGTTTTGCTGAGCCGAAGTAGCAGTGAAGTAGTAGTGCTCTTCGTGTTAACGCCTGACCTGTGCACAATCTGCTCTAGAACGAGATTGAAAAAAATCACATGATAGCGCATCTCCTTGCCGAAAACCTTTGCGTGTTTGGAATAGTTCAGAGGAGCTACTTCTCAGTTGCACATGGCAACGCGTAGTTTTTAATGTCACGCGACACAGTTTTCCCGGGATCCCAAGTTCAGCCATCGCCAAATAGAGCTCATGACGATGAATTCTATTATATGAGGCTTTGAAGTCAATAAATAGATGATAGGTCTCGACTTGAAATTGCTTGTTTGGCCTTTTCCAGGATTAGCCTCAAAGTGAGTATTTGGTATATTGTCCATCTGCCGGGCCATCGCTATCGCGAGACTCCTTGAGCTGCGAGGCTGCGAAAATTTTCTTTTTCTCTCTCCTCTTTGCTCGATACTCTTCTGTCTTCTCTCGCTGCAGAATATTAGGATGTGCAGTGCATCTTCGTCGGTTGTTCCAGTTGAAAGCGTTCATCATCATACCACGGATTCTTTCTTTGATGATATCGCGATATTGGAACCACTGGTTGTTGGCTTCTTTGGTAGGTGAATGCCCAACGGAGAGCTTCTCGTTAAGGTGGTGCTTGCTCTTTATAAGTTCTGTTATCTCCAAGTATGCTGAGGCGCCCAACGTAAATTTTTTCTTCCTTGGCCGTTCGTAGTTTCTTCTCGTTTGAGAGTCGAGCTCTGAATTAAGCTGCGACTAAGAAATGGTCAGAGTCCATGTTTACCCCTCGAAATCTACGAAAGTCTAAAATGTCAGATAGGCCTTACATCGTTTAAGGCATGATCGATTTGGTTTGTGGTTTGGCTGTCTGGGCAACAACGCCAGGTAGCTTTGTGGATCCTAAGCCTTGGAAACCTAGAGCTACTTATCACCGAATAACGAGCTGCTGCAAAATATATTAGTCTTAAGCCATTGTCTGTTGCCGTTTCGAGGAGAATGTTCTTATAAATTAATCAGCTGAAGATGACTTTTTTTCCGATCTTAGTGTTAAAGTACCTGAGCACAACTTTGACATCGTACACCGGACATGCTCCGTCCAGGGTAGGGGCGCGTGCACATACTAAGATTATAGTTTGTAAGGTGGTTTTGATGACCACTCCAACTCTTTCATAACCATTAAATTTTACATGGTTGAGAAGTTAACCCCACGATATAACCCCATACTCGGGGGACATGCCCCATCTTTGGCCTTAGGACAGCAGGTCGAATAATCTGATGCCAGTATCCCACTAAAGGGATATGAAATCTGCCATTCGCCCATACCAGGTTCATTCACCATCATCTCTAGCAGCTTTGCTAGTACTGAAAAATCCTTACTGACCTCTTCTCTTAATATTTCAGAGTGGCTCAAGGTAAGATAAACACTAAAAAGTTCGTCCTAACTGGAAGTGTAGACACTAATGTTTTATCTTAAGAAAACTTCGTCTACCGTCTTTTTGCGAGCACCTTGGTGAGTACACACTTTCATTGTAGGGTAATTAGTTGTGATATCCTACTCCACTTTAACCTGTCGACCATTGGAGGCCCTTCTGCGGAAAGGAATTCCGGGATTGCACAGCTCTAGGTTTCATCGTTAAAGTCACTGTAAGCCCCTACTCCCCTACGTCAAAGCTTACCCCATGGAGGGTGAGTGAGTGTTCTCGATCAAAATCCCGAGTCCGATCTTTTTTCTAAATACAGAACTTGACCCAAAGGACCAATAGGTACAATGTTTAAATATGTTTTAGAATGTGCGACATTTTTAACACGTATCTCCATATAAAAAAAGAATTTTCAGAGAAACTGTACATAATCTTTTATTTTCACTATTTTTAATTTTTCCGCATAGCAATTACTTTTACAATCTTTTTATTTTTCACATAAAATCTAAATATTTTTCACGTTTAATTTTTTTCATGCCTAAATTGGTATGATCTGATCATATGGATAAGACTGTTGAAATTCCATATTTCAAGTTTGTATAATAGTAACATGTGTAATTTATTTATTTTTATCCAATTAAAAACAATTCAGATCTTAAACAGCTTAAAAAATATTAGAACATTCTTCCTATTTCCAGTGAGTGAGTTTTCTCATAATTTCAATGTCATTAAATTTTATAACCCGCACGTACACAAAATACCTTTTGCTTTCAAACAAATCAAAGTTGGCTTATAATCGAACAAACCTACAAGCTTACCCATGTTTAACTTCTTATAGAGCTGCCTACTTTATGTATCTTCATCTCAAGGCCTCATTAAGATAGGTATTACATATCTCTGTTACTAGGTTAGGCTTCTAACAAATCAACAATTTTTGCTGAATTACACGCATGACATTACCGTGAAAATAAATTGGATATTATAACCATTCTGTATTCTGTATTCTGATGAATTTTCAAGCAAATGATGCTCCTTTTTAGCTATTTGAAACCAGAGGTCTCTTCTTTATATGAAAGCTGGGAAGATGTCAAATCCATTTCTGGAAAAGTTATTTGTTTTTTCTTTGTTTTTTTTTTCTTCCGTCTGTATTTATATTAGATATCTTACCTACCTATACTTCTGAATAAGTCGAAGCACGGCTCATTACTCATTGATGTTTTCAGACAAGGAATATAGAATATTATAAAGAACCTTTTATCAACAAAAAAAGCGATACGATGACGTAATTTACCATTTCTGATCTCATTTCCACATAATAAAGCAATAAAACGATAAACAGAATATTGTGAGTGAAGCCAACACACAAGTTTTCAGCAGCCATGCCAGATTGCTTACCATCTGGCATGTGTTTTTGGGAAATATTAGAAATATTAGAGTATTCCGCATTTTCGTTAAAAATAAATTTAACGTAAGGGTAACAAAAACCAATCGCAATTGCTTCCTCTTATGTTCAAGTGGGTTAGAATTAAAAAAAAAATTTAAAGAATTTTCTAATATGGACTGGACGGGTATATATTTAGACAGACAGTGTAAGGAAGGCATTTTGTGTTTTCTGTTGTAAATATTCAATTTTTGATGTGTAATCATCTTTGCAAGCGTCAGGGTAAACCAAAAATATGTAGCTCGTTACGGTTACACGTTCCTGTTTACATTGGGAATATTGCGTACTTGCTGCAATCTGTTTACATTAGAAAATTTGAGTAATAAAATCTCGATCAAAGTACTTTCCATTGCTAGCTAGAACTAAATATCTTCATTCCATAACAATTCTTCACCTCTCGACCAATATTGCAAATAGATGAAACACTAAACAACTTGTGTAAAATTTTATTGAGGGTTCATTCAATGTTTTATACAAATCCACTTCACGATAGTGATGGACGATAACATTTTATTTTAGGCTCCCGAAAAATGCATTTCAGATTTGACATTTAAAAATCCGAAAAATGTTGTTCAGAGCAATCAGTTGACATCTGCAACAAAATATGTTCGATACGTCAAATTTTGAATTGTTCCTTATCTGTCATACCATATAATTATTTCAATTATCGAGTTAAATATTCTATATTATATCAAAATATACATAGATCGTTCTCCATCTGTCAAGCCATGAAATGGATGATGACTACGATGTCAATGGATTAGAAAATTTAGTTCTTGCTTTTTATTTACTTTAACAATTTCCAGTACAAGCTGAGAATGATGTCAATCGGTTAATAGATCTCTGACAGAGTGAGTAAGATAAAGTATAGAAATCTAAGCTAAATGTCGGAGGGTTTAGCTCAGTGCGAACACCGTCTGTAGCAGCAAAAAGACATCTATGTTTTATACAAATCCACTTCGCGTTAGTGATGGACGATAACAATTTATTTTATGCTCCCGCAAAATGCATTTCGGAGTTGACATTTAAAAATCCGAAAAATGTCAGTTGACATCTGAAACGAAAAATCCTCGATACGTCAAAATTTAATTTGTCCCTTATGTGTCGTACAAAATAATGCCAAATTTCGAACTGGATGATGACTACGCCTCCAATGGAATAAAAAAATTAGTTTTTCCCGCATACATATATTTACTTTAACAATTTCCATTACAAGCTGGAAATGATGTCAATCGGTTTATAGATCTCTGACAGAGAGAGTTAGATAAATTATAGAAACCTAAAATAAATGTCGGACGATTTAGCTGTGAACACCGGCTGTAGTAGCAAAAAGACATCAAAAGATTACACGAGCCTTTTTTTTCGTCTTTTTGACATATTTGATGTGAGGTGAAGAAATATTGCGGCATGAAACTACGTTTCTATACCTCTCAACTAAGGTATGTGAAGACGCCAGGCAGGCGCCTATGTCAACAGTTTTTTTTGTTTAACAGTACTGTGGGTGGCCCGCTTCGTGGGTTCTCAGGATTTTACCTCCCTTTTCGGGAGCCACACCCGCTCACGGAACTTCGTTGCTACGGGTATGTAAAGACGCCAGGCAAGCGCCTATGTCAACAGTTTTTTTGTTTCACAGTACTGTGGGTGGTCCGCTTCGCGGGTTCTCATGATTTTAACATTAAAGACATATCGCCATTGAAAGTTCAAGCATCAACCAACAACCAACATTGACAAACGATAACTACCTGAGTTGTAGTACAGAGTACATTATGTGAGCCGGCCCCGAATTCCAAAAAAAAGTTATCTTCAGTGACGAGGTCCATTTTTATTTGCAATTTTGATTTAGCCGGTATACAAAAAGCTAGCGACGATCTAGATTTTATTACGATGAATAATTTTGCCACAATGAGAGTAACAATGTAGAAGCGGAATCTTCATTTTTTCTAAGAACATATTCTCATCCAACACCAAACTAAAGTATTTTTTAATTGGCGCGTGTAGATTGTGGCAGCCATGTTGTTTTGGTAACATCTATCAAATCTATTGTTTATTGTTCAGTTTCATTCATGATGCCAAATCACAATGGCAAGTAACAGGTATGAACATGAACAGCCTGCCCAAATGGTAAAACTTTATTATCAAAACGAGTGTGCGTTAGGCTAGCCGCGCACTAGCAATTTTTAGTTGCGAAACTGCTTGGTTCGAGCAACTAAAAAGTTTGTGTTTTGACACAAACTAAACGATTGTTCGCCATTTTATTGAACATATAATTATAATATTATAATTCACCGACATTCAACCAAACAGTTCATCTGTTTTCTATAAGTAACCAAACAGTTTCGCAACTCAAAATTGCTAGTGCGCGGCTAGCCTTAGTGGTAACGTTGCGGCCATTTTAATTTTGACTTGGGGCCCCTTCACAGTTAGATAACTCTTCAACGTTTCGTGGTTAATTTTTAGACGAACGTTTTAGTAATTAATCAGCCAAGATTCGGTAGTCAAAAGAGCTCAAAGTTCATGCTCATAGACAACGCTGTTTGTTCGCTGAATGGCCTTTTTGTGTGGATTTTGAACCGGCGGCAGCGCGGTTTGCGCACCCCGGCGTCATTAGTCCTTACTTTTTCGAAAACGACGCACGTTGGTTCTGTATGAACGATTTGATGTCAAGGTTTTCTATCACAGAAGGACGTGAATTGGCCGCCAAAGTCATGCGATTTGACCCCGCTAGACTTTTTCTTATGGGATTTTATGAATTCGGATTTCAAATTCAATCGGATCTATGCGGAAGGGTCATACAAAATAACGCTTATGAACTTCCAAAACTCCTACACCCAAATGGTGACAATGAGCCTGCAAAAAAGGTAATCCCTCGTGGCTTAGAGGGATCTTATTGGTTATTCAAGGCCAGTTAAAGTTAATAGCCCTATTTAGCAGCTAAATTTTCCAATAAAACTCCATGTTTTCATTTTCATCACAATTTTATTGAATGTGAAAACCATATCTCTAGTGTTGTCAAAGAAAAACGACAAAATTCGCATAAAACAAAACTAAAATGGATAACAAAGAAAAATAAGTAAACATTTGCGTTTATAATATGTATGTATGATACATATTTCCTACAATGGTATTTTGAGTAATACAATATTCTGCACGTTCCACGCGAATACAAGCCGACTTCTTCGAGCTTTCTTTCGCGAAGATTACAGCCCTCGTCTCTTCTTGTGTCCCGCCTTTATTTCTATAGTGTAGATATATGTTTTTAATTTGATTAATTAAAGTTGTTTAAGAAATTTGTTCTTAACTTTTCTCCATTTTGAGCTACTAATTGAAAAAAACAAGATGTCAAATGATACGTATTATACTCCTCATGGATGTGTTGGCGAGGTATTGTAAATTGAGAGCGAGTACTAGTGGCGCCACAGTGACGAATTCTGAATCGTATACTTAAGACATAATAAAATCCATTTAATTTTGTTTAAGTTGTCATTTCAATGGGATGATTAAAGTGTTTCTGATTTTTATTTTAGTTTTCCAAAACCATTTTTATTCAAACTAAAACTTCAAAGAAATTCCATCTAAAAGTAATTATGTACGAGTATGTCATGTTTTTGAATATCTCAAAATAACTTTTATAAGAAATGTTTTTTCAATATTTGTACGAATTAAAAATGGTTTCCAGAATTAAATCAAATTAGAACTGAGAAACAAATGAATCAAGTAGTTTCCAAATGAAAACGTGGTATCTGAATCAATTTCAAGAAATTTTTTGAAGTTTCTTGAAATTGTTTCATACGGTTTCATTGTTATACTACTTGTTTCATTTGGATGATTAAACTGTCATATAAAAGTAATTTTGACATATATAATTTTCGAGAACTTGACATGACGCCTGTTTACGGGAAAAAGTACAAACATTGTTATTGAAAAATTATTTGTATGATTTTTGAACTTTTCGCCAAGTAAATGTTTAGCATACGTTTTTTTTTTTTTGTTCATTTGTGCTTTTTTTGCGAAATTACCAAATGTTTGCAGTTTTCGATAACAACGTCATTTGCGTCAAAAATGCAGTTGCAGGATTTTCTTAAACGCAAAATGCAAAAGTCAACTGTTTGAAAACCCAACATGAAAACGTCAAATGCGTTTGTAACAAAATCGACTGACGTTGCTCAGACAGATTTTGAGCAAGCAAAGTGATTGCATTTGACGATAGCAATATCTGCGTCAAAAATGACGATCAAATTGACGTTGATTTGACGTCTTCGAAAACGTCAAATGCTTAATGCTATGCTTAATTTGGAATTCTTGTTGATCGACTTTTTTGGGATTTCATTGCTTCTAAAAAATCTTGGTTACATCTTTTCACACGATTACAAGAAAAATAAAAAATAGTTTAATAGAGGAATTCAAATTTAAGGCATACTTTTTTCAAATTTAAGGTTACTTTTTTGCACAAATGTGTGATGTATTTTTGTTAGTCAATATATGTTGAAAACTTTCTACTTTTCAACTTTTTCCAATATTTTAAAGATTAAAGCTTTTTTTCATATCATCACTTTTTAGTACGATCATAGTACACCCTTGTTCATTCATTCATCAAAAATCACATCCATAGTGTCTGACTACCTTCATGAAATAAAAATCATTTCCACCATTCATAAAGCGCCCCCTATTTTCACCATAACAAAGCTTTATTTTTACTCCATTCCTACTAACTTATTCATCGTTGCTCTAGACTAGATGTGTTATTTTCCAGCGTGTAAAATTAAGGTGAGTTGCTTAGTCACATTCTAAGAAACATACACCTATAATTACAAATATGGTTAGAAAATACCGATGCAACGTCATTCAACGAAGAGGTGTCGAAATCAACAGAGCAAACAGAGGGAGCTAGTGTAGGTGATTGCTGCAGACACATGGAATGGTGTTGGTGTATATTATTCAAAGATTCCTCTCCCGAACAAGAGAATAGACAATTCCAATCCAGTGAATTACCGGTCGATAAGCCTTCTTCTAAAAAAGTTATTTAAAGAGTTCTGCCCAAGTGGGCTGAGGAAAACAATATCATACCGGACACTCAGTTCGGTTTTAAGGCGGAAAATGAAGCGGTGTACAGGTGCCGCTTATTTGGTTTATTTAGAGGAGGCTTTCGAAACCGTAATGCTTGAACGGTCCTCATGCTTGGAATAGATAAGCCACTCTTAAATAAGATTCATCATGAGCAAATGTGGAAAGTTTGTTGTTAAATGGTCTTCAGGATAAAGTGAATAACTCGCGGATTGTATTCAGTATTTACACCAGTGATCTCTGATAGGTAATCTTACTTAGGCGATCACGTATCCATATGATCTAATAGCGTACAGAATATGTCTCCAAAAGTCAAGGTCATCATAATTCTTTTGACGTGACTTGGACAAGATTCGACAATAGTGCTTTAACTGAAAGTTGAAAATCAAATTTAAGAAATCGGAATCTTTTGTTTAGGACTTCTTTGGAAGTCCTCAAGGGCTACGAGGAGGAACTGGTGCAAGAGACTGATTGCAGAGCCTCATTGACATCCACTATCGAATAAAAGTATAGTAAAGTACCTTTGGCATCAGGTCCTCAGCCCTTGATAATGAAAGGTTTCTTTTATAGTAGCCGGGTTGACAACAAGGTGAAGGTGATTTGCTTCATGGCCTTCTTCTGGCTTATGATTTTCTATGGGTTTCCAGTGTCGTTGAACATTGTCCATCTAGAAAAATAAAAATGATACGGGAAAGCCGTACCATCTCATTCGGATCTCAATGCGCTCCCGAAGAAGTAGTTAAAGAGGGTGTGTGGAAGAGGAGCGAGTGGATTTAAAGGAGCTTAGATATTTGATGCCTCCCTCAATCATGCTTAACTCTAAATGAATTTTAAGATGTTCTTTAGTGTCAGGGTAGAGATTTAACCTAAATCGTAGACAAAATTTTCTCCAATAATTGTTTTTCAGGTTCTGGCTAGGCTGGAGCATTTACAAAAGAAATGAAATAAGCACTCCTCTGCCTCTTTATCTTCGCACCCTCTACCTAGTCCGACGAGTGATCAAGGATAAAATGGCAATTCCGCTGTGGAACTGTGGATAGGTGACTCCGAAATGGTCAA
Source organism: Philhelius festivus (assembly GCA_963931855.1). Lineage (NCBI taxonomy): Eukaryota > Metazoa > Arthropoda > Insecta > Diptera > Syrphidae > Philhelius > Philhelius festivus. The sequence continues at coordinate 185,458,049 of OZ007554.1, read as the reverse complement.
GACGCCCTCACACAAGATGAGCTGAGTGGCTTCGGTTCAATCGGACTCTGTCCGATCGGGACCGAAGAAAAAGGATTAAACAGAAACAGTTCTTTTGGTTAAACATTTAAGATTCGTCAGAAATCTAAAATCTTGTTTAGATTCCGTCCATTAACCTAAGCTTAGGTGTTCTTATGAATCAGATAGGGATAATCAGAGTGACACAAAGGAAAAAATTTAACTGCTATTGCAAGTAAAACTCAGAAGCTCAACGATTTATTTGAAATAAAAGTAACAGTTTGATCTAGCTTCTTAAATCAATTTTTTTCTTAGCCAATTTTCTCATCATCTTCATGCCATATTTCCCATTTTTTCTGAACCATTTTGTATACGATAAAATTAATTTAAATTAAAATTTTACATACCAAAATTCGTGTAGAGTTTTCCATTTATCACAAGGGGGAATGGGAATTTGTGCTTGAACCGAAGCACACAAATCTAAATCCAGTAGAAGCTAAAGTTTAAAAACAAAAGACTTATTGATTTCGAAATAAAGATTGAATGGTAACCTCAGGTACTACTTTCCCAGCCTCAGAACTCAAATCACCTCATAATCTTATTTGCCCTATCGTCATAACTTGATGGTTAATGGAGACGAGCCTCTCTTGTTATGATAAGGTTATAGTTGATGTAGCTAAGCAATATCTCCGTGTTTGATTTTTTTTCAGTTCTTGTGTATCTACTTGTTAAAATGAAAACTCATCAGTGGTCTTATCAAGTTCACCTATTATACAAAAGTGCAAAATAAGTACGGTCTTTTATGATTATAGTACAGTTACGTGTGGTTTGAGAGTATAAAATCTGGTTGTCGGAGGAAAGCATAAACGATGTAGCAATTTGTTAATACAATCTTTCGGAATAATGAGCCTTTATCGTTAGGGAAGTTCATTATGCCATTTAGTGTGGTATCCTTGCCACTTTTGAATGTAAGAAACAAGATAAGCCTTTTTACTCGTATATATTGACGTCTAGTCAACGTTGTATCGGGGAAGTTTTAGAAAAAGATTAAACCTAAGCTCATATGCCATTTTAAAAACCATTTTTGATTGTAAATTACCATAAAAATATTAATACATATTAGTTCGTTTAAGCCATTTTTACTTGCCTTATAATATGTAGATTGGTACTCTTGCCATGGAATGTGTTTTGCATCTGGAAACAAAATCGAAACCGAGATTTTGATCAAACTTGACATTACGATTATGAAGGAATGATTTTGGCATATAAATGCACTGGCACTCTAAGATATATTTTCCGTCTGGAAGGTCTGAGTAAGGTCGCTTTACTTCAGCTCTTTCCCTATACTTGCTTCCTTGAGAAAGTTAAGTATATGGAGTACTTGTAAAGATCGTAACTCATTCTTTTCTATCTGGCAACGCCCCAGATTTATATGTCTTTGATGCACGAGTGCATCACATCTTAGTTTTGCGAGTTATATCCGTGTTTTTGATCTTTTGGACTCTACTTCCAATTCCACAATAGAGTTCAGGTCCCATTAGGGCTGTCATTGCTTCTATATTGGTTAAAGAGTCTACCTCTTCATTGAAAATGACACCTACGAGTTCCAGGACCCAATGAAGAGTGACATTATTATTCTTGCCGATGTCGTTTAGCCTGCTCACATACGCCCGTACTAGATAATAACAAATGGCATAGAAGCTTAACGCTCTAAGTGCTGCCGGGGAGTCCGACATGATGGCAATGTTTTCTTTCGAGATTTTTTTTGGTTTTCCTTATTTTTGAGCTAGGCTGGTGCTGGTCCCGTGTCTTGTCATTAAAAAAAAAAAAAAAAAAAAAGTGGGTAGAACTGCCCTTAGATGGTCTTCCACCTTTTCTGTTGGAAGCACCACTTCCCCGATTGGAGAGAGGACCATGTCTTCTGAATCTCCACCCGTTCGACTCAAGTTCTCCAAGGAATAACACCCTGTTTGAGTAGAAGGAAGGTTGACTTTTTGGGCTAGTGGTATGGGTTCTGTGGCAACTACGGGTTCCGGAGTGGATAATTTTTTTTTTTGCTCCCCCATCTTTGTCAGGCTCTGAAAGGAGCCCTGTCATCAGTTGCTTCCCGAGACCCGACACCTGGGTGGTCATAAATTCAAAGTAAAATATGTTGTCTACCTTGACTATTTACCGACCGGGCATCAATGTTGACCACTAACAATTATCCCTTGTCCTCGGTGTTGCGGATCTTCCCAGTCTGAGATCGTTCTCAGATGTCATCTTCCAAGCATGCTGCCGAATCTTTGCCCTTCTAAGTGCTCAGTTTGGTTTCCACCCTCCATTTTCGGTGCTGAATTCATTGTAATATTCTTATTGAAAAAGCTTTTACATATGTATACCTTTGCCTAGCATTTGTGAATAACAAGCAATAAGTAGAAATACCTTTATTTAAATATAATGAGTCATTATATATTCATATTTAAAAGAAGCACAAGTTTAAAGAACAAAAGCAACTTTTAGGCGGAAGTTCAAGTGCGAAGAACAAAGGAGATTCATAGAAGTTTAATCAACAACTCAAGATTATTCCTTGCTCAACACAACTCGTTGCTATCCATATCCAAAGCCAATTTCTAGTACGTTGACGTAGTCGAAAAGAAGGGCTAATTTTAGATTCTTTATTTAGTTGAATATTTGTAAGCTTTTTGATTTTGAGGTATTTTTTCGATCCATCGATTAAATTAAAAAAAATATTGTGACGCTCGTATATCACAATCACGTATATAGTAACAATGGAGGTACCAAAACGTGCAGGATAAAAAAATCAAAGAAATCCACATTCATCGACTCATGAGTAACTAGCTGAAAATCGTAGACACTCGAGTATTGTTGATATCTGCGTTCAAAGGCACTTAAGAAATTCAAATCTTCGTACTCATATCGACATCAACCTATTATTCAAAGAAATCGTGGACTCTGTACGGCTCTAGTGGAATCACAGACCGTTTTTTTTTCCAACAGGTTGAAGATGTTGTTGGATTTATGTATAATGTTAAGAAGCATGCCTAGTAGCGTTGCCAGACGTCCCGGTTTACCCGGGACATCCCGGATTTCAGACATAAATTCATCTGTCCCGCCGGGACAGCTTTTTTCCCGGGTTGGGACTCAAAAAATAATGCCTAATATACCTAAATATCTTTCAGTGATAAGAAACAATCACTACATTGAATCACTTAAGAAATTACTTTTAAAATTTCAATCAAACAAACTTAAATTAACGAAAAATTTATTTTTGTAAACTGACATCTGTCATTAAAATTGACAAAAGAAAAATATTTGCAAATGATAAATGACAAAAAAGTCATTTAATTAGTAATTAATAAAAGAATTTATTTATTTTGATTTACACGCATTATATGTATGACTTTTACTTGAGACATATAGGTACTACATATAAGGCAAGTTATGCACTCGTAAAAACATCGAATTCGAGATTTCGATCAAAGTTCACATAACGATGATAGCGAAGACGAAAAAGTGGGTCTCACAATTCTGTCTGTCTGTTCGACTACAGCCTAAACGACTAGGCTGATTTTCGTTAAACTTGCGATATCTACCAAGTTTAACGAAAATTTTGTCCCCCAATTGTTTTTTCTTATTTTTAAAGACCAAAAATAATGGTACCTGCCATACTATTTTTTTCGAAATTTTATAAATATTTCGTTTTCTCAAATTCCATTAAGTTAAAGCTAGGTAATGGCATTGTATATATATTTTAATAGTACTCTCATGAATAGGAACGCGACTAGGCGAACCAAGCGGGACCATAATTACTAAATTAGCAGAGGTGCCTATGGCAGAGTTTTAACAGATAGACATTTAATACATGACAGCAATAGGAACTGTATATAAAATAGGAGAAGAAAGGCATATACTTTGTAGGTACATTGGAGTAGGATGTAGGTGTGTGTGGGGATTTGGTAGTTGTTATTTTCTGTAGGCAAATATTTTCAAGATGAGGTTTCAATACTTTTTTTTGGCGATTACGTATTTTTTGGGATAGAAGAAAATTATTTCTGTGCATATTGTCGTCTGAGTTATATCTTGTTCAAAAGAGCATTTTTGGCGAAATTTAGTTAGAAATGCAGTTTTTATAAATCAAACATGCTCTTTCGAATGGCATACTCCATTTCTTTCTATCTCTTTTAGTTTTTAAGTTATGAAGAACAATTATGTTCAATAAACCACTTTATTAAACATTTGAGTTCGACTACAGCTAAACGGCTCGGCCGATTTTCTTCAAACTTGGTAGATGTTTTTTTCTTTGGAATTTTTTTCGAAATTTCATAAATATTTTTTTTTCTCAAAAACTGTCCCACAGATTTAAAAAAAAAAAAATCATTTAGTTAAAGCTAGGCATTGTATATATATACAATGAGCTAGGTAATGGTTGAAAAAAATTTTACAAAAAATTGTTATTTTTGGTACCCCCCTTGGGACCATTTTTTTTGTTTTCGATTTTCTCAAAAACTGTACGACGGATTTTGATCATTTTTTTTTTGCTAAAGCCTAGTATACAGTTCTTTTTGAAGAAAAAAAAATGAGTGGTGAAAAAAAAAATTTTTTCTCATGAAAAAATTTTTGTAAGTTTTTTCCGTCAAAACAATGGGATGCACATTGGTTTGCGTGAAAAAAAATTGTGGTGAGTATAAATTTTTGTTTCGATTTTGGTTTACAGTTTGGTGAAATGAAAAAAGTTTTTTTTCGGGAAAAAAACTCTCCCATAAGAAATGCATTGGTTTTTTTTTTTTAGAAGAACTGTATACTAGGCTTAAAGGTCCCTAATTGCTTGAATATTATTGTGTATTCAAATTTTCAAAAAATTATTTTTTGGGATTTTTAAAAAAAATTTCAAAATTTTTTTGAAAACTCAATATTTCGAAAACCCCATGCTCGATTTTTTTCAAACTTGATGAATAAAAGTTTTTTAATATAATCTACATAATATGAGAAAAAAAAATGTATTTTACCTAAAAATAACGGTATCCTCCAAGAACAAAAATTATAATTCGTGTTGTTTTCTTAAAAATATAAGCTTTTATATACAAAAATTAATAAAAAGAAACAAATTTCAGCCTCGGAACAGTTTTCGAGAAAAATACGATTTTCGAAAACCCTTTTTTGAAAAAATATCAAGTAACTTACGAAAAAAAAATATTTTCACGCGTATACAAATTTTCCTTTTTCCAAAAAATGTTCATACTTTTTTGAAAATTTTAATATTATGAAGTCTTATACATATATTTATAATATTTTTTTTTAATTTTTGGAAAAAAGTCATTCTTTTTGGAAAATTCGATATCTCAAAAACCGGCGCAATGTTTTTTTCGAAATTTTAGGAGATTTTACTATTTTAGGAGATTTTACTTAAAAACAATATTTTTTGTTTCACGCTTAAAATACTTTTTAAGCGTTTTCGTTTTTCGTTTCATACGTGGATTGAAAGGTGGCACTCCCTAGATCACGAATATGTAATTTTTAATTCTGTAGGATGAATAGTTTGGCCAGAAATCACGTTTGAAAATGTCAACTTTAAGGGGTCTACGAGGCTCCGTTTAGCCGTAAATCGCGTTTAAAGATAAAAATTCGTTTTTCGATACAATTTTTTCAAATTTTGACATTTGACAATTTTCTCATTATCGAAATAGGGATTTTTTATAGAGATGCTTCCAATAAGTTTAAAAAACATTGCATCTCAAAGCTTTTTTTTTTAATTTTTGGAAAAAAACTTGGAAAATTCGATATCTCAAAAACGGCTCAATATTTTATTTCGAAACATAATTTCATTCGTAATTGCAAGTTTTGCATGTGGAAAAAATTTAACTCGAAATTTTGATCAAATTTGACTTTACGATGATAGAGAACACGAAAAAATATTTCTTTATCTAAAAAAATTGTTTTTGAAAAATCAATGTCTTGAAAATGTTTGAGCGATTAATTTTTGAAAATATTTCCTAGAATCTTTATTTTCAAATACTTAAAATTAGTATCCCAATTTTTTTTCTAAAAGAATTTTAAAGAAATTTCTTATATTCAAAATCAGTTTAATAAGAAAAGGTTTTTTAAACTTTGTTTGCATAAATTCTTACTTTTTATATTTATATTAACAAAATAAAAAAAAAGCAAAATTTTTATTTTAATGAATTAATAATTTCCAAATTTGATAAAAATTCGTAGACAAACATTAAAAGAAATGTTTGTTTGTTCAAATTTCGCAGGGCAAATATCTTATTTTTTACAAAATATTTTTTGTAAAAAAAAGTTTATTTTTATTTTAAAAATTTTTCATGTGGGGTGCATCAATAATTTCTTAAAATTGACACCAAATTCCTTTTTTTTTAATTTTTCAAAAATTGCTTATAAGCAATATGTAAATGCATACAAAATATTTTTTCCAAAAAAGGTATCTGATTTTTTTTAAATATTACGTCAATAATAATTTTATTCTATTTTTTTAATTAATTTAAGTTTTCTAAAATTAAATTAAAAACTTATTTGATTTTTTTTCAAAATAGCTTTTTGTGAATATTTATGAATTTCTGAAATTGTTTATTATACACATAAAAAGTATTAAAAATTTTCTACCTACATACTATGCAAAAGCTATTTTCTTTTTATTTATTATTATTTTGGTTACCATAACGAAATAAAGCCAATTTGAAATTATTTAGTTTTCAAAAACGAAATAAAACAATTTGAGTTTATTAAGTTCAAATTCCTCTAGATCTTATTACAAAGTCGACAAAATGGCAACCTCGGCAATTAATCGTATCAGAATTTAAACAACCCAGAACTCTCATACACTCTCAATACTTTTTGCTTGTATTCATTTCGCGCCTCGCATATGCAACTTTATATACCTACCTACAATTGATTCTGACAGCAAAAAGAAACGCAGATAATATTTTCTCCCTTACCCTCATTATTGTTGTCAGAATAAATATATCTCTACCTCGTCTCTTGTTTTGCTTATATTTTCTCCTTCGACATCAACTCTGCACAGCTTAACATAGCCACACTTACGATTTTGCGGCACAATAATAAAACTTTTTTTCGTGTTCCATGAGAGTACTATAAAAATATATATACAATGGTAATGGTTAATAGGGGAAGGGTACGAAATGTCGACAAAAAAATGTCGACTGGACAAATATAAATTTCATCGACTGTTAAAATGTCGACTGAAGTTTGATCGACAAAAAAAAAGTCGACAGTTTAAAATCTCGACTATTAAAATGTCGACTGAAAACTTGTCGGTGAAAATGCCGACTTTTATCCAAAATTGAGTTAAATAAAACAAGAATGCTCTCTTTTAATATGTTAACTAAATTTTATTATTAATTCAATTATATAAACTTTGCATACACCCAACCTCGCACCCACCCCAAATCCTATAGTGTGCCCAAGCAGGGGGGTTGCAGGGGGGCAGCATGCCCCCCTTAACATAGCTCACTGTTTACGCGTCGACATTTTTTGAGTCGACATTTTTAAAATCGAATTTTTGATAGTCGACATTTTGATCAGTCGACATTTTTATCAATCGACTTTTTGAAAATCGACATTTTGAAGATCGATTTTTTTAAATCGACATTTTAAAAATCGGTTAATCGTCCCCAACCCGGTTAATAGTAATGGTACGACCGATTTTGATAATTTTTTTTATGTTGAAGCTCCCCAGCAGTTTAAATATTAATGTGTACATATTTAAATTCTATAATTTATATATGAATTCCATAATTTAATAAAAAAAATTTGAAATCAAGATATTACTGACTGTGCCTACCACAGAACGATTTATTCGACTTTTGAATTTCTCATTATCGGAATAACGGATTTTAATAAATTTTTGTAAAGAGAAGCTTCTAAAAAGTTTAAAGAACATTGCATTTCAAAACTCTAAAAAGAATATTTTTTTTAATTAAAAAAAAATCATTTTTTTTTTGAAAATTCGATACCTCAAAAACGGCTTAATATCTGTTTTTGTAAATTTAATTTTTAGTCGAACAAAATCAAAAACTTCAAACTGACGTACCAATATTTTATCTTAAAAATGATTTAAAAAATTTTTATATAAAAGCTTATATTCTTATATTCTTAAGAAACTACTACAACGAAGTATAATTTTGTTCTTGCATTGATCAATATTTGTTTAAATCACATTGCATCCTGTGTTTAGCTAGTTGGAGCTCGTTTCAAGAGTTGTTTTAATCATTTAAAAAATTAATTTTTCTCTAATAACATTCATTTTTAAAATTCTTCGTCCTTTACGTAACAGCAAGTTCGTGCGACCCAGTCGTGCATTTTATTTATTTTGTCCCGGGCAATATGATGAAATCCCGGGATTTTTCATTATTTAAGCCACTTGTCCCGCCGAGGTGCAAAAAAAATCTGGCAACCCTAATGCCTAGTGACCAAAATTAAAAAAAAAAAAAAACGTTGTCTTACATTGTACCCTCTCAAAAGTTTATGACTACCCTTAAAATGTTTGAGTTACAGTTCCAACATTCAGGAAAGTTTAAGAGAATTTCAATGAAGATACCAAAGATACCAATATCTGAACATCTCAGTGGTAGAGAAATATTGGACAGGGAAAAGCATTCCACATTCGTGTAGCTAAAGAAAGAACATCTGAATTTGACAGTATGCTTGGAGCTTGACTCAAAGGTAAACTGATGGACATTTCCGAAGAGGTTCAATTTTCTTAAGGAAGGAAGGAAACTGACAATCTTTTTAAAATGCTTGCATTTTTTTTGTTAGAAATAATTTTCTTAGCCTTTTGGATATAACTTTTACAATTAAAATTGATTAATCAAACCTAAATCCGCCACCAACTAAAAACTGACAGCTAAAAATTGAGTATTCAGTATGTAAGTCTGCTTTCTGATTCTTAAGCTTTTACTGCAAACGCATCAATCACCAAGTGTTAATGTTTCTGAGTAATCTGATACAATAGTTCCTTGACTACATTTAAATTGTCTGTGTCCATCGATACAACCTTATCACAAGCATTTCCTAAATTTCTCCACTTTGACATCCAACAATCTTCGTTTGTCAGCTCACATAGCACCATTTTTTTAGAAATACGGTCATTCTGACGAGAAAGCACCTTCACAATGTAGTCCGCATGCAACTCCAATGTATAAGTGAACAATTTTGGAATTCCTGTTTCAAGGTGTTGTTGAGCGTAATTCGGCGTGTTTATCGGTAAGTTGAGTATAGCTTTTTTAAGAATTTCCTATGGAATTTTTCAATGGACTCGTACTCATCAAATCCCCACACTTGGGCAGCGTAACATAGTTTACATTTTACCACAGCATCAAAAATGTTGATTCGATTATATTTGAAAAGATGTTTTTTCATGACACAATGATAAGGCTTTGCGAAGTATTTTCATTTTCTGTAAAATGAATACTGAAATCAAGAGTCCTATTAAGTTGAAAACCATTACTTTTGATTTGTTTGAGTTAATCATAAGGCCCCTTCCCCCTTTATGGCAATAATCCACCAGGCGATTGATCATCAGTTGCAGATTTTCTGGTGATTCTGAAAGTATCACCAGATCATTGGCGTACAGCAGAGCATTGATGTTCAGATCATCGATTAGTATTCCTCCATAACATTGTTTATAAAAAGTGCAAACAATAGCCCACTGAGTGGCCATCCTTGTTTTACTCCATTATCCGTTTCGAACTATTCTGAGCAGGTAGAATCTTCACACACACGTATGAATTTCGTAGAGAGACCTAGTTTAGATTTATGAGGTGGAAGCAGGGTTGCAAAAGCTTAAGTCACTTGTTAGCTTAAACTTAATTAATGAATTAAAAAAAATTTAATTCACAAGTCAGTTGGTGACATGTGAATTAAAAAAAATTAAATCATAAGCTTCTAAGTGACTTATGAATTAAAAAAAATTAATTCAGAACCTACTAAGTGACTTATGAATTAAAAAAATTTAAGTCATGGGCAAGTAAGTGACTTATGAATTAAAAAATTTTAATTCCCAAGCTACTAAGTGACTTAGGAATTAAAAAAATTCAAGTCATGAGCAAGTAAGTGACTTATGAATTAAAAAAATTCAAATCATCAGCAAGTAAGTGACTTATGAATTAAAAAAATTTAATTCAAAACCAACTTAGTGACTTATGAATTAAAAAAAATTTAATTCATAAGTTAATGGATAAATGCTGATTAGAAAAATTATGAAATTGATAATTTATAAGCTAGCGTGATAATCTTATGATTTAAAAACTAGATTTGAAAGCTTTCGTTAATAATTAAATAATTATGTAGTCAAAACAAGCTTAAAAATTTCCAATCTACCAACTAACTTATGAATTAAATTTTTTTTAATTCACAAGTCACCAACTGACTTGTGAATTAAATTTTTTTTAATTCATAAGTCACTTACTCCCTGATGACTTAATTTTTTTTAATTCATAAGTCACTTGGTAGGTGGTGAATTAAATTTTTTTTAATTCATAAGTCACTTAGTAGCTTAGGATTTAAATTTTTTTTTTAATTCATAAGTCACTTTGGAGTTGTGAATTATTTTTTTTTAATTCATAAGTCACCAAATATCTTATGAATTAAATTTTTTTAATTCACAAGTCATCTATAGACTTATGACTTAAGGATTTTTTAATTCAAAAATTCGCAACCCTGGGTCGAAGGCAGCTTTGAAGTCAACAAAAATGGCGTGCACTTACTTGTTTCTAGATTGAGACGCTTTTACAATTAATGTTAGTTTGAAAATATGATCATCATTTTTTCTGAATCCCGCCTGTAAGTCAGTAAGGATATTATTAGCATCCACCTATGTTTGTAATCTACTTACTAGTGTACCGCAAAATATTTTTTCCAGGACATTCATAAACGAAATACCACGGTAATTTCAACGATGTTCAAACCTCCTGTTTTGGGTATTGGAAAGATTACTGACCTTCTGAATGATGGTGCTTAATCTTCGTTAGCAAACACTTTGTTGAAAAATTATAAAAGTTTAGTATGAAAACTACTTTAGCATTCTTAAAAAAATTAAAACCGAATCCCATCTTCTATACGAGCTTTTCCATTTGTTTTCTTTTAAAATTATAGTTTTAACTTCTTCAGTAGCGATTTCAGAGTCCAAAATGTCATCCAAAATGAAAGGCTCTGCTATAGAAATTTTACTTCAGGCTTGTCAAAAAATAATAGGGATTTAAGGTATAATGATAAATCATCAGCAATTGTAAAATTCGAACCATTAATATATTCCAATATTCCTTTGTATTTTTCACGAAGCCAAGATTACAAGCTTGATAATTTTCAAAATCGTTTTTGTTTTTGTTTTGAGCCACTTATTTCATGGTACCACTTTCTAAGACTTTGGCAGTTTGAGTTTCGGATTGCATTTAACAAGGTATCTTTTACGGGTTAACCTAATGTGCATTCACTGTCTAATAATTTTTACTTGCGAGTTATAGGTACTATAAGGCAAATTATGCATTCATAAAAAAATCGAACTCGAGATTTTGATCAAAGTTGACACGATGATAGCGAAGACCAAAAAAGTGGGTCTCTCAATTCTGTCTGTCTGTCTGTTCGACTACAGCTAAACGGCTCGGCCGATTTTTTTCAAACTTGGTAGAAATGAGTTTTAATTTTTGCCCCCCCCCAGACTAAAAATTACGGTACCTGCCATACAAATTTTTTTCGAAATTTTATAAATATTTTTTATTCTCAAAAACTGTCCCACAGATGTTTTTAAGAAAAATTAAAAAAAATTCATTTACTTAAACCTAGGTAATGGTTGAAAAAAAAAATGATTTTGATCATTTTTTTATGTTAAGGCTCCCCCAGCAGTTTCAATATTATAGTGTATTCAAATTTTCAAAAATTTTTTTTGGATTTTAAAAAAAATTTCAAATTTTTTTTTTTGAAAACTCAATATTTCGAAAACCCCATACTCGATTTTTTAAGATTTGATAAATAAAAGATTCTTGATACAATCTAAAAATACAAATCTTAAAAAAAGGTTTTCGAAAATCGTATTTTTCTCTAAGACGGCGCCTAGAATTTTTTTTCTTTCGATTAATTCTTACGATCGATAATTTAATAAAAAAAATTTTGAAAACAAGATATAACTGACTGTACCTACCATAGAACGATTTTTTCGAATTTTGAATTTCTCATTATTGTCATAACGGATTTTAATGAAATTTTTTATAAAGAAGCTAATACAAAATTTAAAAAAAACATTGCATTTCAAAACTTGAAAGAAAATATTTTTTCAATTTTTTGAAAAAAAGTCGTTTTTTTTTTTTTTTGGAAAATTCAATATCTCAAAAACGGCCTGATATTTTTCTTGAAAATTTAATTCTCATTCGTACAGTAATAAAAATTTAAAGTTGGCGTACCAAATTTTTTTCTTAAAAATGTTTTCAAACTTTTTTATATAAAAGCTTATTTTTTTAAAGAACCACTACAACGATTTATAATTTTTGTTCTTGCATAAATTCACATTTGCATTCCATTCTGTTTTTATCTCTTAACAGTTTTCTTTAAATAACATTCGTTTTTAAAATTCCTAGTCTAATACATAGGGGAAAGTTCGTGCGACCCAGTCGTACATTTTATTTGTTTAAATTAAGAGCCATTCGATGCTACAGTGCTGTTTGTGGAAGTCCTAATGGAAGCGATTGGTTTGGATGTAATTAATTAAGCAAGCTAGGTTTTTTTCCAATTTTTTTTTCGGATTCCATTTTAACCGTGGTTAGAGTTCAAGATTTCTTTAATTTGACGAAGCATCGTCGAACCAGTCTACAGAAATCGAAATCGTTTTTACATTCGTTACTGACAGTACAGAAGTCGAACGGATTTTCCTTGCCCTCCAAGAAATGTAAAGTGACCTTCCGTATCACCACTAATACACCCATTTAAAACATCTAGTACCATTCTGGTTGCATACTCCGTCCAATGATGATCTTTTAATGAGAATTATGATTTTGTTGATTGTACTGCGAATTGTCACACATATAGTGAACTTGCTATTCTGGCATTGAAATCACCAATTAATAAAACGCTTTTGTTTGCTAGGTAGATACATCATGATACTGTTCAGTCGCTTCACTCCATTTGCTGAACAAATGGAGGTTTTTCCACAATCTTTGGTACAGTATTATATGAGCAAGACTGTTCTTTTGAAAAGGGCATATTTAATGACCGTCTTCGATAGCAGACACCATCAACATGAGTGTTTCCAACTTCAAGACAATTTTATAAATATTTCAAGCTCCAAAGAAAAGTCTCTAAATTCATAAGACTTAGCCTCCGTCTATTTCAAAAATCTCATTGCATAGATATCAATTCATCGAAAAACAATACAAACAAAAAACAAGAACGGAATATCTGCAAGAGTCATATAACCATGACTGTGAAAGCTCATGAAATCGCCGAACTGGTTCAAATCCTTTTGCGGTTATTTTGGTCATAAATTTAGAACATAATACTACACAATCACCGAGCTGACAAAAAAAAAACATTTAACTGCATAAAAAAAAGTCGAAAAGGACCACCACTTCCCGACTCGCAATTGTACTCCCACATCTTTTGTTGAAGGATTAGATATAATTTGCCACATTCAATACCTACAACCCTCAGAACCCACAACTTCCGTTTTAAAGAACCTTCCAGATTACGATTACGAGAAACCAATCTCTTTCCCCGTCGATAAGCATGACCACGTTTCACGTTCAAAAGATTTTAGCTTTTCCAGGTTTGTTTTTTTTTTTTCGTCCCCTTGTATTTGTATTTGTTTGCAAATACATACATAATATCCTGTTTCTGGGAGCGCGAGCAAAAATCTAAAACAAACCAAAGGAGAAAAGCAATCAAATAAAAAAATAAGATTGAGCAAAATAAAAACAAAACAAAAAAAAAAGCAATGAAGTAGGAGGTCGAGTTTATGACGGGTATCGGTTGGGGCTTGAATCTGCAAAACGGCAAAGAACGAAGCAACAACAACGGTTCTCTAGTGCCACCATAATAGTCGGTAGCAGTATCTTTGGGCCGCGAACTCCGGTTCCATCTTTGGATACAAAGTGAACTAGCGGCCGGCACAACAGCAGCTCTAGAAAACAGTAAAAGGAAGCTGCTCCTTCAGTTCATTCAAAATCACTGCAGTAGAAAATTAGAATTTTTGTTCCTGTTTCATGCATAAAAATGAGCGAAAATGACTTTGCCATTGGAGATGGTCGTCGTCGGCGTCGTTTGGAATAATCCTTGCAGGTCCTTTTTTTTGTTGTTTTTTTTTTTTTTTTTTTTTTTGTGATTGCTTGTATCTTTTGCTTTTAATGCAGGAAGAATATTATAGTCAGAAGTTGCTTGCTATGCCGTCTCCTGAGTGTCCTGTTTGTATTCCCATAATGGACTTTCACAACTCTAGAGACAGAACCATTTGCTCCTCGTTCATGGCGAGAGTTCTTCACTTCTTATGCCTTGTGTTCTATTGCAATTGTGCACTTTGCTATTGACACTTAATCATATTTTCTGGTGGGGTACCTATACGCGATTTTGTGAGAGGATTTTTAAATTCGAAACGAAGGCAGTGGAACTTAAAATCTGCAAGCTAAAAATCACTTCTACGAATCTGTTTTTAAGTCTATAATTCCTCGGGATTATATTGGATTGCAGTATTTTTTATTTCATTCTTTTAGCTTGCCTCTCTGGGGGCTTGGAAAATTATACTTTTAACTACCATAGCCAGGAAGCTAGCTATGCCAGATAATGGTTGATAATTTTGGTTGAGATTTTCTCAGGAATATACATGTATACATACATATCTTGGAGTAGTATTAAGTTTTGAAGGAATTTTTTTTTAAGACCGGAGGAATTCTTTGAGGTTTTAAAAGGTTATCAGATCCAAAAAATCAATTTTCTAATAAAATTTTAGACTAAAAAGAGTCTAAATAATATTTTAAATGCGAAAGTATGAGGGTTTGACCCTCAGTAATGGCTTATCGGCTGGTTGGATGCTAATGAAATTTGGAATAGTGGACAACTCATGTCCTGGCCGAGTAAAGCAGTTGAGTAGCAGCACTTATTCGAGAACATGATTTGTAGAAATTGTAAATCATGAAATTGATTATTGGATGAGAAAGAATGTCCCGAATAGGCAAAAATTTATCATATCGAAAGAGAATCCATGGTTTGATTCGAACTCTAGATAAGGAGGTTATTAGGGTTAGAAAAGTAAGTTTCCGATAATTTAAAGCCAACCCTACTGAGGAAAACCGGAATAAGTTCAAAAAATCTAGAAAGACCTGTAATGATCATTTTTGACGAATCAAATTTTTGCATGACCAACAAATAAGGCAGGCAAAAAATTTAAACAATGGCCAAATTCCTAAACGCAAAACTTGCGCAAATTATGCTAAGCAAACAGTTCCAAAATGCAAACGTAAACATCCCTGCAAAGCAGATTGTCCCCAAACGTAGTAGATTTTACTTTCATGCGCAAATGCAAATGGATTTGTGCAAATGTCAAAAAAATCTTACGCACTTCACTTGCATTTCAATTTGTTTACTGTGCTTTATGTGGAGGCCTGTCTGGAGTCTTATTTATTTGTTTTTTAAGCATAATGGGTGAAAAAAATGAAGAAAAGTAAGTTAAATTTATTGAAATTTATCAAAAGACTCATTAACAACATTAACAATTTTAGAAATTTGAAGAACTGGACTCATAACGAGGTAAAATTGTTGTTAACAATAAGATTGGCTCATGAGGAGGATTTTTGCTCTGGAAAAGGGGACCGTGCAGCAGGAAATGTTAGATGGACATTGAAATATGTACAAAGACTTGAAATTATGGAAAGCATCAAGGAATTTTTTGATAAATTGAACTAGAAGTCAAAAACATTGCATGTAATCAAAAATTAATCTTTATTTTGTTTTCAAAACAATATTTTATTATTGTTAATTTTATTTTAAGAAATGTGAAGTTCCTATTTATTTTGTTTTAAGAAAATGAAAGTTCAATTTTGTTTTAAGAAAAAAATGGATTATGTTTGTTTTAAAAATGTTAGGAGCCAGGTTTCCACGGAGGAATGCTTCGGTGTACTGGAGGAGGCTGCGGCACGCTTGCGATCGCTCGGCTTCAGCTCGTCGTATGGGGTGGTTCTTGCCACCTCTCAGTACACCTCCTGCTCGACTAATCATTATTTATTCGTGCCTAAGGTATATTAACCGATGTTAAATGACACAAACCTGAGAACCCTGACGATATCTAAGAGAGAACAAGAATTCGGTGCTTCGAATTAAAGTTAAAAAAAAGTATTATAACAAAAAAACTAACCTAATACAATTAACTGATAAAAAAAAATAAACCCTTCACCTAACTAAAAAAAAATTAACTAAAAAAAAACCTTTCACCTAGAAAAATAATAAAAAAAATTTAAATAAAGAAAACTTAATAAAAAAATAAAAAAAAATGTAAGCCCTAACCTAAAAAAAAATATAAAATAAGTAAGTAAAAAAAAAATGATTAAAAAAAAGTAAAATAAAAAAAATTAAACCCTAACCTAAAACTAATCCCTACACCAAAAAAAATATGTAACTTTTCCCTAAAGCACCTCCTTCTTGTTACGGTAAAATTTACCGCAACAATGACTGGCCTTTGTTTCCTTCCTTTCCTTCTTTTCTTTGGTTGCGGCTGCAAAATTCTGGCGAGGTTGAGGGCAACCATGGTACCATCAACCATTGGTGTACTAAGCCAGCATTTTGCAAAAGTGACAAATACAGGGTTCGAGCAATTCTTCGAGAAAAAGGGTTTAAGAGATTATACTTGACATGTAGACGGGCGGTCTCATGCAGCATAACGAGTGCCAGCGGATGAGCTGAAGAGGTAACGAGTCAGGCGGACTCTTACCTATCCTCAAAACAACACAACATCCTAAATTTTAATTGATATAACATAACGTAAATTCTTTTTTTTGTAAGCGTAAGGGTCCCTAACGATTAGAGTAACTTTTAGATTCTTTTTCTAAAGATATTAATTCATCTATTACAAAAAGGTCCACTTCGAATTTAGTTCGCGTGTTAAAATTATGCTTTCCTCTTTCGTCTTAATATTATTTAGTAACAATGACTTCGCTCTTCGAAACACTCGCGGATATTTAATGGTAACTAGGGGAATGCCTAGAAAAGGGCTTTTCCTCGATTTTATTCTTTTTGATTTTTCTCGAGAAATTTAGTTGATAGTAGTCTGAACTCGACCATTTAGATTCGGCAAGTTTTGGAAGGACATCCAACAACTTGCTGAATCCGTGAATGTGAGTGTGAGAGCAAAGTTTCGTTTGAGATTCGACAACGGTGGTTTTCTGTGAAACGAAAAAGGTTTCCAGGAAGCCGGTGTCCGTGACCGATGATCGCGAAAACGATTGGCTGGATGTGTGTATGTGTGAGTGACTGGAATGGTCGAGGGAAGAATAAAGGATTTTAAGCTAGGAAAGCTCACTCTTGCGAGAGCTTATCAAGCGACAAGTAATAAGAAAAAGTAATAAGGAAAAAGAAGGGATTCGAGAAAAATTAAACAGGAGATAAATCGAGGAAAAGACGAGAACATTTAAGAAGAAAGGGATCGAGGACAAATTTTGAGAAAGAAAAAGGAGTATTTCAAGGAGCGAAGACAGGAGAAATAGGATAATTGAGAAGTTAGAGGAACGCGGAAAATAAAAGATAAGTAATCGGACATCTTGTCCATATAAAATATTTCATTGTTTCGTGTATTAAAATTCTAGTGGACTTTTGTTTCTTTTTATTCGTGATTAATTTAATTTTTTTATTCGGGTGTTCATTTTTCTATCGTTAGAGACCCAACCGCGATTTCATTTGCATTTCCATTCCAATTGTACCTATTTTTATTTCGTTGAAAAAATTTTGGGTTTTTATCCAGGGTTCGCCCACGGTTTCCCAAATAAAACTTACTTTCAAATTCCCTAGTGGAAACCATAAAAACGGGGTTTTATTTAATAAAATTATTTTCTTTCACTGAATAATTAGTTTTGGAATTTTACTAATTTTCGTTCGAACAAAAATTCCTGGCGCCCATTTTTATTACAAGTATCCCACTGTACTTGTAATAAAAACATTCTTCGTTTCATTAAATTGATTAAACCGATAATCAATTTAAAATTTCTTATCGCGTATTCTTCCACCCCCGCTGAACCCAACCCAGCTGAGCAGCCGCGGTGGTAGCTCATCTTAACGAGCTACAGGTTGCACTTTTTTTTTTTTGTTGTTCGTCTCTCAGTTCTCTTTTTTTTTGGCCATCTGTCAAAATCGCGTCGAGTCGTGGTTCGTTTTGCTTTTTTTTATTGGAGTCTTATTATTATTATTATATTATTATTAATATAGTTAATAATAATAAGAATAATATTAATACAACAAAAGAGGTCGGATACCCATAAATCGCGTCGTGAGAAAAAGTGTAACAAATTGGCGCCCAACGTGGGGCCAATTTGTTACACTTTTTCTCACGACGCATCCCTCCTAAATACCGTCACCCTGAATTCCAAACGTTCGTCTGATGTTGTTGACGAAGGTCTGGCCACCCACCCAAGTATCTTGAAGATACATCCTTCGCTAATTCCATGGCCTCTTTTGTTGGAAATAGCCCCTAAACGAACCCAACCAGTCACGGGTTAGTCAGTAGAGAAAAGTTAGTCTGTCATGTCCTCAAACCAAATCTACATCTGGACGGCTTTACCAAACCTCCACACACCACTAGCTATGAAATTAGCACACCATGATTATTTACTTTTAAATTTTTCAAATTACAATTTTATTCAAAATTATCTTCATTAAAAAAAATCTAAAAAAAAAACTCAATCGAGCTCTCCCACTCGTTTCTTTTCTTCACTTTAATAATATAAAAAAAAAACTAAAAATACAAAAATTTAAACGAAAAAGAAAAGAAAATTGACCTTAAAGGTTATCAAATGGGATCTTTTTATCCTCAAAATCACTAGAACAATAATCACTTACAGTTTTCCTGGTCCCTCGTAGTCCTGCCGGCAGCACGCTGGAGAAACAGGCGTAGACTAATTCACTTCTTCACTAAATTATTTGAATTTAAATCTTTAAGATCACTTTCTTATATTTTTAAGAATTCAAAAATAGAATTTTTCAAAAAAAAAATTTTGGAGAACCCAATTTTACACTTATGTATATCTACTACGTTAATTATTCAAAAAAAAAAAATTTGTAGGTTTAAGTTAAAAAAAAAATTCCAAATTATTCTTTAAGTTTTTTCTTTTTTTTTACTTTTTTCACACTTCTTTTTTCTTCACTTTTCTAGGATCTTCAATTTCCTCTACTCCTGCTGTTCTTGACCTTTTTTTTTTTTTCTGCGAAGCACCCTTTTTCCACAAATAACCTTATATGTCCCCAGTGCGATATCTATATATATATAGGCTATAGGTATAATACCCTCTGGTGATAATGATGGTCTTTGTCTTCTTCAAAAGCTTGTTCTCTTGTTTCTTGGAACAAAGGAATGCTTTTTTCCTTCAAAGGATATCCTCGCTTCGGTTAAGAACCGCAAACAACAAAAAAAGTTGGCAGAGGCCTAGACCTCTGTGTCTGACCTTTCTAGATCTTATGAAAGATCTCTGGCCTAAACCTGGTTAAAACAAAAATCACACGTCAGACAAACAACTTTAAACTTTCCATTTTATCATCACATACCTCTGCTTTAACAATTAGTATTAAATCCTCGTAAGAACTCCAAGTGATTTAAGATCTTCTGGTAGATTCTAAATTGGTAAATGATATACATATCACTTTTTCATTTACCTCAAAATCTAAAAAGATTATTATTTTTTTTTTTCAGGAATACTTCTTTATTCTACTGCTCACAAAAATCTCGTTTTTCCGAATTTGGCAGTAAAATCAAAATCAAATTTAATTTTGAATTCAAAAAAAATCAAAAATGGCAGTTTGAAACGATTTAATAACTATTACACTACTTGACTTTTCGCTCGCAAAATATCCAATGAAGACCATATAATCCCTTAGGCTAGTTCCTAGTCATTCTCCTATTACCTAAGTAAATAGTTACCACTACGTCTGAGTGAGATAACTATTTGCAACTCTAAATACCCCCTCATCCACGACTAAGTAATAGCACACACACATATACACTAACAATCCTTCTTTAAGTACCTAACTCAGTCTTTATTCTCATATATTACTCTAATCTAAACTAACTCTAATATAATTTTAATATTTATCCTAAATTAATCTATCTTATCTAATTAGCTATCTATTCAAATATATTTTTCTTCCTTACTATACCAATCCTACTTATCCTAGACTTAAACCATAAACAAATTCATTAGAGTTCATCTGACGGATGAACAAAACTGCTAGAATGCTTTCTGCGCATGTGCTAGTAGTTATATTTGTAACCCCTTTTCCCTTGGGCGAAACGAGACAAAACTACAATCACATGTCCAGAGAACGAAACGACAAGTTATGACTTTGATTAATGAAAAGAATATGTGAAGTGTCACAATCAAAACAAACATGGACACTACACTAGGCCGAACAAACATTTTGGTAAGTAATTTTTTTAATAATTAATCAATTTATAATCAAATTAATTTCCTTTTTATTATTCTATTTTCTTCTTTAGATGATGCTTGACGTTTTTTTATATGTTTGAGGTAAGTACCCATTATATTAAGTATTGAATTTGTGTTGTAAAGATTCGTATGCAAAAGCATTAGAATCCTAACAAAACGAATTCATACCTTTGAACTGTAGGTAGTCTATTTTGATCTATAAGTTATAAATTATATTTTTTTCTTTCTTTCAGAATGTCTAGAAGGAAAACCAACACCCAAAGGATGTTAAAACTAAATAAAAAAATTAAGAAAATAATAAAATAAATCAAATTTATGGACAAACAAAAACTAATACAAGAACCAAAACAAATCAAGAAAAAAAAATTTCATCGTTGGATGACGGCTGACGGTGTCGTTGGCGGTGTCGCGCTGCCGCACGACAAGCCAGGTAATTGGTCGACTTTTGGTCACCAGGTGATACTACTTGACCCAACATGCCCACGTAACAAAAACGAATTAAATTATGAGTTTTAAGCTGATAAAAGTGTCATTATTGCGTTTCTTTTGTCTTTTGCTTCTGTGGAGGTCCTGTCATTGCGGCTTGTTCTTATTTGTTCATGGGCTGTTCCTTCAGATCTTGAATATGGTGTAGATGGAAGATTATCATCGTATGAATTGTCAACATCGTTACTTTCAAGAAGTCCTTCGCATCTTGTTATATAGTTATGCAAAGCTACACACGTAACAATAAAATGCTTCGAGTTTTGTATGTTGTATACTGGAAGATAAAGATTCTTAAGAATTCGAAATCTTCCCTTTAAAATTCCGAAAGCATGTTCAATACAAACTCTTGTTGAACTCAAACACATATTGAAACGTGTTTGATGATTGTTAAGATGACCATTATCCCGAAATGGGACCATTAAATAAGCTGACAAAGGGTATGCTGAGTCTCCTAAAATATGTGCTCCAGCGAGAATCTGAATCGATCCGTTCAGTAGTTCTTTCCCTAAAGGACTGTTTCGCCACACTGCAGCGTCCTGGCCAACCAAAACATATATCAGCATCACAAACTGCCTAATTATAGTAAGAAAACTAAATATGTATAATATGTGATTTATAAAACTTCACTATTCTTCTTACCTGGAGTATCATTGAATAAGTTCCGTGTCTGTTATAATAACTTTCTCTATTTGAAGAAGGCGATGGAATATTGATGTGAGTTCCATCTACACAACCAATGACATGAGGGAATGGATACCTCCGAAGGTTTTGGAACTCGTCCATTATTCGATTATATTCTCCTTGCGTTGAAGGCCACTTTATAAAGAGTTTTTTATGCTTACTAATGAACTGAATCGCTTTTAAGTCCCTATAAGAGCAACCGGTAGCTAGTTTCCAAATTTTTAAAAGCAGAGACCTGCCCATGCTTATTTCAGGTCGTCCAGTTCTTTTTGTAATCCAGAAATGTTTTAGTTTTTTTTGATAGCTTCTGCGTTTCTTTGTTTGAGATTTAAATTGAATATTATAGAATCAGCTTCTCTTACCATGAACGTGATTTTGCTCATCCTAAAATGACTTTTGAAAACATCGTCTGGAAATTTTTTGATCAAATTAAAAAATCCCGTATTTTTTGGAATTTTACGTTTTTTGAACAAACATTTATAAATAATGTTTCTTTTTACATTTGTGTTCTTTTTTTTGTAAAAAATTGGTGTTGTGGTGCAACAATTGAGCAAGATCTTTAATAAAATTTCTTTTTTCTGGGAGTCCATTATCGATTCCAGCAACAATCAAAAACTTATGCAAATATTCGTTCCGAAATGACATATGCATGCAATGCAAACATATGCTTTGGACATTTCAACTTGCTTTGCATGTGATTTGCTTTGCAAATCTTGCGTTTAGGAATTTGGCCAATGTTCCAAAGGTAGTAAAAATGTTTGACCAACGGTTCCAACGCTCGTCTTTAAAGGCACTCCTTAAATCAGATCACAAGAAAAAGCGAATTCACTTGCAGCACAGTGTACTTTTAATTCGCAGCTGCCAGAAAGTTTCCTGATTCCTCCTGAAGTTGATAGCGTAACCGATGTTATTGGATAAATCTATTCTTTCGGACTTGCAAGAATACTGAAAGATCTCGCTGCGCTGGCACGAATGGTATAGCCCTAACGTTCTGAAGAGGTGTTGTTCTTCAACGCTGGCAAAATGATTGCGTAACCTTTTCCATCTGTCCTACTCTACAAGTCTCTTTCCGAGTTTTCCGTGAAAACAGCCTTTGTCACAGCTCCGATAAATTATCAGCTCAAGAAATATCTTGAAGAACGAAAGCTTCTCAATGGCTTTCGTAGCCATAGGACCACTGGCGATCTGATAGTATATTTCACCAAACAGATAGATTAGAAATCACCTCACAAGCTTTATTGAACGGCTTCAAGTTTGGTACTCATAAAACAAATTCTGGTGTGCCACAGGGCTCTGTTTTGTCTCCGATTCTCTTTCTCATATTCATATCTTTTTTCTGAAAATTATAATCCATTAAATTTTTTCTCTGACAACAATAATCTCTGGTTATCATACTCGTTTTTAGATTCAAGTCCTCGTCCTTCGGATGTGAATTAAGAACGGCAACGTATGATATGGTCATTAAATTCTGATGTCGATAGTTTTGTCAAATGGGGAATCAAAAACCACATAAAATTTGATTCCTCAAGAACTCAATGCTGTCTCCTGTCATTGAAGCAGGTGAAACAGTAACCCATTTGAGTCTCTTGGACAGAATCAATTTCACTGTTTTACCGTTATTTCTATAAGCAGTACTCTTCTGAAGTAACCATCTGCATTTCTCCCCTCAAAAAATTCAACCGTAATACTCGTGCTTCAGGGAATACCCATCAGCTTACCCTTGAGTACTGTTTAATTCAGAGATTTTTTCTTTAGCCACACTACTTCAATGTGGAATGCGCTACTCGACTCTATATTTCCCTCCCATTACGATATTCAGACATTAAAAACAATGTGGATCGGTATCTTCTTTTGAATCCTCTCCAACTTTTCTAAACGCTGGCACCGTTCGTAAACATTTTAAGGCAAGTCATTATCCTTAAGTGCTCAAAATATAAGAAAACACGAGAATTTGATCAAACTTGACATTACAATGATAGGGAAGACGAAAAAGGGGTAATCGAAATTCTGTCTGTCTGTTTTTATAAAATTTCGAAAACAAATCGTATAGCAGGTGCTGTTCTTTTTGGGCTGTGCGGGGGGAAAAATTTCGAAATACTATCTACCAAGTTTAAAGAAAATCGGGAGCCGTTTGTACTGTCATCAACAGACATTCCCCCATTCTTCTGAAGAGGTGTTCTTCATCGCTGGCAAAACCATTGCGTTTGCTTTTCCATTGCTCCTACTGTTTTGGAATATTCCCTTGAAGATGGAAAAGAGCATTTGTCCAACCTGCTCCTCTCGCTCCTCCTATCGACCAATTGCACTTACTTTCCTTCTTTTCAAGGTCATGAAATCGCTGATTAATCATCAGCTCAAGAAATTACACGAAGATCGAAAGCTTCTTAATGACCGGCAATACGAATTTCGCAGCAATCGTTCCACTTGTGATCTGATGGCATATCTCACTAAAAAGAGTGGAACAGATCTTTACATTTTTTGGAGAAAGTAAGATCATTGCGCTTGATATTTCTAAGGCATTTGATAGAGTTTGGCACCAGGCTCTCTTATCGAAAATGCGTGCGTTTGGCATCAACGAAACCCTTATTCGTTGAATTAGAAATTACCTTCTAGATCGTTCAATACATGTTGCATTGGACGGTTTTAAGTCTGATCTTCAAAAAATAAATGCTGGTGTTCCCCAGGGCTCCGTTTTGTCTCTGACTCTCTTCCTCATTTTTATAAATGATCTCTTGTCTGAAACTTCTAATCCACTTCATTGTTTTGCCGACGACTCTACTCTCAGCTTTTCGTACCCGTTTTCAAATTCACGTCCATCTCCTTCGGAAATGGAATTGCAACGGTATCGTATGATAAGCTCATTAAACTCGGATCTTTACAGCATTGTTAAATGGGGTAAAAAAAACCGTGTGGAGTTTAATGCTTCGAAAACTCAATGCTGTCTACTGTCGTTGAAGCAAAATATACCCCCTATGCCATTGTCCTTAAATGGCATTTGCATCGAAGAAACCGAAAAGCGTTCAGTACTCAATATGTGTGTTAACGACAATCTTCGTTGGAATGATCACATACTCGAGACCGCCAAGAATGCTAAATGCTTAGGATTTCTATATCGATGTAAGATGTTCACCCCTTCTGATCTGGCTACCATTTATAAGGCGTTTATACGTCTAAAACTCGAGTATAACTTACAACTTTGTGCAGGCGCAGCACAATCTTCTCTCCATTTATTGGATAGAATTCAGAACAGAGCGTTAAAACCAATTGGAAACAGAGCTATCATGGATTCATTCTCATCTCATGAACACACTCGGAGTTTCATGTACATATTTCCCTGTTTTATCACTTCTTTCACAAGCAATGCTAACTCGAAGTAGCCAGTTGCATTCCTCCCCTTTATCAATTCACCCGTGATACCCGGGTCACTAGGAATGCTTATCTGTTCACCGTCAAATATAGAGATTCGTTTTTTAGTCGCACAACACGATTATGAAATAACTTACCCGGCACAGTTTTCCCCTGCCATTTCAATTTTCAAACATTCAAAACCAATGTTAATCGACACCTCCTTTCTCTCCCCTCCTAATTTTCCCCTCGCCCGTGCTGTGTATATAACATTATAAGGGTAAAAAAAGCAGACAGAATTGCAAGACCCACTTTTTTCTTCTTCCCTAGCATCGTTATGCCTTATTAAAATCTTGAGTTCTGTCTCTTTTACGAATACATAACTTACCATACATATATATCGGAAGTAAAACGACAAAATGTAGCTATGACTTTAGTTGGCCTAATATTAGAGGTCTCAGATTTGAAGACTATTATCATCTGCAATTTAAATTTAAAGAAACCCTTAGCCAAGACATACCGTTTTATGAAGCTAGAACGAAAAATTGCACAACATTAAACAGGACCTTCTTCTTCCATTAAGAAGACCTGTGCAAAGAAGAAAGATATTCTTGATCTTTCGCCATACATTTCAAAAATTCACTGTTAGTATTACAAAAACTTTCTATTAGAGATTACGACTCGTTCAAGTAATAATGCTGATGGGCGTTCCTCTGATGACGAAAGCGTGTATGAGTAAAAAACGAAATGTAACTATCTAGAATAGTGAAGTAACTCCAACCTTTTTTTATCAAATTTAATTTATGAATGCAGTTTTACTTAATTTTTTTAATTCTGTAGATTACGAATGGATCTCAATGTTTTCTCCCAAAGAATCGGCAATGCAAGTGAATTTGCTAAGTTCTGTGATCGCCACTGCACACATCACATACAAACTAAAAACCGCGTTATAATTCGAAGTCGCACTTTCATTTTCGGTATCCGCTATCGATTTGAAAACCGGTCACCACCGTCTGTTTCTGTCGGCGAAGCTGGGGTATGCGTGAAATAGACCCTCCTTGCATTCAATTCAATTCAATTCAATCTCGAAATACGGAAGTTATCTTCAAAGTGTTTTAATTTTTTAGCAATATTTTTCGTTAAAGCTTTCAAAACAACTATTATGCGTTCTAAGCTTACCTACGTCATTTAAAATTTCATTTCCTGTCTATTTTATCGAGAACTACTAAAATATCTTATCTGATTTATTAGATTTGTGGAGTGTATTGGATTTAGTTGGGTTTATTCATGTTAGGGAATTATCAATACCAATAAATTCGTGCATGACTAGATAGCGCTAAGTGCTCGAGATAAATTCATTCCGCTCATAAATAAAATGATCAAATTTTGCAAGCAAATTGATACCCAGAATAAATTTCACAAAAAGTTTAATTTTTCATATAAATTTATTTAATATTTATAGAATATGCATTTACACATATTTCATTCAAAAAAAATTATTAAATGACCGCTAATGGTGATTGGATACAAATTTTAAACTTTGTTCTCCGGCCTAGGTTTCAATTTTTGGTTTTCTCTATTTATGAATTCTATTAAAGAAATAACTTTAATTTTTAGACTGATTTTCCCCAATTTTTCATGAGGTTTTCGAGTCTGTTTCTAACAGCGTTTTCTTCGGTTTCTTTAGCTTCATTTTGCTCTCCAGACTTTACATCTGGTGGTGCAGTTGATGTTACTAGACCCCCGTTAGCATAACAAGCAACCATTTCATCTGTAGCTTTGGTTGTGCCTACAATATACCCCCGCTCTGCATCAGTACTGCATTTTTCTGCTGCGAATTTAATCACGTGAACCTTCTCTGTTATTTGTGCAGCAGAATCTGATGAGTCCCTAGACGCCTTCCATATAGCACGAGTGTTATCGTCACCCTATACACCAAAATCGTTAATAGTTTTCTTATAAAAACTCGACACTATCACACAAATCACAAATACATACGAGTCTACTGACGCAGTCGAAAAAGTTCAAATTATCAGCTTCCGCTTCACACGCTTTTAAACCTGAACAAACTCCGTTAAGTGATTCCGTTGCAGCGTCTCGAGATGCTTGTTCTGCATTCGAAAGTTCCGATAGCTGTTCGTTTTCGGTGGCTTCACATTGCTTAATATTTGCATCGTAGGTTTCTAGAAGTTTTTTCAAAACCTCCGAATAGTGATCGTGACACGAACTTAAGTCTGATTTTGCTTTAAGGATTTGCTCCTGAAGAGCTTCTTCAGCTCTCTGTTTTATAAACATCGTAGTTGGGCTTATGGCTGCATTCACCTATATTTTACACAAAGTATTTACAACAAAATATTAAAAAAAAACACCGAAATTAACTTACATTGAAAACTGCAACTCCAGCAACCAACAACAGGAACAATATTTTAAAAGTCATTTTTCAAATAGCTTTAGGTCGGTTCGACTTGGCACAGTAGAGTACTTCAGTTGTAATGCGTTTCTTAAATACATTTTGTATCAAGGAAAGACCTTTTATAGAGTGCAGGTGACAATGTTATGTAACTAAAAGTTTAATCGTAAATCAATTAGGTGTGAGTTATATCGATGATAAGGAAAGGTAGGTAAAGTGCAATTAAATAAAACTTTGACTACTTTGTAAAGTCCAATTGGGGGCCGTCTAATGACTTTCCTCGCGAAGTAGATATTTGAATCCCAACTAATCTATAAGAACTATAAGGAACAAAACACGCATAGCAGAACGAATGGGGTCATAAATATGGTCATTTCTTGAACGTTTTTTCGACCATCCATTAACTCAGGCAGTTCGTGGTGAAATTCGTACTAAAATTGAAGAGATCTACGGATAGATCGGAACATATAGGATTATCTACTTTAATGTGGTTTTCAACCATGACAAGTGTTTCAAGGTTGAAATTGGTTTCAAATGAAAGATAAAATTGCACTGAAAGCTAATAAAGTGGGCTTTTATAAAAATGTGTCGTGTGTATAAAATTTAATTGGGTTCAAATACAAATCAAGGTCCTTTTTCTAGTCACATCCTTTGAATTATTACAAGCAAGAAACTTTACGCTATAGCTCTAAGATATTTAAATCCAAAACTATAGCCACGTTATGGGATTTTTGAACGCAATTGCAAGCTTTGTATTTTAGCTTGAATTTAACACATTAGGGCAAAATCTTAAGCAGCCTAGTATTAAAGTATAAGTACTACTACTATTTAACAATTTGCTAACTTTTTAATAGATTACTAACTCTTTATTAATTTTAAACTGTTTTCAACTAGTATTGTGCTATGGCTATTTTACTTCTGAACATACATAAAAAAGCTAAGTAAACAGACCTTTTTTGATGTTTGTAAATGTCGAAGAGTCACATGAATTTAGCACGATACTCGTACTAAAAAAATAGGTATTCGATGATTTTAACTTTAATAAAAGGGTAGAGAAAGTATAATGCTATATTCGATTAAAATTTGCAAAATCGTCGCTTTAACCTAGTTTCATACTAAAACAGCCTAAACATCATACTAATTCAATTAAAATTTTGCGCCGTTTATTTTAAATTAGTCTATTAGAAGGTAAATAATTGTGTCTATTACAGAATTCGCAGAATTTAACTCCCGGTGAGTTCTGAGTTGACTCGATTCGCATTCGCTGTAAATCTCAATTATGAAATTCGTCGGATGAATTACATTGTCGATTCCTAAAATACCTTATCATTTATGAACTTTCGTATCGACACTGTCAGCTCGAAATAATTATTCAACTGGCCTAGGCTGTGATAACAGTATCACTATCGATCAACGAAATCAAGCATCGTTGAGAGTGGTTAGTACGAAGATGGTGGACGGTTCAAAACCAACCGTGTGCTCTTTTTTGTTTTTTTTTTAGATTTCTTGCTCTCTTCAGTATGATAAGCTTTTGACTTACATTTTTGTACTCTCCATTGTTTATTTTCGTTTAATCAAAAATTCACTTCAGATTCGTCTCGAAATTGGTGCGAATGTAAAATAATAGAAATTGTATGGAGTGCGAATGGATTGCGAATTCTGTAATACCATATAAGTTGAACAAAATTTCAGTGGTGCAGGGATTGTTACCGACATTCGTTCAACTTTCATTCGTCGGATTGAGTAATAGCAAAAGTTTGTAAATTAATTGAAACTGTCACTTTAGCTCATTCACCGAATTCTGTAACAGGGGTGATTAATTCTTTTGGATGTAATCGACCTGTATCAAATATTGTATTCATTATGCACAGTGCGTCGCGTAAAAATAATGGAAAATCTTGAAACTGGTTATGGTGAACTATAAGACCTTTCAGAAAAAAATATAAAAAAAAAAAACATATTACTCATGTGGTTTAAGCTAAAAATTTTTCCTTCAAATACAAAAAAAAAAAACTAATAGCTTAAGATCGAATCAAATTCGGGATTTTTTTCTTTTGTCTATGTCTGTTTGACTACAGCCTAAACGGCTTGGCAGATTTATTTAAACTTGGTAGATAACATTTTTAACTTTTCCCCCCCACACGTTTTTTTTTTTTAAAAGGTATTCCACAGATTTAAAAACAAATCAAAAAAATGTATTAAGAAAACCTTATTACCATGCAGAAGGTCTCGGGTTCGATTCTCAGCCGCTGCACACAAGTTTTTCAGGGCCTCTTAAGAGGAATTGACAAATACCCCAAGAGTATCTCTTATCATGAAAAGTTCTGCTTATTAATCGTTGGGAATCGGTGGAAAAATATAGGACCCTCCATTCCTGATAACTTGCACACAGGAATTGTTCAGAGTTGTCACTTGGTCCTGGTTCTCAACGAACTGTTGTGCCACGAAATTAAATTTAATTTGAGTGTTATTTTTTAGAATTTTTTTTAAAAACTTTTATATAGAAATTAATATTAAAACAAAGAACTTAGCTTAGCAGACCTAAGTAATGTGGACACCATAGGTGGATATGCTCACAAATTGCATATCTAAAGCCGCTCGTCCACTCCAAACAAGAGGAAAAAGAAAAGGAAAACAGCCATAGTACAGCTGGGAATGTGAAGCAGCAAAAAAGAATCCTTTGCGTTCCTGCGGCTTCTAAGAAAAGAAAACACGGCTTATGCAACAAAATAGGTACCAAGAGGCGAACAAAATAACAAAACTACCTGCCTGCAAAAACAAACAGCACATTCCCTAGAACTTGTCTCGATGCTCAGCGGAGCAAAAGACAGTAGATCATTCTGGAAAATCGCAATATCTTTAAATGGTCCAACCTTTGGGCGTGGTTTAACAGTTGAAGCCCCAATCCTAGCTGAATACTTCGGAAAACTGCTAAATACGTTACTCATCGAAAATGCAATACTGTACGCAATGCCACTACTAGAAGTTGAAGCTTTAGACCGGCAGATAACACAAGTGAAAATAACAAGAATCATTAACCGCTGTAGCTAGGGTTGCCAGATTTTTCTTGCACCTCGGCGGGACAAGTGGCCTAAATAATGAAAAATCCCGGGATTTCATCATATTGCCCGGGACAAAATAAATAAAATGCTGTTACGTAAAAGACTAAGAATTTTAAAAATTAATGTTATAAGAGAAAAATTAATTTTTTAAATGACTAAAACAACTCCTAAAACAAGCTCCAACTAGCTAAACACAGGATGCCATGTGATTCAAACAAATATTGATCAATGCAAGAACAAAATTAAACTTCGTTGTAGTGGTTTCTTAAAAATATAAGCTTTTATATACAAAATTTTTAAATCATTTTTAAGATAAAATATTAGTACGTCAATTTGAAGTTTTTGATTTTGTTCGAATAAAAATTTAATTTACAAAAAAAAGATATTGAGCCGTTTTTGAGGTATCGTATTTTCAAAAAAAAAAATTGATTTTTTTCAAAATTAAAAAAAAAAAAATTTTTAGAGTTTTGAAATGCAATTTTTTCTAAACTTCTTAGAAGCTTCTCTTTACAAAAATTTATTAAAATCCGTTATTCCGATAATGAGAAATTCAAAATTCGAATAAATCGTTCTGTGGTAGGTACAGTCAGTAATATCTTGATTTCAAATTTTTTTTTATTAAATTATAGAATTCTTATATAAATTATTGAATTTGAATACACAATAATATCTTAGCTGCTGGGGAGCTTTAACATAACAAAAATGATCAAAATCGGTCGTACCATTACCATTAACCATTACCTAGCTTTAACTAAATGAAATTTGAAAAAAAAAATATTTATAAAATTTCGAAAAAAAATAGTATGGCATGTACCGTTATTTTTGGTCTTCCAAAAAAAAAAAAAAAACAATTGGGGGACAAAATTTTCGTTAAACTTGGTAGATATCGCACGTTTAACGAAAATCAGCCGAGCCGTTAAGATGTAGTTGAACAGACACATAGATAGAATTGTGAGACCCACTTTTTCGTCTTCGCTATCATCGTAATTTATCAACTTTGATCAAAATCTCGAGTTCGATATTTTTACGAGTGCATATCTTGCTTTATAGTACCTATAAGTCGCGAGTAAAAATCATATAATGCGTGTATGTAGATCAAAATAAATAAATTCTTTTATTAATTACTAATTAAATGACTTTTTTGTCATTTTTCATTTGCAAATATTTTTCTTTTGTCAATTTTAACAAAAGATGTCGGTTTACAAAAATAAATTTTTCCTTAAGTTAGGTTTGTTTGATTGAAATTTTAAAAGAAATTTCTAAAGGTTAAATCGCAATGTATAGTTGTTGTTCCTTATCACTGAAAGATATTTAGGTACATTAGGCATTATTTATTTATTTATTGATCCACAAGCTTATGCTAACAGATATTAGAAATAATATTTACAAATAAAAATATATAATTATATACAAAATAAATTACAATCAAAAACAAAAAGAAAATACATAAATGAATTATATTCAAATTTCAATATTAACAATAATTTTGTTTTGAACAAATCTTTTGCTCTAGTTAGCTCAACACTCTGGCAAACTTCATTGAAATGCCTTATATATCTACAAATTGGTTCATTTCTACCGTAGTTTGTTCTGTGGTATTGTTCAAAAAGCAAATCTCTGGGACGTAAGGCTCTTGAAGGAACATAAAATGATATTTTAGAGAGCAAAGATGGGCATTTAATTTGATTATTCAAAATATCCCTTACAAACACAATATCATGCATACATCATTCAAGTGATTTAATTCCCAATAGTAAACAACGGGACTTATAATCCGGAATAAAAGGCCATTTCATTTTATAAAATATAAATTTAGAACAACGTCTTTGAACTTTTTCTATACGATCAGAATAGGTTTTCAAATCAGGATTCCAGACAATATCTGAGTATTCAAGTATCGGTCTAACTAAAGATGTATAGAGAGAAAGCAAGGCATAAGGATCGCAAAAATCATTACAATTTCGTTGGATGAAACCAACAAGAAGATTAGCTTTTGCAATCATATAATCAATATGAACTTTAAATGAAAAAGATGAATCTAACATAATGCCAAGGTCCTTTATTTTTTCCACCCGTGAGAGGGGAATTGAATCAATATGGTAGAGAAAGCTTATGTTTGATTGTATTTTGAAGAATGAATTACATTACATTTTTTTTATGTTTAATTTCAAACAATTCAATTTACACCATTCAGAGATTTGATCCATATCACATTGCAAAAGGCGACAGTCATCGACACTGTTAATTTTTATAAACAATTTCAGGTCATCAGCATAGAGAAGGCAATGTGAATATTTTATAACTGATGTAATATCGTTTATAAAGATATTGAACAAAAGGGGCCCAAGATGGCTTCCTTGAGGAACACCAGACATACAATTCAGCGATTTTGAAAAAGAATTATTAATGAAAATCTTTAGTGACCTACCAATTAAATAGGAAGATATCCAACTTAAGAATGCAGAATGGAAACCATATAATTTAAGTTCTTGTATTAAACTAAAATGGTTTACAGAATCAAAAGCCTTACTGAAATCAGTGTAGATTGCATCAACTTGATTTTTCCTCTCAATAACATACGAAGAGTTATTTTTTGAGTTTGAGTCCCAACCTGGGAAAAAAGCTGTCCCGGCGGGACAGATGAATTTATGTCTGAATTCCGGGATGTCCCGGGTAAACCGGGACGTCTGGCAACGCTAGCTGTAGCACAAACAAAGCCCCAGGCGAAGACCGTATTCCTTACGAGTTCTTCAAAACTGCGACGGAAAACTTCATAATCGAACTGGGAAAAGGTTTTAATTTCATATTCAATAATGGTGAAAGCGAAAGGTGACCCAAAGGAGCCGAGCAATTACAGAGTGATATCCTTCAACACTGGCACAAAAATTTTCACGGGTGTTTTGCTCGAAAGACTCACGGATTGGGTACATGAAAACAGTTTTTAGAGCGAATACCAAGCAGGGTTTCGGAAGGACTACTCTACGGCAGACAACATTTTTGTCCTTACAAGTTACAAGCATCGCACGCGCTTACTTAGAAAATGGAAAAAAGCTCTACGGTTTCTTCGTGGATTTTAAGGCTGCGTTTGACTCCATAGATAGAAAAGCTTTATTATACAAAAACAAATAATCTAGGAGTGTCAACGAAAATACTAAGAGTTCTTAAAACATTCTATGGTGGAAACATGACCGCTGTCTGGGATGGAAATATTCTATCTGAGTGGTTCCCTACGGAAACTGGAGTAAAGCAGGGTTGCCTACTTAGTCCGCTGTTGTTCTCTTTATTTCTGGATGACCTTGTAGAATATCTTCCGGATGGAATAACTTTTGCTGGGCTGAAAATAAAACTTCTTTTATACGCTGATGATATTGTCATCTTAGCAGAAAGTTCAAATAAAATTCAGCTGATGATAAACCAACTGCAAAGATACTGTAGTAAGTGGAATCTACAACTGAGCACTGCTAACTCAAAGATTATGATTTTTCGGAATGGAACGGGGAGATATGCCAGAAATAAGAAATGGAGCTGGCAAAATGAAGAACTCGTCAAACTCTACAAATATCTTGGTGTGCTTTTAACCCCACAATTATCGTTCAGGAAACATCTGCACGAAAATTTGAAGGAATCCAAACGATCGATAAATTGCAGCTGGAGAGGAGTCCTCAAACAAAAACAAATCACGCCAAGCGCTAAATATAGGGTCTTCGAATCAGTGATGAGATCAATCATGTGCTACGCACCGCAAGTCTAGGGTAATGTCTTAGTTTAAATTATTTTTTATTGAATTATAGATTTTAAGAATTAATCGAAAATAAAAATGTTATCAAAATTCTAGTTGCGGTTTTCGAGAAAAATAGTATTTTTTTTTAGCATTACCTAGCTTCAACTACAAGATTTTTTTTCTTAATCTGTTTTTGAAAAAAAAAAATATTTACTAGAACTTCGAAAAAATTATTTACCTGCGTATGGTAGGTTCCGTAATTTTTGGTTTAAGAAAAATCGTGTGGGGGGATTTAAAAATGATATCAAGTTTAAAGAAAATTGTTTCTCTTTAATTTCGATCAAAAATTTTAAACAACAGCTCCTTTTTGAATTTAAAATAATATTATTTAAAAAAAAAAAATTAAAAAAAAAATTGCTTGAGGGTTTTGAAAAAATAAAATATTTTTTTTTTTTTGAAAATTCAATATCTTGAAAACGGGTGAACGATTATTTTTTAATTTGTTTCTTTTAATGTCTGTTATTAAATACACAAATTTCATTAAATTCAGTTTATCTTACATCAATTTTTTCACAAAATTTTAGTGTGAACCGTATCCAACCAAGATTAAAATTATTTTTCATTAACGCTGGAAGATTTTGATTGAGGCCTGACATTGTTTCTTTAAAAAGGTGTTTTTATAATTTAAACTTAATACAGGTACTACTGAAATAAATTAATCAGTAGGAGACTATTTAGCACTATTTAACTGGACTTGTTGAATTATTGACTCAAAATTGCTTTTTAAGCTTTTGATTCAAAAAAATTGGCGTTTCGTCCCGGCGAGTTCGTTAATCACGATGAAAGATATGCCAATATGAGCTGGCAACCAAAGTTCTTGAGAACAGATAGTGCTGGATCCTAAAGGGAGATAAGGGTCTTCCAGTGGATTAAGAAAGAATTTTTGATATGGTCTAACATAAAGCCTCTCTAGTAAAAATAGGATAGCTCTCGCATGCTTCAAGTGTCCAAAACTAGAATGTGAAGAGTGATTTATTCCGAAAATTGAGAGCTGAGTTTTGTAGACCCCTAGTGCCAAGTGATGATATGGAAGATGATGACTGCCTTAGAAGAATGATCTGGGCGGATAAGGCACATACACAGTTTACTAGGGATGGAGTAACTAATTTTTCCAAGCAATATACATTTAAAGTAAAAATAAACACAAAGTCTCAAGATCACCTTGACTGTAATGTTTGCCCACTTCTGAATTACGTAATTAATGGAGAAACTTACTAATGTGCAGTTGCTTAAAGACTTTCTGTACGATTTGGTTGACAACCAGAGGATTGAACTCCAGCTCAGTCTAGTTGAGGTCACAACACCGTCAGAAAATGCAGCAGCTTTTCTATCGAAAAAGCTTTGCCAAGAGCTCTTTAGAAACAAAATAAAAGAAATCGCTGCAGATACAAGTCACTAAGGTTCTTTAATTTATTATTTATTCAAAAGATAATCTTTGGCTAAGATACTAAACAATTTGCTATGAACTATAGTTTAACAATGTTTATGTTCATTGGAACCTTGTTGACGTACATAAAGGTTCTTGGCTAAAATTCATTGTGATTTTGTATCTTTTTTTCTAACTCTTCTACTTGATCCTTCTCTTCTGATTCGGTATAACACGCCATCATGTCATCAGTGGCGTTGGCTGTTTTAACAATATAAGCTCGTTCGGCCTCACTAGAACATCTTCTTGCTTGGTATTTGATGTCATGAATCATCTCAATAATAGGTGCAGCACTGTCTGAGGAGTCCCTAGATGCCTTCCAAGCACCGCGAGTGCTCTTGTCTCCCTATGTCCAATAAAGTCACACATCATTTTTTTTTATATAAATCTTTGTTAGCACATCACACTAATACATACTAGTCTATCGACACAGTCGAAGAAGTCCAAATTCTTAGATTCAGCCTTACACCCTTCAATATTTTCACAAATTCCATAAAGAGATTCGGTTATAGCCACTCGAGATTGTTGTCCTTCATTCAACAGAGCCATAAGTTCTTTGTTTTCGATGTCCTTACAATGATTAAGATCCTTTGCGTAGGTTTCCAGGAGACTTTGCAATAGGTCAGAATAAATAGAATGACATGAACCTGCACCCGATGCTAGCTTTGGGGCTAATTTTGCTTTGATATTTTCCTCCTGGAGGGAATCTTCTGCTTTTTGTTGAATATTTAAAATTGATGGGCGGTATGCATTCACCTGTTGGACGTGAATTTGTTTGTTTTTGTAATTCACTTAAAAAACAATAATTTTTCGGACCAAACTTACTTTGAATATTACAACTACTGCCGCAATCAATGTTATCAAAGGGATTTTGAAATTCATTTTAAATGTAAGTCAGATATTTTCGTCGTACCCGTACAATCGGTTTTTTACAATTGCAAGGGAAAAATAATAATTTCTAATCAATAATCTATTTGCAGGGATAATTAAGTTCTTATCATTGCCGCCTCTAGAATTTACTGTGCAAACTGGTATAGCTTTTTTTTTTCTTTTTAAATTTGATATGGCACTATTTTATTTTCTAGATATCTTTTTATCAAATATAGATTGCTAAATTTATAGTTTCCTATTATAAAATTTGTTCTGTGCAAATATACATATAGTTCATGCTGTTGTTAGTTTTAAAGGAGAGCTATGCAGAATAGTCTCGCTTTCGAAAACCTAATAGATCAAACCACACCAGCTCTGATGAATTTGAGGCAAGACATTTTCTTTGACCAAAATTTACCGAGAGTCTCGGCGGGAGGGCTCATTTGCTTATTGACGGAAAAAAAGCATTTTTTTTTTGTCCTAATCTTTTTAGTGAAATAAGTATTATGTTAAAACTGCCCTGATTAAAATTCAAGTAAGTGTAATTACTAACAGCTCAGAATTTATTCTACACCATGGTCTGGCCTTGTACACTCGTAATGATGTTGTTTACCATATTCAGTCTCAGTATGACCACTGTTCTAATAAGAACTTAAATTTCATGTGGCTTAAAATATCTCTTTGTGAACACATCATCCACGCAAGCTTCCTTTGGAGGAGCCCTAGATTAGATAGCAATCTGACTTCTAATGAATTCGATGAACCATCTGAATCCATACTAAGAATTGTTACCCATTTTCTTCTTCGGACCGAAATTGATATTACGGGCGATTTCAATGTTCACAATTCTTCTTGGCTTTGACACTCTGGCCAGATAAAACCCGAAAGAAGGTATGTAGAGATTTTTGCTAAAATAAACTTAGTTTCACCAGAAGGTGTTGACCGTAAGCTGTTAATAGTCGGTAAAACCGTTGATTGCCGGCGAAAGCCATTGATAGTCAGCGAAAGTTATTGATAGCCGGCGAAGGCCGTGAATAACCAGTAAAGTCTGTTCGTACCGGTGAAACTTGTTGATAACCGATAGCCAGCGAAAGCAATTGATACTCGGTGAAAACCGTTGATGGCTGACCATAGTCGTTGATAGTTAGCGAAAGCTGTTGATAGCGGATGCGAACCGTTGATAGCCGGTGGAAGTAATTGATGGCCAGCGAAAACTGTTGTTTGTCGGTGAAAACTAATAATAGTTAAGGAAAGCCGTTGAAAGTTGTTGATAGCCGATGCAGATCATTGAAAAGCAGCGAAATACGTTGATAACCAGCAAAATCTACTGGTAACCGGTGAAAACCGTTGTTAACCGGTAATATCCATTGATAGCTAACGAAAGCTGTAAATTGTTGGGAGTGAATCGTGAAAGTTGATCTGCTTCTTGAAATCCGTGTCCATTACTTGTACATTGTTCAAGATTCCTAATCAATAACGAGCAAGCGATAACTTTGAGAACAAATCCCGAAACTATTAAAACAAAATATTATTGTAATTTTCTGTTCACAAAAATAAGTGAAAAATATATTAAAGATTTGAATTAATAAATAAAACCATACCTTCCACTTTCTCCTGGGCACCTTCGATGGTAAAGATGTCATTGCCAAAGATGGAGTCCTCCTGATCTCTGCCTTCTTCAAAAAGTCCGTATCTCTTTTCTATCGCTTTGATCAATCCTCCGAAAGATCTTATTGGTTTGTTTAAACATACTCAGATCGCTATAATTAACTTTGTCACAAAACAAATTAATGAAAAAGTGATAGTTCTCCTTGATCAATTGGTTGATATTTTTGATTGAGGAATTCATCTAAGTGTACAGCGAGTACTGATCTAAATCAATTACCTATCAGACTTTGGTATGATATTCAAAAAAATTGATAAAAATTTTAAACTACTAAGCTATTTATTTTAAACAAACTCAACCTCCAACTTGGTTTGATAAGAACACACATTTTTTGTTCAGCTGTAAAAGTTTTCGGTTTAAGCTTATCTTTATATAGCTTTCCGATTTCATTCATTAATAATTCTTCTATGTAGAAATAGAAACTTTCTAGCGCATAGTTATTCGTTGATATAAAGATAACAAACAATAAAACACAAAATCATGAAAATAAAAATCGTTATCATTTATTTTGTTGCAAAAGTAGAAAAGTCATTGTCGGGTCTTCAGTTTAGGTGGTAACTGGGGGAAATAAAAATTTAATTGCTATCTCTCTTTTATCTAATAAAATTCGGTTTATTCCTTCAGTTTATTTCCGCGAACTTTAGATTATGTACTTGTCAATCTTCCATCAATAACGTTTGAGCCAAGATTCTTCTAAAATTTCAATGTTGGAGAAGTTCCAAAATCTGTCCGAATCTGGCGTCCGATGAAGAATTCTGACAGTTGACAATGGTAAAATAATCGGGTGTAGCTTATGTCAACGTGTAAAAGCTTCTCGCACCTTCGACATAGATTCATTTTCTATCCTTTTACGAAGATGAGCTGTCATTCAAGCTTCAATTCAAACCGTCATTAGATGTGGCGTTTTAGACTTAAATACATAAATTTATAATTATGCCAATTGTAAAGCTTCTTCTCAACCTGCCAAGTAAGAGTGTGTAATTTTATCTAAGAATTGAATGAAAACTATCAATTTTTGATCTGAAAAATACTCGACAAATTTCTAATTGATTTTCGCCCAGAAAAAAAGGAACGTTTTGAGTGCTTTGCAGTGATATTTGGAACGAAATATTCTGTATACCTACGTCAAAACATAGTTACGTCATAAACTGTCACATTTCACCAAAGGATGGTTACGATCTCTTTCATGTTTAAACTGTCAAAAATAAGAAAAAGTGTTAATACAGAGATAGTTGATAGTATATGTTCTAAGATCTGACACTAAAGTGACAAGTGCAACTGACAACGGACGTTTAATCTTGACATTCGCCACCTAAATATTGTGCTGACACAATTTGGAAAATTTTCTTTTTCATCTTCAGAGCGTCATTATGCGACTTGTTTAAATGTAAGTATGAATACAAAATTATTTTGTTCACTTCAATTCAAATCCAACTAAACCTCCATATTACCGTTAATTTCAACTCAAATTATTCAAATTGACATTCAAAATCAATACTTTTCGAACACACCCCTAAATTAATTCAAAACTAAATTGCTCTTAGAGCAATTTTAATTTTCTTTGATTTCCTTTCTATCTGCTTTCTATTGGTCGTGCGGTAGAAAATATTGTAATTTTCTTAAAAGGGAGTTTGTAATTTACAAAGTGAGTATAAATAATTTTTTGTACAACTTTCTCGTTAAATAAAGGGGTGAAAATTTTAAAACAACCTAAATTTAAATTTGCTATTTTATTAGTATGTACGTATTTTGCTTACTCTTTGTTAATTTGAAAATCAGATAACCTTGGTGGCATATCCATTATCCATTATCCACGTCATCTCATCAATCAAAACCAAATCAAACATCAATCGTGGGATCCGCTGTGTGGCACGTAGCGCCATCTTGCTGCTACCATCTGTCCTCTAGATGCAAATGGTTGAATTTGGGCCCTAAGAAATTGGTTAACATTGTTCTTATATGGCTTGTTCGCTAAAGACGGCTCCAAATCCCTGTCAGCGAACACACGGCCGTCGGCGTGGCGTTATCTACGCCCATGAACTTTGAGCTGCTGGGTCAGTTGGAACTTGTACGGGTGTAGGCCCAAGTGAAGTCTGCTTCGGGTTCTGATGTACACTTTCACGGAACGCGGCAATGTTCTCCACCGATCTTGCCTTTCTTTGACATACTAATGTTTGCTGATTGATTACCGAACCGGTCGTCTCAAATTTGGCCACTAAACGTTGAAAAGTCGGCTATGAAGGGCCATTAAGTCTATCGTAAAATGTGCGCAACCCGCGCAAAGTTTCCACTAAACAACATATTTGACAGATGTCACCAAAACAGCATGGCTGCCACAGATCGCTATAATCTACAAATTCTAACTAAAAAAAAAAACCTTAAAAGTTACCACGGTACTAAGAAAATAAACACATATTTGATGAACTGAAGTACAATGGCGGAGAAAGTATGATACTAAATTCGACTAAGATCTTGCGCATGTAAATTTTAATAAAAGTTAACTTTGCTCAAGTGAAAATTATTCATTTATTCGCATTCTTAACACTACTTTTGTATATAAAACTTTTAGTACTATCAAGAAGACGAAAGATTGTGGCGACATCTTCTAAATTTAATAATACAATTTTCTCTTTTTTACTACTTGTTTTGTATGTTATCCTACTCCCCACTGTAAAAGCGTGCGCTAATTTCTGCGCCACCACCAGGCTATCGTTCGCAATACAAAATCACGCTCCATGATAATACTATAGGTTATAATTATAATATATACCTACAAAGACACTACTTAGTTTAAAGAAGATCAATGAGCGAAAGCCATATTGAAAATCGTTTTCCTTCCTCGCAAAGGTGTAATTTTTTTTTTTATTTTTAACTTCCCATAGGGAGTTATTGTAATTGGTCCGATTTGTCAAATTGGAATTTTTGACATTTCTCGACGTTTCAAGGTCCCTAAAGGCTATATCAATCAATTTTAGAGAGATGTCTGTGTGTGTGTGTCGTACGTCCGTACGTTCTGGTACCATTTTTCGTTGTCGATATCTCAAGAACGAGTAAAGATATCGACTTCAAATAAATTTTGTTTAAAAGATAATAACTTCGAAAGAGGCTAACTATCTCACAAAAAAATAATGCTATTGATTTTAAATAAAATTTAATGTACTCATTATAAGGTCATACAGATTTAGTATGATTTTGGAAAAAAATAAACATACCGTTATTTTTTTAAATAAAAAAAAAAACTGAAAAAAAAATTTCATAACCCAGATATTCTAAGAACGGAAAACAATTTGAAACTTAAAATCATTTTATTTTACGAAAAAAAAATGTGTTTGAGAACTGGTGAAAATTTCAAAAACAAACAGTTTACAGTTTTTTTACAAAAAATAAAAAAAACTACTTATATAAAATTCTATTGAAAATTGGTAAAAATTGTGTTTCGACTCAAATTTCTCGAGAACTAGTAGTGATATTGACTTCTAATTCAGTTTAT
This sequence comes from Philhelius festivus, assembly GCA_963931855.1. Lineage (NCBI taxonomy): Eukaryota > Metazoa > Arthropoda > Insecta > Diptera > Syrphidae > Philhelius > Philhelius festivus. The sequence goes on along the minus strand of OZ007554.1, from coordinate 185,416,175 downwards.
TTTATACATAGTATAATTTCGTACAATTGGTAAAATGTTGACAAATATTGAATTAATAGTTTCTTTTTTTAAACAAATGGGAAGCTATCAGTGTGGTTTCGTACCCAGCCTCTTTTTTAGGCCAAAATCAACAGTTCTTATTTTTCATAAAATATTTCTAAAAGTTTTTACAAAAAAAAATATATTAACTTAGAACGAACAAGGTTTCTTAGATAAAGACGTGACAATGAAATTCAGGGATTTCGTCAATTGTCTGCGGGACCTAATTGTGGAAGTTTCCGCACTTTAAATATCCAATAGGCTTCAGTTCATAAGTCCATTTGATTTATTAGACTGTAAACCTTACTTTACGCCTTACGCCTTGCGTGAAATTCGCCACAAAGTAGAGAGTAAGCTGAGAGATTATCAATACTGTGAATAGCGCGTGGAAACAACTCTTTCGGCTCATCCAATTTCTCACTGGCCTAGGAACATTCAAAAGTGAATATTGTTTAGTCAAATTTTTCCAGTGTATACCGCATATCCAAAAAAAAAACTCTTCGATAACATCGCAATTATTAATTTACTTTTTATTAATTCGATGTCACACTTTTTCCAATACCACTTAGTCATTCAGATCCTTAACTAAGGAGATCTTAAAACTTGTATTATATTTAACCAAATTTTTATTAGATAAATTTAAAAATATAGTACTCAGTTTATAATCTGATCTGGAAAACCATAAGAGCACAAAAAAAATATAAATAAGTCAATTATTGAATAATCTTCTGTTAAATGACTTTTCCTTATTAATCAATTTCGTAGGTAGGTACTTTCGATAAATAACACCGGATCGGAATTCTTTTGTTGGACATGCTATTAAAACATGCTTTTTTTTTATTTGTAATTGAAAGCTCGTCTTTTGTTCGAAATACGTCATTCTTTTCTATTGGTGATTTCTTTACTAGATAGCAAACAAAATCCAAAGAAAGATAACAAAATCGACTCCGCAAGTTCTTCATACAAAAATAAACCCAGATAAACTATATATAAAATTTATGATAAGACTCTTGAGTTTATATTTGAACTTTCTTTGACTGGAAATCTACCGATATACAATCCAATTTTGTCTAAATTAAGGCCGTTCATAAGTGGAGAAGGGAAGGGTTTAGTTTAATGAGGGATCAAAGGATCCAAGAGTAGTTTTATTGCGGAAAAACGGAAGAAAGTTCACTAGGTATATTGGTGTTATAGTCTTTCAAGACTACTTTTTTTTTTTAATTTCAGCTCGAAATTTCATAATTTATATATTGGGCTCAAGGCTAAGCTACAACCGTGGCAACATTTTTTTTTTCACTTTTTCAAATAAAGGCTCGGTGTCAGAAAAAATCAGCAAGGTCATTCTTCCTTACATTATGTCATGATTTGAAATATGGCAATATGCCCTCCAATGGTTTTTTCCAGGAAGAAAAATATAATGTCATTACTTAACTTTTCATATGCTTTTTAATCTATTGGCATCGTACCCACCCTTCGATGAATTTCATACTCTTATTTGACAGATAGGGAACATGCATCTCAATTTGATTTCAGATTCGAAGCCAGATACGTGAGCACTTTGACAAATTAATATTCCACGCCAACGCATTAAGAGACAACAAGGTGACCATTTTCTATTAACGTTTACCTCCTAATCATAGATTAATATTCCAAACCACATAATTTTGGCTTTAATGAAAACAAACCATCATGTGCACGAATATCACCGAACGCATCCTCAAATAATTAAAACCTGCCAACCTCATGCAGGAAACATTTTTGCAAACAATTTCAGCGTCATTCTATTATAACTTTATAGTTAAAAAAGCTAATAAAATTCTCGGTTTTATTAAACGATTCTCTCGCGATTTCCGTGATCCCTACGTGCTCAAGCTCGTTTACATATCTTTTGTTGGACCAATACTTGAATACGGCTGCGTAATATGGGCACTTTACTATTCAGTTCATATAAACAGACTTGAAGGTATCCAAAAAAGGTTTTTACGATTTTGTCTTCGTTTTTTTGTGTGGTCCCAGAGATCCACACTACGTCCATATTATCACAGACTCTTGCATATAAACCTCCCTTCATTTTCACAACATAGACAGTATCTCCAGATTTATTTTATTGTAAAATTAATCAATGGTTCAATAACATCTCCATCAGCTCTGTATCGTCTAAATTTTAGCTAAAGTCAAACTAGCATAAGAAGACAGTTGCCTTTATATCCGATTTTCAGCAGAACAAACTATGGTGTGAATAGCCCTCTAAATCAACTGATTTCAGTTTTCAATAAATATTATTTTTTTAATTTCTTCTATAAACGACAATAGCCGTGGCTTATGGAAAATTGATAGCCACTCAGTAAAGAAAATTGAAAAAAACGATTATAGTCACTTTTATATTCACTCTCTTTTAATCTCAAAGTTTGACACGAATTAGAGTAATTTCAAATTTATTTTGACGTATTTAGAATATTTCTTTCCATATACTTGCCAGCCTCTAAATTACAATTTTAATGAGCAAACAAATCGATTTTTCGTTAAAAAAATTCAGATTTTGTAGATGTTTTTTAATCCATCGAGATCTCAGCCATCCTCCAATAGAATCTGACAGTTTATGGCTTGGTAGATGGGTAATATAATATATTTTGACCTGTTTAGAGTATTTCTTTCTAGATGATTTCCAAAAGCCCTAAAATCGCAATTTTCCTGAACAAAAAAAAAATCCAAAAAATTTCGATTTTTCGGTGAAAAAATTGAGATTTTTCAGAAGTTTTTCAATCAATTGACATTTGAAAATTTTTGAACCTCTTTTACAAAATAGACATGAAGTTTTGTTTCCAATTGTCTTGAAATAATAAAAATCCCTGAGAAAAAAGATGCATTCCAGAACACATCCCAGTATCAACCTTTCCGAATTAAATGTTTTTCTACACTTGATTTTAGCGCCATCTACATCTCAATATATCAACAATTTTTATCCATTCTATATTTACACTAATTGCTGACCAAATTATATCCACTTTTGATGTTTTTCACTCTTTAAAAAAACACGGCTAATGTCAAAAGTAAAAAATTTTAAGAATATTTTTTTTAACACACGAATATTGTAGTTATATGTATGTATTTATTTATTTTGTAGGTAAATTATTTTTTAAATTAAAATTTATGTAAATAGCTATAAGTTTTTTAACGTTAGACCATTAACGGATTAAATAAATAATAAAAAATAATCATTACATATTAATGATATCAAAATCAAAATGTTGAATTCGTTATTTCAAATAACTTTTTATAGAAATTTAGTAATTTAATTTTAAGATTATGTTTGACTGCAAATGTAGATTAAATTTCAAGAATATCATTGACAAATTCTTAAAATATCGAATTTTTAATAAAAATGTATTTTTTTAAGTCCCAAAAAAGTTTTTTTTTTTTAAGTTTTAATATACTTGCAATACTTTTAAATTTTAAATTTTGGTGGGGTAATTACCCCTATTTATTAGGCTTAACAGAACTTAATTCTTAATCTAACTAAAATATACCCCTTAAGATATAAATCTAGAATAAGAGTAAACTGGAAGAATGATTAAGACGGAGTTTCAGGCAGGGTGAACTGATGTCGAAGTCGAAACTGTTACAATTAATCCTCCAGAGCAATGCCGCTAACTTAAAAGAGGTTTGAGACCTATTATATTATCAATTGCAACTATAGCAAGTTTTAGTATTCAATAGGGTCTGAAGGCAAAATGTAGCAACATACATGTACTTACATATAGCGTTAAGTGACTTGCGGGGAAGGGTTATTTTTAAGCAAAGACCTCTCACATTCTGGTAATAGAAGAAAGTCGGGAGGTTTTGACAATGTGTAGGAAAGGGTAGAGGAAGAACCAGATGGATATACTCGTACGAGTATGTATACATTTATACGTATGTAGGTACTCTTCATGTCTATAATATGCATTGGTAAAAAAATTGAACACACACATGGAAGACTAAAAAAAAGTAGCTCCCGCAATTCTGTCTGTCTAAACGGATTGGCCGATTTTCTTTAAATTTCATAGATAGCATTTTTTAATTTTTCTGCTGACAAACATATTTCTGTTTTTTTAATACCAAAATTAACGCTACCAGCGAAATAATTTTTTTTTTCTCAAAAACTGTTTCATAGGTTTCACGATTGAAATGGCACATGCAGCAGAACTATTTTTTGTTTCGATTTTCTGAAAAACCGGTACAACTAATTTTGATAAATTTTTGTATACTAAGGCCAATTTTTTTCACTCGGACTTGAACATAACTTGAGGATTTTTATTTTCGACTCGTGATTTTGTTTTTTATTAATTCAAAGTTGACGTTTTTAACTCTCGATTTTCAACTCTAGAGTTAATCAACTTTAGATTTTCTCAACTCCCGGAAAAAGTAGAAATTTACTGAGCAAACTTGAGAGTTGACATAAAACATTGTTTTTTTTTTATATAAAATACATGTATTTTGTTTCAAAAGTTTGCTTACATCAGTTTTCACAAAAAAAAAATTAAAAAAAAAAAAATTGGTATGTAGGTACCTATAATATTCCGCAGAAATTGTTTTTGAGAAAATTGGCCATCAACTTCGTCGAGCAGGGAAAGTGAAGATAATGTAGATAATGTACTTGATAAAGGATTCACTTCCTTCCAAAGAGAGACGGTAATAGTTTTAAATTAGCTGTGACCTTGCACTCGGGTCAATCCAATTGACTATTCTTTAGTAGTGTAAGCATTTCCAGTGTGCATCACATTCTGAAACAAGTGTCGATAGCAATTGCCAATCTAACACCATAGTGAATTCGAATACGGAAACGCACGAGGAAAAGCTTGGAGCACCACGAGGCTTTTTCGCTAAAGCCAAGTTTTTTAGGACAATTGGTGCAATTGATTGTACACAAGTCCGCATTCAATCACCAGGGAAAAATGATGCAGAAACCTTTAGAAATCGCAAGTGATGGTTTTCTCTTAATTTGCAGATGGTGGCCTCTGCAAATTTAAAAATAAATGATAATGTAGCTAGCTGTCAGGTTTTTTTTTATATAAATACTAATATATAAAAGATTAAGTACTAGCAAGCACATGGATATTCACATGTATTATATAGGGCTAAGCACATGGCAAACGTGTTTTTAACCTATCATGATTAAAAGGACGATTTGAAATAGGTGAATTTGGTCATCTCGTCATCATTGGCGACACAGGTATTCAAGTTATTTCGCAACACCTTTTTTAAATGTCACAAACGATAGTTGAGAATTGTTACAACGAATCGTAGAAACGCACGCACTCGCAATAACGTTGAGCGTTCATATGGTGTTTGGAAAAGGAGATATCCACTAGTGGCATCTGGCCTTAGGTGCCAAATACAAACGGCAAAATTCATCATCATTGCTTGGACGATGCAATTGTTATAGCATTGATATGCATTGACATAGCAATTGATACAAAGGAGTCAGAATCTCCTTCAGAAATACCTGGATTTGCTGATATGCTAGCTGCCCAAAAATACCATCAACAATACCATGAATGAATGAATGAATAATTGGGGTATAAAAACACTGCGACCTAAAGATCTATTGTGTCCCCCATCAAGAACTGGATGAGGTTGGCTCAATATTACAGTTCTTCCTCCAAATCTGCCCCTCTGAGGAATCGAAGTATTTGGAGTATTTTAAGGGATGATAATTCACTCTCTTTTATGTGGTGCTTGCCCAGATACCTGTGCCTTTGATGCACGAGTGCATCACATTTCCCCAGTATGTGGTCAGGTGTCTCTTCGTGAGTGTTGCAGAATCTGCAAGTCGCGCTGTTTACCAGGCCAAGGATGTTGAGGTGTCTTCTCAACCTACAGTGGCCTGTGAGAAGCCCTGTAATTTTCCTTAGGTTGTTCCTACTTAAGCTAATGCAGGTTAGGAAACGCTCTCGGTTGTAGTCCCCGAGTAGGAGTTTTGCCTGTCTTAGCTTAGGGAGTTCTTTCCAGATCTTTGATCTTTTTGTCTCCTCTTCTGTTTTGATTTTGTTTTTGATCACGTTTTCTCCTATTCCGCAGTAGGGCTCTGGCCCTGTGAGGGGTGTCGATGCACCTATTTTTGCTAAGGAGTCTGCCACTTCGTTGCCCTGGACACCAACGTGGCCTGGTACCCAATGGAGCGTGACAGTGTTATTCTTGCCCAGTTTATTAAGCTTAGTCACGCTTTCCCAAACAAGTTTGGAGCTGATGGCGTAGGAGCTTAGTGCTTTTAGTGCAGCCTGACTGTCTGACATGATGGCAATGTTTTACCATACAATACGAAACGACGTTTCCGATTCCGTTTTGAACTACGCCTTTCTTATCTGGCTAACCATTTCACCTACAGAAATGAAGAAGATGAGGCATTTTGAAAGAAAGTTGCTCCGCATTTGCACTGGTCTGTACCGTAACCCAGTAACGAAGAAATGTATACCAACTAAGAAGCTGTACGGAGAAGCCAAGTTAATACAACTGGACAAGTATTTGCTGCAACTCTCCGGAAAAATCATCAGGAACCTGGAAGATCATCCCAACTCAGAAGTGTAACAACTACTCCGACATGAACTAGAGCTTAGTGACACATATCTATACACCCGAGCCATCACTGACGATCAATTTGAAGAAATCATCTACAACGACGACACACCCTTTTACGAGAAGAACAACAATCAATACTACAGGGGATAAGACACCCACTCATCCAAAATTATTATACAGTTAATATTAAAAAAATCATGAGTTAGATTTAGAAAATATTTATATGATATTATAAGCAAGTAGCAATATGTGAAGTCTAATGAAGAACGTTGGGTCCCTATTGTTGAGTCAACATGATTTAATTTAGTAATAAGTTAGTTTTAAGTAAAATTGTGTATAAAACAGATTGAGAAATAAAGTTCTTAATCTTAATCGATATCGCCGTTCTCGATTGATGACAACTTATTTTCAGCCCATGGTAGATCGAGGAGAAAATATTTCATCACAATTATCACCCAAAAACTCAATTTGATTGAACGAATATAATTCAAATTTAATTCTGAAAAAGACAGTTTGTATTTTATTTTCAGAAATATCACAGGGATATTTTTCAAATCAGAAGTTGACCGACTTTAGATTTTCAACTCAACAGTTGAGAAAAAAATTAGTGAACAAAATTAAATTTTAACTTGTGTTTCAACTCTCGAGTTGAAGTCAACTCTCAAGTTGGTCAACTTGAGAGTTTGCTTCAAGTTGAGCAATAGTGATAAAAATGGCTCTAAGGCTCCTAAAAAGCTTGAATAAAAGTTTATCTTGTTTAAAAAAAAAATCAAATGTTCTTTTTTTTTTTGAAAACTCAGTATTTCAAAAACCAGACAGATATGAGAGCTATACTACAGTTTTGGGCGAATGTATTCCTTATAGATAGTAGCCAAATCAGAATATATGATCATTCCATAAGAGATGGTCAGTGACATGCATACCGATAGTTGGAAGCGTTTCAGCTTTTTTTTTTAATAAAAGTGCCATGCATGTATAATGGCATGGGTTGTGTATTTCGCTTGGCCTACTGAAGACAGCTTTGTGTTGTCGATGCATTAAATTCCAAACGGTTTTTAATACCCCATTGCATAATGTTGTCGATACCAGAATCTAATGAGCTTAGTATACGCTTCCATTTAAGTTTCGAAACCGAAGAATAGGTTTGTGTTTCTGCAAACGAATTTAAAAAGCTGCTGCTGTTGTCAGCGAAACAATGATTTCAGATTAGAGATCGAATATGAGAATAAGAAAGAGTGTCGGTGACAAAACGAAGCCTTGGGGCACATCAGCATTTATTTTTTGTCTATCAGACTTTCAACCGTCCAAAATCAACTCGAATTAAACGGTCAGAAAGGTTATTTCTTATCCAATGAAGGACAGAATCAAGGCATAGATTCTTGTATCTAAAAATAAAACAACGGCACCTAATTCATTCAAATCTGCTATGCCGAAACTAAGAAAGTCAAATCAAGAAAATGTATGTACTGTCTGTAATGGCTCAATTAATTTTGTTTTGAATTATAGATACAACTAAATTCACCTAAAATCTAGGAGTCGTTTGTGATACAGATACTATTATAAGGATCCATTTTTGAGTGTTTATATGGTGGGTGCTATTATTTGAACATAAAAGAGCATTAATTGTCAAGTTTCGAAAAAAAAACAACGAGTAATTTAAATTTTTAAAATCATGTACTTTACTTTTAAAACTTTTAAGGACATTAAGCATAATAATAATAAACTTTAATTTTTTTACTTGCGATATAGGTACTATAGGGCAAGTTCTGCATTTGGAAAAAAAATCGAACTCGAGATTTTGATCAAAGTTGACATTACGATGATAGCGAAGACGAAAAAAGTGGGTCCGACAATTCCGTCTGTCTGTCTGTATGTCTGTATGTCTGTATGTCTGTACCTTAAACTACAGCCTAAACTACCGGAGGTATTTTCTTCAAACTCGCTAGTTAAGGGTCTTCGGTGATTCCCTAGAGGAGAAATTTAAATTTTTTTTTAGCTCCAAAACTAAGGGTAGCCCCCATACACCCGTAATGCAAAACCTTATTTATCTCGAAAACGGCTCTAACGATTTTGATTTAAAAAATTAGATGTGATATTATGGACATGGTCTACATTTTGGTCAAAAACATTTTTGGGGCAAAATGTTATTAGGGGTACCTGCCATAGACCCGTTTTTTTATTTTCGGCTTTCTCATTAACGGCTCTAAGGATTTTAACCCAAAATTTTCAGCTGGAGTCCCCTTAAGTTTAAAATAATATTGTAGGTATATAAAAATATTCGAAAAAATATTTATTGGGTTTTTTTTAAAAAAAAAATTTTAAATCAATATCTTCAAAACCTATGAACGATGATTTTTTGAAATTATTTCCTAAAATCAATATTACTAAATACTTAAAATTCGCATCCCACATTTTTTTCTTGAAAAATTTTAGAGAAATTTCTTATATAAAAAATGTATTTAATAATAAAACGATTTTTTAAGGTTTATTTGTATAAATTCATACTTTTCCGGAGACCAGACGGCAATTTTATGCATTTGAACATTGTTATCTCATTAAATGCATGTTTTATATTTATAAAATGTATCTTAAATTCCAAAGTACTTTTACATAAGAGCAAGTTCGTGCGATCCAGTCGTGCATTTTATTTCTTTAATTTTGTGGAACAGAATTTGAGCAAAAAAATATTTTCTTAGATTTCAGAAAAAAATTGTACGACAGCTACCGTTATTTTTGGGCCTAAAAAAGAAAAATAACGTGTCGAAGAAAAACTGACAAATGCTATTTACCAAGTTTCAAGGAAATGTTCTGAAACATTTAGGCTGTAGTAGAACTAACATTGACACACAGATAAATAGAATTGTTGAACCTACCTTTTTTCGTTTTGCCTATTTTCGCACCAAGGTATAACTTGCCACATAGTATCACATGTAAAATTGAATTTATTTAAATTTTGCAACATTAGTTTGACTTGGCCTTCTGTCAAAGGCTATAAAGCATATTTTGTATTATAATGAAGTAAGATGACCGAACTATTGGCAAGGTATTGGCAAGATTGTCTTCGGAAGGTCATCATTCTGAATTGAATTTCAAAGTTTTGTTTAGTTACACGTTGGAATTTTGGGTTTTGTTTATTGTCATGGTAAGTAATTTTAGATTCGATGTGTACAATATTCGTGGGCTCAGGAAAAATTTCTTTGCTGTGTTCGTTAACGCTGAAAAATTCAAACCAGCTATTCTGGCACTCAGCGAAACACAGGTAGGTGAAAGTTCCGATCCCTCTGAGTTTAACCTTCCTGGATATAGCTTTGTGCCACTATTTATTCTTCACTACGGCATTGCCATTTTTATTCGGAATGACGTTGCTTATCAAACTCTTCCTCAATTCAGTCACTGTTCCCGCAGGGACTTTAACGTTATGTGGTTAAAGTTAAACGTCAATAAACAAATTATTCATTATTGGTTCTTGTATCGAAGCCCAAATTTAGACAGTAACTCATCGCTGAACCAATTTGAAGCGCTATCGGATTCCATACAAGCGATTATCTCTTATAATCCAAGCAACGAAATCGTTATTACGGGAGATTTTAAAGTGCATAATCCTAATTGGCTTCGATATTTGGGCCAGTCAACACCAGAAGATGTTTATGTAGAAATATTATCTAAGTTTAACCATCTCACTCAACTTGTAGATGAGCCAACACGAATTCCAGATGTTGCTGGCCAATCTCCTAATACCCTTGACTAATTCCTCACTTCCTACCCTGATAAATATACAGTCAATGTGTTAACGCCTTTAGACCACTCTGTAATGTCAGCTGTTTTTCCATGCTCCAACGACCCAGTTAAAGAAAAAAAAACCCGAAAGAGTCGTATGGCAATACGAGAAAGCCGATTGGGATGGTCTCAACAACTTTTTCCGCAACTTTAACTGGTCGATAAGCTTTTTCGATAGGAACGCGGATGCATGTGCTGATATGACAACAAACATAATCATAAATGGTTTGAAAATGTTTGTTCTTCACAGATCAAAGAGTTAAAAGCCAAACTAAAACTCTTGGTTTGACGGTAGCTGTAAAGAAGTGACTAGGGTGAGAGAGTTGTGCTTGCAAACATACAAAGCCAACCCTTCTGAGGAAAACCACATTAAGTTTAAGCAAGCAAGGAATGCTTGTAACGCTTGGATCCAAAGAACCAAATTCTTTCACTTACAAAAAATAAGAGAAAAAAAAATAATTCAGTGCCCTAAAGGCAGTAGAAACTTTTGGTCATTCGTTAAGAAAATTAAAAACTCCATCTCTTCATCGGTTCCCACGCTCATCTACAATGATAACCCAGTTGTTAGTTCAATAGATATGGCTAATTTGTTTGTAGAACCATTTGCAAAAATTCTTCTCTGCCCGATACCGACAAGAATCCAACGATTCTTGAAAATGTAAACTTTTCAATGGGGAAAATTTATTTTTGCACCCCAGCAGTCGCTAGAATATTAAAAGATCTCGATATTCACAAATGTGCTGGCCCCGATGGCATATCACCCATTGTTCTGAAGAGGTGTTCTTCCACATTGGCAAAACCACTGCGCAAACTTTTCTATCTTTCTTATTCTACAGGATACTTCCCGAAGAGTTGGAAAACAGCGTCACCAAAAAAGGCGCATCTTCTTCACCTTCTAATTATCGGCCAATCGCACTGACGCGACGACGACGTCCCTTTTGTCCTAGGTCATGAAAACACTGATCAATCGGCAGCTTAAGATAAGAACATAATCTTTTTAATGACCGCCAATATGGTGGCATATCTCCCTGAAAAGTAGAACCAATCCTTACATCTTTTTGGGGAAAGTAAAATCATTGCGCTTGATATTTCTAAAGCATTCGATAGAGTTTGGTATCCTGCTCTTTTATCAAAAATGGGTGCGTTTGGTATTGATGTATCTCTTATTCGTTGGATTAGTAATTACCTTTATGACCGTTCAATTCAAGTCGTTTTGGATGGTTTCAAGTCTGAAGTTCGTAAAACAAATGCTGGTGTCCCCAAAGGCTCTGTTTTGTTTCCGAATCTTTTTCTCATTTTTATAAATGATCTTTTTTCCGAAACTACTAATCCACTTAACTGTTTTGCTGATGACAGCACCTCAGCTTTTCATATTCATTTCCTGTTCTTTGAATATGGAATTGCAACGGCAAAATATGTTGAGCTCATTAAATTCCGATCTAAATAGCATCGTTAAATGGGGTATTAAGAATCGTGTTGAATTTAATGCTTCTAAAGCTCAGAGCTGTTTTTTATTAAAGCGAAATATTCCACCTATGCCATTGTTCATGGATGGCGCTTGCATCGTAGAAACTGAAAAGCTATCAATTCTTGGTATGTGTATTACTGACCGCCTTTTGTGCAGGTGGAGGTGTAGAGTCGGTAGTAGTTTAAGGCATGTCCGGGGCTCTGAGAGACTTGACCAATGGACTTGTGTTGCTACCAAACCATACATCGGACCATGGCAGCGAACGTAAGTCCATAATTATGCATGGCGTGGTGGCATGCCAGTCCGCGTACAGCATGCGTAATTCCACGATCATAATGGGTGGCGGCTAGCATAAGGCCATGGATGTTGGATGGTGGTGAGGTGGTAAATGCATGGTTCATGGTCTTGACTCCGACTAGCTCGTTCACTTCGGTGGGCCGGTATTGCTACTATATATATGTAGGTTACGTAAGTAACTGAACCAACTAGATGGGAACATCCTGGACGGTGGCCTTAAAGTAGGAATCCGGTAAGGAGTGTGTAACAACTCACCAGAGGGTTGCACATTCTTGGTTGATGGTTTTTACTAGTGGTGGGCGCATTCGAATGAAATAATCGATTATAATCGATTCAGGCAACATCTCGAGATATCTCGATTCTTCACACAAATCATTCGAATACTCAAATCATTCGAATGATTTTTTCTTATCTACTTTCTCTAAGCGAAATGAGGACTCGAGTGCCTATTCGAGACGGAGAAGCGAATATTGAACGAAAAGACAGAAAAGAAAACACACAAAATCGAGAACTCGAGAAGTTGTTTATTTGTATATCTCGTGTGTGTACTCGTATTCAATGACTGAGTTTATATTTATATTCATTTTTGCACTCGATGCATCGTTGAGGGTTGAATATGGAATTGTAAGGGAAAGACGAGAAGCGAGAACCATTATGTTATGATTTTCTTGTTTTGTTTTTGCTTTTTTCCTTGAAATGGAGTGTTTGTTTCCTACTTTTTTTATTATGATATTCCTTCGAAAATCATTCGAATGATCATTCGATTCTTTAAATCATTCGAATACTAGTATCTCGATTCTTTAAATCATTCGATTATGCCCAACACTAGTTTTTACCTCGATCATAGCTGGGTGTGTGTATATCTTGGGCTGACAGGCCCTGAAGTTTTGCAGGAACTTCATCTGTAAGTGACCTTATGGTGGCGAAGCTCGACCGGAAGCTATATTCTGGTTCCACGGGAGATAGTGCCCAGGAGTCTGGGGGCAATAGCGTACGTCTTCGGGCTCTCCTATTCTATCTTCGGATAGAGAGGTGCAGCTGTCGCGTGCGTGCTCTCTTTCTCAGACTATCTATGAGGTAGGCCCATTAGTGGGAGTATCGTGGTGGCTTGGTTTATTCCGAATGCGGAGACATATGGTTTTCAGGCGTGCCTGGATTCAAGAGGTGTTAGATAGACCTCGCCTCCTAATCAAGAGGTGTGTTCATGCCTGCAACATGTCACAACTTTGCGACCGAGATGGCTTCGGCTATGTCGGGGTTAATGGTCAGGACCCAATCTTACTCTGATGGAGGTAGACCTTCCGTGGGATTGAGCCATAATCGGTAGGTGCTCACGTTAAACCAAAAGACGATTCTGACTTTTGTGGAATGACCACATATTGGATATTGCTAAAAATGCGGCTAAATGCTTAGGTTTCCTAAGACGATGAAAAAACTTTTTCTCCCCCTCTGATCTGGCCACAATTTATAAGGCTATATACGTCCTAAACTAGAATACAATTCTCATATCTGGTCTGGTACATCAAAAAACATCTTTGCACACCTAGATAGAATCTAGAATAGAGCTTTAAGGCTGATAGGTGACAGAGCAATTTCCGAAACAATTGTTTCGTTGGAACATCGTCGAAATGTCTCTTGTCTATCACTGTTTTATCTTTACTTCTTTAAACAATGTTCAATTGAAATAGCGAATTGAATTCCCCCCCTTAAAAAATGTCACCGTAATACTCGTGCCACAGGGAATGCTCATCAACATACCCTTGAGCCAAACTATGGACGTACATTTAAGTACAGAGATTCTTTCTTTTACCGTACGACTCGAATGTGGAATTCCTTAACCGACTCTGTTTTTCCTCTCTATTTCAATGTCCAGACATTTAAGACGAATGCATATCGGTTTCTCCTACTCAGTCCTTCCACTGTTTCCCGAATGCTTGTTCTGTCTTAAACCAACATTTTAAGGGTAGTAAAAATCCCTTGAGTGCCCGTTAATTATAAAAAAAAACCATTAGCGATTTAAATTAAAAATAGGAGTAGAAAGAAAGATGATAACAGAAATGTTTGCTTATAAACCGGATGTGCCCTCAAGCGGTCTGCTTAACAATAAGTATTAAATTTTGGACTGATTAAAACGTAAAAGGCCACTGATACGAGTGTAATCGATCTTTGCTCTTAGGATTATAATTGGGTTTTACTGTAATTACTAGCAGTTCTTAAGGGTATTAACTGTGTGTTGTGTAAATTAAAGCTGGACGTGCACGACTGACAGAACGCTCAAATTTGAGCCATTTATTGTGGTAATGGTCTCCTATTATAAAAATGGGATTTATAAGTAGTATGACCTCACCATAACACTCTTACGCAATTGGCAAAGTTGGATGGGTGCCCTTAGTTTTTTTTTCAAAATCAAAGCCGAATTCGAATAAACAAACTCGAGTACCTTTAGACGACTAAGCAGTACGTCTTAACAATATTTTTGTTCAGCAAAGAGTGGAACTCTTTTTATGACTCTTCGTTCCGGATTCTTTTTTAAACCTTCCTTACTTTCCTATTCGAATCTGGGAACTAGAGATAAACCAGGTCAGGCAAGTGCGTAAAGAAGAATAGATGCTTACTTTAAGTATTATGTTTGGATAACATAAGAAAAATGTATGCATTCGTAAGTTGCATCAGGAAAGCGAAGGGACTGCTTCACTGCATTGAACAAGCAGAATCAGGAGCAGCAGCAGTATATACCAAAGCTGTAGGGATGCAAAAATACATCTATATAAAAGCATTTGTGCACCTGGAAACTTATGAACCACTTTAAGTGAATTGGGTTTTGTTATCTCGTATCGCAGAGTTATCGTGTTAAAAGTGCACTTTTTATTCACATCCGAGGAACTCCAGGAAAGGAACTTTAAATTACAAAAAAAAGAAAAATCGTTGATTTACCTAAGTAGAGTTCTTTTTTAACGGGGAAACACTTTTAACCCAATAAGATTCGAAGTGCACGAACTGATAACGAAGTTGTGTATTATGCGATAAGCAGGGAGTCTTATTGTAGTTGTGGTGTTTTTTTTAAAGACCATCATAATGGCAGATAGGTGTGATATATAGGTCAGTATTATTTTTCGTTGGATTGTCATAAAAATGCCAGAGATAAAATGATCTTGATTTGTGTGTTAGAGAGTTTCTTGAGATATTGGTTGATTTATTAAAAATTGGTGAGCTTAATTTGGAATCGAGCGACATTTTGAATGGGGATTCACCAAAAATGATTGTTTTTCGAAAATAATAGTAATTGCTATTAAAGTAGAAATGACTCATTTTTTACAATTATTTCACAATAGCCACTGTTTACTATCTCATCGGGCAGCAATAACGAAGGTTAAGCAATTTATATGAAATTACTATTCAAAGAAAACAGAATTAAAACTTGGTAAATGATTAATAATTTTTCTGAGAGAACCCGGGTAGAAAATTATCTAGGAAACACTATCGAATAGCGTGGCCCTAGCTAGATTGGCCATTATATAGTAAATCCTATGCTGGGCCTAGACAGATGCAAGCCTGGCGGATCTTGACTAATTTATGCTTATCCTGGCTTTATATTGAACCTGGCTAGAACTGCCTATTTATTGGCTTTTCCAGGAGTATCTTAGACTGGGCCTAGATATTTTTAAATTGATTTAGCCTAGATATGAAACTTTTTCTTGGCGATATCTTGGCTGTAGATAGTATCGCCTCTTTATTGGCATTGTAACAAACAAACTACAAGGGACCTGGATAGTTTTTACTTGGTGTAGCCTGGATAAGGAATTGTATCTGGGCGTTATATTGGCCTTAGCTAGTGTCGCCTCTTTATAGGCGTTCTCAGATTTTACTTATACTGGGGGTAGATAGTTCTTACTTGATGTATCCTAGATATGAAACTTTTCCTTGGCGATATATTGGCCGTAGATAGTATCGCCTTTTTATTGGCATTGTAACAAATAAACTACAAGGGACCTGGATAGTTTTTACTTGGTGTAGCCTGGATAAGGAATTGTATCTGGGCGTTATATTGGCCTTAGCTAGTCTCGCCTCTTTATAGGCATTCTCAGATGTTACTTATACTGGGGCTATATAGTTTTTACTTGATGTATCCTAGATGTGCCTATACATATGTCTCTATAAAAGGCTATCCATTATCCTTCCAAAAACATAACTTTTTTGTTTTGGTCCTAAATCGGTATTTTTCAGATTCTTTAATACATATTTAAGTCTTTTAAACAGTATAATTAAAAGAGAGTTATTTGAGTAGCACTTTGAGACACGATATTTTATATATCACAGTGGCGCAATAGGTAGAGCACAAGCACGGCAAGCGAGAGGACTCGGGTTCGAATCTCAGTGGAGGTAAATTAAAAAAAAAAATAAAAATTCTTTCATTCCACCAAAAAATCACTTAAAGAGTCGAATATAGGGAGGCAAAGAAAAAATGAAATCAGCAATAACAAAAAATAAAAAAAAATTTTTTTATTGTTTCTAATAATTTTTTAAGAATTGCCGCAGCTCTTGCGCTACTTGTGAAGACCCATCTAGGGCCCATATAGGAACATCTAGCAAGGCCCATTATATACAGAGCATTAACAAATTAGCGAGGGACAAGTTAGATACTGCTCGGTAGGGCCATGATTGAAACCAAGAAAAACTAGCTGGGGCCTTGGCATTATCGAGTCGAAAATTCTACCCGGTTCTAGCGGTTTTTATAAAATATTATTTATTCAGCCGTTGCTTGTTCGTTTGCATTTTAAGATTTGAGTGAGAAGCTTTTCAAACTACAAACAATTGGTTTTTTAAACCCCAAATAATGTGGCAGTTATCTTAGGTGTTCCCCAAGGGAATCATTTAGGACCCCACATATTCAAAATTTGTATGAATGACATTTCAAATACACGAGGTCATTAGAAGTGTGGCAATGGGAGGTATCATGAGATTCTCAAAGGAAGAAAAAATTATTGGTCTCAGGGAGAGAGTCTTAATCAATACGTCCATAGTAACAAACTTTCTTGACATACCAAAAGAGATGATATGATCAAAAAATATAATTTCGAGAAAAACGTAACAAAAAATATTGGGTATGAGAAGGAACAACCTACCCCCTTGAAACAAATAACAGCAAGTGGTACACTGATGAATCGAGAACAAACGAAACTTTCCATACCGATGGGGCAGGTCACCAGCATCTTCCAAGCGGAGGTATCTACATGACACTAAGCTCAAATACAATCAGCTCTAAATTGGTGTGGCAGTGGCATTAACAGGCTAAATGAACTTGGCAAACAAAACAGAGTCACACTTTACTGGGTACCTGGTCACGTGGAAGTTTATGGAAAAGACGAGCCATATTTCTTAGCAAAAATAGGTACATCAACCACTTTAACAAGGCCTGAACCCTATTGCGGAATATTAGAGAAATACCATAAAAAAAAAAAAAAAAAAAAATAAGAATAAGAATAGGAATAGGAAGCAAGCTGGTCCAAGAATTTGAAAGAACTCTCAGATCTGAGGCGGTCGAAACTACTACAACCAGCCACGTTTCGAAAACTGCATTAACTTAAGTTGGAATAACCCGAGAATGATAACAAACTTAGAAGACACCTAGATTTACTTGGTATGGTAAGCAGCGCCATATGTAGATTCCGAAACATGCATGAGGAAGCACCAGGCCACATACTCGTATTAGGAAGATGTTGTCTACTCAAGCAGCAGAGCAAAAACCATCCAAGACAATACCAAGTGAAAGAGCCATCTATCCTCTCTGAAGGTGCACCAAATACTAAGATTCTTAAGATCAATAAATTTGGAGGAAGAACTATAAAATGAGCAAGCTCGTCCATAATTGGTGTGGCACAATAAATCTCCAGGTCGCAGTGCAGTATCCCCAATTCAGAATTCAAGTGATTTATTCATGTGTTTGATGTATTCGGACAGTGTGAAGTCTCACATCCATAAGTATTATGTATCACTCTTAATATATCTAAATATTTTCGGCTAGTCAACTTTGCTACTATTTTTCAAGCTGAATGACTGGCCTTCAGAGAAGCTGGCAAGTTAACCAAACCGGAAACCGGTCACTAAGGTGGCTTAAAAATTTATTAATTCTAGTATATATCATCCCCCAAATTGCTCCATCAATTCCAGAACCGGACAATACGCTATCTACTAAGTTTAAAAAAAAAATCGAACTAGCCGCTTAGGCTGTAGTCAAGTAGTCAACAGACATCATCGCTCTGTCAAGTTTGACCAAAATCTCGAGCTCGACTTTTTTCACGATTTCATAGCGTACCTATAAATACCTAGCCCAAGTATGAAAATCACAATAAGGAAATTATTGTTTATCTTAACGTGAACATTGGGCTGAGGCTATGTTACCATAAGCAACCATTTTTCTGAACTTTTTTTTTAACCATTAGCTAGGTTTTAATTTTAAATTTTAATATTTAATTTTGGTGGTGTAACAGCTCGAAGAGAACCAGGATCTAGTGACTTACAACTCTCAACCATTTGTGTTCGTGTTACCAAGAATGGAATGGGCCACCAATTTTCTCCCGATTCCGGACGGCTGCCAATGTATTAAATTTAAGCTTAACTACAAATCCCACAACATGGCTATAGCTTAGGATTTCAATATCTTGGAGCTGTAGAGGAAAGTTTCTTGCTTGTAATAATTTCAAAGATATGACTCAAAAAAAGACCTTGATTTGTATTTGAACCCAATTAAATTTTATACACACGACACATTTTTATAAAAGCCCTCTTCGTTAGCTTTCAGTGCAATTTTATCTTTCATTTGAAACCAATTTCAACCCTGAAACACTTGTCATGGTCGAAAACCATATTAAAGTAGATAATCCTATATGTTCCGATCTATCCGTAGATCTCTTCAATTTTAGTACGAATTTCACCACGAACTGCCTGAGTTAAGTGATGGTCGAAAAAACGTTCAAGAAATGACCATATTTATGACCCCATTCGTTCTGCTATGCGTGTTTTGTTCCTCTTAGTTCTTATAGATTAATTGGGATTCAAATAGATATCTACTTCGCGAGGAAAGTCATTAGACGGCTCCCAATTGGACTTTACAAAGTAGTCAAAGTTTTATTTAATTGCACTTTACCTACCTTTCCTTATCATCGATATAACTCACACCTAATTGATTTACATTAAACTTTTAGTTACATAACATTGTCACCTGCACTCTATAAAAGGTCTTTCCTTGATACAAAATGTATTTAAGAAACGCATTACAACTGAAGTACTCTACTGTGCCAAGTCGAACCGACCTAAAGATATTTGAAAAATGACTTTTAAAATATTGTTCCTGTTGTTGGTTGCTGGAATTGCAGTTTTCAATGTAAGTTAATTTCGGTGTTTTTTTTTAATATTTTGTTGTAAATACTTTGTGTAAAATATAGGTGAATGCAGCCATCAGCCCAACTACGATGTTTATAAAACAGAGAGCGGAAGAAGCTCTTCAGGAGCAAATCCTTAAAGCAAAATCAGACTTGAGTTCGTGTCATGATCACTATTCGGAGGTTTTGAAAAAACTTCTAGAAACCTACGATGCAAATATTAAGCAATGTGAAGCCACCGAAATCGAACAGCTATTGGAACTTTCGAATGCAGAACAGGCATCTCGAGACACTGCAACGGAATCGCTTAACGGAGTTTGTTCAAGTTTAAAAGTTTGTGAAGAGGAAGCTGAGAATTTGAACTTTTTCGACTGCGTCAGTGGACTCGTATGTATTTGTGATTTGTGTGATAGTGTCAAGTTTTTATATGAAAACTATTTACGATTTTGGTGTACTTATAGGGTGACGATAACACTCGTGCTATATGGAAGGCGTCTAGGGACTCATCAGATTCTGCTGCACAAATAAGAGAGAAGGTTCATGTGATTAAATTCGCAGCAGATAAATGCAGTAATGATGCAGAGCGGGGGTATATTGTAGGCACAACCAAAGCTACAGATGAAATGGTTGCTTGTTATGCTAACGGGGGTCTAGTAACATCTAAAGAAACCGAAGAAAACGCTGTTAGAAACAGACTCGAAAACCTCATGAAAAATTGGGGAAAATCAGTCTAAAAATTAAAGTTAATTCTTTAATACAGAAAACCAAAAATTGAAACCTAGACCGGAGAACAAAGTTTCAAAATTTGTATTCAATCACCATAAGCAGTCATTTAATAATTTTTTTTGAATGAAATATGTGTAAATGCATATTCTATAAATATTAAATAAATTTACATAAAAAATTTAACTGATGTTTGTGAAATTTATTATGGGTATCAATTTGTTTGCAAAATTTGATCATTTTATTTATGAGCGGAATGAATTTATCTTGAACTTAATTTAATTCCCTAACATGAATAAATCCAGCTAAATCCAATACCCTCCACAAATCCAATAAATCAGATAAGATATTTTAGTAGTTTTGCATAAAATAGACAGGAAATGAAATTTTAAATGACGTATGTATAGGTAAGCTCAAGACACAATAGTTGTTTTGAAAGCCTTATCGAAAAATATTGCAAAAGAGTTAAGACTCTTTGAAGATAAGTTCCGTATTTTGAGATAGTGCAGAGACGGTCTATTTCAAGCATAGCCCAGCTTCGCTAAACGAAACAGACGGTTGGCGATCGAGACCGGTTCTCAAATCAGTAGCGGATATCGGAAGTGAAGGTGCGATATCGAATTATAACGCGGTTTTTAGGTTTTAATGTGATGTTTGGCTTTGCAGCGATGGTGGATTCGTCAAGGAGTCTCAGGATCAAATTTCTGCAAATTGTTGCGGTGTGAATGGCCCTACAAGTTGAAGGTCTCCTAAAGCAGACAAGTTCCGATTTGGAAGTGTTGATCCGGATGCCCCCTTTCGACATTCAGAAAGTATCCGGGGGTGACACGATGCCTGTTGAGGGCTGTTGTGGTATCGTGTTGGAATTTTAGCAGTGGATGCAAGGTTAAGTGTTTTTCTCGAAAGCCGAATTGCATGTCAGGGATGATGGAATTTTCACTGCAGAATGTCTGCAGTCTTCGGAGGATTACTTCTTCCAGTAATTTGCTGATGTTGTTGAGAATTGATATCGGCCTGTAGTTGGAAACTAGGTTGGAACCACCTTTCTTCAGAATTGGCACAATATTCGCTGTTTTCCACTTTTGAGGGAAGTAACAGCTGTTGATGCAGTCGTTTAAAATGATTGTGAGGAAAACCATTACTGCATGTGGCAGCCTTTTCAGGATATAGTAGGAGACATCATCTGGTCCGGCAGACTTTTTTGGCTTAGAATTGCCGATGATTTTTACAACCTCTAGATTGCATAAATGTGGACAATCGGAGGACCATTTGCTGGATTGATGTTATTAAATTTGATTTTATCCGGATTTGGCTGCAGTGTTTGTTGAACTGTTGCCTCAACTTTCTGTAAGAAAGTTGGGTCATTAGGTGGGTTCGGCGTGAAGTTTCCTTCCAAGCAGTTGGTACATATGAAATAGCGATCAACATCGTAACCTTCAAATTGAAATGGTCACATTATGTAAGTGGTTAAAAGAAACACGCTGCACCACACGATCAGCGGCTGCGAAGTCATAGCCACTCTGAGATGGAAACCGTCTTAAATGTTAAAGACAATGTTCGGAGACTTAGAAGAACCAAGCCTCATGAGCTGATGGTCTAAAAACTATGGGAAAGTATCAAAAGCTTTAACTTCCCCAAAGTTATTTTTAAATATGAAAGAACAATTATTTGTCGATCTTTTATAGATTGTTTCTGATCCCGGTGGTTTTGGTGCGGTAAGAGTGCCACACTACAAGTACTTCGTATCGAATATTACCAAGTTTTTTTTGAAGCGTTCCACTGTCAAAAAAAAAAAAAAACAGTTGGCAAACATTCAAGACTAATGTTTTCCTTCTTCCACCCCCCCCCCCCCCTAATTTCCCCATTATTCCTGCTGTGTTTAATATGATGAGCGGCAGTGTACTTACTTACTTATTTAACCGGCTCCCGATCCATGGAGGGTTTCTGCCTGAGTTATTGCGGTCTTCCATCGGTAGCGATCCCTCGCGAGCTCCCTGCAATCATAGGGACCAAGGGCTCTTGCGTCTGTAACCACCTGGTACCTTGGCGCTGTTATTCGAATATTTTCTTGGCTGGAGCGTTGTTGTCCATTCGCTCGATGTGACCGAGCTAGTGTAGTCGACGTGTTTTGGTTTTTTGGACTATATCCACATCTTGGTAGAGCTCGTATAATTCACGATTGAATCTTCTCCTCCATTCGCCTTCTTCGCATATAGGACCAAATATCCGCCAAAGAGTAGAACTGGTAAAGTTAGCGTTTTGTATAGCGTGCACTTTGTCCTTCGAGAAAGAAGTTTTGAACCCATTTGTTTGGCCAAACCGAAGTAGTAGCGGTTTGCTAGGGTAATTCTTCGTCGGATTTCCACTAAAGTGTCATTCGTGGGATTGATTTTCGTTCTGAGGTAGGTGAACTCTTTGACTACCTCGAAATTACTGCTACCAACAGTGACGTTTTGTCCTAGGCGATGGACAGATGAGGCTTTGTTTGTTGATAGCATATAATTTGTTTTGTCCTCATTAACTTCAAGACCAACGCGTTTCGCCTGTTCATCAATAGCTGTGAACGCTTCTAGCACAGCACGCTTGGAGCGGCCGATGATATCGATGTCGTCCGCATAGCCAAGCAGTTGGGAAGACCTGTTGAAGATAAAGCCTTCCAAGTTAACACCACTATTGCGCACTATCTGCTCCAGGACTAGCTTGAAGAAATCACATGATAGCGCATTTCCTTGTCTGAACCCTGTGCACGTCTGGAATAGCTCGGATGAGCTGTTACCCATTTGCACGTCGCACCGGGTATTTTGTAACGTCATGCGGCATAGCTGGATCAGTTTTTTCGGGATCCCGAGTTCCGACATTTCCAATAGAAGCTCTTGGCGACTTATGCTATCTATCATATGCGGCTTTAAAGTCGATGAAAAGATGGTGGGTCTCGACTTGAAATTCTTTGATCTTTTCCAGGATTTGCCTCAATGTGAAGATTTGATCTATTGTTGATCTGCCTGGCCTGAAGCCACACTGGTACGTGCCGATTATAGTGTTGCAGAAAAGTCTTAGACGCTCACATAGTACGGTGGATAGGATCTTGTACGCAACGTTAAACAGGGATATGCCCCTGTGATTTTTGCAGGATATAGGATCGCCTTTTTTGTAGATTGGACATATGGAGCTATTTGAACCGTGTCGTTGGGCATACTTTCCTCCTCCCACACTTGGTTGATAAACTGATGCATGCACCCTATCAGAACATCTACTCCATTCTCAAAGAGTTCCGCAGTTAGGCCATCTGAGCCTGCGGATTTGTTATTCTTGAGCTTGCGTATTGCTTTCTTCACCTCTTCAGTACTGGGTAGTGGGACTGGATCTTCATTGACTGGTCTTATGCTTCTTTGCTCCCCTGTGGTTTCGTCTAAACAATGCCCATTAAGCAGGTGCTGGAAATGCTGCTTAAATACGTCTACAATTCCCTGTGCTTCGGTGACTAGGTTCCCTTCGCTGTTTCGAAGAGCTTACGTGCCGGTCCTATAACCTGATGCCAGTTATGCACCTCGTAAAATTCGTACGTCCAAGATGTTCGACGCGTACCTTGGGCCATTTAGCACGTGGTCGATTTGGTTCGCGGTTCGACCATCTGGAGATCGACAGGTTTCTGTGTGTATCCTTCGCCTAGGAAACCTAGTGCTACTTATCACCGTATTCCGAGCTACAGCAAAGTCGATTAGTCGGAAGCCGTTATCTGTTGTCATTTCCTAGAGACTGTGCTTTCCAACTAATCCGCCAAAGATATTTTCTTTCCCGACTTAAGCATTGAAATCTCCGAGTGCGACTTTGACATCGTACTCCAGACAGGTTCCGTAGGCTCCGTCCAGGAGGTCGTTAAACTCCTCCTTGTTAGTTTCGTCAGCTTCATCGGTAGGGGCGTGTACACATATTAGGCTGATGTTTTGAAAAGTAGCTTTTATGCGGGATCACAGCCAGGCGATCACTAATCGGCTTGAAATCGATGACTTTTGATCTGAGTCGATGTCCCATGACGAATCCGCATCCTAACAAGTGCATTCTTTGATGACAGCTGTAATAAATGTCGCAATCTTTTCTTTTCGCTATTCCTGATCCTGTCCATCGTATCTCCTGGATCGCGGTAATGTCTGCCTTGTACCGCGAGATTTTAGTTCCGGGTCTGGTTGCCATTTGAAGGGGGTCGTTATCCGAGGCTTCTCGCGTCTCTCTCATAACAATTGTTATTTTTTACTGTGGCCGGGTCGTTAGACCGACGCACTAACCTCCAGTTTGTAGGGCCATGGGTTTAGTGTTGAAATTGTTTCCTTGGTCAGCACTCGCACTTACAAGTTTAGCAAGTCATGACATAAAGCCAAGACCAGTATCAGGCGGTTACCAACTAGGAGGTAATGTAAGCACTTGATGTGTAGCAAAAAATTCAGCTTGAAGCCCCAACCACCAACTTTATATGGGTCTCTCAATAAATCCCTTAGCGCGGGTTATATTTATATACATAAAAAAAGCGAGGAAGTTTTAATTCCAAGAATCAACCTTCTTGCTGTTCGAATTCCAGCGCACCCAGTTCCCCGTTCAACTCATGCAATCAGCAAATCGCAAGGCAAATCGTTGCAAGTAAGTGGCTCCTATTTCCTTACCTTTCGCATGGGGCGTGTTCGAATTTCATAAAGACGCCTGTGTTGTTTTTCGCACTGGCAGTAACCTGAATTG
Organism: Philhelius festivus; assembly: GCA_963931855.1. NCBI lineage: Eukaryota > Metazoa > Arthropoda > Insecta > Diptera > Syrphidae > Philhelius > Philhelius festivus. The sequence continues at coordinate 185,391,206 of OZ007554.1, read as the reverse complement.
TGTGTTATCCAAATGCATTTAATTCAATTCAATTCCAAACAAAATTCAGTCTTCCAATCGAAAGTCTCGACTATCAAAAAGGCCGTTAATAATAATTTAACCAATTTTAGGCGAAACGAAGTTCGCCGGTTCACCAAGTAAATAAAAATCACTCAAGGGCTTGATTTAGATTATTTATAAATTTTATTGTTAATAGAAAACAAGACTGAACCTCAATTAATGACAGGTCTTAGCAATTTACCACCAGATCAATTGGCCAGGAATTTCATCAATCACTTCATTTCCAATCGTCACTTTCCTTGAACAAAGAAAAACTTAATTAAAATTGCAATTTAATCAATTGCAAAAGCCAGTTCTAAGAAAGTCATTATTTCTGAAAACTCATTCATAATGTTTGTGGAACTGGAGATTCTATTTAAATCTTGTTTTTAATCGAAACTAGATTATTTCGATTGATGATAAGAAAACAAAATTAATTAGATATTCGCACGGTTTGTGTGGTTGCGAGATAAGATATATTATGTCTTTCTCAACACAAAGGCTTCAAAGAACAAAAAGCAGTAAATCAAAGCTACTTGCTTATCAACGAGGGGCTCTTTTTGATTTTGACCAGGAAAAGATTGATTCTAAATCGGTATAAAAAGCCTCATACGCTTTCAGTCAATCGTTCAGTTTCAAACATTCTCTGTTATCGACGCCAACACCAACTCCACAACATCATGAAATTCCTCTGCAGTATCTTAATATTCGCTGGAGTTCTTGCTCTCAATGTAAGTAACTCTCAAAGCCTAATTTTATTCTTGAATTTAACTAATTTTTATAATCGCATAGGATGCCTTCCCCTCGTTCGATGATCAATTGCGCCTAGCTAACGACAAATTGATATTGGAAGACTTGAAACAAATTACAGCAAACAGGGACTCAACTTCATCAGTCGCTTGCTCTCAAAAATATCTAAAGGGTTTGACTGAGTGTTTGGACACTTACAATAGCGGTTTGAAGACTTGTGAAGATGCAACTCAACTCACAATAGCGGCATTGAATAAGGATGCTAAGGAAAAAGTCGACGAATTTAATTCAAATATTACCAGCAGCTGTAAGAGCGATTGCTCGACTTTGCCATCACCGTCGGACGCTTTGGATTGCATAGACCAAGAGGTAAGATGGGAAATTTGTTATACTGACTGAAACACAGATTTGAAAATGTGACTTTTCTTCCAGAGCTCGGCAAACTCTAGAATGTTAACAGGCATATCAGTTGCGGCTTCAAGCATTAGCATTGAATTGGCCAAAGGCATTGCCAATGCAGAAGGTATTAAGGACGTGTGTGATCAGAAGTGTTACAGCGATTATAGCTCGAAATCACAAGAAGTGGAAGAATCATTCAAAAAATGCGTGAACAAGAAAGATCAGTAATTTGGGTCGTACAATTTTAGAACACACAGAAACAGAGTAACCAATCGAACCACACTTATTCCGACTGTTTTGATCATGTGATAAAGTTTTTGTTTATTGTGATTTTATGTTACTACATGTGCGTCGAAGTGTCGAACAAAAATTTTAAATAATAATAAACAATTTTTTGCAAATTAAAAATAATTATTGATTGTATTTTTGCATTGAAGAAATGAAATATTGGACTGACATCTCTTGAAAAAACCATTCTCAACCATTCATGTTTGCGTGGCTCCTACAACTTTCTACCGATTTCTACAGGCTCAGATAAGCGGTACTTCAAGATGGAAAGGGACTTTTAAGGGATTTCTCACTCCCTTTGAAGTTAACACTTTAGGGGGAATCAGCTGGAATATTATTCGAACCGAAATGATATCCAGCGTAATAGTCCAACGACTGCTTTTTTATTTTTACATTAGACAAGGATCTGGAGCCGTTAGACATGGACCTCCATTTCAGTAGAAAATCGTGTTCATTGAGTAGGTTCTTTTTCGGATGAATTACACTGTTATCAGCTTGTGACCTGTGTACAATTTCTTCAGGAGTTTGCATGATAAAGCATCGCCTTCTATAAACCCTTTTTCATAATCGCTGTTGTTCTTACTGACTGAGATACGGTATGCCGCTGTTTAATTCGTCTTAAATTTTAATAAATAAATAAAAAAATTGAAAATGCACGCTCGCTACTGACAAATTCTGTCACAGAGTGTGTACAATTTACATACATATTAAATTAATAAATCGAAAATATTTAGTTCATGTCTGAAGATTCATTTCAAGATGTCATACATCTGGTAAATGAGTTTGATATGTCAGTGCTAGGTGTATATGTATGTTCGTTTGTTTGGTGAGTAATCGCTGATTAAGTCGAAGAGGTTGTCTCTATACCAAAGATGATTTTACCAATCTTAGATAGAGGTGGCCCCATCAACCCACTGATGCCCGTGTTCAACGCAGGAGTGGCAATCGCAGGTGTATAGGCGAGGTGCCCATTCTCCGTTGGTGCTGCTCCTACAAGGAACACGTGCATCGTTAAGTCGTTTTCGTTCGTTGAAGGCGATTTTCAGAGTTTAGGAATTCTCAAGTTATTTGGTATCGTTAACAAATTTTAACATGATTTTCGTTGGAATGTCAGGGAGCTCCTCCAAGTCGCTCAAGACGTGTCTCCCTAGGTGTCTGTTGCCCAGATGATAAAGCGCAGGGCAGTCACAAATTAGTGAGGAGTGTCCTAATGTATCTTCCCGTCACCGCATCCTCTCCATAAATCGTCCATACTGAGTTTCACCTTTCCTTGTGGTAACCGAGTTGGTTAAGACCGGTAATGATGCTCACTGGAAGAGAAAAAGACTTTTTCCTCAGTTGGATGATAACGTCTGTCTTTTGTTTGCTGAAACTAGGCCATAATTTTCTGGTTGTAAGACAGGAATCGAGAGAGTTCCATATATTGTTTGTTAAGGCTAGAACTTTACTCTTGATTACTCTTGATACCCTGTAGGACTTGAACTGTTGTGTCTGCTTGATTAGGATCAAATGTTGATCCTATTCTTGCCAGTTCAACAGCGCTCTTATTTCCTGGAACACCACTGTGACCAGGAATCCAACAGAGCCTAATGTTGTGCTGTGTACCAAGAACCCTAAGCTCTTCGCGACAAGAAGTTAAAAGCTTCGATTTGATTTCAATGGCAGAAATCGCTTTTATAATAATGGCAGAAATCGCTTTTATTGCCGATTGGCTATTAATGTAAAAGGTGATATCAGTTTGTGGTATTTCCATCATTGAGACTTGTCTAGCAGCTTTCGTCACTGCCAGGACCTCAACTTGAAAGACACTGCTGTAATCAGAAAGTCTGAATGAGCTGGATAGTGCAGGTTTCTGAAAAGAATCCTACACCAACACCAATTTCCATCTTGGAACCGTCGCATCGGTACATATAGATACCATAGATTCGCAGGTAGATGGCTCGTTGATTTGCCAGTGTTTTCTGCTAGGAAATCCGGTCTTGAACGGCCTTTAAAAGCCTAAGCGGGGTGTTATGTAGTCAGTACATACCATATATCCCGAGTATTTCTGTAGAATCTGCGCATGAGCTATCGCACTATTTTTTTTTTTATAATCTACCCGCGCTCAAGGGATTATGATTACCCTTTAAATGTTTCAACACAGCGCGGGCGTGAAGTTAATGAAGAGAAAGAAAGATAGGAAAGATGTGTGGCACGATGTTCTGAGACTAAAGGTGGTTGTCTCAGATTTTTTATCTCCAGGGATGGCGGCTGAACTAAAGCGGAGAAATGCAGTGTCTTATTTCTATGTCACTTATAATTCACATTTTTTTATTCGTAGCCATCCTTGTTGGGCATCCTAGTTTAACTCAATTACATGTTGTTAGTGTTATGCCTGAACAACATGTAATGAATAAACCAGAAACCCATTGATGACAATTTTGAGAAGGTTTTTAATGGAATTAAAGCGACATAGACGACCACGGCAGGGATCGAACCTGTGATTATGAGGTTAACAGGCGAGCACACATCCATCGCGCCACAGGCACCCCTAATGTCTCCACCCCTATGTATCCAGCTAACAGTTTGGCTAAGTTGAAGTGCGCTATTGGCTGCCGATTCTTGTCTAAATAGATCTAGTGGTTTTAGGTTGAGTATAGCTTCCAGACTCGCTGTGAGGGTGGACATCATTGCCCCAGTGATTCCAATAAATGCCATTCTTTGAACCTTGGTCATGATTTTAAGGTTGGTAAGTTTGTCTACCGTATGTCAGTACAGGTCTGACTATAGCCGTATACATCCACTTGATAATTTTGGGTTTGGTCCCCAGGTCTTACCAAATGTTCTATTGCAGGAGTAAAAAGCGAACATGGCTTTATTTGTTCTTTCTTTAATGTTGAGACTTCAGTTCAATTTCTTATCCAGGATCGGAGATTTTGAGTTGGGTCCCTTCAATTAAGGGAATTTTAAAAGTCGGTAGTTTCCTTTTGTTCGTAAAAAGGACCAGTTCGTTTTTTTGCGGGCTAACCGCTAGACCGCAGTTTTTAGTCCATGCATACACTATAGATACATAAAGCATTCTCTATCTCTTCACTAATTTTAGAGGGTAATTTACCTGTCGCTAGGTCATCAGCATATGCAATTACTTGGACTCCACTATATTTAAGTCTCATCAGAACTGCGTTCATCACAAGTGTGGAGGGAAGCGGAGAAAGATACTGTGATCTGCACTCTTTCTAGCTCCTAGTTGATCTGTCTGTTTCTTAACATGCACATTATCCAGCTGATGATGGCTTTATGCATATGAAGATTTGCAGCCCTCCTTCCACGGCCTCCTTTCAGACATTGTTAAAAGCTCCTTCAATGTCTTGAAAGGCAGCGAGGGTGTATTGCTTGTCTTTGACCGTTTTTTCAATTGTGTAGACGACACTGTGTAGTGCTGTCTCAACAGTTTTACCTTAAGTATAAGCATGCTGGGCTGGAGATATGACTTCCGGGCTCAGTGTGCTACGTATATAAATGTCTATTAGTCTTACCAGCTTTCAGAATAAATACCATCCTTTTGCGATGCTTTGAATAGTTTTTCTGGCAGGACATCCGCTCCAGGAGCCTTGTTTTGCAAATCAGTAACTGCCTGCACATAATAGAAAAGAGCCAAAACTTCAATATAACGAATACAACGCAAGTCAGCTGCAGACGGACCTTGAGTCGCAGCTCTAAGACTTTGCCAACTTTTAAATTCTATGTGCAGCACTTTTGGCGTTTTGTTATCCAACTTGTCAAGGCACTTGATGCAGGTTGAACTGAGAAACCTTTGAAACTGAAATTAGATTCTAGGCACTGATTGCACATCTACTACTGTATACCAACTTTCTTTCTGTCCGGTTTTTGTTCAGTTCTGCTTCCTTAACTCTCAATTGACTTCACCGCACGCTTCTCATACTCTATTTTCTTCTTCCTGAGAAGTCAGTGTTCCTCCAATCTTTTTTGCCCGAACTGCTTTCTCAGTATATCTGGTTTTTGTTTGCAGCATTGCCTGGTCGAAAACTTAGAATATCAGTGCAGCACTTTCCAATGACTCATTGACAGTGTTTCCACTAGTCTTCTGTCCTTGATTACGTGGTCAGCAAAACAAATATCTTCCAGAAGAATGTTTCCTTGAAATAATATCCATTCAGCATTATCGAATCAGCATACACATTTGGAATTTTTTGTTGGCTGAGAGAATAAGATTTGATGAATTTGCATTTTGACTCCATGGAATGGAAAATAAACTCTCTTACAAAATGACCATTAACGCCGATAAAACTGGAGTGCTTGAGCTTTAAAGCTCCCTTTTTTGGCAATTTGGGCCTTGGGACGTCATTGGGCCATATTTCCTTGAGATGTCATAGGCAATGCTGTTATTGGTTACAGTTACTGGTGGCCACTATCGGGTGTTTTTCTATGTATATTATAGTCTGTTCCTAATCTAATAAAGGTTCCTTAGATATTCTCACATCCAGAACGTGTTCCTTTGAGCGTTTGTCTTTTTTTTTTCTTAACGAACAATAATTTTTGTCTCAAATCTTGAATCTGAATAAAATTGCATTAAATGTTGCTTAAAAGAGATTAAAATGCAACAGAGTGAAATGTGGAAGAAAAAATTGCTCAAACGATTTCTTGTAAATGTATTACAATTTGTAGGAATATGTGCGATTGCCACGAAGCAGGTCTCAAGTGTTCTGTCTTATAAACAAACTGCAGAAAAATTCGATAGCTACTCCATTACGAGGAAGCACTGCAATAATTATACGGAATCATTATTACACACTGACAACACGGAAGAAGTGCTGATGAAGTCGATGATGATAATTTGGCGTTACTATCTTCAAAAAACAAATTAAAATAACGGCCATTGATTTACTTACAGGAAACTGTAAAAATCAAAGCCAAGCGAACTCCTACAAAATGACTAAGATAGCTTTTCAATGTAATTAGTAACTATAATTCATATTTTTTGTATCGCTTTCAATAATTAGTTAATATTAAGTTTAAAAGTTAGTAGTTGATGAGAGCCACTTAGCGATAGAAAAGTTTTTTTTTGTGTGACTTATTTTAGCTACTTAAAGTGGAACGTCTATTAAGTGGTGCGTCTATTGCAATAATTTTTTATTCTTCAATAGAATTACTTATGGGTAATAGAAAAAAGATTCCATTTATAAATATTTTCTTAAGTTCAACTTGAAAAATTGTACTTGAATTTTTTCTATTGAATTTTCAAGTGGAGCTAAACTATATAGTTCCGCTGAGTTCCGGCTTCAAATTTATGAAAAGTAATTTTGTGGAGTGTTGGCTTTCAGGTAATAGAAAAACTTTTTGCGCATTTTTGCCACACTCATACAATTACACTCAAAAAATTTCGTTTGTAAATATTACTAATTCATGCGTGCATTCTACGAATTTTATTCGTGGTTTTCAGCCACGAATAGTATTCGTAGAATAGAGGTTTATTAGTACATATTACTAATATTTTATTAGTATTCGTAGAAAAACAAACGTATATTGTACGAATACTATTGGTACAATGTACGAATATTATCGTAATATTTACTAATGCCCTTGTAATTCATTCGTAAAATACACAGCTCCATTCGTATATTGTACGAATATCATTGTAACATTTACTAATGCCCTTTTAATTCATTCGTAAACTATACAGCTCCATTCGTATATTGTACGAATATTATTGTAGAACTTACTACCATAAATATGTTCTCTGAAATTTCCTTAAATATCCATTGTAAGAAATATTAACAAAGGTAATGTATTTTTTAAGTTAAAAATAGTTTTTTAATATGAATAAAGTTAAAAAAAATATACAGTATCTGAAAATTAATTAATTCATTATTAATAAAATTAACAATCACAGTAATAGGTCCAAACTCCTTATTTTCAAAGGGCCACTGAAAATAAATTTAAAATTTGACATTCAAAATCTTCCGAAAAAATATTGTTCTTACATTAAAATTCTTTTAGCGAAAAATTCCCACATATGTATGCGCTGCTGCTTCTGGATGCTGTATGTCAAATATAAAATAAGCCTTAAGGTATGTGTATGTATGTCTAGGTACTCACCTCGTCTTTTCGAAAAAAGCAGATGTTGGTCTGGTCCTCAAGATTTGTATCTTATACATACACCGTATGAATTTACAAAATTATTAATTAATTCAGACCTTACCTTATAAATAATTCGCGCACTATGCAAAAACACGTTTCAACGTGTTGACGAATGGAATACCTTTAATTTTAAGAGCTGATATATATTATATTATTTTTTTACTCATGATTAGTAAATAATACTAATGCACTTCATGAAAATACGAAGTTATTAGTACATTCTACGCATAATGCGTACAGTCTACCTACGAATGAATTCTGTCTACTAATATTAGTTTTGCTTAGTAAATAGTACGAATTTATTAGTAAATACTATGAATGCAAAAGATTAAAGTACGAAGTCATTCGTACGAGAAATTAACGAATAGTATTAGTTATATGTACACAATAATTCGTACAATGTACTCAAACAAATTTTTTACTTCTTGTTTACGAATGAAATTAGTGTATTAAACGAATAGATTCGTGGATAGTACGACAGTTATTAGTAAAATTTTACGAATGCATTCGTAGATATACCACTGTACAAATACTTCGTACATCTTACGAATATTCGTACAATGCACGAATATTTTCTATACGAATATCATTCGTAGCCATTTTACTAATAAATTTTTTGAGTGTATATTTACTTTTAGGATGGTCTACTCAATTTAGTGGTAAACTGAGAAAACAAAAAGAATTGATCTAGTACGATTATTTGTTGTAGGCCAATTTAAACTTTCAGAGTTCTCTCAAGATGCTCAAAAGAAACTAAATACATTTATCAAAACATGTTAACAGATTTTTGGCTACGAATACGAACTCAGAGTGGTTAGATAAAACGTATACGTTGACAGAGGACAAGTTGACTTTTTAGTAGTAGTAAGTTGACTTTATTTCTTATAAAAGTATAAGAGATTACACGTTGGCTGTATACCTTTCTTAAGTCTAAATGTTTTGGACTAAGGCCGTCTAGCAGACTGACAGTTTGAATATAAATGTAATCGTGTAGAAAAGAAAAAAAAAAATCTATCTTAATAAAGGATATAATAAATATAAGAGTCTTAAGGAAAGTTGTGATAAATCGAAAAAACGCAAGGTTCAAAACTTTATTAATTCATCGAACCCTAAAGAAATACTAAAAGCTAGTGTGCTTCGCAAAATGGCTAAAAGGGACTCAGCAAGCATCATTTAGGATCTTTCGGAAGCTTCATTCAGTAAAGGTGCTAAAGTGAAAATACTTTACAAAAATTAAAGTTCTGATCAAGCTTCCCATCTACCTCTCTCTCCCGATGAAGCATTGACTTAAATGATTGATATTTATATGTCCAAACATCAGTATCAAGTCATGCGCCAAAAAAAAAACAAACTTGAATTGTAAATATCTCCTCGCTTCATATACAAAAGTAGTAAACGCGAAGAAGGAATGCTATCCCACAGAAATTTAAGTCACCAAAACATATGCTAAATTCAACTTCAACCCTTGGTCGATCATACCATAGAACGGCATTGCTAATTTCGGGAAATAAATAAACTTCTAGGTGGCGAAAAACATCTTGAAATATTGATCAAATGGGGCTGCGATGTTGCTCAGCAATCTCAATCGAAACAAAAGTTTTCCTCGAAAGGTCAAATATATGATAATTTATTCGGTATTAGCATGATTCCTATTCAGATGAATTTCAACTTTGGTCAAGAAAGAAAGGTTGCGTGGCAAAATCTGGCTCCATCTTCTACCAGATATTGTCGACCAATCCAATTTGTATTTGCAAAAGAGACAAGCCGCTTTGTATTGTGAAAAAATAATAGACTTTAGATCTGTTCTATTCTACCTATAATTCAAATCCAGCATTCTGGTTCTAACCTTGAAAATCAAGCTTATTTCAGTTCCTTTAAGCTCTTCTCTAAAATAATTGGTTTCACATATGATTGAGCCACCCATATTATTGATTCAAAATAGCTTTAATTGGCCTTTAGTCCTCAAGAATTGGCGTTTCGTCCCGGCAATCTCACATGGACTCATTAGTTGACTGTGAGCTGTGAGGGCTGTGTCAATGTGTTATACAACCCTTGAAGCATCTCGCTCGCAGAAGACATGATTCATTAATTGTATCATCTACATATATTAGAGATATATTCGTATAATGTATTTTTAAACCCTTCAAAATTGTCCATAACCAATTCAAAGCTTTGAGATCCTAAATCATAATTTTAATTGATCTAAAACATACCATCAGAATCCATTATGTATTGCAAGTTTTGATTTCACGGCTTCATAACTCTGACAATGTAATCTGGATAAGCCTCTTAGATTTCAGAAATATTTAAGGCATGTCTAAGTGTATAGCGTAATTAGGGCTATTGAAATGTCACCGAAAAATACACTTTAAAAAATACCTTGGCATGTTTTCCATTTCTACCAATTGTTCTGAAACGTAAACTCCATTCTCATAACAGAACAAATTATTCACAAGTGGACAATTTTAAATTTAAATTTTGACATTGGATCCGCAAATTTATTGGAAATGAAACTTTGACTCTAAAGTACTTAGCCGCATCAGTTTTAGTAAAATTCAAGTTATGTGTCATAATCAGCGCAAGGATTTCTATGTTAAAACATATTTTCTTTGGATAAACATAGAAGAAAACAAATACTCTAGTTTTTCGAATCAGTAAATTTACTTAAAAATGGCATTCAACCGTTAGAGCATATTATTGCATATACACATATTACTATAAATGCATATAAATGCATTTTTCGGTTTATTGGACACAATAGTTTTTAAATAAATAGATATTTAAATTCCAACTTCCATAGAAGTGCCAACTTGGCAGCACTAAACACAATTTCAGTTGTCATGCTTTTCTTTCCCGTGCTCTTTACTATAATTCTATCTTGTAATTCTATCTGAGCTGTCAAAAAACATATGTACTTCTTTTCTAGCTCAGCAAATCAGAGCGCTCAGGTTGTGTTTCTTTTTTCAATGAAAGCTAGCTTGGTGCTCCCTCTATGATTTCAGAATAAAATGACCGAGCAGATGGAGTAAAAAGCTGAGCTCAGCTAACTTCACTTTTAATTTCATTAATATGACAGAAAGATACGGCGAAAAAAAAAACAAACAAAAGACATTTTTGTTTTTTAGTTCGGAATAGAACTCTGAAAAGAATCCCAGAATGTCGAGCATGTTCTGAACATCCTCTAAATCAAGATTGCTCTGAGCTCTCTGGGATATTTTTGAATCACACCTAAATCCTTAGTTGCCACCAATTTTTTTTGTTAAATTTTCATCTGTCAAATGCTTGTGTTAAGTATTTAACTACAGGGTTTGCGAATTTTTGAATTAAAAAAACCATAAGTCATAAGTCTGTAGATGATTTGTGATTTAAAACAAATCTAATTCATAAGTTAGTTAGTGACTTATGAATTAAAAAAATTTAAGTCATGAGCTAGTGACTTATGAATTGAAAAAACATTAATTCATAAGCTACTTAGTGAATTATGAATTAAAAAAAATTTAATTCATAAGTTAGTTTGTAAATTAAGCTTGTTTTGACTACATAATTATTTAATTATTAACGAAAGTAGATTTCAAGCTTTTTGTGTGTCATAAAATTATCATGCTAGCTTATAAATTTTTCAATTAATAATTTTTTAATCAGAATTTATCCATTAGCTTATGAATTAATTTTTTTTTAATTCATAAGTCACTTGGTAGGTTCTGAATAAATTTTTTTTTAATTCATAAGTCACTAAGAAGCTTATGACTTGAATTTTTTTAATTCACAAGTCACCAATTGTCTTTTGAATTAAATTTTGTTAATTCATAAGTCAGTAACTAGCTGCTGAATTACATTTTTCTTAATTCATAAGTCACCCATTAGCTTGTGAATTAAAGCCAAGCTTAAGCTAAAAAGTGACTTAAGCTTTTGGAACCCTGGTTTTATAAATAAATCTATAAGTAGATACTCTCTTCATCAAAAATTGTCAGTACATACCTTATGGGAGAGCTTTTTCCAAAGCAGTGCCGTCTGATGCAAGGAGCTTTTGGGATTTGAAGCTTTTGAGAATAAATTTTATAAAGTTGAGTATGTTGAGTATTGGTGACTTATAATACATATAAACTAGGGAAACCCTGTGAGAGCTTTAAAAGGCGACACACTTATGCAAGCCAATGAAATCAGAGTGAGAGCCAAATATCCTATCTTCCCTGTACTGACAATTTTTGTTGAACAGAGTATAGTCAAACTCTGCTCGGAGAGTAATCGACGTGCTTAAGCTCTACTCAGAGTAAAAAAAGAAAAACTCCTCTTTTACTTGGAAGAAAAAGTTAAAGAGTTGGATGATTCTGAAGCTCTTTTTATTAAAAAAAAAAGAAGCAAAGGAAAACTTAACCAGTCATTGTTAAAAAAACATTAAATTTTTATAAGTTCAACTAATGATTTCTTAATAAAAGTATAACTAAGCCACAGCAACAGATCACACTCAAATTGATGTGATGGAAGATACATTTGCAAGAATTAATTCGATCAAAAGTTCATTATTTTGAAGAAAATTGAAAATAAAAACGAAGAAGAGATGAAATTCTTTCATGCCCCATTAATGCTTCTGATATACTTCTGTTGAGTTGACGTTGAAAGATCAATTTCAATATTTAAAAGTTTCTTTCACGACTAAATAGACAAAGATTTCTTTTTGAAAAATTAAAAAAAAAAACTCTATGGTCTATGTGAAGAAGACATATTCAAAAAATCTGGACAATTAGTCCTTATTTAAATGAGATTTTAGTAAAATTTTTTAAGTTTATATCATATTTATTTTTGTTAAATAAAAGACAGATTTTTCATTTTAATTGTCAATATTTTTTCACTGTCGTACAACTTTTTCAGAGCATATTTTAAATTTTTAAAGACATATTTTATGCACATATTTTGTGTATTTTTAGCGCATAAGTCCTTGCCCTGGTCATTATATACCCAAGATCCCAGTTACATCCTCAGCCAATAGATCTGTTACGAGATTTGAACACCATTATTTTCGATTTTGTGATACATATTTATTTTAAGGTCCTACAAATCACAGTAATATTTTAGCTTATTTGAATCTGAAGCTGAAGAGTTAAAGGATTGTGGGTAAAAATCGCCAAATCTTTAACAAAAAGCAAAATTTAAACATTTACATCTTCAAACAAAATACCACCTGGGATTTCCAGATAAATATACGAGCTGAAAGTTATACCGTGAATTTGTTGAAAGTTTAAGATTCTTATGTGTCCAACAGAAGACTTAAAAAATCCAACCCAAACCTTCATTTCATTAACTGCTTGAAAACAACAGACTTGACTCATGACCGCTTCGACGAGCCTTCAAACGTTGAAATAGGACAAATAAACTCGTTTGATAGAATACTGTGGAGCCCTAGTGCAGAGCTCTCATGATCGTCAAGAATCAGATGAAAAAAAAAAAAAAAAAAAAACAGAATACACATGAAATCGAAGGATAACATTTCTGACTGTTTTCATTTTCGTCCCGGTTCGCGCAGAAGTTAGAAGTAAGGATGCGTGTCCTTGCGTCGCATCTGTTGATTCCTTCAAGCAGTATCAATAATTCATAGTCTCTCACGTCCCAAAGCAACACCATAGAAGCTTTAAAGCCATGAGCCTAAGACCACGCGCGCACATTCAATTTTTAGTTTCGCAACTCTTTGGTTGCTAAAATGAAACATATGGGCTTATATGGGACACCGCGCACTTAGAGCAACTCGATTCGAGCAACTAAAAAGTTTGTCTTTTGACACAAACTGAACGATTGCCTTCGCAACAGTTGAGCTGTTTTCTATAAGAGCAAGAGAGGAAAGTGTGTGAGCGTGAGTAAAGAGTTGCCAGTGCGCGGTTCTCTTTCAACTGGTGATTAAACTATTTGATTTCGATCACAGTTGCCAGTGCGCAACTAGCCTAAATGAAACAAAGGCCTTAAGGTTAATTCTAAAAACCATATCAATCAATCCTTTTTCCATTAGTTAATTATTTTTCTTCTTAACAACAAACAAACAAATAATTAAAACAAACAAATTGTAGTATTCAAAAACCATAAACAAATTGTGCCAAACTATAAATCTTGATTAAAAAAAAAAACTCTTTTTCTCTTCGCGGACAAAACACGCCCTTAGCGACCTCAGGCCCAAATAACAACTTTTTAGCTAACAAAAAAATCAACAAAATCTTTTCATTCATTTTGCAGGTCTTATCAGTTGCCTTATATCAAAACAAAAAAATAATAAATCAATAAAAGATTGCAACCTTAGTGTCCGCATGCTACAGAAAATTCTAAGAAAACCACAAAGTATTTCTTCATTGTGTGCTTTTTATAATTGAAACTCAAGAAGCCTTTCCAATCTCTCTTTTATCGATTCTTGATTAAGTGGATGATTGAAAAAACAAAAATTAACAAGATACCTCCATTTTCGCATATCGCCGGTCTATTATGTGTGTGATAAGAAAATGACTGCGTCTTTCTTTGCACTTAGCTCTCCCTTCTAATTCGACCAAAACAACAGAGATAGTAATGTAGATATGCATATAGTATATCGAGATACCTTTTAACTATACTTAGATTCTGTCTAAATTTAGACGACAAAAGATTGGCCGAATTGGTATAAAAAGCCGAATACGCCAACAGGTAATCGTTCAGTTTTAAACATTCCCTGTTAACGACAACAACGACCCCACAACTAATTTGCCATGAAACTAATTTGCAGTATTTTGATCTTCGCTGGAGTCTTGGCACTCAACGTGAGTATCTCAAAGATACAATATTTAAATATCTATATTTAAGGTTATTTTTCTTCAAAGGATGCTTCAATATCATACGAAGATGAAATGCGCTTATTCAAGGACCAAATGATGGTGGAAGATTTGAAACGGACTGAAATAAACAGGGATGCCAATTCACTGCAATGTTCTCAAACTTTGCTTGCGGAGCTTACTAAGATATTGGACACTTACAATGGCCAGTTAGAAACTTGCAACAAGACAAAGGAAGACACCATTCAAGCCCTTAATGAAGCAGCTAAGAAGTCCATTGCAGGATTTAGTGAAAGTTTGCAGGGTACTTGTGATTCACTCACCAATTGCGCCGCCTATGACTTGCCTATTGACAGTTTGAATTGTTATGAAGGAGAGGTGAGTTTTGAATTGAGGAAATTCGTTTTGAATATTCTAAAAAGGGTGATTTGTTCTTAGAGTTCCCAAAGCGCTAAAACATTGACAGTGGTTGCAAATGATGCTTCACTTCAAAAAATTGAACTGCAGAAAAACATTGAAAGGGCTGTAGGTGATGAGGATGTGTGCAAGACGTTAGCTATGGGCGAATATAGCAAGAGCTCAGAAAAGGCCAATACCAACTTCAGTAATTGTGTGAGTGGTAAGAGCGATGGTGGTGAGAAACCTGAACCTACCAAGCCAGCAGAGGTTGAGGATGCCACAACCGAAGCACCAGAAGAAGGAAGCGGAGAACAGGGAGAACCAGAGGGTCGCGCTAGACGCCCAAACTCTGGCAATAAATACAGCAGATTTTAAGTCCCAGAGATCTCAGAGACCAAAATCTAACTCAAAGCAATGGATTTACGAGTAGTTGACGCCAGTTATTTTCTCTGTATTAGAACTTTGTTATGTTTTTTCTTTTCGTTTTATTAAATTCTTGCAAAAAAAAAATAATATCATGACTATTTTAAGCGGATTATGAAACGGGCCAACTGGAATTGGGTGTAAGAAATGGCAAAAAATAGTTTTTTTTTCATCAAAATTTGCTCGTTTTTCTGTTGAAATGAAGACAGGAAGGTTCTTCACTTAAGGGACTAAAATACTTGACCAAGAGAGCAACTCGATATTTAACATCTTGGCACCCCAATCACGGAGATGCCAATTTGCTTCAAATGAATTATGTATATTAACACGAGTTTGAGTTTTTTAAGAATACAAAACTTCCACGAAAAACTCATGCCCATTTGTATGGCTGTTTTTCAAGTTTTTTTCTTTAAGGCAGACCCCCTCATTTATTATTTACTACTAGGTGTTTAAAACCACACAAAATTACGCACGCCAAGAGGTACTAATGTTGCGGTAAAATTTCCCGCAACAATAAATACCATTTGATTTCATTCTATCCTCATTTTACTTTTGTTACAGGTGTAAATTATTGGAGGGATTGAGGGCAACTTTGTTCTCATCGCTAACAGAATTTCTTAATACTCAACCGAAAACCTTGAAAAAACAAAAAAGAACAAAAAAGAATATATTCGAATTATTTTTTAAATGTCCAATATTTGAGTTACCTTTTCATTAAAACGGGTGGTCTCATGATGTTATACTCGCGGATGAGCTGAAATTGAAGAAAGAGTTAGGGTGACTCCACTATTTCTGAGAAATCAACATAAATATATATTTTTCTTTTTAAAGCGGCTTAAGCTCATCCTAAATAATCGATAATTTCAAACTATAAGAACTTAAACTGTCTCAAAGAATGAACAGCTAAAAGATCTTCTCTAACTACCCCTAACCTGTTTTAAGGTCCACCGAATAGTAGAAGATAGCCAGTTTGTGTATTTCATTCCGCCTTCGCTTTCTAAAAAATTGTTGTTTTTTCGCTTAGTTTTCGAAAAAAAAAAAATCAGAAACTAAAAATAGGAAAGGTAACATTAACAATGTCCAGAAAAACATTCCCAACTTCTTATGGTTTTAATCTGTATGGTACTTCGGTTGTAAATTGTAATAGACTGGTGCTGTAACCCTTTGAATTCGTCAAGTTTTTTGACAGCACCAACAATTTGGTGAATTCTGTGACTGTGTTGGAACCCATTTTCGAAGTGCTATCGTACGCCCAAACCACTGAACCTATTTTCCTAAAACTTGGTAGTTAAGGGGCTTCAGTGATTTACTGGAGCTCCAAAATTTCATTAAAATCCGTTATGCCGATAAGGAGAAATTTAAAATTTTAAAAATGGTTCTATGGTAGGTACAGTCAGAAATATTTAATTCCAATTTTTTTTATTGAATTATAAATCACAAACATTAATTAATTCTAGGCGTTCGTGCCGTTTTCGAGAAAATTACAATTTTCGACAACTATTCTTTAACATTTGTAGGGGGAGTGCCGTTATTTTTATAGATTGTATTAAGAAACTTTTAATTTTCAATTTGAAGACTATCCAGCGTGGGGTTTTCGAAGTATTGAGTTAAAAAAAAATTTAATTTGAATACACAATATACTGTTCAAAAGTTTAGGGAGCTTTGCCATGAGAAAATGATCACAATCGGTCGTACCGATTTTGAGAAAATCAAAAACATAAAAAATGGTTCTAGTCAGGGGCGAACGAAGGTGGGGGTCTAAGGGTTCAAACCCCCTCCAAAACAACCAAAAAACTAATTGTTCATTTTGTTAAAGAAAAAACAAAAACAAAGTGTTTCGTGCCATACATTCTGCTGGTATTGTTGTTTTTTCTTACGACTTATAGGTATCGTAAGGCAAGTAATACATTCGTTTAAAAAATCGAACTCAAAATTTTTATCAAAGTTGACATTGCGGTGATAGCGAAGACGAAAAAAGTGGGTCCCAAAATTCTGTCTGTCAGTTCGACTACGGCCAAAAATTCTGGTCCAATTTTCGTTATACTTGGTAGATATCGTTTTGAATTTTTTCCCCCACACATTTTTTATCCTTTTTTTTTAAGACCAAAAATAAGGGTACCTGCCATACGATTTTTGTTTCGAAATTTTCTAAATATTTTTTTCTCAAAAACTGGTAATGGTTGAAAAAATTTTTCCAAAAAATGGTTATTCTTGGAAGCCCTCTTGCAGCTTTTTTTTGTTTTTGAATTTCTCGAAAACAGTACAACCGATTTTAATCATTACGAAGTCCCTCCAAGGCGTAAATATTATTGCGTGTACAAATTTTTTTTTTTTTGATAGATATTTAAAAAAAATTAAATTTTTTTTTGGAAACTCAATATTTCGAAAACCCCATGATCGATTTTTTTCAAACTCGATAAATAAAAGTTCCTCAATATAATCTACAAGATCTGAGGAAAAAAATTTGTTTTATCTAAAAATAAAAGTAGCCAATATACAAATGTTAAAAAATGTTTTTCGAAAATCGTATTTTTATCAAAAACGGCTCCGAGAATTTTGATATTTTTTTTTGTTTCGATTAATCTTTACTTTTAGAGAAGGTTCTAAAAAGTTTAAGAAAAACATTCGATATCTCAAAAACGGCTCAGTATTTTTCTTGTAAATTAAATTTTACAAGACAGCAAGAGAAAACATACACTCATTTCGTTTGTGTGTTTGTGGAAACCGCCCCCCCCCCCCCGGAAATTATTTTCTGCGTCCGCCACTGGTTCTAGTGGTTGTACTATTAATACAAATTTTCCGGAATTTTTTTTGAGAAAAAAAAACTTACGAAATTTCGAAGAAATCGTATTGCAGGTGCCGTTATTTTTGGTCTTAAAAAAAACAAACGGAAACATGTGGTGGCAAATTTAAAAACTATATCTACCAAGTTTAACGAAAATTCGCCGAGTCGTTTAGGCTTAAGTTCAATAGACACAATATACTGTTCAAAAGTTTGGGGAGCTTTGCCATGAGAAAATGATCACAATCGGTCGTACCGATTTTGAGAAAATCAAAAACATAAAAACTGGTTCTAGTCAGGGGCGAACGCAGGTGGGGGTCTTAGGGGTTCAAACCCCCTCCAAAACAACCAAAAAACTAATTGTTCATTTTGTTAAAGAAAAAACAAAAACAAAGTGTTTCGTGCCATACATTCTGCTGGTATTGTTGTTTTTTCTTACGACTTAAAGGTATCGTAAGGCAAGTAATGCATTCGTTTAAAAAATCGAACTCAAAATTTTTATCAAAGTTGACATTGCGGTGATAGCGAAGACGAAAAAAGTGGGTCCCAAAATACTGTCTGTTTGTTCGACTACGGCCTAAAAGTCTGGACCGATTTTCGTTAAACTTGGTAGATATCGTTTTAAATTTTTTCCCCCCACACGTTTTTTAATTTTTTTTTAAGACCAAAAATAACGGTACCTGCGATACGATTTTTTTTTTTCGAACTTTTATAAATATTTTTTTCTCAGAAACTGTCCCACAGAATTAAAAAAAAATCATAAAATTTCATGTAGCTAAAACTAGGTAATGGTTGAAAAATTTTTTCCAAAAAATGGTTATTCTTGGAAGCCCCCTTGTAACAATTTTTACTTGCGATATAGGTACTATAGGGCAAGTTCTGCATTTGGAAAAAAAATCGAACTCGAGATTTTGATCAAAGTTGACATTACGATGATAGCGAAGACGAAAAAAGTGGGTCCGACAATTCCGTCTGTCTGTCTGTATGTCTGTATGTCTGTATGTCTGTATGTCTGTATGTCTGTATGTCTGTACCTCGAACTATAGCCTAAACTACCGGAGGTATTTTCTTCAAACTCGGTAGTTAAGGGTCTTCGGTGATTCCCTAGAGGAAAAATTGAAATTTTTTTTTTAGCTCCAAAACTAAGGGTACCCCCTATACACCCGTAATGCAAAATCTTATTTATCTCGAAAACGGCTCTAACGATTTTGATAAAAAAAATTAAGTGTGATATTATGGACATGGACTATATTTTGGTGAAAAAAAAATTTGGGGGAAAATGTTTTTAGGGGTACCCGTCATAGAACGATTTTTTTGATTTTCGAATTTCTCACCAACGGCTCTAACGATTTTAACCAAAATTTTTATGCAGGAGCTGCTTTGCATTTGAAAAATTATAAACTAAAAATTTTTTCGAAAAAATAGTTTTTGGATTTTTATAAAAATAATACAATTTTTTTTTGAAAATTCAATATCTTGAAAACGGATACACGATTAAATTTTTAAATTACGTTTTAAAATGTATTTTATTAAATACTAACAATTTGCATATCAATTTTTTTTATAAAAATTTTAAGGAAAATTTAGTACACAAAAAACATGTTTCAGTGTGTCTGTATGTCTGTACCTCGAACTACAGCCTAAACCACTGGACCTATTTCTTTCAATCTCGGTAGTTAAGAGTCTTCGGTGATTCCCTAGAGGAAAAATTGAAATTTTTTTTTTAACTCCAAAACTAAGGGTACCCCCCATACACCCGTAATGCAAAATCTTATTTATCTCGAAAACGGCTCTAACGATTTTGATAAAAAAAATTAAGTGTGATATTATGGACATGGACTATATTTTGGTGAAAAAAAAATTTGGGGGAAAATGTTATTAGGGGTACCCGTCATAGAACGATTGTTTTGATTTTCGAATTTCTCACCAACGGCTCTAACGATTTTAACCAAAATTTTTATGCAGGAGCTGCTTTGCATTTGAAAAATTATAAACTAAAAATTTTTTCGAAAAAATAGTTTTTGGATTTTTATAAAAATAATACAATTTTTTTTTTTGAAAATTCAATATCTTGAAAACCGATACACGATTAAATTTTTAAATTACGTTTTAAAATGTATTTTATTAAATACTAACAATTTGCATATCAATTTTTTTTATAAAAATTTTAAGGAAAATTTAGTACACAAAAAACATGTGTCAGTGTGTCTGTATGTCTGTACCTCGAACTACAGCCTAAACCACTGGACCTATTTCTTTCAATATCGGTAGTTAAGGGTCTTCGGTGATTCCCTAGAGGAGAAATTGAAATTTTTTTTTTAGCTCTAAAACCAAGGGTACCCCCAATACACCCGTAATGCAAAATCTTATTTATCTCGAAAACGGCTCTAACGATTTTGATAAAAAAAAATTAGGTGTGATATTATGGACATGGACTACATTTTGGTCAACAAAAATTTTGGGGCAAAATTTTATTAGGGGTACCTGCCATAGACCCGTTTTTTTGATTTTCGACTTTCTCATTAACGGCTCTAAGGATTTTAACCCAAAAATTTTAGCAGGAGTCCCCTTAAGTTTAAAATAATATTGTATATAAAAATATTCTAAAAAATGTTTATTGGGTTTTTAAAAAAAAAATTAAATGAATATCTTCGAAACCTATGAACGATTATTTTTTGAAATTATTTCCTAAAATCAATATTATTAAATACTTAAAATTCGCATCCCACATTTTTTCTTGAAAAATTTTAGAGAAATTTCTTATATAAGAAATTTATTTAATAATAAAATGAGTTTTTAAGGTTTATTTGCATAAATGCATACTTTTCCGGAAATCAGACGGCAATTTTATGCATTTGAACATTATTATCTCATTAAATCCATGTTTTAAATTTATAAAATGTATCTTAAATTCCAAAGTACTTTTACATAAGAGCAAGTTCGTGCGATCCAGTCGTGCATTTTATTTTTTTTCGAAGGCTCTTCAAATATTTAAATAGAATTGTTTATTCAAATTTTCAAAAAATTTTTTTTTGGATTTTTTAAAAAAACTTCAAAATTTTTTTTTCAAAACTCAATATTTCGAAAATCCCAGGATAGATTTTTTTTAAACTTGATAAATAAAAGTTTCTTCATATAATCTACAAGATGTGAGAAAAAAAATTTCATTTTACCTTAAAATAAAGGTACCCACCATACAAATTTTAAAAAATCTAAAAAAATGGTTTTCAAAAATCGTATTTTTCTCGAAAACGGCACCTAGAATTTTGATAAAATTTTTTTCTTTCAATTATTTTGTATGATCTTTAATTTAATAAAACAAATTTTGAAATTAAGATATTACAGCTTGTACCTACCATAGAACCATTTTTTCGAATTTTGAATTTCTCACTATCCACATAACGGTTCTTAATGAAATTTTTTATAGAGAAGCTTCTAAAAAGTCTAAAACACATTGCATTTCAAAACTTTAAAATAAATATTTTTTTAATTTTTGAAAAAAAAAAAATCTATTTTTTTCTTTTTTTGAAAATTCAATATCTCAGAAACGGCTGAATATTTTTTTTAAATTTAATTTTTATTCGAACAATAATAAAAACTTTAAATTGGCGTACCAACATTTTTTCTTAACAAATTTTGTATATACAAGCTTTTTTTTAAGAAACCACTAAAACGACTTATAATTTTTGTTCTTGCATAAATTCATATTTGCATAGCATTCTGTTTTCGTCTCTTACTATTAAAAGAATTTAAAAAATTAATTTGACCCTTATGAACAGTTTTCTCTAATAACATTCGTTTTTAAAATTCGTAGTCTATTACATAGGAGCAAGTTCGTGCAACCCAGTCGTGCATTTTATTTTGTTTTTGATTTTCTCCAAAACAGTACAACCGATTTTAATCATTACGAAGCCCCTCCAAGGCGTAAATATTATTGCGTATAATTTTTTTTTTTTGGATAGATATTTAAAAAAATTTTTTTTTTTTTTTTGGAAACTCAATATTTCGAAAACCCCATGATCGATTTTTTTCAAACTTGATAAATAAAAGTTCCTCAATATAATCTACAAGACCTGAGGAAAAAAATTTGTTTTATCTAAAAATAAAAGTAGCCAATATATGTTAAAAAATGTTTTTCGAAAATCGTATTTTTATCAAAAACGGCTCCGAGAATTTTGATATTTTTTTTTGTTTCGATTAATCTTTACTTTTAGAGAAGGTTCTAAAAGTTTAAGAAAAACATTGCATTTTAAGATTTAAAAAAAAATAATTTTTGAAAAAAAGAAAAAAATATTTTTTTTTGAAAATTCGATATCTCAAAAACGGCTCAGTATTTTTCTTGTAAATTAAATTTTACAAGACAGCAAGAAAAAAAACTCACTCATTTCGTTTGTGTGTTTGTGGAAACTGCCCCCCCCCCAAATTATTTTCTGCGTCCGCCCCTGGTTCTAGTGTAAAATAGAACCATTTTTTCAAATTTTGAATATCTCATTATCGACATAACGAATTTTAATTAAATTTTTGTATAGAGAAGCCTCTAAAAATTTTGGAAAACATTGCATTTCCAAACTTAAGAAACAATATTTTTTGAATTAAAAAAAAAAAAAAAATGGAAAATTCGATATCTCAAAAATTGTTCAATATTGTTTTTGATAATTTAATATTTATTCGTACTATAATAAAAACTTTGAGTTGGCGTACCAGATTTTTTCCTTAAAAATGTTTTAAAATTTTTTTATATAAAAGCTTATTTTTTTAAGAAACCACTACAACGACTTATAATTTTTGCTCTTACATAAATTCATATTTGCATAGCATTCTGTTGTTATCTCTTACTGGGTTTAAAAATAAATTTTATCCTTATGAACAGTTTTCTCTAATAGATAGCATTCGTTTTTAGAATTCCTAGTCCTCGCATGTAATAGAGCAAGTTCGTGCGATCCAGTGGTGCATTTTATTTGTATTCAGTCCCTTAATCATAAGTCCCTTAATCATTTGACCCAGTTGTGCATTTTAGTCAATTTAGTTCCAGTGCAGGTAAATTCGAATATAGTCACACATGGCTACGAGTAGTCTCCGAGTGTGCAAATGTCTAAGTATCATGTTGAACACAATGTTCAATGTCTAAACAATAAAATTATCTGAAGTTGATTCTCTCGAAACCACTCGAATCTTGAAAATATAATCGTATAAGGAAATTCATCCAATATCTTCTTAGTTTTGTACACGTCTCTAGGAACACTTCAGAATCAAATCGACAGAAGGAAATTGTTCAAATAAATAATTCAAATAGCTACCTTCATGCACTTTGGCATTTCGATCATGAAAATAAATGATTAAATTAATAAGAAATTGAAAAAATAATATTTTCCCAGAAATTCAATTTGTATTGCATCTGTGAGAAACAAATACATTACCGAATATCTAAACCAAGCAAACTTTGCCAAAGTTATCTTTTGTATTTCATCAATAAAACTGTTTTTAGCAGTTACGGTTTAATTTGTATGTTGGACAATAATTTTGTTGGTTGATAACAATGCATTTAGAAATGTTGCTCACCCGAAAAGAATAGACTCATAGAATTTAATTTGCTACATTTTTGTTGAAATAATATTTTCGATATATGTAATTAATGTATTAGTGTGGGTAAACAATTTGAAATCAATTCTGTTTGCTTAGCTTTGAGCATACGGTTTATGAAGGGTATATAGGCCAATTGAAAAAACATTTCTAGAAGAGACAAAGGCAACCGGCGGTGGTGGATGACGTAGAAGAGAATAATTATTAGAATTGCAAATATATATTTTATTGAGACCTAAATTATATTTGTTCAAATCTTGACTCATAGCAGTTATAAACCAACAGAAATAGTCATACAATTTAGCCCATTTATCAGATCGTTATCGTCACTCATCGAAACTAACTGTTACTTGCGACTTATAGGTACTATAAGGCAAGTTATGCATTCGTAAAAAAAATCGAACTCGAGATTTTGATCAAAGTTGACATTACGATGATAGCGAAGACTAAAAAAGTGGGTCTTGCAATTATGTCTGTCTGTCTGTTCGACTACAGCCTAAGCGGCTCGGCCGATTTTCATTAAACTTGGTAGGTATCGTTTTTTTAATTTTTCCCCTACACTTTTGTTTTCTTATCTTTTAAAGACCAAAAGTACCCCCCTTGGAACCTTTTTTTTTCGTTTTTGATTATCTAAAAAAACGGTACGACCGATTTTGATCTTTTTTTTTAACTTCCCATAGGGAGTTATTGTAATCGGTCCGATTTGTCAAATTGGAATTTTTGACATTTATCGACGTTTCAAGGTCCCTAGAGGCTATATCAATCATTTTTAGAGAGATGTCTGTGTGTGTGTGTGTACGTACGTTCGTACGTTCGTACGTCCGTACGTTCTGGTACCATTTTTCGTCGTCGATATCTCAAGAACGAGTAAAGATATCGACTTCAAATAAATTTTGTTTAATAGATAATAACTTCGAAAGAGGCTGAAAGGGCGTTTATTAAAATTCAGTAAGTTGTTTTTTCACTATAACGGTTTAAAAAAAAAGTAAAAATTTTGGTTAGTTTCAAATATCTCACGAACAAATAATGCTATTGACTTCAAATAAAATTTAATGTACTCATTATAAGGTCATACAGATTTGGTATGAATTTGGCAAAAAATGAACATACCGTTATTTTTTTAAATAAAAAAACTAAAAAAAAAATTTCATAACCCAGATATTCTAAGAACGGAAAACAATTTGAAACTCAAAATAATTTTATTTTACGAAAAATAATGAGTTTGACAACTGGTAAAAATTTCAAAAAAATCAGTTTACAGTTTTTTTTACAAAAAATAAAAAAAACTATATAAAATTCTATTGAAAATTGGGAAAAATTGTTTTTCGACTCAAATTTCTCGACAACTAGTAGTGATATTGACTTATAATTTAGATTATTTAATACATAGTATAATTTTGTACAGTTGGTAAAATGTTGACGGATATTGAATTAATAGTTTTTTTTTAAATAAAAAAACTATTAAAAATTTTAGTGAAAACTAGCTAAAATTGTATTTCAAGTCGAATTTCTTGGGAATGAACACCGATAGTGCCTTCTAAAGCATTTTGTTTTGTAAATCGATACCTTCCCGTAAGAATGTATACTAAGCGAAATTTCTAAAATTGTTCAGGAAACGAAAAAAACGAAGAAAGTTCTAATTAGCTTTTTTGGCCTTTAGTCCACAAAAATTGGCGTTTCGTCCGGGTAATCTCACATGGACTCATCAGTTGACTTGTGAGGACCTTGTCAATACGCAATTTTTGTTAAGTTCAGTTCATCTTACATGAATTTTTTGACAAAAATCCAATGTGAACTATATCCAACAAAGATTAGAATTGTAATCATTAATGTTGGAATTTTGTTTGCCCGTGGCCTGGCATTGAATATTTATATGAAGGTTTTTTTATAATACAAACTCTATATACTACTGAAATAAATCAGCCAAGTAGAAGACTTAGCACTATTATTGGACTTGTTGAATTATTGATTCAAATTAGCTTTTTTGGCCTTTAGTCCACAAAAATTGGCGTTTCGTCCGGGTAATCTCACATGGACTCATCAGTTGACTTGTGAGGACCTTGTCAATACGCAATTTTTGTTAAGTTCAGTTCATCTTACATGAATTTTTTGACAAAAATCCAATGTGAACTATATCCAACAAAGATTAGAATTGTAATCATTAATGTTGGAATTTTGTTTGCCCGTGGCCTGGCATTGAATATTTATATGAAGGTTTTTTTATAATACAAACTCTATATACTACTGAAATAAATCAGCCAAGTAGAAGACTTAGCACTATTATTGGACTTGTTGAATTATTGATTCAAATTAGCTTTTTTGGCCTTTAGTCCACAAAAATTGGCGTTTCGTCCGGGTAATCTCACATGGACTCATCAGTTGACTTGTGAGGACCTTGTCAATACGCAATTTTTGTTAAGTTCAGTTCATCTTACATGAATTTTTTGACAAAAATCCAATGTGAACTATATCCAACAAAGATTAGAATTGTAATCATTAATGTTGGAATTTTGTTTGCCCGTGGCCTGGTATTGAATATTTATATGAAGGTTTTTTTATAATACAAACTCTATATACTACTGAAATAAATCAGCCAAGTAGAAGACTTAGCACTATTATTGGACTTGTTGAATTATTGATTCAAATTAGCTTTTTTGGCCTTTAGTCCACAAAAATTGGCGTTTCGTCCGGGTAATCTCACAAAAATTGCGTATTGACAAGGTCCTCACAAGTCAACTGATGAGTCCATGTGAGATTACCCGGACGAAACGCCAATTTTTGTGGACTAAAGGCCAAAAAAGCTAATTTGAATCAATAATTCAACAAGTCCAATAATAGTGCTAAGTCTTCTACTTGGCTGATTTATTTCAGTAGTATATAGAGTTTGTATTATAAAAAAACCTTCGAAGAAAGTTCTAGTTGAAACTAATTATAAAGTTTTTTTCAAGACCACAAATGGGAAGTTATCAGTGTGGGTCGCACCCAGCCTCTTTTTTGTTAAGGTTCCCCAGCAGTTTAAATATTAATGTGTATTCAAATTTTCAAAAAAAAATGTTTGGGATTTGAAAAAAATCAATTTTTGTTTGAATATTCAATATTTCCAAAACCCCATGCTCAATTTTTTTAAAACTTGATAAATAAAGTTTTCTTAACATAATTTACAAGATATGAGAAAAAAAAATTATTTTACCTAAAAATAACGGTACCTTCCATACAAATGTTGAAAAATGTTTTTCGAAAATCGTATTTTTCTCGAAAATGTTCCGAGAATTTTGTTAGACAATTTTTTCTCGCGATAAATTTTTACGATTTATAATTTAAAAAACAAAATTTTGAAATCGATTTATTTCTGACTGTACCTACCATAGAACGATTTTTTCGAATTTCTCATTATCGGCATAACGGATTTTAATTTTTGAATTTAAAAAAAAAATATTTTTTTTTGAAAATTCGATATCTCAAAAACGGTTTTGTATTTTTTCTTGTGAATTTAATTTTTATTCGTACATGAAAACTTTTAATTGGCGTACCATAATTTTTTCTTAAAAATGTTTAAAAATTTTGTATATAAAAGCCTATTTTTTTAAGAAACCACTAAAACGACCTGTTCTTAGCTCCAAGTACTAAAGGAGTTGTTTTACTCATTTCAAAAATTAATTTTATGCTTATGAACCGTTTTTCTCTATTAACATTAATTTTTGAAATTCTTAGTATTTTACATAAAAGCAAGTTCGTGCCACCCAGTCGTGTATTTTATTTCAATTGGTCCAAACCCAAATTTTCAGGAGACGTTTCTTTGTAATCGAGATACATAGTTAAATGATATTTATCTATATTTAAAATGCATGTTAATAGCATTGGGGTATTTTTTTAAATAATACACTTGATTATTATTTTTCACAAGCCAACATTAAACATTTTTTTTGTAAGGTTTGAAGTTTTAAAGAATATTTTCAAGAAACTACCCAAATTGTTATAGAACATTTCCTTCATATATCTACCTAGTACTTGTAATTGTTTTGGTTCACGAATCAACTCAGTTGTTCTTAAAACACATTGAACACTCCCAATTAAACTTGATTGCTATTTGTAAGGCTGAAAACACACCGGATAAAGCAAAACATGTTTTTTTGTAGCGCCACCATGCTGGAACTTTATGTCGTCAAGTAGGTACATATTATTCAATTTGGGCCATGAGAAATTGCTTTTCATTGTTTTGTAGTGCTCGCTACTGGCGGTTACCTCCGTACTAAACGTTGTTTTCGAAAAAGTACGGACCAATGACGTAAAATCCATACGAAACGGAAACTTTTTTAGGATGCATTGTAACTCATGTGGGTTGGTCTCATCCCATGTACCGCAATGTTGCTTGCAACACAGCCAATCATCCAGAAATGCCCCTCGTTTGAAGAATGATCCTCTTCCAATAACTCCATAGCCCAGTCAGTGAACAATCGGCTCCTGTCTATGCTCCTGGGTCAATCTTGTATGGATTAGAACTCAATTACCGACAAAAAGTTCATCAAGTTGAAAGCGCGTTTTTGTGCATAACGATTATTCGACACTTTCAAGCCAGTAGCAATGTTCTCAGCCGATCTTGTGTTCCTTTGAGCTATGAATATTGGCCTGTTGTCTTAAATTTTTCCACCAAACATTAAATAGTAGACTATGTGAAGGGCCACCACGTCTACCATAAACTAGGCGCAATGTGCAAAGTTTACACTTGCGGAGATTCATTTTGATATTAGAGTTTAATCATTTGGATTGTGTAACTTTTGGCATCAATAACGAAATAATAAACAAGAAATTTGACAGATTCACCAAAATAACATGGCCGCCAAAGTCAGCGCCAAAATCTACCCGCGCAAATTAAAAAACCCTTTAGTGTTATCGAAAAATTGATTTTCCCAAACACTGTTAATTTCTTCGTTCCACAAGGTTAGCTTCCGGTAAAACCTAATCAGTATCATGTTTTAAGAGTTTTTTTTTTTGTTTGAAAAATCACAAAAATCACGGCATGATGGCATATATTGTCACTCTTCCTCTTTTTCCCCAAATTTTTATTTTTTTTTTAGACAAATGATAGCTGAAATGAACCCTCCTTACCCATCGACTGAACTCTAGCAGCACATAACGCCAGCGTGCGGAAACCTCCCTTCGATTAAAGGAAAATTGGTCGTTAAAGCAAGCATTCTTTTCATTTTTCATGCTACCCCTAGTCTGCCATAAAAGTTAATGGCCAGACATGGGTAAATTCTTTACCTAGTTTTGAAATATTTTAAAACATTCTTTTTCGATGCAAAGTTTTGGCATCTCTCACATATTCATCGAACTTTTCTGTGACATACATATGTAGTAGCTTTTTAATTTTTTTATTAGACATGTCCTTTACTGCGAACCACAATTTTTTGTTAATACATCTTTTTGGAGTTTTTGTTGATGCCTTTTAGCTTGTTTAGTCGTTCTAAGCTGTCGTCGAGCAGCATTTCTAACGAGGAAACAAGGTGTCATTGTTTTTATCAAATCTGTGATGAAAGTAATCAAGATTCGCCTTCATTACGTATTCAAAAATCGTGGACATTTTGTTGGTTTAGGTTCCCTGTTTCGCGCATGTGCAAATATTCTTCGCGTGTTCGTGAGTCGGAAAACCATCATCACAAAGCCTTATTGAAGTGTAGAACTGTGTTGCATTTAATGTAGATACAAATTTTGTATTAAGTTTTGACCATATTTTTCAAAAATACGAGTATAGTATATGTAGGTGATAAATATCAAAAGGTTTTCGTTCAAATTACTGTGAACCCAAATATAATCGATGTAATTTTTGTGCTGAATTTTTCCGTTGCAAAGGAGGCTTAAGAGGTATTGTATTAATCTGCTTACAAGTTATTATTTCTTGGATACCAGGTATATTCTTAGTTATGAGGTATTTTCCTGCCGTGATTCACTAGATTAGGAGATATTTCAGCAAAAATGTGCATCTTGGTTAGTAATGATTTAAGGGGTATTGTAGTTTATCGACCTTCGAGGTATTTTTTTGAGTTAAGAGGTATTCTCATATGAATTGTTCTTGAGATTTGCCAATGTTTTAAGCCCAATTCACGAAAAAATCTTTTGTGTGACATTTTTCTTTTTCCGTTAAACGCGTTTGCGACCCAGTTTTAAGTCCGACTGCGAAAACCATACGTAGAAAAAAGTCTTTTTTTTTAATATTTTAAAACTACAATCGAATGAAGAAAGTCTGACTTTTATGGCCTTTCGAACCAAAAGAAGTAAATTATTTTAAATTCTCATCAAGATACGAGTAATTTTGACAACGCTAATTGTAAGAGATTTTCGCAAAAATAGTAAACAATTGAGATCCCAGGTGGCGTGATACATATTTGAATTTATTGCTATTATGTAGTGAGCCCATACTTTATTTTCCACATATTTACTTAAGCTAAGTGTAAACGATTGGTAGATCTTACAATATTGTCAGATCTGTCAGTGAAAAACATGCTTACAATGTCTTAGTATTTTGTAGTCTTACAATTGATTGTCAGAAAATTAGTCTGACAATTAATTTTAAGAAATCTAGCAATGACAATAGGTTTGTTCGTTGAGCCCTTAAGTCACCCCAGGGTCGCCCTGCTCACCAGGGTGAAAAACCTGAAGTCACCCTGGTGAGCAAATTCTGTGTTTTTTTTTTAGGCCTGTTTGCAATTAAATGTTTTTTGTACTCATCAGATGGAACATTCAGCAACAACGCGAAATTGTTTTCGTTCATTTTTAAAACTAATTTATAACAAATTTAAAATTTTATCAGATCACAAAATTATTTTGTCTTGATTTTAGTTGTCAACAAAACAGTTGCCATTGCCAGCCTTTGGGTGTTTTTTGAAATCCGAAAACCCCATTTTTTATTGACAACTCTGAGGGTTGTCAAGAATACCTGGGTCAACCCTGGGTAAAGTTGAACGAACGAACCTAATGACATGTGTACGCTAGCTGACAATCGTGTAATCTTGCAATAAATTGTCAGAAAATGTATCTATAAATTAATTGTAAAACGATAAATTGTAAGGTATTTAATAATCGTGTACACACACATTTTATTGGCAGGCCTGCCAATTTTTATCGTTGTTTGACGTTTCTGACAATGAAGACATTTTAAGAAGTACGTTTTTTTAGCGTCATACAATTTCTCATAACCAACAAAAACTGACAATTAGTTGTGTGTGTAAACGATTGATACAAAATCTACCAATCTCTTACAATTAATTGGTAGGTATTTAGCCAGCTATCTGAAAATAATTTGTCAGCCAAATTCTGACAATAAATTGTAAGAGATTGTTAGATTTTCTACCTACCGCGTACACACACACAACTTAATTGTCAGCTCATTGGTAGATAATTGTCAGACATTGTCTGGTCTGACAATATTGTAAGATCTGCCAATCGTGTACACTTACCTCTTTACACATTGGAGAAGTAAAAATTAACAACCGTATTTATTAGAATTCGCTAAACGCGTGAATAGTTATGCAATGCATAAGGACTTATTCATCCACTATGCAAATTCATATTTATAAAACATTTGCCTACCAAAAGCTAAAAGAATTCGAACAATTAACTTTGATTCATCAGATAAAGTATGTTATTATCTCTAGCACAATACTGGAAATCAAATTGTTATTCGTTTAATCCTAGCTGGAATACTCCTCAGACAAGTTCTTGAGGATAAAACTCAATGCAAAATAAAAATTACAACACTAACACGACGGATGAAGAAGGATGCGTGGAGAGAGATCACCAACAAGTATATTTATCTATTTAATTCTAAACAATTTTCAATTCAATTTGTTTTTAATATATTAGTATAACATTTTTGTTTCAATAAATAAAAATAACACAAAGTTTTAGTTTCAATATCAAGTCAAAGGTATTTTATTTTGTTGATAATCTTTATAATTCAATGTGATGTCAAAGTGAATGTGACAGTTCAATACTAAAATGTCCTTATGTAGGCACTATTCAACCTCCAAACGCGTTTAGCTTATAATGCCTCTATTCAACGTCACATAAGTTTTATAAATAACGATTTTGCCTTTAGAGGCATTATAAGGGTTGCATAGCCTTATGTACTCACTATAATGAGTTTATAAATATGGCTGTAAGTCTTTGCAAACCCCACACGCCCGTCGCAAACAAGGGTATTTTACGCTTTAACGTGATTGAAAGTTCTATGTAATCATATGTTCTTAGTTGTTAAGAGAGATTAAATAGATATGATCTCATGTGGCAACAATAATTTAAAAGGCATGCCATATTGTTTTTCACAGTTTACTTTTTTTTTTAATTAGCGATTATTACTTTGATTTTGAATTTTGATGATCTTTTTGTCTTTCAGACTACTCGTAGTATGAGTGTGCGTATATTGTATGTTTTCAAGTGGATCAACTTTGATTGCTTTGGAAGATTAATCGAATGTTTAATTTTGATGTACAACCCAATTCCTTTCAATTTAAAAAAAAAAAAAACATTCATAGATTTGTAAAAGTTACTTCCCCATGTGTCCAGCTTTATATACTCGAGATTTGTAAGTATGTAGATACCTATATCTACTTAAAAATCTCGACAATATTAAAAGGTTTATTAATTGGCATGGCTAGATTTTGGCGGCCTGTGTCGGCCATGTTGTTTCGGTGACATCTATCAAATCATCTAATCAAATCTGAAGCCGATCACATTGCAAGTTACACGATTAAACAGCACGTCCGAATAATAAAACTTTATAATCGAAATTAGTGTTCATAAGTGCGAACCCTGAACACGTTAAGCCCATTTTACGGTAGACGTGGCGGCCCTTCATATTCGACTCTTCATTGTTGGGTGGCTAAAATTTGAGACGACCGGTATGGTAATTAATCAGCCAACATTCGTACCTCAAGGGAATGCAAGATCGACCGAGAACGTAAAGCAGCACCCGAGGAAGTCGATTCCTCGTCGAAGAAGTCAACCTGAGACTTCAACTTGGCGAATTTTGCATCGGAACTTGAGCCTACATCCGTATACAAAATGCAACTAACCCAGGAGCTCAAAGTTCCAAAGTTCATGACCTTTTTACTTGCGATATAGGTACTATAGGGCAAGTTCTGCATTTGGAAAAAAAATCGAACTCGAGATTTTGATCAAAGTTGACATAACGATGATAGCGAAGACGAAAAAAGTGGGTCCGGCAATTCCGTCTGTCTGTCTGTCTGTCTGTCTGTATGTCTGTACCTCGATCTAGATCCTAAACCACTGGACCTATTTTCTTCAAACTCGGTAGTTAAGGGTCTTCGGTGATTCCCTAGAGGGGAAATTGAAATTTTTTGTTTAGCTCTAAAACTAACGGTACCCCCCCTACACCCGTAATGCAAAATCTTATTTATCTCGAAAACGGCTCTAACGATTTTGATAAAAAAAAATTAGGTATGATATTATGGACATGGACTACGTTTCGGTAAAAAAAAAAAATTTGAGGCAAAATGTTATTAACGGTACCTGTCATAGAACCGTTTTTTTGATTTTCGACTTTCTCATTAACGGCTCTAACGATTTTAACCAAAAATTTTCAGCAGAAGTCCCCCTAAGTTTAAAATAATATTGTATATAAAAATATTCGAAAAATTATTTGTTGGGTTTTTTTGAAAAAATTTTTTTTTTTGAAAAATCAATATCTTCAAAACCTATGAACGATTATTTTTTGAAATTATTTCCAAAAATCAATATTATATACTTAAAATTCGCATCCCACATTTTTTTTCTTTAAAAATTTTAAAAAAAATTTCTTATATAAAAAATTTATTTATTTAATAATAAAACGATTTTTTAAAGTTTGTTTGCATAAATTCATACTTTTCTAGAAATCAGACGGCAATTTCATTTTAAATTCATGTTTTATAATTATAAAATGTATCTTAAATTCCAAAGTACTTTTACATAAGAGCAAGTTCGTGCGATCCAGTCGTGCATTTTATTTTCGCTGACTGGGCTTCAGAAGTTTTGGAAGCGGACCCCAATTTAGCCCGAAAAATCATCTTTTGCGACGAGACGCATTTTTAGAAGAATGACTGTGTTAAAAAGCAAATTTGCAGTACATGGGACGGCGCCAACGCACACAAGGTACACCAGGTGACAAATCATGTTCAAAAAGAGACCGTTTATAATGTGGATTTTGGTGGACGGTGGAGCGACGGCGCGCGTCATTGGTCCGTTATTTTTGAAAACGACGTTGGTGAAGCGTTCTTCGTCAATGGCGAGCGCTACCGAACTATGACAACCGATTTTCTTATGGCCACAATTAAATCATAGGATTTATGCGGAAGGGTCATTGAAAATTGCACCACTCAGATCTGTGGCCCCGTAAGAAGCCGAAGAGGATACTTTTACGATGTTTTATTCATACATAATGGCATGCATGGGCCTTTTAATTAAAACAAGAATTCTTATAAAACCTTATACACAGTTTGTTTTATTCCATTTCAACATTTACCCGCCCCTCTGCAAAGCTCTTTATTTTGTAATTATTTCAGCTTTGGACTGTCAAATAGACTGGGTCTGAGTCTGGTTATATTCCCAGATGCTGCAAAATATGTTTTTGCATGTACTGGACTCTTACGAGGAACTGATTAATCCTCCAAAAGAATCTGTTGTCATGAGAAGTGCTTCTCATCTTAGTAATTTAGTTCCGGCAGAAAATTGAAGATCTTCTCTATTCCTTCTAACACGCACACAGGAGTCACTAGTTGTAGGCGACCAGGCGCGTCCGGCACAAAGACTTAACTTCCAGAGATGAAACCCATAATTTTTGAAATTTTTGGGACTTATGCCCAACTAAAGGGAAATATAGAACCCAAATCGACCGCATTGCGGTATGTTCAGTGGCAAGGTAAACCTAATTCAACAGATTTCTTAAGCAACAGTTCCACTAAGTAAAGGACTGGACCGTAAGATTTGATCCTAGAAACATATTTTCCATGTTCGTCGTTAGACATCCAGCACTACTCGTACTTCCATGTGGGCTTAGAAACTCAGATTTGCAAACTCGGATATTCTCAACAAGAGTTGTTAACTCGAACAATTATGTATGTAGATCCTCTTGATAGCCCAGATGACTGATCGGCAGGCGTTTGCTTTGAGAGTAACAAGTTTACCTCTTCTTGAAAGCGAAGCTTATAAACTTAGTGTAAGCTTCTTTTTTTAAACAGTTACTCTTACATGTTTACCTTCCAATAAACTTACGAATATTCTATGCGGTAGAGTTTACCGCAAAGATTCGATTGCATTTGATCGATGAACTGGGTTTTATTGACTTTGAGGATATCGGTCGACTGCAGCTTATTTCCTACCCTCTGCGATTTCAAGAAACTCTACAAGTCAAATTTTAACGGATCCAAATCGTGATCTTGGTATTAAATTGACATCACTTCCACAAGGAATAAACCTTCCTTCAAATCGTTTATGCAGAATGTCCGTTTGTGAAGTTCTCTGTGTAACACGTAGCACCAGAATCACGGCACGGCGAGAAATCGACTCGGTTTATCCTGCGGTTTATCTATGAACAGCGGTGATTTTCTCCACGAATTTTAGTATCCTTTTGACGTACAGGCGTTACCTGATTACTTACCGAACCAGTTTGACCATAAAACGTTGAAGAGCCGACTTTGAAGGGCGACTGCCGTAAGGCCGTCTGACGTAAAATGGGTACAACTTTTGAACTAATGAAAACTTATTTTGATAAGTTTTATCATTTGGACATGTGCTGCTCAATAGGGTTGATTTGGAATCATTGATTTAATAATTAACAACACATTTGACAGCCTCAAAATCTACATGGCCGCCACAGACTATCAACACCCGTTCATATTGGAAAACGCTTTAAAAATAGGAAATTTGCAAACAAAAATTTTGTTAAGAAAAATCTGACTCATACCGTTTTTGAAATAATCGATTTATTTGTCATTTAATGGTAACTGGCTATACACAATACAATGTAAATGTACATAGCTGTAATAATAGTTGAAGTTAGTTCATATTTTACTTTAAACCTCGTACCTTTTATTCTTGACAGTGTTATCAACATTCGTTCCACCATTTTATTCAGCCAGTAAAAAGAGAAGGTCATTTTGTTTTTCTGACTCTCTTTGTCTACGTACAATAATAAGCTTCACAAAACGCGGCTAATAAAGCAAATTCTAAATAAATAAAGTGCACGACTGGGTCGCATGAACTTGCTCCTATGTAATAGACTAGGAATTTTAAAAACGAATGTTATTAAAGAAAAATGTAAACATATTTTTTTAAGTTTTGAAATGCAATGTTTTTTATACTTTTTAGGAGCTTCTTTATAAAAAATTTCATTAAAAATCGTTATGCCGATAATGAGAAATTCAAAATTCGAAAAAATCGTTGTATGGTAGGTACAGTCAGTAATATCTAGATTTCAAATTTTTTTTATTAAATTATAGATCGTAAAAATTAATCAAAACAAAAAAAATTTAGCAAAATTCTCGAAACCGAGAAAAATACGATTTTCGAAAACCATTTTTTTCCTTTTGTATGGAAGGTACCGTTAGTTTTAGATAAAACACATTTTTTTTTTCTCAAATCTTGTAGATTATGTTAAGAAACTTTTATTTGACAAGTTTGAAAAAAATCGAGCATGGGGTTTCCGAAATATTGAGTTTCCAAAAAAAAATTTGAAAATTTTTTTAAAAATCCAAAAAATAAAAAATTGAAAATTTGAATATGTAATAATATTTAAACTTTGGAGGAGTTTTGGCATAAAAAAAATGATTTAAATCGGCTTTACCGTTTTCGAGAAAATCAAAAACTAAAAAAATGGACCCAGGGGGGCTACCAAAAATAACGATTTTTTGGAAAAATTTTTTCAACCATTACCTAGCTTTAACTAAATCAAATTTTTCTAATTTTTTTTTTTAATCTGTGGGACAGTTTTTGAGAAAAAAAAATATTTATAAAATTTCGAAAAAAAATCGTATGGCAGGTACCGTTATTTTTTGGTCTTAAAAAAAAAAGAAGAAGAACGTCTGGGGGGAAAAAATTAAAACCAATATCTACCAAGTTTGAAGAAAATCAGACAGACAGAATTGTCAGACTCACTTTTTTCGTCTTCGCTATCATCGTAATGTCAACTTTGATCAAAATCTCGAGTTCGATTTTTTTACGAATGCATAACTTGCCTTATAGTACCTATAAGTCGCAAGTAAAAATGGATATTTTTTTAATGGCACGGACACATTGACCTTGATCTAAAAATACTTTAGCGGACCTAAAGTGTTTAAAGTCTTTTGTGTGAGATTACAAAGACCTTGATGACAACGGTAAACTGTAAGGCAAAGACCTGCCTATTTTAATCTCACATTGTTCGTGTTCGTTGTTCTGTAAGAAAGCATACACAAAAGAAGTTAGTCTAAAATCCTAAAATAATGTCAAATGTGCAATTTATTTGAACAAAAAGCAATATTTATACATAATATGCACCTATTATAAAAATTGGCATTATCTTCAATTGTGTATGTCTTCAAAAAGATCGTTTCTAGATTGTTTAAGGTTTTATCTTGATTGGTTGAGTAAAAAACACTTTTTCTTAAGTATTAACTGTTTTGTTGGGGCCAGTAAACTTTTAAAATCTTTCCATTTACCTCATGAATGGGTTATAGACTTGATTTAGTGAATGAATCAATTATTGTTTTATCGGAATAGAATTAAATAATTACGAGTATTTTCATCAAAATTTGCAAGACCATTATCGCGTTCATTTTTAAAAATAAAAAGATTACATAATGTAAGCACGTGTTTATTATGAAGTACGAGTATTCTTGTATCTGTACAATATTACAAGTTTCTGAAGAATATTATGGCTTGCTTAGATTGAAGGTACCTAGAGTGTCTGAGTACTTAAGTTCTACAGCAGTTTTTAATGTAATATTGATCAGTTTTTAATATAATACTGATCAGGGGCCAAATTACCGCATCAGTGAACGAGTGAGTGAGTCCCATCAGTGATCGAGTGAAAACGTCAAATTAGAGTAATCCATTGCTAGTTGACGTAAGCGGTAATGCCATTACGAACGGCTAATGAGCAGCACTTTCCAAGACAAGAGATACTCTTTGAGGATTTGTCAATTCCTCGCAATAGGCAGTACACCCCTGAAAACAACTTTCTTGCAGCGGCTGAAAATCGAACGGGATTTGTTGTTTTCGTGGGAAACATTGAATGGAGTGTTAAGTGTTGAATACAAAATATGGTAAAATTCTGAAAAAGTAACTATTTATGCGGTTTTTATAAATATTTCAGATCTCATTAACACATACATATAGTGTAAATGTTTAAATAAATACAGCTATCATTATTGATATAACCACAGCCATTGCTTTCTTTTTGTTTTCCATCATGGGATAACGATTCAAATTTATTTCTGTTTATATTTTATACTAGCCGACCCGTACTCGCGTTGCTTCGCAAATTGTAACTACGTATATTTTCTTAGTATTAATATTAGCATATGAAAACATTTCTCAATGAGACTGAGCATATTTGCTACAATAATATCAATTTTAGTTTATATGTATAACATACCGTATCGAATTAGATTCTCTTTCAAACTTGAAAAAAAGAGCTTTTTCATGTTTGTGCATATTATAAATATAACAATATAGAAAATAATAAAATTTATTTCAAATAAACGGGTTGACTACTTTCTGAGATCATTCAACCCAAACTTTAAAATCTTTCGCTTTTATAGAATAGTTCATGTGCACGGCACTGTAGTCAATTGGATGTCCTTTTTCGTCACCCAAAATGCTATTGAGTGTATTCAAGTAACTTAAAAAATAAAATGCACGACTGGCTCTTATGTAAAAGTACTTTGGAATTTAAAATACCCCCATTTTATAAATATAAAACATGGATTTAATGAGATAAAAATGTCCAAATGTATGGAATTGCCGTCTGATTAATCTTTTTAATATTTAAGTAATTTTTTATATGACAAATTCCCTTAAAATTTTTCGAGAACAAAATTTGGGATGCCAAATTTTAAGTATTAGGTAGTATAGATTTTAGAAATAGTTTTTTCTTTCCAATATCTTTATATACAATATTATTTTAAACTTAAGGGGGCTCCTGTTGAAAATTTTCGGTTAAAATCGTTAGAGCTGTTGATGAGAAAGTCAAGAAATCAAAAAACGGTTCTATGACAGAGGTACCGTTAATAGCATTTTGCCAGAAAATTTTTTTTGACCAAAATGTAGTCTATGTCCAATGTCCATAATATCACACCTAATTTTTTTTATCAAAATCGTTAGAACCGTTTCGAGATAAATAAGATTATGCATTATGGGTGTATGGGGGGAATCGTTAGTTTTGGAGCTAAAAAAAAATTTCAAGTTCTCCTCTAGGGATTCACCGAAGACCCTTCACTACCGAGATTGAAGAACATAGGTCTAGTGGGTAAGGCTGTAGAGAGAGGTACAGACATACAGACGCACTGAAACATGTTTTTTGTGTACTAAATCGTCCTTAAAATTTTTATAAACAAAAATGATATGCAAGTTATTAGTATTCAATAAAATACATTTTATAACGCAATTTAAAAATTTATTTGTGTATCCGTTTTCTAGATATTGAATTTTCAAAAAAAAAATATATTATTTTTTTAAAAATCAAAAAACTATTTTTTCGAAAAAAATTTTAGATTATATTTTTTCGAGTGTATAGAAGCTCACGCATAAAAATTTTGGTTAAAATCGTTAGAGCTGTTGATGAGAAATTCGTAAATCAAAAAAACCGTTCTATGACAGGTACCGTTAATAACATTTCCCCCCAAACATTTTTTTTACCAAAATGTAGTCCGTGTCCATAATACTCGTATCATAATAAGTGAGATTATGCATTACTGGTGTATGGGGGTACTGTTAGTTTTAGAGCTAAAAAAAAATTTCAATTTCTCCTCTACGGAATCACCGAAGACCCTTAAGTACCGAGTTTGAAGAAAATAGCTCCAGTGGCTTAAGCTCTAGATCGAGGTACAGACATACGGACATACAGGCATACAGACAAACAGACGGAATCGTCGGACCCACTTTATTCGTCTTCGCTATCATCGTAATGTCAACTTTGATCAAAATCTCGAGTTCCAGATGCAGAACTTGCCCTATAGTTAGTCTTAGTACCTATTACTAATAGGTACTCTATAACCTATATCGCAAGTAAAAAGAGCCAACCCCACATTGCTTAGCGATGTGACGATAGAATTAGAGAAACAAAAAAATGTGTGTGTGTCGGTTAGTTAGATAAACTATACAAATACAATACAGAAAAATTGAATACGTAGGTAGGTAGGTAGGTAAGAGAAAAAACGTAACTATTGAATGGAACAGATATTAAGAGAGAAAGAGCATGGGAAGAAAAGAAAATTAAAAATTTTGGAATGATAATGAAATGAAACAAAGCAGCGACCTTTCGATTGTGATGAAATCTAATTCCTGGATAAAATAAATTCAAAAAGTTTATAATTTTATAATTTGTTTTTATTTATTTCTCAGGTTGTATGTGTAACTAAGAAATGATTTTGGGCTTAAAATTTGCGCAACAATATTGACTTAATGAAGCAATGCTAATCTTTGTCGATTATTGTATAGGTTTTAAGATATGAGTGGTTGTATAAGTCAACTAATGAAAAGAAATGGACAAAAAATGTAAAATTCATAATATTTAAGTTTGAAAAATTATTAATGAAAAAAAATAATAGCCATAAACACTCTTATAACAATATAAAAAATAATAAAATTTATTTCAAATGAATCGGTTGACTACTTTCTGAGATCGTGCGTATCAAACTTTAAAATGGTTTCGCTTTTATATAATAGTATAGATTTATTTTGGTTTGTGGTACTTTGAAGTTTGAAAATCAAAGGGGAAGTCATAGACGTGTAAAGCATACATAAACTAAAACGGTATGACTTGACTCGAAATGACAGCTCATTTGATAAATCATACAGAAAATATGATGACAGGTCATATGACTTCTATTATCGTGTAAAGTGGCTTTTATCAATTTAAATAATGCAACACTTTCGATGGTTGTTGAATGATGAAATGTTGTAGAGCGGTTGGACTTCTACGTTGTTCATTGTCTTTCCTATATTCTATGTACAAGAAATTTTGTTATAGTTAGTATTCACTAAAATTTGTGAGTGACAAAAAATAACTTGCAAGTATGCCCTGCAAATTTTAGTGAGTAAAAATATTAACAAAATTTTCCCTCATAATTTGGATTGTTTCGATATTATTCTACTTACGAAATTAGATGTTAGATTTCATAAACATTCGAACTTGGTGTACTTTTAGACCTCACTATACGTACTTTTCACGGCTGACTGTGTTACACACTCATGGCTTTTGTGCATACAGCGTTGGCCATCTAGTGGTTTCTTTTTAAATCATAGGTTATTTTGACACCGATAGAAGCTTCCCGCTCAAATCTTCACAAAAAGTCATTATCATACCTCCGCGGAATAAAATGAGTTACTTTACGCTTGAACAACGTTGGGAAATATTGAAAGTGAGCGCTGTGTAGCCCAAACAGTTCGTTTTGTTGACAGGTAGTTTTGGCCGAAATAAACCACCCACTGCACCTGCTGTAAGCAAGTTTGTGCAAAAGGTTCGTGAGACCGGTATGCTAGTGGACAACAATAATAGTACCCGTAATACGGTACGGTGCGTACAGACGAGAATGTGGCTGCTGTAGCCAAGAGTGTAAGACTCAATTCACGAACATCAAATCGCCATCGATCTCAACAGCTCAACATTTCACGCACTAGCCCGAAGAGAATTCTGCACAAAGATCTCGGATTATTCGCTTACAAGGTCCGATTGACTTGGCAATTGAAGGCCCAGTTTGGGTTTTAGAACAGCTTGAATTGGACAACGATATTGGGCGAAAAATCATCTTATCTGACGAGGCGGCTACGTTAACAAACGAAATTGCCGCATCTGCGGTTTGATGCGGATTTTGGAGGGGTGGCATCATTGGACCATTTATCTTCGAAAATGAAGCTGGGAACAACGTTTCGGTCAACGGTGGTCGTTACAGAGCCATGTAAAGCTACTTTATTTTTACTGAAATTGAAGACATTGACTTGAATGACCTCTGGTTCATGCAGGATGGCGCGCCATGCCACAATCGTCCTTTGGACCTTTTTTTTGTAGGAAACCATAAAGGACCGACATTATGCCAACAATCCGGAAATGGTTCAGGAATTTAAGGCTAGATAATATCATCCAAGCAATTCGTTAACTACAGCCCGAAACTATCAACAAGGTCTTGGAAAATTGGAGTGAAAGAGTGCGCTACTGCGAAGCCAGTTTGCAGTTTACTATTACTAATAAATTCCGATACATTGTATTGGCCCACCATTTATGAGAACTTCGCTATCTAAAAATTTATGTCTTACCTAGCACATCACTGGGTGCCACGGTTTTCAATTTGTATTGAAGTTTCTTCCTAGAAGATATCGATTTTGATAGCCAAAGTATTATATGAATACATACCTGCCTATAATATTTGATAGCCACGGCACCACTGGAAACATAACTGGCAATTAAATGGGATGTCCATGGCAGTCAATGTTTTTACATTTATGTTTTTTCTTGCAATACAAAATTTCTTCAAAATATTTGAGTCCTCGTAATTCTTTCCAAGAATGTTCAAAACTGAATTGCTTAACTCGCTATCGTAATAAGGAATTCCCACCATATTGAAATCATTTTTGCTTTCATCGTTATCACGAATTTGAACTGTTTTCTAATATTTTGGTATTCAGATAAGAAAAACTTATCTTCCATTTGATTTTGCCCATATTTAATTCTACCATATAGTTTATTTTCCTTTTAGCCTTTCGTCAAATTTCATGTTGAAATTCGCCACGAAAAATGGTTTTGGCCAAATTGATGAAGCAGGTATTTTTAAGTGTGATGGTCCCATTCGTTGACCGATGTAGATGAACTCCTTGTCCTTAACGATTTCGAAGTTGCATTTAGTTTTGTCCTCGTTTACTTCAAGACAAGCAAGTTTCCTCTGATCTTCCATCGCCAAGAAGAACTCTTGTACAGACCGTTAGAAACGGCGGATAAAACTGTTAATACCGTCAGCATACCCCAATAGTTGTACAGTTTTGTTGAATAAAGTGCCCTGGGAGTTAACGCCTTCCCGAGGTACGATCTGCACCGGAACGAGATTGAAGAAGTCTCATGATGGTAGATCTTCTTGGTGAAAACCTTGTTTGAAATAGATCGTTGGAGTAATTTCTTATTTCAAGCTGGATCAGTTTGTCAGAGTGCTCGAGTTCGACCATCACCATGTAAACTATAGAGCTCTTGGCGATGATTGCTATCATAAACGAAAATGATGAAAAGATAGTGAGTCTTAACTTTATATTCGTTGATCTTTCCCAGCCATCCCTGAAGACACACTGATTCTTGGCGATCTTGGATAGCTTTTGATATTCCAAGACATAAAACCGCAAAAGAATGTCACGGATATGTACATTCATTGAGTGAG
Source organism: Philhelius festivus (assembly GCA_963931855.1). NCBI lineage: Eukaryota > Metazoa > Arthropoda > Insecta > Diptera > Syrphidae > Philhelius > Philhelius festivus. Next base: position 185,348,013 of record OZ007554.1, on the reverse strand, counting down.
ACTAGAATTTTAAAAATTCCCATTTGTACCTATAAAAAAGATATAAATCTTTATTTAAACAATTTTCGCTGACTTCTTAAAAATTATAAAATGATTGAAAACTAATATTTTAGCCTGATTAGTGTGTGGTTTATATCCAATTGACGTATATTAAATGGTTTACTTTCTGAACTAATCGCGTTGCCAATAAAGATTATTCGAATTCTTTGTTTTATTGTTTTAATGATTTGATTTTAAATTAAATAAATATGTACATACGTGAAGAAAGGTGTCGAAATTTAATTTGTAGAACATAAAATGTATCCCAAATTAAGTCAACTGATAATTCAACTAAAAAGTTTGATTGGGAATGCCAACAAGGTTCTTTCAAGAAGTATACGCCCAAGAAATAAATCATACTCGTAAATGGAAATTTTGTTAATGCAGAAATTGAATGATGTCTAAAAAGTCTGTTACAAAATCGTCTAAAATATGAGTTTTTGGAAAAAAAATATAAAAGCGAAATGCTCTCAAAAATTTGTTTTCCTATAAAAACGTTATTATTTTCCTCCGATTGAAAATAAAGTCATTTCAAAAATTCGTAAAATGAAAAAAATATATGTTGTAACTTTATCAGAAAAAACATTAATATTTGAAAATTATCGGTTTTTTGCTTCGTACTCTTAAAAAAAAAACAATTATTTTAATATTTTCATTGGAAAAAGTATAAAATTTCCGATTTTTCTCATTATTTGAAGATGGCGAAGTTTTTGAAAAAATTATTTAAAATCATTTTGTATATAACATTGTCTAAATGACACTTTCCGTAGATTGATCAGTTTCAACTTTCAAGATATCCTGACTTTAAAAAATGGTGAAATTAAGCGAAAGAAAAAAAAAAATATCAAAGTTCTAGGTGCCGTTTTTGAGAAAATTACGACTTCCAAAAACCAGTTTTTAACATTTGTGTGGTGTGGTTCAGATAAAATAAAAAATTTGTCATACATCAAATAAAATTAAAATAAAATTAAATTAATTAAAATCTAAGAAAATTTTGTTTGGAAATTCGAATACAGAATATTATTCAAACTTTTAAGGAGCATAAAAAAATGATTAAAATCCTTCGTACCGTTTTTGTGAAAATCGAAAACAAAAAAGTGGTTCTTCGGGCACGAGTACGATAACTTGGCCGCCAAGATTTGATGAAGGATTTTTTTAGAGGGGTCAAAAACAAGCACTTTTTACTATGGGAGGGGGGGTCTATCTCCCCCCGTTTAGGAGGTAGGGGCACTTTTAGAAAAAATGGTTTAAATTGAAAAAAAAAAATATAAAAAAACAACGGCAACACCTACAATAAAGTGCTATACTGCGTTTGAAAGCCAAAAGATTGTTCTATAATCCTGCATTTAAATTAAATTACTCATATCAATAGTTTTTGAGAAATTCGCATTTAAAGTCCAAATTTTGATAAAAAAACGTGAAAAAAAAAGTTTATACCGGTTGTTTTCAAAATTGTGACATGAAATTGTAAATTAGCTTACATGTGTTTCATGTATCTATCAGTTCTTAATCGAACTCAAAAAACCGCATGGTTCTATGTCTTCTGGTTTTTGAGAAAACCTCCGTTTAAGAGGTAGGGGCACTTTTAGAAAAAATGGTTTAAATTGAAAAAAAAAAATATTAAAAAACAACGGCAATACTTACAATAAAGTGCTATACTGCGTCTGAAAGCCAGAAGATTGTTCTATAATCCTGCATTTAAATTAAATTACTCATGTCAATGGTTTTTGAGAAATTGGCATTTAAAGTCCAAATTTTGATAAAATAACGTGAAAAAAAAGTTTAGACCAATTGTTTTCAAAATTGTGAAATGAAATTGTAAATTAGCTTACACGTGTTTTATGTATCTATCAGTTTTTAATCGAACACAAAAAACCGCATGGTTCTATGTCTTCTGGTTTTTGAGAAAATCGAAAATAACTAAAACTACTTTTCTACAAAATGTTTGATATTTTTTGCTTCCTTACATAAATAAATCAGTGCTAGCTTCCAACATTACAATATATAAACAGTAAAGTATGTATGGGGGGGCATGCTGCCCCCCTGCAACCCCCCTGCTTGGGCACACTATAGGATTTGGGGTAGGTGCGAGGTTGGGTACATGCAAAGTTTCTTTCGCATTCACAGAATCTGTATTTAAAATTTTTTATTTATCCAATGTCCACTAAATACATATAAAATACAATAAACGATCTTGAAAACCAAAACAAACTTCCAACCATGTTCACCAATACATGGCACTATTTTTCTATCGAAAATACTGCCTAGAAAGGAAATATAAGGACGACTGGGGTTCGCACATAATAGAGTTTTTATCAGATGTAAAAAAAGTTTACCCTTGTTATACCGATGGTGATATATGTGAGGGTTTACAGTTAAAGGACATCGATCCTCCCACCCTTCAGAGCGAAAATTTAGAAAGTGTTTTACCGCCAAAACATCCTCGGCTTCCCACCATAAAAGAGTAACTCAACGAACTCGACTGTTATAGTACGGACGATGGCTTTATTGACGAGACTTACACACCTTTTTAATACATTTTGACCATTTTTAACTAACTATGACTGACTAACTCCTGACTAACTGACAAAATAACTGACCCAGATGCAATTCTACCTCCTCATGGTGCATTCTGGGTAACGCTAAATGAATTGCGGTACTGAACTAACAAAGATTCATTATGTTTATTAACATTAATCCTTAAAATGGAATCACCGTCACCACCAAAAATCAAAAAAAGTAGTTTTGGTAATTTTCGATTTTCTCAAAAACTAGAAGACATAGAACCATGCGGTTTTTTGTGTTCGATTAAGAACTGATAGATATATGGATCACATGTAAGTTAATTTACAATTTCATTTCAAAATTTTGAAAACATTCGGTCTAAACTTTTTTTTTTCACGTTATTTTATCAAAATTTGGACTTTAAATGTGAATTTCTCAAAAACCATTAATATGAGTAATTTAATTTAAATGCAGGATTAGAGAACTATCTTCTGGCTTTCAAACGCAGTATAGCACTTTATTGTAAGTGTTGCCGTTGTTTTTTAATATTTTTTTTTTCAATTTAAACCATTTTTTTCTAAAAGTGCCCCTACCTCTTAAACGGAGGTTTTCTCAAAAACCAGAAGACATAGAACCATGCGGTTTTTTGTGTTCGATTAAGAACTGATAGATACATGAAACACATATCAGCTAATTTACAATTTCATTTCACAATTTTGAAAACAACCGATCTAAACATTTTTGTTCACGTTTTTTTATCAAAATTTGGACTTTAAATGCGAATTTCTCAAAAACTATTGATATGAGTAATAAAATTTAAATGCAGAATTATAGAACAATCTTCTGGTTTTCAAACGCAGTATAACACTTTATTGTAGGTGTTGCCGTTGTTTTTTAATATTTTTTTTTTTCAATTTAAACCATTTTTCCTAAAAGTGCCCCTACCTCCTAAACGGGGGGAGATAGACCCTCCCCTCCCATAGTAAAAAGTGCTTGTTTTTGACCCCCCTACAAAAACCCGTTATCAAATCTTGGCGGCCAAGTTATCTTACTCTCCCCGTTCTTCGGAGGGTACAATTAGGCATTTGTATTTAGTTCTGAATAGATTTCTGAACAGATTCCGAGTATGTCCAGCATGTTCTGAACATCCTCTGAACCAAGAGTGCTCTGAGCGGTCTGAGTTGATTTTGAAACACACATGAATACTTATAGATGTCACCATTTTTATTTTTGCGATTTATAGGTACTTTATTTATAGGCAAGTTATGCATTCGAAAAAAAAAATCGAACTCGAGATTTTGATCAAAGTAGACATTACGATGATAACGAAGACTAAAAAAGTTGCTCTCGCAATTTTGTTTGTCTGTCTTTTCGACTACAGCGTAAACGGCTCGGCCGATTTTCGTCAAACTATGATATACATTATGTACTGTACATACATATGTATATGGTTTTTAATTTTTTCCTCCCACACATTTTTTTCTTTTAAGAGAAAAAATAACTGTACCTGCCATACGAATTTTTTTTCTCAAAAACTGTCCCACAGATTAAAAAAAAATTTCATTTACTTAAAGCTAGGAAATGGTTGAAAAAAAATTCCAAAAAATGGTTATTTTTGGAACCCCCTTTGGAACCATTTTTTTGTGAATTTTGATTTTCTCAAAAACGGTAAAACCTATTTTGATAATTTTTTTATCCTAAAGCTCCCCAGCAGTTTGAATATTATTGGCGCAAAATTTTAATTGAATTAGTACGATGGTAAAGCTGTTTTAGTACGATACTAGGTTAATACAACGAATTTGGAAATTTTAATCGGATATAGCATCATACTTTCTCTACCCTTTTATTAAAGTTAAAATCATCGAACACCTACTTTATTTTTTTAGTATCGTGCTAGCTTCATATGACTCTTTGATATTTGCAAACATCAAAAAAGGTTCAAGTACTTACTTTTTTACACGAAATGTCATTGTTTTAGGTGTGTTCAGAAGCAATTTATTAAGAAAATTCTTTTAGTATGATACTAGTTAGGAAATGTTTAAAATTAAGAATGAGTTAGTAAACTACTATAAAGTTAGCAAATTGTTAAGTAGTATCATACTAATACCTTAATAATAGGCTGTTTAAAATTTTGCGCCATTGTGTTTTCAAATTTTCCAAAAAAAATGTTTGGATTTTTAACTTCCCATAGGGAGTTATTGTAATCGGTCCGATTTGTCAAATTGGAATTTTTGACATTTCTCGACGTTTCAAGGTCCCTAGAGTAACATACATAACATCATAACATACTGTTTGCTGTTATCTTTTTAATCTTTTTTACTCTTGAATGTTTATTGATTGATTGGTTGATGCTGTACCGTTGGTTTTGTATGTGCAAAGCTTTGGTGGTAAGTCAAAGGCGTCAGTCTATTGTCGAACCTCAACCGAATAAGTTGTTTTTTCATAAATTCAAAAAATTAAATAAATAATCATTAAAAAAAAAACAAAAGTGTTTTTTAATTAACATTTTAACAAAAGAAAGTTTTTATTCTTATGTGAGATCTTATTACTGGCGCAGTCGGAAAAAGAAATATTACGCTCGGATTTAAAATTAAAACAAATAATATTAATTAACTCAAACATTGTGATTCAATTCATGTGATAAAAAAAAAGACAAAGAACTAACATGCATAAATAGAAAAAAATACGAAACCAAGAAAAAAAAAAGTGGTAAAATATAAATAAAAAATAATAGCAAGAAAATTATTGAATAAATGTGTACAAAAAACAATTGTTGAAAAAAAAAAAACAAAAAAAAAAGTCACGCATTTTTTAACACCATCCATCTTTAAATTGTCATTCATCTTTAAACCATCGCCCATCTTTAATACTATCGTCCATCTTTAAATTTATCACCGTCCATCTTTCAACAGTCATTCTCATTCATCTTTAAACAGTCATCCATCTTTAAATTATCGTCCATCTTTCAACAATCATTCTCATTCAACTTTAAACAGTCATCCATCTTTAAATCATCGTCCATCTTTAAATCATCGTCCATCTTTAAATTCATCAATCAACATAAGAAATATCTACAAATAAAATATAAAATAAAGAAAAAACAGGTATGGCAACCGCAAATTTAATTGATTTTGTTAGAAATGTTAACGACTTTACGGGACTACCCGAAGAATTAGACTTGTTTATCCAACATGTCGATTATATATATAATTGTTCCCAACATCTCGATCAATATTCAAAAGGCTTTCTAGAATTAACAATTAGACAGAAAATCAAGGATAGGGCAAATATTGTTTTAATTAATAATAATAATCCGATTCATTGGCCTGAAATCAAAGCTTTACTTAAATCAAACTGTACTATACATGAAAGCATAGAAAATCTTGTAAATAAAATAAAAATGTTAAAATTTAGCTTATCAGTTGAGGACTTATTTGATAAGACTCAACATCTTTTAACGAAATTAAATATTAAATCTAGTCTTTCAAATCCTGTTGATATTCCTGGTTGGTTTAATAGCTCACAAAATGAAGAAATGGCGCTCAAAATTTTTGTTAATAAATTACCCAGCCAATCTAAGCTTATCTTACAAGCTAGAAACCCAAAGAACTTTAGGGAAGCTAAAGAAATTTTAATAGATACTGACAATTTTTATCGTTCTTTTAATCCACAAAACAATTCGTACAGACAAACACCAACTTATAATACGAGTACCACACCAAATACGTCTTATAACAATCAGTCAAATACTTATATCGCTAGCTCAAGTGGAAATTCCAGGAGCTTTCAGAATTCAGGTCCTCGACAATTTCGGCAAAATGGTTCGCAACAAAATTCAAATAATGTTCTTCAAAATTCCAACAGCTATCAGAATCGTAGTTCTAATAATTCGACAAATAGTAGAAATAATTCTTATAATAATATCCAAGGTGCTGCAACATCAGGCTCATCTCAAAGATCCCGACAATCAATGGAAATAGAACATTTACAAGCACAAGACCTTCCTGTTGGTGAGTGCGTTCAAACTACAGACACTCCTGACGATTCCAGGTTTCAAAATTTTCAGTTAACCACCTCCGAACTCTTCCCTGCATAATTGTGAGAACAAATTCTATTCCATTAAAATTACTAATCGATTCTGGAGCAAGTACTTCCTTGATTCAAAAGGGTTTATTTCACAGATCTTTTAGGTCGGATCTCGAAAAACCATTGATGCTCAAATCCATCAATTCGCGTTTGTCAGTCAATTCAAAAATCACTATTCCATTATTTAAGGAATTTAATAGGTCGTCTGTAAAACTTGAAATGCTCGAAACAGAGTTAAACACAAGTTTCGATGGCATTATTGGCATTAACGTCTTAAAACCGTTACAGGCTAAAATCGATTTAGATAAATGCCAATTAGTTACCAAAGATGCTACCTTACCTCTTATTTTCGACGAACATTTTCAAATCAAAATAACAGATGAAGAAATTAATATACTGGATAGAGATACTATAGATATAAATTTCAATTACCCTGATGTAGACACATTAATGAGTAAATTAAAAAACGAAAATCTGAATGAAGAGGAACTTAAACATTTGTCTGTAACCATCCGAAAATATCGAAAAGCGTTTTATGTAGAAGGTGACAACCTATCGGCTATTACAGAGTATAGCCACAAGATCCCTACAAAGCATGATATACCGATTTATTCCAAAAACTATAGGTATGCAGAAGCTCATAAGTCTGAGGTAGATCGACAGATTGCTGAAATGTTAAATTCAGGGATTATTGTCAAATCAACGAGTCCCTACAATGCTCCTATTTGGGTTGTGCCCAAAAAGATCGACAATTCGGGCGAACAAAAATGGCGAATTGTCATTGATTACCGGAAGTTAAACGATGTAACAATTGATGACAAATTTCCCATCCCCAACATAGAAGACATCTTTTCAAAATTAGGAAACTCACAGTACTTTTCAACTCTAGACCTTGCAAAAGGGTTCCACCAAATTTCAGTCTCTAAAGAAGATAGGCACAAGACCGCTTTTTCAACTGCAGACGGACATTTTGAATTCACGCGGATGCCGTTTGGGCTAAAAAACGCCCCATCATCTTTTCAAAGGATGATGAATGAGGTGCTTGCCGAGTATATAAACAAAATTTGCGTGGTTTATTTAGATGATATACTCATATTCTCCACTTCCCTTCAAGAACACATAGACTCCCTTAACAAAATTTTTAAAAAAATCATTCAGTTTAATTTCAAGGTCCAAATTGATAAATGCAGTTTTTTTAAACGCGAAACTCAATATTTAGGTCACATCATTTCTGATGAAGGTATAAAGCCCAACCCAAATAAAATACAGACAATAGTTGATTTAAAAATACCCCATTCTTCTAAACAAATAAAATCTTTCTTGGGAGTTACTGGATTTTACAGAAAATTCATTAAGGACTACTCAAAAGTAGCCCTTCCTATGACAAAATTTCTAAAAAAAGGTTTCAAAATTAACATTAATGATAAGGATTACATCGAGTCCTTTAATAAACTTAAAGATCTCGTATGTACCTGCCCTATTTTGGCTTATCCGAACTTTGAAAAACTTTTTACACTGACAACCGATGCCAGCAACGCAGCACTAGGTGCGGTTCTTTCGCAAAACAACCACCCAATCGCGTTTGCCTCAAGAACCCTTAATCGTCATGAAACACATTATAGTACCATAGAAAAAGAACTTTTGTCAATAGTTTGGGCAACAAAACATTTTCGGCCATATTTGTACGGCCGTAAGTTCAAAGTACAAACAGATCATAGACCATTGGTATGGTTAACTTCACTAAAGGAACCTAATTCCAAATTACAGCGTTGGAAAATTAAGCTTAGTGAATTCGATTTTGATATTGAGTACATCAAAGGTAGGGAAAATTACGTTGCGGATTTCCTCAGTCGTTTAGAGCTTAACCATATAGAAAATGACGAAATCCGATCTGATTTAGCAACAATACACAGTGGTAGAGAAAATCATAATGACCACATATATATAACAGAAACCCCTTTAAACATCTATAAAAATCAATTAGTCATTCAGTCGTGTGATTCATGCTCATACACTACAAAATTTTTATACAAAAAAAAAAGAAGATCGATTATTTCTTTAAACCAATATGATGAACAATATGTCCTTAAGATTCTAAGAGAACTATTTCCAGTTAAAGGAACAGTAGGCATTTTTTGTGAAAATGATGATATTTTTATAAAGTTTCAAAGCACAATAGTCAAATATTTCTCAAATTCATCAAATATGAAATTACTTAGATGCTCAAGATTTTTGAAGGACATCATTTGCCCCGAAAAGTTAATGGATTTGATCGAAAAAGCTCACCTGGATAAAAATCATAGAGGTATTGAAGAAACATTCTTAGATTTAAAAAATACATACTATTACCCGAACCTTAGACTGGAAGTTCATAAATTCATAAACAATTGTATATTATGCAATATGTGCAAGTATGACAGGAATCCCATCACGCCGAAACTAATGATTACTGAGACTCCTGATAAACCCAATGATATTGTTCATATAGATATATGGTATTTAAACAAAAATAGCATGTTCCTGACATGCATTGACAAATTAACAAAACATGTTTCTATTCACCCGGTAACCGACAGAAATTCCATAACTATAGTTAACCTTTTACAACAAAGATTTTCGATTTTAGGAAAACCAAAAAAAATTATAGCTGACAACGAGTTTAATACCGCTTACATAAAAAATTTCTTTAATAAAGAAAACATACTTTATCATTTCACATCCCCTAACACTCATACCGGTAATTCCACAATAGAGAGATTCCATTCGACACTTAATGAACATATTCGACTTTTTAAATTAAATCATGAAAATAAAGATATAGACCACAAAATGTTAGCTTTGAAAGCAACTGAAATTTATAATAATACTGTCCATTCTACAACCAAGTATAAACCCAATGACCTTTTGCATTCTAATCTGAGCGAAAAAGATTGGGAAGACTTAAGAAAAAGAATTCTAGACTCAAAGACAAAGCAAATCGACAAATTAAACTTGAAAAGAAACAATCCTCAAGACTATGGTAACCGAGAGCTTGTTAAAAACTTAGGTTTCCATAATATTAAACATCTATCTCGATATGTAATCAAAGACGTTAAAGAAAAGGATAAAACGTATTTTAAGGACGAACACGGACATAAACGAGACAGACAAATAATTAAAAGAAAATACAAATATCAAAACTCGATTAAAAATGTGAAATTTGATCAAAAATTAACCGGAAGAGACTATTCAAACAAAAATAAATAAATCAAACAGAAATATCAACAGATAAGAATCATAAAACATATAATAGATTATTAATTAAATTAATTATTAAATAATAATTATTATAAACACAAATAATGTACAAGAAAAATGTAATTTAATTCTAGTTTATAAAAAAAAAAAAAATATGTAAATGAATATGTTAATTTAACTGAATTTTTTTTTATATAATAATAACACACCTAGATATGTACCTTATCTACTTTAATTTACAAAAACAAAGCTATACAAAAAAAAATTAATTTGTAAACATGAAAAACATAATAGGACAGCATCAACAATACCACAAATATTGTACATTCTTTGACGGGAGGAGTAACAAACATAACATCATAACATACTGTTTGCTGTTATCTTTTTAATCTTTTTTACTCTTGAATGTTTATTGATTGATTGGTTGATGCTGTACCGTTGGTTTTGTATGTGCAAAGCTTTGGTGGTAAGTCAAAGGCGTCAGTCTATTGTCGAACCTCAACCGAATAAGTTGTTTTTTCATAAATTCAAAAAATTAAATAAATAATCATTAAAAAAAAAAACAAAAGTGTTTTTTAATTAACATTTTAACAAAAGAAAGTTTTTATTCTTATGTGAGATCTTATTACTCTAGGGGCTATATCAATCATTTTTAGAGAGATGTCTGTGTGTTTGTGTGTACGTACGTTCGTACGTTCGTACGTTCGTACGTTCGTACGTTCGTACGTTCGTACGTCCGTACGTTCTTGTACCATTTTCGTCGTCGATATCTCAAGAACGAGTAAAGATATCGACTTCAAATAAATTTTGTTTAATAGAAAATAACTTCGAAAGAGGCTGAAAGGGCGTTTATTAAAATTCAGTGAGTAGTTTTTTAACGGTTTAAAAAAAAAGTAAAAATTTTGGTTAGTTTCAAATATCTCACGAAAAAATAATGCTATTGACTTCAAATAAAATTTAATGTACTCATTATAAGGCCATACAGATTTGATATGAATATGGAAAAAAATGAACTTACCGTTATTTTTTTAAATTAAAAAAACTGAAAAAAAAAATTTCATATCCCAGATATACTAAGAACGAAAAACAATTTGAAACTCAAAATGATTTTATTTTACGAAAAATAATATGTTTGACAACTGGTGAAAATTTAAAAAAAAAATCAATTTACAGTTTTTTTACAAAAAATAAAAAACTATATAAAATTCTATTGAAAATTGGTAAAAATTGTTTTTCGACTCAAATTTGTCGAGAACTAGTAGTGGTATTGACTTCTAATTTAGTTTATTTTATACATAGTATAATTTTGTACAATTGGTAAAATGTTGACAAATATTGAATTAATAGTTTTTTTTTTTAAATAAAAAAACTATTAAGAATTCTAGTGAAAACTAGTTAAAATTGTATTTCAAGTCGAATTTCTTGGGAATGAACACCGATAGTGCCTTCTAAAGTATGTTGTTTTATACATCGATACCTTCTGTAAGAATGTATACTAAGAGACATTTCTAAAATTGTTCAGGAAACGAAAAAAACGAAGAAAGTTCTAGTTGAATCATAGTGTGCTAAGAGACAATTTTGGTCAAACTAAGTGACATCTAACAAATTTTGTTTGCTCACGATCAACATCAACAATCTCAATTTCAAATCTCTTTAAATAATTAAAATGCTTTTCAATCTTAAAATAATGTTTGTTTGAATTTTACAGCTAAAGTTTGTTTCGCTGAAAATTTGGTTATTTGAAAAAAACTAAATATAAAGTTTTCAAGACCACAAATGAGAAGTTATCAGTGTGGGTCGCACCCAGCCTCTTTTTCAATTTTTTTTCAAAACTCAATATTTCAAAAACTCCATGCTCGATTTTTTTAAAACTTAATACATAAAAGTTTCTTAATATAAATTACAAGATGTAAGAAAAAATTTTTTAAAATAAATCGGCCAAGCAGTTAAGCAGACAGACCAGAATTCGACTTCCCTAATGTCAGGTCTGATCAAAATCTTGAGTTCGATATTTTTACGAATCCATAACTGGCCATATAGTACCTATATTTCGTAAGTAAAACAAGTTTTTTTGTTCTTCGATGGTTGATACTGGGAATCAGACCAAAACCTCGTGGATGATAGTCCTACACATTAAACATTTTATTTTACTTTAGATGGCGCTTGCAGTCCATGGTGGATTACGGCCTCAACCAACAAAGGGGTAGGCAATGAAAGACAAGGTGCATTCAAGAGGACACAAGCGTGTACAAGTTTCTTTTTTCTCAAAACGAACCTCTGTCTATCAACTCCTACCCCCAACCTCCCCGTTGTGAACAATAGGTGCCCAGTATATTTAACTGAAGATGGTGTTCCAATCCCCGTTCGCATTACTAACATATTTTCATAAGCTCAGGTCTATAAGGAGCGGTTTATCCGGCTCCCCATCCTTTGAGTTATAATAAAGGTCTTAGCCCTCCAGGTTAGGGGATCGTGTGTTGGTGTAACTTCCTTGCCTCGGAAAACAAAAACAGTTTCGAAACATCAAAAAGCCTAGGATATGTATGATTTTAATGTTAACGACCCCAACAAAGGAAACAAGGAAAATGAATTTCGGATTTGCCAGTGGAATGTCCTGACCTTAACAAACCACGTGCAGCCTAACAATTAGTGGAGAGCCTATATAGACGAGATGGAGAAGGCATGAAATCGTGTGACAGAGTCAGTGGCTCTTTGGTTGTGGTTTTGTGGTAAGGGGAAGACTAAGGCAAGACGTCTTGGATTTCCGAAATGTAAGCAAGCGCCTGGTAACAATCCACATCAAAGCCAAATTCAAAAACATTACCTTGATCTGTGCGCCCAAGTTATATAACTAACGCCGCAATAAATCTTTAATTTCATTTCCAACGAAATGAAATGCAAATGAGACACTTTCGTTGAAATAAACAAAAAGCATCTTTCGTCTACTGAAATATAAATCTAATAACAAACGAAATTTAAAATGCAAATGATACTTTGGTTGAAATAAACAAAAGTATATCATCTTTCGTCTTCACGACGACAAATAATGCAATATTGCAGATTGTACATTGTATCTTTATCTTTCGGTTTTGTGTGGGCATTTGGCCACACAAGTAGTCAATGGTTTATTTTTGAACTATTGAATCTTAAAAGGCGAGTCAGTAACGATTCCTCTTCTCGAACAGTAATAAATTGTAATAAAAGTAAAGAAACTAAATAAAGAATAATCTTATTTTTTATTAAAGAAATAAAAATTGGATTATAAAATTCCCATGCCCCAACAGAAGAAAAATATAACTCCACCAAGAAATAATTTTACGATCTCCTCGAGAATACGTATGATACGTGCCCGAAGAACGATGTCCAGATTATTCTTGGCGATTTCAACACAAAAATAGGCACGGGAGGACATCTTTGGGTTGATATTCGGAGGACACAGCCCACCCGATCGCACTTCCGGTAACATTATTTAGGCTGACTGACTTTGGGGCAGAGCGAAATGTAAAAAAAATAGACAGTATTACATCTTTATATTTTCAATGATACAAAAATTATACTTACTTACTTCTATGTTCTATCCGACTCTCGATCCATGAATTAGGGTCTCTTTCTACTTCCAGCTATTCGGTCTTCCTTGTACTCTTGTACTCGCAAATATTGAAACCTGGGGGCTGATATTAGAAAACTGTCTTGCATAAGAGGTTGTTGTTCATTCGAGCCAATTTAATCAAAGTGTTTTGATTTAGTGGGCTATGTAGGTAGGTAGAAATGGCGACCATTGGCACCGAAGTTCGTCCTACAGCCATTTCGTCAAGTTGAGAAAAAATATCAAGTATTTGATCTTTATTTCCGAAAGTTCCTCAATGTTTTCAAAAAATGCCCTTCCTAATGACTGTCCTCTAAATTTGGCCAGAGCAGGGTATTTTCAGAGGTGATGGAGGACTCCTTCCTTTTCCCAGCTAGAAAATAAATTGTTATGAGGAATAGCAAGCTTCGTTCTATGCTCTCCTATATTGTATCCGTTATATATAGCTACGATACTGGATATTTCTTGCCTGAGTATGCATATAAGATCAAGCGTTCGGGATTTATTATAGGTGGACCAAATCTTTCTAGATTTAATGCAGTTAGTCAAACTGCGCCACCTGGCGGTTTAATTTGCTTACAAAAAATTGAGATAATTTTGCCCTTCATAACTCCGAGCGGAATATTGACTCTTTTTGCAAGAGCTGGTCCTTGCCTGGGCAGCTCGTTCTCCCGTTCATTCCCATCAATACCACAATAATCCGGAACCCATATAAGAGTAATATTCCTGTTAGTATTGAGGCTAGCATTAATAGACCAATTTGGAGTATGATGTTCTAGAATTCATGGCTTTGACAACCTCCTGACTGCCTGTGATAATAGCCCTATTTCGGTTACGGTTTGGATCTTGTTTGAGTGCCTTGCATGCTTCCCTGATAGCCAGTAATTAAGCTTGAAAAACACAAGGAAAGTCAGATAGCCTAAACGTCCTAGATACATATATCCAAAGTCACAGAGAAAATTGCTTAACCAACACCACACTCCATCTTTGAGCCATCAGTAAAGATAGTTGTGACAAAGTCTTTTGACGCGACGACATCATCATCCCAGTCTTTTTTTGATGGGGCATAACCTTCAAATCTTTACCTATGCTTATTTTAGGGGTGCAGTACCTAGTTAGTAAAGGTCGAAAAGATCTTTACTAGAATTGACTCCTAGACTACTGTGGCCATAAGTTTGACAATCCAAAATTAAATTTCAAAGACAAACCATTGAACCATTTTTGAAATATCGAGTTTCCAAAGTGTTTCCTTGGCAGTGGTTTCTATTTTATTGAGAAGCTTTCATAAAAGAATTTAATTTAAATACTTTATGTCGATTATGTTCTCATGTTAAATATAAAAAAGTTTAAAAGGTTGTGGTAGGTGCTGTAAATATTGTTTTGAATAATAATTGGCATTAAGCCGCTATAAATATTTTTTCCTTTCTTCGTGACCATTTCTAATTTATAAGAATGATGCTTGTCTTAAAGTGGGCTCATAAATAGATATATATAGCTCTGAAAAAGGGTGTAATCAGAACTAAAAAAATGAAAACAATCAAAAATTGACCTTGATCGAACTTTAGGACAACAAAATTTTTTTTTTAAATAGCTAATTGATCTAGAGGCCGTTTTCGAGGAAAATAATATTTTCGGAACCTATTTTTTTGAAATTTTGTATAGTACTCGTATCTACCGTTTTATTTTTTCTGTTCCAACATCTTTTAGATTGTGTTAGAAAACTATTAGTTATCACTGTTTTTAAGAACCCAAAAGTAAATTACTTAAATTATATATATATTAAATTAAATTAATTTTTTTAAATTGAAAATTGGTAATACTGTCAATATAAACCATTTTCCTGAATTTTTAAATAAGATAGCTTTTAAGTAAGTAAGTAAGTATTCATTTATTGGTATCTTAATACATCATTTACCTACAAAGATTTATAATGAATTTAATGTTTTAATTTTTTCTTGTACCTTTCCAAAGTATGAAATTCGATGTTGTGCAAATATGGGACATACACTGATGAGATGGAAGCAGTCTTCTTTAGCTTTCAGATTACACAATGACCAAAACTGATAAAAGCTGTTGTTATATGGTGTTCCATTAAGTCCAAGGACTTCACATCTTGTTTTGAAAATCACAAATATTTCCTTATAAGAGTGTGCATCGTTAAAGTAACTGGCTTCCATTAAGTTCAGATTCAATTGAGAATAAAGGATTCTGCTTTGTGATTTCTGAGCTTCTTTGATGAATGCAATCCTTACAGCGTCTTAGTGTGATTCTATTATTTTGTAGAGGCGTTCTTTAAAGTGCATCAAATTATTGTGATCCAGTTCCAACGTTTCTCCACAAGAATTTCCTAAGTCTTTCCACTTCGCCAACCACCAATCCTCGTTTCTCAGTTCGTACAGTGCCATTTGTTTGATCAAGCGATTGCCTTGATGAGCCAGCACCCTTAAAATGTAGTCCACATGCAGCTTGAGAGTATATGTGTAAATTTTAGCTAGACCTGTCTCGAGATGTAGGGCATAGATTGGAGTTTTTATTGGAAGATTAAACCGTTTCTTTAGAAAGCACCTTTGAAATTTGTCTATTGCTTCGAACTTATTAATTCCCCAAACTTGGGCAGCATAACATAGTGAAGACTTTACAACAGCATCAAATATCTTGTATTTTGCTGACAGTACAATAGGCGGATTCGAAAAAAATGTTTTTCCATTACACGTTAACCAGGCTTTGCGATGAAGTATATTTCATTGTTACATGCTCTTTATAGTCCATGGTTTTGTTGATATTAACTCCTAAGTACTTGTACTTGCTTACTATTTCCAGAACATTTCCATTGAAAGTCCATGCACCATGATTTCGGGTAGATCTAGAGAACACCATTATTTTGGACTTATTAGTGTTAATTTTAAGTCCCCATTTAACGCAATAATCATGGAGTCGGTTTATCATCAGTTTTAAATTCTCGGGGGTTTCAGAGAGAATAATCAAATCATCGGCATACAAAAGAACATTAATATGGTCAGATTAGCGATTCGAACACCTCCAGGCAGACAAGATTCAACATCATTGATGAAAAGTGCGAAAAGAAGGGCACTCATAAGGCACCCTTGTTTAACTCCGGTATCTGTTTCGAACCAGTTTGAAAGAGTTGACCCATCCCATACAGCTGCTTTTGATTGGGTGTAAATTTCTTTTATTACATGGATGAGCTTCCTTGACATACCTAACTGGGAAAGCTTATAAAAAAGAGCGTTTCGGTTAACAAGATCAAAAGCAGATTTAAAATCCACAAAGAACGCATATGCCTTTTTGTTCCTGGCTTGTGACGCTTTAACTATCGACGTTAAGGTAAAAATGTGGTCTATAGTTGAGAAGTTTTTTCTGAAACCCGCTTGAATCACATCACAAAATAATTTAGCAATAGCGTTCATAAAACGAGATGCCTCGATAATTTTCAACATTACTTGTGTCACCTTTTTTATGGATCGGGAATATAACTGCCTTCTTGAACGATGTTGGAAGTGTGATTTCGGAATCGAGTATTTCGTCAGATAGGAAAGGTTCAGCATACGAAAATTTAACGTCTGATTCGGCACATAATATATTTTTGAAGTGCAATGATAGATCCTCTACAGTTACTCCCAGGGCCGGCCACAGCCAAACTTGCGCTCTGTGCAAGATTTGTAGAAAGCACCCCTTTTTATATTTGCACACATACGTACTTATATAACCTGATACACGTACATAACGAAAAAACAACAAACGTACAATAATATTGGGCAAACAGTATGTCAAAAAAAATTGAGCAATCAAGTTTATGCTACGATACTTAATCGTATGAAGATGAAGTTGCACAAGTCCATCCATAGATTTTTCCGAAATGCACAGTAAATATCCAATATCATGCAATATATTGCGACACCTTTTAATATCAAAAGCATAAACGCATTCATTGTACGTCTATATGTATAAAAAAAAAACCTCCACACTCTAACCCATATGATTCCGTATGAAAAAGATTTTTTTGTCATATTTTCTCATGTTAATTTTTGGACCAGGGTTGCAAAAACTTAAGTCACTTTTTAGCTTAAGCTTGGTTTAATTCACAAGCTAGTTGGTGACTTATGAATTAAGAAAAATGTAATTCAGCAGCTAGTTACTGACTTATGAATTAAAAAAATTTAATTCATAAGTCAGTTGGTGACTTGTGAATTAAAAAAAATTTAAATCATAAGCTTCTTACGGACTTATGAATTAAACAAAATTAATTCGAAACCTAGTAAGTGACTTATGAATTAAAAAAAATTTAAGTCATGAGCCAGTAAGTGACTTATGAATTAAAAAAAAATAATTCACAACCTACCAAGTGACTTATGAATTAAAAAAATTTAAGTCATGAGCAAGTAAGTGACTTAAGAATTTAAAAAAAATAATTCAAAAGGTACCTAGTGACTTATGAATTAAAAAAAATTTAATTCATAAGCTAATGGATTAAAAAATTGTTATTTGAAAAATTTATAAGCTAGCATGATAATTTTATGACACACAAAAGCTTGAAATCTACCTTCGTTAATAAATAAATAATTATGTAGTCAAAACAAGCTTAAACATTTACAATTTACCAACTAGCTTATGAATTAAATTTTTTTTAATTCATAAGTCACATAGTAGCTTGTGAATTAATTTTTTTTAATTCATAAGTCACTAACTTGCTCATGACTTAATTTTTTTTAATTCATAAGTCACTTATAGAAAGTGAATTAATTTTTTTTTTTTAATTCATAAGTCACTTATAGGTAGTGAATTAATTTTTTTTTAATTCATAAGTCAGTTATAGGTAGTGAATTCATTTTTTTTTTTAATTCATAAGTCACTTATAGGTAGTGAATTATTTTTTTTTTAATTCATAAGTCACTTAGTAGCTTATGAATTAATTTTTTTTTTTAAATCATAAGTCACTAACTAACTTATGACTTAAATTTTTTTAATTCACAAATCATCTACAGACTTATGACTTATGATTTTTTTGATTCAAAAATTTCCAACCCTGTTTTGGACTCAGTGTGTTTGAAATAAAAATTGCACAGATAAGGTGGCGTGAAACATTTTGTATTGAGATTTTTTAAATTTTGTTTTCTTTTGTACCAAGAAGGTGGAATATTTTTAGATTAGGTAGGTAAGATTGAACTTGCATAGATTATGTGGGATCTTTAATTTTACGATATTTTGAGTTAAATTCGCCTTGAATATAAGAATGAAAGTGATTTTAGTTAGTGTACGAGAAGTAACTTAGCACAGTTGTTATTTTGAGATTATTTGAAAAAGTTTTGTAGTTAAAATACAAATGGCAGTATTTGCTTGCGCAGGTCAATTTAGATTTTCTTGTTCCTAATAATACGCCCCCAAAATTTTGCGCCTTGCGCATTTGCATAGCTTGCAGATATGGTTGGTCCAGTCCTGGTTACTCCTATACCTATTATAAAATTTGAACTGTTTATCTTTTTCGTGACTTTCCAAAGCTCTTTTGCGTCCTTCGTTCGACCAAGTGAATAGGCTTGCTGGTTTTCATATTCCGTTTTCTTTTGAAGACATTCGTTCTTATATCGTGTATTTTCTTCGATGTACCATTTTTTTAAATTTTGGAATTTGGAATTTCGGACTGCGTTGAAAAGGGAGAAGGACTTCTTTCGTGCTTTCATGCAGTCGTTGTCAAACCGTTTATGTTTAAACTTCTCGAGATACGGCTGATTGTAGAGTTATGTATGCATGCAACTAGTTGGTCAAGTTGGTTTGATAGTGATTCGGTTGAATCAAAAGTATCATTTATCAGAGAAAGGTTGTTGTCTAGTTTGTTTAGTACAAGTTAAGTTCATGTTGCTTGCATTTAAATCTGGGGATGAGTTGAAGGTTCTTTTCAGTTGGGACTATCAGACTATTCATTATTTATTGATAGATAGATTTTACTTAAGAATGACAGGACTTAAAAAAAAGAAAAAAATTTCGGAAGTATACCTAACTCAAAAATTGTATCTACCAGATTAGAAGAAAATCGAAGAAGCTATTCAGGGGACAGTCGAACAGACAGACAAGCAGAATTGCGAGACCTTCTTTCTAAGTCTTCCCTGCCATTATCAAACTGAAAAAGTTTCTCTGACCAGCGCCAACAGCTTGGTAAGTACAGTAGACTCGCGTTAACAAAAACACCGCCTTACGTGAACACCGGCTAACGTGAACACAATTTTTTTTACATTGGCTACTCTATAGCGTGAACACGTTGAGAAAGCCCTATAACATGAACAAATTTAAAATGCATTTAACATACCAAATGTTGTTTTCTTTTCTTTTGTCGGTTATTCGAATCGTTTTTATAAAACGGGGAATTCCCGTAAATGATTGGCATTTGGTCCTGGACTGAAGATCTTCCGAGCGCAACCCAAACGAACGTGGTTTTGACCAGTGGATGAAAAAAAAGCGAGGATAGAATTTTGGAAAGAGCACATATGTACTAGAATAGAGCCTAGTGAAGCAATCAACATTTTTAATAAATCTTTGGAATGGACAAAAAAAGAAAACATAAGTATAACAGATATCAGCGTACTTGAACGTCTCCGCCAAAAGGCCTTGTTCAGCAATTTGCAAAAGAAGAAAATCCGGACAAAGACAACCCCTTTTTTATTGATTTCAACTAATTTTTTCTTAACAAATTATAATGGATAAGGTACCTACTTACAAGCCGAAACACACAAAATATATATGAATTTGAGTTAAAACAAATGTTTAATTTATTTGAAAAATTTAAAGATTTTCACCTTCGTAAACATGAACAACTTCGCAAACGTGAACACGCTCGGTTTTTAATAGTTCACGTTACCGCGAGTCTACTGTACTTTTCGATTGAATCTATCGGGAGGATTGGCTATTGTAGATTTTTGCAAAAGATCGATAATCATCTACTTTTCACCTTCAATATAAATTCAAGAAAAATGAAGACCATTACACCAAATACCTAAAGCTATGTATGAGAGTCTCTTTTGAAAAATATTGATAAAGTTTAATTTAATACTGATTGTATCTATCAAAAATAAAAATGATCAAATTAATCGTTATGACGGAAATGCTTCTCTTAAAGTTAACAGAGAATCAATAAAGATAAAATTGTTAAATAGAAAAACCTATAAAGATTGCAGCCCAAAAATGCTTTCTTGAAAATATTATTTTAAATCAGCTGGTAATGAGTTGATTAGTTTTTAATTATTTTATGTATTTTACCGTATGCCGCCCAATAAAATAAATATTATTTTTTAGATAACGCTACACAAAACACGACCGACCGAATATGAATTTTGGTTCATTTATTTGATATTTTTTTTCCACGGTATAAAATCAAATTTTGAAATAGAAAATTTATCAGTTAGTCATTCGAACGCTTTGAGTTGTAACCTTTACTCACAACGCTCATAACACACTTCGACAAAAAGGTTAAGCAAAGTTAAATTATGTTCGCCAAGCCTATGTTAATTGTGGCTTTTCTGCTGGCGAGTTTTTCACTATGTGTAAGTTAAGATTGAATTTTGTCAATAGAAAGGACCAAAAGTAACATTTCCTTTGAAGGTCGAGAGTGTCAAAATGGGAGGTTCTAAAATCGTTCACAACGATCATTCCCTAGCAAAGATTGGAACACGAAATGGTCTCGTTAAGGCTTCTACATGCTTTTTTGAATTCTCCGACAACCAGGCAAACACTGTTAGGAAAATGGGAGAAGATTGGGATGTGTGTGGAGACATTGAAAGTAAGTCCAATGCAGCAATGAATGAAGACTTGAGAGCATTTAGTTACAACATAGCGAAAGTCCCCAACGATATTTGTGTAAAAATAGATAATGACTGCAGGAATAAATTTGCTGAAGACGGGGATATTATATCAGCATTGAATTGTTACGCCGAATTGGTAATTAAACATATAATTATGCCTCCCTAACTCATTATGTCACAAAAATATTTTTTTTTTAACTTAGCCAATTCCTGCGCGATCGATGATCCTGGAAATGGGACAGGATTGTAAATTGAAATTATTGAACGTTGAAAATGAGAGCCGCTCAATTGTAGCAACAAAGAAAAACTGCACCAATATTGCTAACTTTGAGTACTTAAAGACTTCGGACTTTCTTTTTGGAAAATTAGTTACAACATGTGAAAATTATTCACCTGAAAGTTCTACCACTCTTTCGACTACTCAATCAACTACGCAACTTCCAATTCAACCAACTACTCAAACCTCTACAATAGAGGAAGATTCTAGTTCAACGTGGTACACACAGCCGGCATCTACGAAAGGTAGGTTCCCATGGAATTAGAAAGAGCAGCTGTTTATTTAAACTTAAAGGCAGAATAAGTTCATATTCCTCGACGAACTTCACTATTTTTAATATCAACAAATTCAGTATAACACGGATATGAAAAATCACAGGAAGAGTGTCTGTATATCTATTCGAATTTTAAAGAAAATAAAAACAAAAACTCATCAAATGTCAGAACCCGCTATATACGATTTTTGACATCAATTTTTAAACTATAATATGTTTTACTTTTTTTTGATAAATATGCAAAGTAGAAGGACTACATATATTTAATATCCAAAACAAAAAGTGAGACCTACATAACTTAAGGAAATCATTTTTGTTTGCGCTTTGTATCATTGTCATACGAAAAGTCGATACGAACTGCAATTATTATAACTGGTAGATAACATAAGCGCGGAATAGCCATTACCGACAGTTTTGGGTTATGGTTTACTTACCAGTATGAAGAAACATATAATTCAATCGTTTGGACAAAAAAATGTAAGAATTTCTTATAATTTTTTTTGCATTATTTATTGCAAGTAGCTATTGTAAGTTTGTCGCACCCGCAATTGCAATATTAAGATCGCGGGTGCAACTTATTGAATACTAACATTATAACGTGATTTATCATATTTCATTGATAAAATAAGCTTTGATAAGCAATTTTTGCTGTTCAGGGTTATTGTTTTTTTTTGTTAATTGTGTAATACTCGTATAATATTTTATTCCTTTTTATAAAAATAAAGGTATAGTTAAATGAAAAAATACTGCTCCACAGAAATATAGGCTCCAGCATTTGGAACATAACTATTAACAACAAAATTGCGCGTTTCCGATTTTTTGAGCCAGAAGATGAAGCTTTCAATTCTAAATCGCCAACAGCGTTAAACCCTCTATATTACCAGCAGATGCATGCTCTAAAAAACCAAATACTTTTTACAGCAGAAGTCTTGCTAAAAGTTATTTCTGCTGGTTTGTACGTTCTCGTACAGGTGCCCTGCAGTATCACAATATCGCTATTTGAGGTCGTCTCTTACTTACTTACTTTACTTTAGATGGCGCATACAGTCCAGGGTGAACTACGGCCTCAACCAAAAAGCCCCTCCAAGTAGCTCGGTCCCTAGCTAGCTGCCTCCAGTTACGCACTCCAAGTTGGTTGAGATCGCTCTCTGCCTCTGCTGCGCAGACCATCAGGGGTGGATTCGAAGATTCGACGGGCTGGTGCGTCGGTGTCCATACGCTCCCAGTTACCCAGCCATCTCAGCCGATGTATTTTCAGCTTCTTGACTAGGTCAACGTCGCTTTAAAGCCCGTACAGCTCGTTGTTGAACCTTCTCCTCCATACTCCATCGATACAGACTGGACCGAAGATCAAACGAAGAACTTTTCTTTCAAAGCACTCAAGCAGATTTTCATCCATTTTAGACAGTGTCCATGCTTCTGCCCCATACAGCAGGACCGGGATGATGAGGGTCTTATACAAGGTCTCCTTGGTTCTTTGAGATAGGGCTTTATTACTCAAATGCCTTCTTAGCCCGAAGAAACAGCGGTTGGCAAGAGTAATTCTTCGCTTGATCTCTGCACTGATGTTGTTTTGCGATGTTATAGTGGAGCCCAGGTAGACAAAGTCTTTGACGACTTCGAAGTTATACCTATCCATCCAGACGTTTTGCCCGAGTCGACGATGTTGACATTCCTTTCTCGATGATAGCATATACTTCGTCTTGTCCTCATTAACAGCCAAACCCATTTTCGCCGCCTCCAGTTCAATACTTGCAAACGCACCGATAACAGCTCGCTTCGTCCTCCCAGTGATATCAATATTATCCGCATAAGCAAGCAGTTGAACTGACTTTTGAAAAATTGTACCTCTATTGTTGACGTTTGAGTTTCGTACAATTGCTTCAAGAGCGATGTTAAATAGGTTGCATGATAGGGCGTCGCCTTGCCTCAGACCTTTCTCGACATCAAAGGGTTCGGTGGTGTTCTTACCGACTTTCACGGAGCAGCGAGATTTCTCCATCGTCTTCCTGTACAAGCGGACGAGCTTGGCAGGGATTCCGAGATGAGACATGGCTCTATATAGTTGTTCTCTGTCCACGCTATCATACGCGACTTTGAAATCGATAAAAAGGTGGTGTGTATCGATTTGGAACTCCTGGTTTTTTTCCAAAATCTGTCGAAGTGTGAACATCTGATCCATGGTAGATTTGCCGGGCCTAAAACCACACTGATAGGGGCCGATCAGCTCGTTGACAAACGGTTTTAGGCGCTCACACAGTACAGACGACAGGATTTTGTATGCGACGTTGAGGAGAATTATACCTCTGTAATTGGCACATGTCAGGGCATCCCCTTTCTTGTGGATGGGGCACACTATGCCGAGGTTCCATTCATTGGGCATACTTTCATCCGACCAAATTTTTAAGATGAATTGGTGCATGCTCCCTACCAAGTCATTCCCACCTGCTTTGAATATCTCAGCTGGCAACCCATCAGCGCCAGCGGTTTTGTACGCTTTCAGCTTGGCTATCGCTGACCGCACTTCCTTTAGGTCGGGTGGACGGAAATTTTGACCATCATCGTCCAGGTTGAATTGAATGTTCCGCCTAGTTGCGAAAATTTGGCCTTCCTCGCCGTTCAGCAGTCTGGAAAAGTGTTGTTTCCAGATCTTCAGCACGGACTGCGTATCCACTACCATATTCCCACTCTCATCTCGACAGGCTTCCGTTCTAGCTTTGTAGCCCTGGGTGGATTACCCCTTCCTTTGGTAAAACTTTCGAACATCCCCCCTGCTGGTACAGTCCTCGATAGACTCGACCGCCCGCTTCGCATGCTCTCTGTTTTTCCTCCTTAGAAGTCGGCGTTCCTCCCTTCGTCTTTGCCCGTAGAGCTCCTGGGCATCTCTCTTAGCAGCTTTGGGTCTTGCCTGCAGCATTAATTGGTAGGCCTCGTTCTTTGCTACATGCGCCAATCTGCATTCTTCGTCAAACCAGGGGTTTCGTTGTGGTGGTGTGAAACCCATCGCATCAGTGGCGGCACTACTGATGGCATTCTGGCAGTGCTTCCACAGGTCCTCCGTAGATGAAGCTGGAGGCGGGCATGCTGAGAGATTAAGAGAGACTCGGTCTGCAAAAGTCGTCTCTAACCGACGTTAAATTACAATTTCTAAAAACATTTGACCGTCGACAGTTCACTGAAATAGAACATAATATAGCAGACATTATAGTAAAGTTGGAAGCACCAGAGAAAAAGATTCAAAAATATTAATTGACATGGTAACTGACTAGTAATAAACGTTATTTTATTTTTTACCCAGTTCTTAATATCGTTTTAATGATATTAATATTCATTAAAGTAAGACACGTTCCCTTCAAGTGATAATTTCAGTAAATTATTCCCTTATTTTACTATAAGTACACTTCAAATGAGTTTAAATGTTGCACCCGCAATAGTGCCCAACTGCAACCCTTTATGAGCCTTGGTTCCGAAAATATCTCCATCCGCATCCGATGATTTTAGATTTAGACTTTTATTCATTACAATATAACTCAGTAAGATACAATATCTTATAAATTAGAGCAAATATTAGTATCGCAATACTATAAATTTATGTACATTATTCTGGTAGGTATTGATATATGTATGTATTTGAAAAGAGAAAACAAGTTAATTTTTTTTGGTATATTTCCGGTATAAGAAAAGTACAAAAGAGATAAACAAAAATGAAAAAAAATATATAATATAATAAGTTAATCCTAAATATAATAATACAAAATCACTGTAGAAATCATCAAAGTGTATCAAAAAAAAGTCCAAGTGACTTCCCAAACTGGGCGGTGCAGCTTATCATTCTTATAGTACGGGGGAGAGAATTCCACAATCAAATGGCATGTACAAAAAACTGGCGTTCAGATACCTACAAGAAAAGAAAAACGAATTGGTATTAATTTCTAATAGATCTTATTAGATCGAGGGAAATTAATTTGTTGATATAATTATTCAGGTTGACAGAATTGTAAAATGTTATGAATGAGGGTTAATGTTCTCAGTTTAAATAGATTATCAAGAGTAATTCCATTTCAAAAAATTGGAAATGTGGTTGTATCTTCTTATTCCATATACATACATAACGTACAATGCTATTGAACGCTACGTAGCGTTATGTACATTAATGTACATTAAGTAGCCGTTTGTGCTCGTAGTCACAGTTACTGAAAATCTCGCTACCAAAGAGCATTACTGGAACAATCAACGCCCTTACCAACATTTAACGAGTTTTCAGCGGTGTTTAGTGATGAGATGCCCAAAGCTTTGCCTAACGTAAGTCTTATATGGGTGTTCAGTTAAGTGTTTTATCAAACATTATATTCCAAGATTTTTTATGGAATCAACAAACTGAATGATAGTATTGTTAAGATAGATTTCCGGGAAATAGGAAGTGTCAGTTACTTTCCTTATTCCTTGAAATGACTAAACATTTTGTTTTCCTAGGATTTAAACTGAGCTCATTGTTAAGAGACCAGAATACAATTTTATCCAAATCCTCATTAACTTCATGCACGCCATTTTCAACCATACCAAGAGGAAAATTGATATAAAGTTGGACGTCGTCTGCATACATATGCATGGAAGAGTTCAGTAAACAGGAAGGTAGATCATTTATATACATAGAAAAAAGCAATGGACCCAATATAGAACCCTGAGGAACACCTCTATGCAAAGGAAGGAAAGAAGACATTGAATTGTTCATAAAAACAGCTTGAGATCGATTATAGTTAAGTAGAAAAAAATTAATTTAGCCGACTAAATCTAAATAATTTAGGCGACGAATCTGATTTGATTTATAAGTTTCTTACGAGGACGGGTCGATAAGTCCGTGACTCTTTGAATTTCTGACCTCTTTACTGAAACAGCAACACTGCTCCTGTCAACAGGCATCTGTCAGTTGACTCCTGTCAAAATTTAAACTTGCTGCGTCAGTTAGTTTGTGTTTGACAGCTATTTTTATCAGACTACTCACTAATTTGAGGAGAAAATGGAAAAAAGTGAATTTCGTGTGCTTATTAAGCATTATTTCTTGCGAAAAAAAACCATTACCGAGACCAAGGCTAAGCTTGATAAATACTATGGAGACTCTGCACCATCGATTTCAATGGTAAAAAAGTAGTTTACTGAATTTCGTTGTGGCCGTACATGCACTGAAGATGCCGAACGTCCTGGACGCCCAGTTGAGGTCTCTACACCCGAAACAATCGAAAAAATTCACGATATGGTGTTGGCCGACCGAAGATTGAAAGTGCGAGAGATTGTGGAAGCCGTAGGGATCTCGCATGGCTCAGTGGTTTCAATTTTGAATGATCACTTGGGCATGAGAAAGCTTTCCGCAAGATGGGTGCCGCGTTTGCTCACAGTCGACCACAAACGCAATCGTGTAACAACTTCAGAGGAAGGTTTGGCGTTGTTTAATCGCTATATGGAGGAATTTTTGCGCCGTTTTGTAACCGTGGACGAAACATGGATCCATCACAACACACCAGAGACCAAACAACAGTCAAAACAGTGGGTTTCTAAGGGTGAATCGGCGCCAAAGAAGGCCAAGATGGGTTTGTCAGCCAATAAAGTTATGGCGACTGTTTTTTGAGATGCACGCGGGATAATTCACATTGACTACCTTCAAAAGGGAAGAACAATCAATGGGGAATATTATGCCAACTTATTGGACCGATTCAATGACGATTTGAAAAAAAACCGACCTCATTTGGCCAAGAAAAAAGTTCTTTTTCACCAAGACAATGCAAGGGTGCACACATGTGCAGTTGCCATGGCAAAAATCCATGAATTGGGCTATGAATTGCTCCCTCATCCACCCTATTCTCCAGATTTGGCTCCGAGCGACTACTTCTTGTTCCCAAACCTGAAGAAATGGCTTGGTGGAAAAAGATTTGACTTCAATGATGAAGTCATCTCGCAAACAAAGGCCTATTTTGAGGACCTCGACAAATCATTTTTTTTGGAAGGGATAAAAAAATTGGAGAAGCCTTGGACAAAGTGAATAGAGCTCAAGGGAGACTACGTTGAAAAATAAAATTATTTTTTTATCAAGAAATCTGTGTTTTATTCCAAAAGTCACGGACTTATTGACCCGCCCTCGTATATAGGGGGTGGCCGTGGCACGATGGTTGTGTGCTCGCCTGTCAACCTCAATATAACAGGTTCGATTCCTGCCGTCGTCTATGTTTTCTTTAATTCCATTAAAACCTTCTATAAATTGTCATCAATGGGATGCTGGTTTACTCATTACATGTTGTTTAGGCATAACACTAACAACATGTGATTGAGTTAAACTAGTATGCCCAACAAGGATGAAAAACGAATAAAATAATGCGAATTATAAGGGACATAGAAATAAGACACGGAAATTCTCCGCTTTAGTTGAGCCGCCATCCCTGGAGATAAAAAATCTGAGACAACCACCTTGGTCTCAGAACATCGTGCCACACATCTTTCCTATCCTTCTTTCTCTTCCGTAACTTCACGCCCACGCTGTGTTTAAACATTTAAAGGGTATTCATATTCCCTTGAGCGTGAGTAAATTATAAAAAAAAAAAAAAAAAAAAAAAAAATTGACAATATCAAAGGCCTTAGAAAAATACAACAGTGTAAGTATTGTTACTCTATCCTCGTCTAAAGCTTGTCTTGTATTTTCCACTACATTGATTAAGGCTGTTGTACAACTATGTTTAGATCGAAAGCCTGACTGATTTGTAGATATCATTTTATTGTTGTTTAAAAAACCTCGTATTTGTTTATTATGAGCTTTTCGAAAACTTTTAAGAGAAAGGGTAAAATAGCTATTGGTTGAAAATCCGCACAATTACGATTTTTAGGGATGAGTATAATTTTAGCTTTTTTCCAAACAGATGGAAAAGTTCTAGTCGATAGAATAGTAATAAATGTATGAGTTATATATTTTATTACAAAAGGAAGGGGAAGCAAAAATCAGATAGTCCTAGGGTGGGTCGGTCACTAAACGGATATTCAAATGATTGAGATTGATTTATTATATCTTCAGATCTACCTGTGGAATGTAAATACGTGAAATTTTTGTTGGGTTAATCACAATCAATTTCTATGAGTTTGCTATTCATTTGATTTCCCACTTCAATATCTTTAAGATTCTTCCATAGTTTTTTCTTGCCAATCTTAGGGTCTAATTTAAGCGCATAAAATCTATTTTTGGTTTTACGTATTATATATATACTCGTACTTTATTTCTTAATATTTCATACACATTGTGCGATTCTTCAAGCCTACATAATTTCCAGCGTTTACATGCTAGGTTACGTTCTCTTATTGAAGACTTCATATTGTAACTAAACCAAGATCGATCTTTCGCTCGAAATTGCCTTGTAGATAATGGGACATGTGAGTTAAAAAGATATTTAATATTGGTTTGAAAAAACATTACTTGGTCATCCACAGATGGCATACCGTATATTCGAAACCACTCAAGTGAATTTAAATCCGTTTCTAGCCGATGAGTGTCAACTTTTTTGAAGTCTCTAAAACTATAAGTAGAGGGTATAACCATCGGTGAACATTGAAAAGTTAGGAAAACTAAGTCGTGATGAGAAAAGCCAGAAATAGACAGTTGGTCATAAAGAAGCACTTTGTTCGAATGACTAACGAAAAACATATCAAGCAAGGTACTGCTATATTTGGTAAAGTGGGTAGGTGTTAGTGTGTTAACTGGAAATAAATTCGTCGACCTCATCCTATCCGTCAGTTCATGACTTCTGAGCACATTATTATAAAAATCTCCAGCAACAATAACTAAAGGTGAGATAAGAGATAACTCATCTATATGTAATACTGAAAACAGGGGTGATAAATCAATGGTACGATTAGGACGATATACTGATCCCAACATTATATTATCGTAGCACTTTATTTCAATAAACAAATATTCAGATTCATCACAGCGTGTAAAAACTGCAACACCATCACTTTCTTAGATTTGGATCAATTTTTAGTAAAATAAGTTTGGATGGCCATATTTCGATAACCAGACTTCGCATAACCTTCTGGTTTTCACCCTTGAATAGCTCTTGAAAAGTTAGCCAGGGATTTTGAAAATCGCAACCACTTACAAGGCCACCCAAAGACAAAGCTAGGTAGTTGGGAGTCGAAAATCGGAAAAATCACTTTGATTTACCATTTTCCCCATACTTCGATAGTCAGACCTAGACGTTTTGGCTTACATGTCTGCATTAGTATTGAATAGACCTTTCGTTTGATGTTTGGTTTGATGAACCTTGAAAAAATGATGATTTTTGTAGGCAAGTGGTCCATGATTTTCTCAAAAATAAAAAAAAAAACTTTGTTTTCGAAATTTGCTAAGATTGGCACATCCAATATTAATGTCCTTTAACATACCCTTGAGCGCTTTGGAATTATAAAAAAAAAAAACAAAAACCTTTTAGATGTCATTTACTACACCCATATTCTCGAAAATATCGAGTGATACCAAACTGTCAAAGGGCTGAAAGAGAACACTTTTTTTTATAATAAACTTGTGAAGGCCAATCTCAAAGCAGCAATTGTCGATATCACTGCATTACAATATTGTAAACGACCAGATACAAAAGTAAGCCCCGCGGCAAGGCAGCATTAAATAAAAGATTTAATAACGATTGACATGAAAAGTATGCAACAGATACTTTATTAAAAAAGGATGCGCTTAGAATATTGTAGCATGCCTAACAACCTAGGCTGTCTTCTACTTGAAATGTTATCATTTCGGCTATGTATTATTAAAACAAAAAAATATTGATTTTTTCTTGTCAAGATGGAGGACGGACTTTATTAAGATTTTGAATATCGCGAAATAAATTGCATATTTCTAGGAAAAAATCAGAACAGAGAAATGTGTTTTATTACTCTGGGTAGTATGCGATATATTTTGAAGAAGAACTCTGCAAAAAGAATGCTACCGCTAAAGATATTAAATTTGCATTCTATGAAGTTGATGCAATGTAAAGGGTGGGCCAGATACAAGCTTCTTTTTAAAAATGCAATAAAATAAAAAAATATTTTTTTTTTCAATTTATTAGTAAAACCAAACATTCCCATTAATTTATCGAACTCAACGTCCGTCGTTCAAATCGTTATGCGCCTTTAATTACTGGACCTTGTAAGCGAATAATCCGAGATCTTTGTGAAGACTTCTCCTCAGGCTAGCTCTTGAAAAATGTTGAGCTGTAGAGATCGGAAATGCTCGTAGTGAAGAAATAAAGAACAGGCCTTTTCATTTTTGCAAATTTCGAAAGCAAAGTTTTTTTAAATTTTTAAGAAAATCATGGACCAGCCATTTGTCTACAAAAATCATTACTTTTTAAAAAATCACCAAACCCATCGAGATATACATCAAACGAAAGGTCTATTCAATACCTATGCACTCATGTAAGCCAAAAGGTGGTCTAGTTATCGAAATATGGGGAAAATGATCAATCAAAGTGATTTTTCGAATTTTCGACTCCCAACTAGCCAGCTATGTCTTTGGGTAGCAATATTTCTGAAACCAGGCCTTGTAAGTGGTTGCGGCTTTCAAAATCCCAGGTTAACTTTTCAAGAGCTATTGACGGGCGAAAACCAGAAGGTTATGCGAGGTCTGGTTATCAAAATATGGCCAACCAATGGATATCGTGCACTTCGTGATTTTGTCGGTCAATTTAATCGTCAAAATGTGCGTACAATCGGAAAAATCGTGCTGAAGAGCCGTCCATCTCAACTCGTCGTCGTGCCCAACAATTGCACCTCTCACGCTCGTCGTTGATGAACACTTACAAAGTGCAATTGACTCAAGAACTAAAGCCCCTTGACCATTTCAGGTGTCGTCAATGGTCAGAATGGTGGCAAGAAATGCAACAGTGGATGATGAATTTTCGAAGAAAATCATCTTCAGTGATGAGGAACATTTTCACCTCAGTGGATTCGTCAATAAGCAGAATTGCCGCATTTGGGCGAATGATAATCCAAGAGTGATTGTCGAAAAACAAATGCACCTACAAAGAGTGACTGTTTGGTGCGGTTTATGGGCTGGCGGTATCATCGGGCCATATTTTTTCCAAAATGAGGGCGGTCAGGCAGTTACTGTGAATGGTGTTCGCTATCGTGAGATGATAACGACCTTTTTATGGCTCGAATTGGAAGATATGGATGTGGACGATATGTGGTTTCCACAGGACGGTGCTACTTGCCACACAGCTAACGAAACAATGGCTCTTTTGCGCGACAAATTCAATGGCCGTGTTATCCCACGTGGTGGCGATGTCAATTGGCCGCCAAGATCATGTGATTTGACACCGTTGGACTTCTTTCTTTGGGGTTATTTGAAAGAAAAGGTGTACGTCGATAAGGCAGCAACAATTCAAGAGCTAAAGGATGAGATAATTCGGCACATTAACGGCATAGAATCTCAATTATGCCGCAGCGTCATCGAAAATTTGGACCATCGGATATTTTGTTCCATACATAACTGAACCATACCAATATTATCATAATAAAAAGAAATGACAATTCAACCACCATTTATATTGGAAATCTCTTAATATAAGCTAAAAAAAATATCGAATTTCTCCGTGAAAATGTCTAATTTCTCAAATTATCTTTAGAGAACTTTAAATATGTCCGAAAATTCACCTATGGTTGACCAATTACTGAAACTAATCGAACATTTACCGAATATTTAAAAAATATACTTTTTTTGAAAAAAAAACACACACAAATTAGGTGATAAAGTCCCGCAGCAAAATAGCTTGTAGTCTGATAGAAAAATCCGATAAAACAGCACTCGAAATTCAAATTAAACCCTCCAGTATACATACATATCAAATGTTCACCGCCATCGTCTTGTATCAGTTTCAAAAGACTTCTTAAAACTAAAGGTTACATCTTATCTCCGAATTTATTTCCCAAAGAGTCAGGTTCTCCGGACAATTAAAATCAGTTTTTTCACCCTTTCATTGTAATCATGGTATACTCGTCCTGCGAAAAACTGCAACATGAATAATGTGTGTTCGCTAAAAATTCAATTCAAACCCAATGAATACATTTGAATGTGAACCACGTAAAAGCCAATTGACTTCATTTGTTTTGGTTTTATGTCACAAAAAAGAACATTCAGAAAGCTTCCCAGAATATGAGTCGCCTGTACAGTGCCTAAATCAACTTCAAACATTTTTACAACGAACTCTTGGAAATTGCAATTCTTTTTAATGCAAAGTTAATTATAGTTGAAATCTAAAAGCTACCTTGAGTTCATTAGCATTTCCAGTTAAAATACCATAAAAGCACACTCTGCAGATTGGTTTGCATCAATTTGAAACTCGTAAGTGGTGCCTCTTGCACTTCCTCCAACTTGTTTGTAGCAGATAACTTTTTGCCCTCTCATATCACATCAGAAAATATATAAAAAAAAATTACAATCCTTCTCTTACTTTTGTGGGAACTAACAAAACTTAACTTTTGTGTAACTTTGTAGTTTTGCCACAGCCGTCGTCATTGCTTGGTTTGGCTTAGTTTTTCTTTGCCAGAGAAAAAGTTAAAAAAAAAAGAAAAACACTATCATGTCGATCATATAGACACAAGCAGGAAACAGACAAGCACCATGGCTTACCGCAAGGGAAGCTTGTAAATCATCGTTTCTTTTTACATTTTTTGTAAATTTTATTTATGTAAAGTTGGAATTAAAAAAGTTTATTTTGAATTTGAATTTCAAGTAGGGTTATTATGGAGGGCGATCCCATCAACACGTAAGTTTCCAGAAATCTTAGCTCGAGAAAAGCCTTGCCACGAAGACGACCTATTGTGCGTGGGGTTAGACAAAAATGTTGAACAGACGAGTTTTGAATTATTCAAAGGAGTCTCTTTGTTGCAAAGTTTGAAGTAAGTAAGCAACACTTTCTGTGAAAAAGGCCCTGTGAAAGAGGAAAAGGGGTGTTAAGGGATTTGTGTTGAACTTAGTTAACAAGTATGGAAAGAGCGTGAGCAAAATGCAGTTATTTTTGGTCCTCAAGTGGGTTGAGTCCGGCAAAAATGTTTTCCTTAATTTAATTTTATCTGGAAAAAAAATGGATTTAATAATCAAATAAAAATGTTAAGGTACACCTTTAGTCCTGAGTTATTTTGTTTTGCGTCTTTTGTGACAGAGAAGGGAGGAAAAGTTTTGTATTACTAGTATTTGTCAGGAGGAGCACATTTGTTGATGGGATTCCTTTCTCTGGCTTAGAATCGGATGGAACAAAAAGATAACACGAATAATTTATCCTTTTTTGTAATTAGCAAACAAGAGGTGAGATTTTATTTTCAAGCATTGTATCCAAAGAAGACGTTTTGAATTTAAACTAATTAAAATGTTTTAATACATTAATTATATCTTATAAGTGGAAGATTCGGTAGTGCGTACTTGGGCTTTTGGAAGATAGGTTGGCAAGGCAAGAAGTAAGAATATGTAGATCAAGCGTTTTTCTGTCAGGAAAGCAATTGGCACGGGTGGATTTTGGAGGACTGTGGTGACCACCTTTTTTGGTGACATCTATCTGTAAAATCTATTGTATATTATTCAATTACTGAACTACTTACTAAGCACACTTAAATAGCACGTCTAAATAATAAAATCTTACTATCAAAATGAGTGTTATGAGTGTGTTTTACGGTAGACGTGGTGGCCCTTTAAAGTCGACTATTCAACGTTTAGTGGCCAAAAATGAAGCGACCGACTCGTTTGGTAATCAATCAGTCAACATTCGCACTTGAACTTGACCTTTCATAGACTTCAACTTGGCGAATTTGTGCTTCAGGACTTGGGCCTACATCCGTCCAAGATCCAACTGGCCCAGAAGCTCAAAGAAACCATAGATAACGCCATTTATTCGCTGACTGGGACGACATCAAACAACATCAGGTTCACCAGGTCATAATGCATCTTCAAAAAGTTATCATTTGGTGTGGGTTTTTTTTTTTAAACGACTTTGGTGAGGCGGTCACCGTCAATGGCAAGCGTTACAAAACGATGAATTTATGAATGAATTATGTATTGGGGGTATTGCACTTCGACCTGGCAATCTATTATGGCCCCACTTAGAATTGGATGAGCTTGCTCATATTACGGTTCACCTTCAGAGAGAATAAGTCGCTCTTTTCCACCTGGTATTCTCGCAGATGGTTTTTCCTTATGTGGTCCAGTGTTTCCTCATGCATTTTACAAAATTAACATGTGGAACTGCTTACCAT
Organism: Philhelius festivus; assembly: GCA_963931855.1. Taxonomy (NCBI): domain Eukaryota; kingdom Metazoa; phylum Arthropoda; class Insecta; order Diptera; family Syrphidae; genus Philhelius; species Philhelius festivus. The sequence continues at coordinate 185,312,926 of OZ007554.1, read as the reverse complement.
ACCAAGTAAACCTAGATATCTTCTAAGTTTGCAGTGTCTAAATGGGACACCTGTTTTTTTTCTTAGGTTATTCAAACTTAAGTTAGTGCAGTTTTCGAAACGGTGCTGGTTGTAATTGCCCAATAGTAGTTTCGCCTGCCTTAGCTTTGGGAGTTCTTTAAAATTCTTGAATTTGCTTGCCTCCTATTCATGTTTAATTTTGTTTTTCTTATGACATTTTCTCCTATTCCGCAATAGGGCTCAGGCCCTGTTAAAAGGGTTGATGCGCCTATGGATAGATGGAGGACAACCTCCATAGCTGCGTTAGGGCAGGTTGCCATAGCTCTCTTAATACAAATCATTAGGGCTTTTGTGGCTTTCCCCACCATAGTTTTTAACTGTTTGTTTCAGAAGAATTTATTACCTAGTGAAATTCATAGAACGATGATAACCAAATTCTTATGGTCCAAATTGGATTATATGGACCTAGACAACATGTGGTTCTAGCAGGACAGCAACACAGCGGATGCCACGATTGAAATTCAGCATGAATGATTTGTGGGTAAAAGTTAACTCTTGCAGAAGTGACGTGAATTGGTCACCTAAGTAATCCGTTAGGTCTTCTGAAGTCGGAGGCTTACGTGAATAAACAACAATCGACCGGTGCCCTTAAAGTGAACATATCACAGGACATCGCCTGATCGCCGGGTTAATGCGAAAAGTCATTGAAAATTGGACCGCTCGGATCCGTGCTGCTTCATCCACAGCTTGTTTCCTCTATATCAACATCAACCTGCCCAAATTGAAAAACCCTTTACAATTTTTTTTTTATAATTTAAAAGTGTTATTTCCTATAAAAGGTAACGATTCTGTTATCTAAAACGTAGAGTTCAGAACGGGAATGATGCCTACTACGCTCGTGAAGGAACTTCAGCAGGAACCAGAAACCCTGGTGCCACTCAAAATGCAGGTCGTCCCTTGTCGAACTCGAAATACCAAGCTTAACACTCTAATACATGAGCAGGTAACATCCCCCTGCTGGCAGCAAAACCTAAACTAGTGTACCAAAATAACTGTATGCCAAACACTCTGATACATCATTCTAGGTTGTAGTATTTAAATCAATGATTTTTGAAGTTCTAAGTTCAAAAATTGATACATAAGTTTATATAAGAATTAAAAAAAAAGCCCTTTATCGTTACACTACTCGTACCTTAAAATAATGTTCCTTTTATCCATTTATATTTAGCAGCGTACGTAACATTTTTTACTTGCGATCTAGGTACTATAGGGCAAGTTCTGTATACAGACAAAAATCAAACTCGAGATCTCGATCGAAGTTGACGTTGCGATGATAGCGAAGACGAAAAAAGTGGATCCGGCAATTCCGTCTGTTTGTCTGTGTGTCTGTATGTCTGTTTGTCTGTACCTCGATCTACAGCCTAAACTACTGGAGGTATATTCTTTAAACTCGGTACTTAAGAGTCTTCGGTGATTCCCTAGAGGGGAAATTCAAATTTTGTTAGCCCCAAAACTAACTAGACCGTTATAAAAAATCTTACTTACCAAGAAAACGGCTCTAACGATCTTGATAAAAAAAATTAGGTGGACTACATGTTGGTCAAAAAAAATGTAAGAAAAAATGTTATTAACAGTACCTGCCGGCTCTAACGATTTTAACCAAATTTTTTATAAAAATATTCGAAAAAATATTTTTTGGATTTTTTAAAAATAAATTATTTTTTGAAAAATCAATATTTTCAAAAAGTATGAGCGATTTTTTTTTTTTAATTATTTCCTAAAATCCATACTTCTAAATACTTAAAATTGGCATCCCAAATTTTGTTCTGGAAAAATTTTAAAGAAATTTCTTATATAAAAAATTACATACTCATAAATTCATACTTTCTGGAAATCAGATGGTAATTTCATGCGTTTGAACACTTTTATCTCCATAAATACATTATATTTATAAATTTCAAAGTAGGTGAAGGTGGTCTAAAATGTGTCATATCTAGCAAAAATGTGACATTTAAACTTAAATGCTATATATTTTTCAAAGCTGAATCAATAACGCTTTAATTTTTTTTGCTTTTCGTGTTTAAAAAGTTTCAAAAAGTATTATTTAAAGTATTAAATTTTCAAAAACTCTTCAAATTCCAACGATCAAAATTGTCCGGGTAAAATGGCATACTGGTATGCCATTTTACCCTTGCAAGTAAACCAACTAGGCAAGTAAACCAAAAACCATTTTCAATTTAATTTAAACTTTATTTAAAGCAAATCATAGTTCAAAGTAAAATAAGCATAAGCAATACTCAACAAAAAAAAAAATAAAAACAACAATTCATTTAAAACAAAATAAGGAAAAGTAGAAATTATAATAATACTCAATTATTGCAAGTACTTTTATTTAGACGGCATTTAGGGCTTTTGTTAATGCACTATAAGTCCAGAACTGCCTCTCTGTACATCGTTTATATTTTCCAACCATTTTCACTATAAAAAAAATGAAAATGTAAGGGTAAGTATAAAATGGCACACTATTTCATTTTAGGCTAGTGCTTAGTAGACCTATAGGCTAACTAATTTCAGTAAATTCATAAGAAATACTTAATACTTAAATGCATTTACTGTTTTATCTAAAATCGAATGTTTTTTATAATTTGTTTTGTTAACCAACTTTTTACAACATTTTATTGGTTCTTCTTTTGTAGATGGCTAGAGACAGTTTGACCTGTAAGATTTCAAACAATAGTTTGAAGCTGCTATAATATTTCGTAATATTTCAGTAAAGCCAGATAAACTAAGGAATTATGTTACCAAAACCTTCTAATTCTGTTCGATTCTACAATTTCTAGCAGGGGAGCCATTTTAACTTGGTGGGCCATTTTAGGCCATCTTCCCCTACTTTTACATAAGAGCGAGTTTGTGCGAACCAGCAGTGCATTTGATTTAATTACCATTTTGAGCCTAAAATAATTTTTTTTGCATTGTTTAAGCCCAGAACTATCGGAACTATAAATAATACAAAAAAAATATTTGTGAATTTTAATGAAAATAAAATGCACGACTGGGTCGCACGAACTTGCTCCTATGTAATAGACTAGGAATTTTAAAAACGAATGTTATTAGAGAAAACTGTTCATAAGGATAAAATTAATTTTTAAATTATTTTAGTAGTAAGAGACAAAAACAGAATGCTATCCAAAATTATAAGTCGTTGTAGTGGTTTCTTAAAAAAAGGTTTTATATACAAACATCTTAAAAGCTTTTTAAGAAAAATTTTGGTCCGCCAATTTAAAGTTTTTATTATTGTTCGAATAAAAATTAAATTTCCAAAAAAAATATTGAGCCGTTTCTGAGATATCGAATTTTCAAAAAAAAGAAAAAATAGATTTGTTTTTCAAAAATTCAAAAAATATTTATTTTAAGTTTTGAAATGCAATGTGTTTAAGACTTTTTAGAAGCTTTTCTATAAAAATTTTCATTAAGATCCGTTGTGTGGATAATGAGAAATTCAAAATTCGAAAAAATGGTTCTATTGTAGGTACAAGCTGTAATATCTTAATTTCAAAATTGTTTTTATTAAATTAAAGATCGTAAAAATTAATTGAAAGAAAAAAAATTTTATCAAAATTCTAGGCGCCGTTTTCGAGAAAAATACGATTTTTGAATTTTTTTCAACCAATACCTAGCTTTAATTAAATTAAATTTGTTTGTATTTTTATTTTTAAAATCTGTCGAACAGTTTTTGAGAAAAAAAAATGTTTATAAAATTTCGAAAAAAAATCGTATGGCAGGTACCGTTATTTTTGGTCTTTAAAAAAAAGAAAAAAACGTGTGGGGGGGAAAAATTAAAAATGATATATACCAAGTTTAAAGAAAATCGGCCGAGCCTTTTACCCTGTAGTCGAACAGACAGACAGACAGAATTGCGAGACTAAAAAAGTGGGTCTCGCAATTCTGTCTGTCTGTCTGTCGGTTCGTCTAGAGCCTAAGCGGCTCGGCCGATTTTCTTCAAACTTGGTAGATATTATTTTTAATTTTTTCTCCCCACAGGTTTTTTTCTTTTTTTTTTTTTAAGACCAAAAATAACGGTACCTGCCATACGATTTTTTTACGAAATTTTTAATTAAGTAAAGCTAGATACTGAATGAAAAAGAAAGAACTATTTTTTGAGTTTTTGATTTTCTCAAAAACGGTACAACGGATTTTGATCATTTTTCTTGTGCTAAAGCTCCCCAAAAATTTAAATAGGATTATGTATTCAAATTTTCAAAAAAAATTGTTTTGGATTTAAAAAAAAATTCAAAATTTTATTTTCAAAACTCAATATTTCGAAAACCTTATATTAGATTTTTTTTCAAACTTGATAAATAAAAGTTTATCAACATAGTCTACAAGATGTATAAAAAAAAGTTTTATTTTACCTAGAAATAAAGGTACCCACCATACAAATGTCAAAAAATGACTTTCAAAAATCGTATTTTTCTCGAAAACGGAGCCTAGAATTTTGATAAAAATTTTTTTATTTTAATTAATTTTAACGATCTTTAATTAAATAAAAAAAAAATTGAAATTAAGATATTACAGCTTGTACCTACCATATAACTATTTTTTTAAATTTTGAATTACTCATTATCGACACGACATTTTTTGTAGAGATGCTTCCAAAAAGTTTAAATTCAATTGCATTTCAAAACTTAAAAAAAAAAAGATTTTTTGAATTTTTGAAAAAAAAAAATCATTTTGTTTTTTAGAAAATTCTATATTTCAAAAAGCTTTTTTTTAAGAAACCACTACAAGAACTTATAATTTTTGTTCTTGCATAAATTCATGATTTGCATAGCATTCTGTTTTTGTCTCTAAAAGAATTTAAAAAATTAATTTTATCCTTATGAACAGTTTTCTCTAATAACATTCGTTTTTAAAATTCCTAGCCTGTTACATAGCAGCAAGTTCGTGCGACCCAGTCGTGCATTTTATTAGTCTTCGCTATCATTGTAATGTCAACTTTGATCAAAATCTCGAGTTCGATTTTTTTTACGAATGCATAACTTGCCTTATAGTACCTATAAGTCGCAAGTAAAAAGTAATTTAAGTAGATAATCACTCAAAAGTAACGATTACTCAAAAGTAACGACTTTAAACATCACTAACTTAACTTCGGACGTTAATCAACAGGTAGAAATTTTCAACACAAATATTTAATTAAATGGAAGCCATCTCCCCTGATTAATGAAGATACTAACATCGAGGAAATAAATCGAAATTTAGTTGGGGTTTCACAGGTCAATGACTGTTCTTCAACATTACATTAAAAATAGTAATAATGCTTAATACTTTTTCATTGTGTTGTATTGATGTTTTATCAGTCAGCGAATCGATTTTATCAATAAAATCAATATCTATCGGTGTGGACGAAATACACCCTGACTTTATCAAAATTCTGCTTCTTCTTCTAAGTACATAATGTGGCACATATTTTCAATTCAATTCTGACTTTTTCGGTATATCCTGTTTTGATGGAAACAAGCAAGATTTATACCAATTCCCACAAATGGAATACTAACGAATACAGGCCAATAGCCTATCTTTAAACTTTTTTATCAAAAGCCTTTGAATCTATTATTTCCAACCAAAGTAACCCATTTTCGGTTAACGTTGCGAAAACGCAACGTCATGTTTGTGAGCGTCTCTAGCTTAAATCAATATTTATTTTAATGAACTAAGAAATTATTTTGAAAGTTAATTGAATTTTCTAATCGACCTATTTTTGGATTTTTTACGAAAATTTAATTTTCTATCTTTTTGAGCACCCTCGAAAACCGAAATTTTGGAAATGAGGTAGCTTTTTTGAGGGATTAAAAACATTTCCCAACTTCATATTTTTTTCATTTATGTTTTCAAAAACTGTTAAGGAGAGATTAAACATTTGAAGCAATTCATACGAGTTACTTGCTTGGTAGGTGTGGTAAAAGTCCTACGTTGCGTTTTCGCAACATCCGCCAAAAGCAGTAGCCTTTTTTACCAAAAAAAATTGTTTGTTGAGTTTTCGCTGCACATAAAATGTGGTTTCTTTGAAATAGTGTGTGCTTGATAAAAAAAAATTTTAGAAAAAAAAAGAACCGAAAATTCATTCAAAAGCTATATTGGAAAGGAAAAACCCTTTACCGTCCAAGCGACCACATTCTTAGAAATAATTAGACAGTACACACTGGTTATAAGAAACCTCAAACCGCAGGTCATTTTTCTTATGAGCGTGGTCCTTATAAGAGAACTCACAGGAAATGCATTTTTTGTTTCCTAAAAAAAATTAAACCCATCAATCATAAATGCGTGGTGGATTGGAAAAACCTAAAAAGCAACAAACGAATATAAGTTTTTTGAATTTGATTTATTTCTTACTTATAAGCCACGATTTGTGAGTATATATAAATGTTAATTTTTTTAATTATAATTCATTATTAATTTATTTTCTGTTTTAATATGATTTATCAAACAAATATTTGAATAAAGTTGATTTAAACTCCGTATCAAAAAACAAATTTTGTTCCAAAGATTTTGCTACTACATTCGGCGGATGTTGCGAAAACGCAACGTGAATTTTCCGGGAAACTAAAAGCTTTTCCAAAAATTTTTTTTCAGATTTTCTCTAGTTAGACCAAAAATAGACAGTGTTTAAAATTTCAAGCTCCTACCACACCTGGAACTGGTAGCCGCCGGAAATGGTTTAAGATATACCTGAAACGAAGTAAAATATTGACGCCACTACAATCCGGGTACACTTTTATCCTTATAAGATTTCTCTAAAGCCTTCGATTCAGTAGATCCAGTTTTGCTTTGCAACAAATTAAATACCTTTTTCTATATGTCTAACTTAACAAACAAACTAATTTTTTCTTACATGTCCAATCTCTCTCAAGCCCAGGGGCGGACGCAGAAAATAATTTCGGAGGGGGTTTTAGAAAAAAATATCATTGATGTTGCAACGGATACACATTTGGCAAATTTGAATAATGTTACCAAAAGTTGGGAAAATATTCTTTTTTATTAATTTTAAGACATAGACTTTTACTATGGGCCCTGTGATGGAGGCTATTATTTGGTTCATATAATGTCATCAAAATTCTTAAAACATTTTTAAGAAAAAATTTTGGTACGCCAACTTGTAGTATTCATTATTGTACGAATAAAAAATACATTTCCAAAAAAAATATTGAGCCGTTTTTGAGATAACGAATTTTGAAACGCAATGTTTTTTAAAATTTTTAGAAAACCTTTTTCCTGAAAAATTTCATTCAAATCCGTTCTGCCTATAATAAGAAATTCAAAATTCGAAAAATCGATTCATTGTAGGTACAGTCAGTTATATCTTAATTTAATTTTTTTTTATTAAATTATAGATCGTGAAAATTAATCGAAACAAAAAAAACTTTATCAACATTTTCGAAGCTGTTAAAAAATTTTGAAAACAATTTTTTTCATTTGTATGGTGGGTACCTTTATTTTTAGGTACAAACATTTTGGGGCTTCCAAAAAATAACTATTTTTTTAACCACTGCATAGATTAAACTCAATGAAATTTTATGATTTTTTTTAATTCTGTGGGACAGTTTTTGAGAAAAAATTATATTTATACAATTTCGAAAAAATCGTATGGGTAGGTACCGTTATTTTTGGTCTAATAAAAAAGAAAAAAACTGTGGGGGGAAATTCAAAACGATTTCCTTGTGACACGGTGCATAATGGGGGCAATATTGCTGTTTTTTATTTAATTATTTATAGTTACTTATTGCATACTTTACTAGACATTTAAAGAAATTGTGGTATAATAATATAATATAATAATATAATATAAATAAAGTTGTTTACTTTTGTTCCTACTTTATAATTTTTTGCGCGCGAACTGCGTACTGCTCGGAAAAATATCCAAGACAAAATTTGTCCCAGGACAAAAAATGTATGGGAGACAAAATTTTTCCCGATCTGCGTTCTAGGCATAAGGAGCTAATAGTTCCAATTATATCTTATGGATGTAAAATATTTACCAAATTGGATGCTTAGTCTCAGCGGAAACTCAGTGTAGCTTTTAATGCTGCAACGCGATTTATTTTCAACCTAAGCAGGTATGACCACATCTCTGCATATACTAGCCGTATACCGTATTCTAGGTTGTAATCTTGAAGTATTTTTGAAATTCCGAACGTTAACCTTTCTCGTTAAACTCATTATAAAAATTACCACCATAAACCTGTTCTTAATATAAGAGTAATCTTCCATGTACAGTTGATAAATGAATTGAATAAATCTAAATCTAAATCTAACCTAGTACTGAGACCAATTTTAACGAAGCGTTACATTTTTCGAATTCCCACCAAATAGGTACACGTATCATCGTTTCTTACCATCCTGCAGAAATACAACCTAACTTCAAAGTACATAAATTTCATTTACCGTACCGTTTTTACCTACCGAAATTTATTAATCTAAATTAACTAGTGAAAATATGCAACACAGTAATTTGTCATTTGAATTTCTGCAAATAAAAATATTATAATCACCGCTGTTGCCTTAGGAGTCATTAAAAGTATGCAATGAAATACCCATGAATCATCATTAAACAAAAACATACATAATGTTTACCGTTGTTGTTGTTTCCGTTTCTATTCGTCATTGTATTAGTTCACACCAGCTGCTGCCTCAAGAAATCGTAGGGGGAAGTGTAATTTCCGGATGAAACGATATTCTCCTCTTCGTCATAATATTGTGTCCTTAAGGAAGAAAACAAAGATCAAGTTAATTAATTTATTCTGGAACGGATTCTAATTAATTGGCGAAAACAGAAGGACTTGTTGGGGGTGTTGAGTACGTGCACGTGGTGTACCATCCCTGTTTGGAGCTTGAAGCTGGAGGCTAAAGGTGAGAAATGAATCGCACTGACTTTACCGTTCTTTAATCCTGCTGAGTGTAATGTGGACGCTTTCAATAAGCCTGAAGCAGACCAAACTTTCCTTTAGCTTGCCATGAGAGGTGGGGTTTCAATCCAACTTTATCTTTGCAAAGTGTATGGAATACCGTGTTAGCGTTATAAGATATTATATAGCTGTAAAGATAATATATCTATGTATTTATAAGTTGATGTGTAAATTGGAACCTCTTAATCTGAACTCTACCTTAATCACTACAAAAAAGAGCATTCATTCGGGACCATATAGATATCCCTGTTCTAGTTATAATGAATAGAAATTGTATGAACCTGCAGTTATACGTGTATGATTTCTCCGCTTAAAGTTAAATCGTAGAACTTGGATTTTGCTCTTTTATCATTTAAATAGTGAAAGGTTTGAATTTTTCATTTTTAAAATGTTTCGTTAAGTATCGTTTTGCATTTCATCGCACTTTAAGTTCCACTATCACACACAGTGCTCTAAAAACCTATTCATCAATATTCTCACATGAAAGGACTTTTAGGTCTTGGAGTACGATTCAAGAAACAAAATGGCGGTGGATTGATTATTTCAATTAACTTAAACATTTTATGTACGAATTTTAATCAAAACCATTAATTCTTTTTCTAAAAAAATATTGGAAAAACCCAAAAAAACCTTTTATTAACCAACATTTTTTAATCACTGTTAGTCAGTGTATAAATCTATACATAGCTGGGCATTAACTCGTTAATCCGTTAATCGTTAATTAACGAAGTTAAAATTTTGATTAACGGGTTAACTTTTAAGTTAACTTTTAAAAATGTTAACGGACACGTTAAATCCGTTAATCCACGTTAAGTCCGTTAGCAGTTAATCCAATGCCTACTATTTACCGCGCGGCGCGAAAAACAGGTTCAGACAAGTATGTGACAAGTGCCGTGCGGCGCGTGCCGCTGGTGAAACAAAAATAGCTAGGTACGTATTATATTTTGACGGCGCGTGGGAGTGAGAAAACTGCGAAGAGATTCGTTTCGTTTGATCATTTCATTATGCCGGTCGTCCACTATGTGCGCGATAACTTCAACCAACTTCGTTTAACTTTTTATTCAACTCTTTCGTTGGATAAACGAATTTACAACCGCTTACACTAGTGCGGCAACTTACTTAATTCACGTTGAGCAACTAAAGTTGAACAAAATGCGTTTGGAGCCCCGTACACATAATTGACCAACTTTCCCATATGTTGATTAACCCCGCACACCTAGTTGATCAACTATTAAAACTTATTCCAGTGTTGAATAGTTCCGTACACCTAGTTGACCAACTTACTCAAATGTTGATAAACTTGTTCGAGTTTGACAGAAAAAAATTTTTTTCGAGTTGATCAACTGCGTTTTCGATATTGTTGCTCAACCAGTTGATGAACGAATTGATACCTTCGTACACTTAACCAAGGATCACTCGTTGGGGAACGCGTTGAACGCACCACGATAAACAAAAAACTCAAACGTCAAACCTGAAATAATTTTGACTTCAGTTCGGTACGTACATACATTTATTGTCGACGCACGCCTTCGCCTTAAAATATTCTTAAATTTGTTCCGTTTGAGTATGATTTCCTCTAAAAAAAAAGTGGCTGCCGCATTAATAATATTAGAAAATGAACGACAAAGGAAGAAAAAACAGCCAAGACGATTCTGGGTAGATGATTTTTTCTTGAGTCGCGAAGAAAATTGTTTTTTCAATGAAATATATGAGAAATTAAAATCGATTGATCCCACCGCGCCCGTGAATTCGAATTCAAAGTTAAGGCAATTGCATTTTCGAGGAAATTTGAGACCAAGCCAATTGCCTGGCATCTCGATTTTTATAAGAGGGGCTCTTAATGTCCCATATATTGGGCTTTTCCTCAATTGCTGAAATCATTTGCCAAATTAATTCCGTGGTCCACTCTGATTTTTTTATCACCTTCCATGACGAAAAACCAAAATAAACTACAGTTTGCAAGTTGCAACAACTGCAAGTTCATGGCAACGCAATAGTTCAACCACTTAGACACATTTCACTGCAACCAACGCAACGCAACACAATATTACGTCAAGAAATCCCAAAGAAAATTAAAAAGTTGATCAACGCGTTGAACAAATAATGTGCAACACATTATCTTGAAAATGTTGCTCAACGTGTTGATCGAACATTTTCAAGGAGCAACACGAGCTCGTACACTACCCGTACACTTGTTGCGCAATTCGTTGAGCAACGGCCAACAAGAACAACTAGATCCAACCCGTTGTTGGAACAGAATTGAAGGCACCGTACATTAGAGTTGAATGCGTTGAATTCGAAATTTGTGCGTTGATCGCCTAGTGGAGGACCGGCATTACTTAGCGCCGGTGCTCAGAGTAAAAAAAATATAAAAAATGCAATTTTTATCACATGTTAACGGATTAACGATTAACGTTAACTTGCGTTAATTCTTCCGAAATTTAACGCTTTAACGTTCAACGAAGCTAACTTTTTTAGTAGCGGATTAACGATTAACGAAGTTAAGTGTTTGATTAAAGGTGCCCAGCTATGAATCTATACAGATAGATGAGATATTCCTGTTTTTATTTTAGATCTCAGCTTTTCAGTTATCTTAAAATCGCTACTAAATTCATTTTTTCTAGACAAAAGATTGGTTTTGAATATCTGCTCATCGCAATGAATGGGAAATATTGAGCCGGTAAAAGCATTCCACATTCGTGTAGTGCAGCTAAGAAAAGAATCTCTTTACCTGACAGTAGTACGTCCGAAATGAGGCTCAAAGGCAAAATGATAACCATTTTAAGAGTGGCTTTTTGGAGCACCTGCCCAGATATGGGAATTGTACTCGAGTTTCTGAAGAATAAAGTCTTTATAAATTACAGCCAGATCAGAAGGGGTAAAAAACTTTTAGCATCAGCGGAGAAAGCCTTAACACTTAGCACCGTTTTTGGCTACGTCAAATATGTGATCACTCCACAAAAGTTGGTCTGTGATGCACATACCTAGAACTGACAGTTGTTCAGTCTTCTCAATGCAAGTGCCACCCATTGATAGTGGCATTGGGGGAGGGTTATGCTTAAGCGACAGTAAACAGTATTGAGTTTTCGAAGCATTAAATTTGTACAATGCTGTCAAGATAAGAATTAATTGAGCTAATCATACGTTGCCGTTGGAATTCTACTTCCGAAAGACAAGGATGTGAATCTAACAACGAATTAGAAAAGTTGAGGGTACTGTCGCCAGAGAAACAATTTAGTGGATTAGAAGTTTCAGACAAAACATCATTTATGAACATAAGGAAGAGTGTCGGAGACAAAACCGAGCCCTGGGGCACACCACCGTTTATTTTGCGGATATCAGGTTTGAAACCGTCCAATACTACATGTAGAGAACTGTCAAAAAGGTTATTTCTAATGCAATGAAGAAGAGATTCATCGATATAAAAAGTAAGCATTTTTTATAAGAGAGCTTGATGCCAAACTCTATAAAATGGCTTTGAAATTTCAAGTGCAATAATTTTACTTTCTCTAAAACGATGTAAAGATTTGTTCAACTGTTCGGTGAGATAAACTTTTAGATAACCAGTGGTCATATTCTTACGAAAGCCCTACTGCCGGTTATTAAGAAACTTTCATTAATCAAGATATTTCTTAAGCGGAAAATTGATCAGGGTTTCCATGACCTTGGAAAAAAATAAGAAGGAACGTAAATGCAATTAAACGATAGTTGGAGGCGGGCGACGATTTGCCTTTCTTAGGGACAGACTAGACAAGTGCTATTTTCCATCTACTCGCGAAGAGATCTGTAGAGAAGGACAGATGGAAAAACTTACGCAGTGGTTTTGACAGCGGTGAAGAATACCTCTTCAGAACAATAGCAGGGATACCACTCGGGCCAGCGGATTTGTGAATGTCAAGATCTCTTAGTACTTTTACAACTGCACGAGTGCGAAAGAAGATTTGTCCCATAAAATCGTTTACGCTCTCAAGCACAGGAGGAATCATGTCACTCTCTGGTAGCGTCGAATTAACAGCAAACTGTGTTGCAAGCAAATTGATTTTATCAATTGAGCTTACAACAGGAGTATCTTTGAAGACGAGCGTTCAAACTGGGGTCTTTCTAGCTTATTTGTACTTATTACGGTTTTTCTCAGTACGGTTGGCTTTCCCGCATTGTTTCTCTCTCTTTTTAACTCTCTCGTATTGGCGGTGTTCGGTCATTTTCCATCAACGAACTTGTATTTTTGGTTGAATTTTATCAATTCAAAAGGTGGCTCATAAATATTTTTACGTTTTTCTGTAAGTGATTTCGAAAACATTAAATTTTTCACGGTGCTTACGTTTAAACGATTCCTAAACTTGTTTTTTATCTAATACAGAGTGATCAGCGCTGTCTTCAAATATGTGGGCTAGGAATTTTTTGAAAGAGAAGTAGATCCTAAAAAAGAGAAGTAAAGAAGTAGATTAATATTTTTTCTCAAAATCGAAGTAGATCTATTTCGATCGAAGTAAAATCCGAACCCTGGTCACGGTTATAACGCAAAACTCCGCCCATTGGCTGACAGCTTGCTCCGTTGTTGAAGCGAATCAACTCTCTCATTACTAATTCTTAATCCCTAGTGAAAGGGATCATTCACAATGGAAATAGCTCAATGAACGAATTCAGCTCACCTCCGTCTAATTCCACTACAGCTTCATAGAAGAACGAAAAATCATATTCACACGAGAAAAGCCCCATCCCATACGGACCAGTTTAAGATGGAGAAAAGTATCATAAACGGATGCTTTTCCACCATTTGTCATTCTTAAATGGTGAAGAAAATTCCATTTCACGCGAAAAATTACAATTAATTAAAACCGTAGACCTTCTTGCAGATTTGGGGAATCGGGGGAATCGGAGGAATCACCTAACAAAGTCATCTTCGTTTATCTTGCACAGACACTATGGTGGATCCTCGGCCATTTCGTTAAGCGTTTCTCGTTTTAACTTGTCTGTCCAAAGTTATATGAAGTTCTGTGAACCACCTGCCACACATGTTGTTGGAACTTGACCGTCTGTTCTGTCCCAAGTTTGCCATCTTATGAGTGGAATTCCTGTTTTGTTGCTTTTCCAAGATGCTGCAATACAAATCGAGGGGTTGTGAGGAAAAAGGGAAGCGAATGGACTGGTGAACATTGTTGTGGTAAAATTTAGCGCAACACTATAATACTTGCACTTTAGGAAATGCCCATCAGTTTATTTTTTAACCGAACCTCCGACATGCTGTTAAAGTCAGAGATTCTTTCTTTACCCGACTTAAAATCTCCCTCCCATTATTGCGGACATTTATAACCAATGTGAATCGGTATCTCCTTTTAAATCTTTCCAACTTTCTTAAGCGCTCGCTCGCACTGTGGGGAAACATTTCAAGGGTAGTCATAAACCCTTTTTTAGAGAAAATTTAAGTAAATTTACAAGTCAGGATGTTAAGAGTCCAACTGATTTGAATATTTATGTATTTCCTCAGCTCTTTCATCAATATGAGACCGCGCTGGTCTTTATAATTAAAAAGACATTGGATTTTGTAACCATACCTGTTCCACTCGACTAATAACATTCCTCAACCATCCGAATTTTTGTTATTGATTTTTTCAAAATACCTTAAGAGCAGGATCCTGGTGGATTGATACAAGTTTTCCACTGAACTCTTCGAGCATTTTGGAGCTGCAACGGAAAACGAAGGTAGGTGATAGGTGAAACTTGTTGTGGTAAAATTCAAAACAAATTTAATTCGATTTTGCAGGAAAAACTTTAAAGTATCTAGATCGAAGTAAATTAAATCCTCTGATTTAAGCAATTTACCAAAAAATTACAATCAACAGTTACAACCCCATTCAAGGTGAAACAACCCCTTCTCAACGTTGACACAAAATATAAAAATATTGGGTATAAGAATATAAAACCACTACAACCATAGGTTTTCTTAAAAAAAAGGTAAAATTGAGTATAATTTTATTCCAAAATCCTCGCTACACGTTCGCCATTTGAACATCCGGATCGGGGCCCAAGAATCCAAATCCAGTCAGTATCAGAAAGAGACAGGCAGAGGCACACAGACAGCCGAGCTGAGAAAATGATTGTAATAAGCTGTCAGGAAAAAACCGCTCACATTAATTCTTAGACATATACCATACTCGCATACCAACACCACAACGAACCATTGAAGCGGAGTGCAAGCCAAGGACAAGGACACATTTCAAATATGGAAATAGCGGCCAAAATGGCGTCGGCGGCGTCACGTTTCAAACGAGTTTTTTCGGCGACAATCATCACATTTTTCACTACAACTGACATATAATCTAATCCTTGCCACGCATTTCGCTACCATTCCACTGCAGCAGGAGCACAGTCCCATCTCCCCAACTAGATATTTATATGTAAATAAGGATAAAGTTCAAACACCACAATGAATGGGTGCGTTTTGGTGGCGGCGGCGGTGGGGGGATGTGATTGCGAATGGGAATCAGCGTTTCACTGCCAAAGGATTCTTATTTTTATTGCGCAATTTAAAAGTGAAAGTGCTCACGAACTCTAGAGTCTCGAAAAGCTTTGTCTATAACAAGCTAACATTTTCTCCGTCAACAAGGGGGTCCATTACATTGGGGTTCTTATGCAGGTTGGAAGTGAGTGGCTGGCTATGCCCGGCCCATTGATTCTTCTTCTTCTTCTCGGATGCCCGACACAAGCAAGGCAGGTTCATAAAGATAAATCTTACACTTGAAATGATCCTATTTTTTTCGACACTCTCCCTATTTATGGTTCGGACTCGTTTTCCTGTTTTTTTTATGTACTTATATTCCTCCTTAAAATCGAGAACATAAGGAAGAAAAAAGTTTTTGGGGGGACAAGGAGACGACGTAAGTGTTTAACAAAGGGAAAAAAATGCCACCATTAGTACACAGCACTTAATGCCTTGCAATAAATTGCCCCTAAGCTGAAGACACATGACTCAAGACAGTTTTTTTTCGGGTCGGGTAGGGATACCGAAACGCTGAAAAGCTGCGTAAATAAGCGGCTTACTTACTTCCGGAAGAATGAGCTCCAGTTGTACCAATGGATGGCGTAGCGGTCGGGCGGTTGTCGGAGTCGGAATGTTGGCTACGTGTCGGTAACAGTTGGTGGTTGTATGGTGGCAATCTACAGTGTATACTCGTACCATAGGGGAGCACATGAGCGAAGCGACGCGGATACAATATGGTGTCAAGATATAACTTGACGAATGGTTTTTTCACAAAGGAGTAAACAAACGAATTTCACAATACATTTAACAATCACTCATGAGGCAGAATGGAGCTCTTTTTGAAGACGAGATCATGGCAATGACGATGACGACATACAAGGTCCTTATGCGGTTTAGAAAGCTCGCTAGCATTTTCATAAGTCAACGAACGAACAGTTTATTATTTGAAAGGTTCATACCTGCTCATGTATGAGCGTGGAAAGGAGCTACAGAATTTAAAAAAAAAACGAAAATTGTGCAAAATCATAGGTACCTATCCAACTCAAAAATGTCTGGAAATGATTGGAGATTAACAATTTTGAAGAGTAGCAGAAGAATGTTCGTTGGCCAGGTTAAGTAGAAAAACATATTTTTACAATAAATTTTAATTATTTTTTTTTAAGTTCAGAGAAAAAATGCGTAGCACGAGTTAAACAATATGCATGAATGGGTTGCACGAACCTGCTCTCACATGTACTCGTAGCTAGAACATTGGTTTTGAATGTTTGCAAATTGAAATGGCAAGGGAAAACTGTGCCGGGTAAGTTATTCCATAATCGTGTTGTGCGACTAAAAAACGAATCTCTATATTTGACGGTGAACTGATAAGCATTCCTAGTGAAGCGGGTATCATGGGCGAATTGATAAAGGGGAGGAATGCAACTGGCTACTTCGAGTGAGCATTGCTTGTGAAAGAAGTGATAAAACAAGGAAATACATAAAACATTCCGACTGTTCATGAGATGAGAATGAATCCATGATAGCTCTGTTTCCAATTGGTTTTAATGCTCTGTTCTGAATTCTATCCAATAAATGGAGAGAAGATTGTGCTGCGCCTGCCCAAAGGTGTGAGTTATACTCGAGTTTTGGATGTATAAACTCCTTATAAGTGGTAGCCAGATCAGAAGGGGCGAAAAATTTCTTACATCGATATAGAAATCCTAAACATTTAGCAACATTCTTGGCGGTCTCAAGAATGTGATCATTCAAACGAAGATCGTCGTTAACACACATACCGAGTACTGAGAACTTTTCGGTTTCTTCGATGCAAGTGCCATTCAGCGACAATGGCATAAGGGGGACATTTTGCTTCAACGACAATAGACAGCATTGAGTTTTCGAAGCATTAAACTCCACACGGTTTTTTATACCCCATTTAACAATGTTGTAAAGATCGGAGTTTAATGAGCTTATCATATGATACCGTTGCAATTCAACTTCCGAAGGAAATGGACGTGAATTTGTGAACGAGTATGGAAGGCTGAGAGTAGAGTCATCGGCAAAACAATGAAGTGGATTAGAAGTTTCAGACAAAAGATAATTTATAAAAATGAGAAAGAGAGTCGGAGACAAAACGGACCCCTGGGGAACACCAGCATTTATTTTTTGAAGATCAGAGTTAAAACCGTCTAATACAACATGTATTGAACGATCTAGAAGATAATTTCTAATCCAAGGAATAAGAGTTTCGTTGATGCCAAACGCACGCATTTTCGGTAAGAGAGCCTGGTACCAAACTCTATCAAATGCCTTAGAAATATCAAGCGCAATAATCTTACTTTCTCCAAAACAATGTAAAGATCTGTTCCACTATTCGGTGCGATATGCCATCAGATCACCAGTGGAACGATTGCTGCGAAAGCCGTATTGTCGGTCATTAAGAAGCTTTCGATCTTCGAGATATTTCTTGAGCTGATGATTTATCAGCGATTCCATGACCTTGGAAAGAAGGGACGTAAGTGCAATTGGTCGATAGGAGGAGGGGGAGGAAGGGTCACCTTTCTTAGGAACAGGCTGGACAAATGCTGTTTTCCATCTTTTAGGGAAGATTCCGGAACAGTAGGAGCGATAGAAAAACTTAAGAAATGGTTTTGCCAGCTATGAAGAACAACTCTTCAGAAGAATGGGGGGTATACCATCAGGACCAGCGGATTTGTTTATATCGAGATCTCGATGGGCTCTTGCAACTGTACGAGTGCGGAAATATACCTGTTCCATTGAATGATTTACGTTCTCAAGTACAGGAGGGGCAATGTTGCTAACAGGCAACGTGGAGCTAGCAGCAAAATGAGCTGCAAGTACATTTGCCTAGCTAAAGAGCTAGTTATCGATTTGACATTGTAGATGAGTGTTGGAAACGAAGATGAAGTCGAATTTTTTACGTTCTTGACAAATGTCCAGAAATTTCTACTGCCTTTGGGACATTGCAACATTTGTTGCCTTAATATCTGGTCACATTAGAATTTGGTTCTCTTTATATCAGCATTGCGTTGGTTTCTGACTTGTTTAAGCTTTTTCCGATTTTCTTCGGTTGGGTTGACTTTGTAAGAGCGGAAACTTACTTCCCTCAACCTGATAGCTTCTTTATAGCTTGTATCGAACCAAGACTTTTCTTTAGATTTTATGCTCTTAATTCTGCAAGGAATAAATGTATGCATCCCAAGATCACTTCTGTGATCATATCAGCACTGGCATCTACGTCACTAGGTGTGTTTTTTTGCAAGTCCATATAGAATTGTAAAAAAACGACATCGGGACTAAGCGCTTTACTTGCAAATGCAACAACTACTTAAATCTATACAGAGTTAGCTAAGACCAGATAATTTTCGAGAGTTAATCTAAGACCCGATAAAAATGGTGATGCCAAAATAGTATTATCTATATGTTATCGATAATTTGCTCAGAGACGTCAAAAGTGAAGTTTTTGGATTGGTTGATGCTAGTCGTCAATAAGCTGAAAAATGTCATAGCGTACACAGTGCTTCCAGCTATGTGGAAAAAAAGCTCCTAAATCCCGATTTCGTTTTTTTTACAATTCTATATGGACTTTCAAAAAAAACACACCTACTATCGAGGAAACATAGTGACCAGTTAAAAATTCTAAAAAAGTTATTTAGACCGTCTCAGTAAGCTTTCTCGTATTGCCAAACGGTTCTATGGTATACTTATCAGGGTTAAAAGTAAGAAAGAAATCAAGAGTGTTTTGCCTAGCAACATCTGGTATACGGGTGAACTCATCTACCAGCTGAGTAAGGTGGTGCATCTCAGCAAAGATCTCAACATATCTTCCTTCGGGTACTGTCTGTCCTAAATAGCGGAACCAGTTTGAATTGTGTACATTGAAATCGCCCGCAATAACGACTTCAGTGTGAGGGTACAAGGAAACAATTCGAGAAATTGAATCATGCAGCGCATCAAACTCATTTAAAGTTGAATTGTTGTCCAGATTCGGACTCCTATAAATGAAACAATAATGTATGATGTGCTTGCCGACAGTAAATTTGAGCCACATGAAATTAAAGTTCGTATTAGAACAATGTCCGTATTGAGGAAGACTCTGGCAAGCAACGTCGTGTCTAACGTAGACTAAAAGGCCGTGATGGCGAAAGAGTAAAGGCATTAGGTTATAGCCAGGCAGGCGAAATTCTGAAAGATCAGTATTTGCACCAACCTGTGTTTCACCTATTGCCAAAACAGCTGTTCTGTATACTTAACAGAATGGGAGTACAAGTCAAAGAAATTCCTTCTAAGCGCACCAATATTGGCCTTTTCCACAAATATGATCTTTTATACTTTGCTTTGATTTCGATATCGCGTCCTCACCTCAAACCTTGTCATATAGAGATTTAAAAAAACATAAATTACAATCTTCTTGAAGAACAAGTCTGAAGCATCAATTGGAGTGCATTGTACTATCTTCCTTGTCCCACTGACTAAGTTCAATTTCTCAACCCTAAGATTTGACTCGCATTTTTAATTAAGAACTAAAACTATATTTCTCAAGGGTGTACCGTGGATATCTAGTGAAATTCGTTTGCTTATGCGACAACATGACCTTGTATATAATCGTTGAAGGCGTTACCATCTGGTTAGCGGTTAGCTGCGTCGATGTGCTTGAAAGCATACTTGGCGTAAAATATCTTTCATTCCTGAAAATAATTTTGACTGTACTTCAACCAAGACTTCCAAAGGTAATGAATTTAGACCGTTTTCCATCCTTCCCTTTTTATGAAAGGTTTTGCAAAAGCAAATCAATCGCCATTTTTCAAGACTGCTACTTTCCCGTAGA
This sequence comes from Philhelius festivus, assembly GCA_963931855.1. Lineage (NCBI taxonomy): Eukaryota > Metazoa > Arthropoda > Insecta > Diptera > Syrphidae > Philhelius > Philhelius festivus. The sequence goes on along the minus strand of OZ007554.1, from coordinate 185,292,657 downwards.
CAATCTGGATTTCGACAGAAACACAATCGTACTACAGCTGATAAAAGAAGTACGTTTTACTATTGACTAAGGAAAGGTTTCTTTCTTGGTCTTACTTGAATTTTCTACGGAGCTTCCTGTATAAATGAAGATCTTGCGGAAATAGCACGCTGGTCAAATCATAGCAGTCTTATTATTGAACGCCAAAAAATCAAATAGCATAATTATTTCAGAAAAGGCTTTGGATCTGTCATACTCCTCCATATTTCTTAATGGTGACAAAATAATTTATATGTGGAAACTGTAAAGAACCTCTGGTATGAGGAATTGTATGAGGAATAGTAGACATCAGGGCCGGACAAGCTATACATGCAAGCTGTGCAAATGCGCAGGGCGCTGAACTCAAAAGGCGCCTTGGGCAAGCGTTAAAAAAGCCACTACTTCATAACCACTATACCTACCTACCATCTTTTTTAAGTCTTATTTCTTTTTATAGCTCACTCCAATATTGGTATTTATTATATAACTAACAGCTTATTCGGAATTAAAAGACAGATATACATATACAGTAAAACCCGCTTAAGAGAAACGGGAAAATGTCACAGACTTTCTTTCACTTAAGCGGGTTTTTCACTTAAACGAACCCCGCTTAATTGAAAAATAATTTCACTTAAGCGGAGTTCGGATAAGTGAAAAAAAAATTTCACTTAAGCGGATTTAAAAATTTCATTAAACGGATATTTAATGCTAGAAACAATATTTTTTTTATCTTTTGAACTTGCCTTGAAAGAAGTTAAATAAAACAACGATTAAATAACACAGAAATAATTTATTGAAAAACGAAAACTAGCAAATTTGTGTTCTGTTCGATTCAATTTTTTTTTTCACTTAAGAGAGTTTTTTTCGATGAAGTATATTAAAAATTAACTGAAAATATGTTTCAGTTATCCGGGTTTTTCACTTAAGCGAGTTTCACTTAAGCGGAGTGTTTTAAGGGAAATTGGTCGGAAAATACTTGGGGATGAAGGAAGTGTTTCAGGTAAGCGGGTTTTTCTCTTAAGCGGGTTTCTCTTAAGCGGGTTTTACTGTATATATAGATACATATCTACTTTTCCAAAAATAAGTCGATGTTTAATTTCCTATACACACCCCCATTCCCACAGTAAAAAAAAACTAGGTACATCACAAAATATTTACAAAGTTCACAATTTTGTTGTGACTTAGAAAAGCAGCCTCTTTCTTTGATGGAATTGTAAGACCTAAAAAATCAATTTCAACGCATTGCATTTTTGCAACAAAAATGACTTAGACCGGTTTGCTTAATCAAAAATTAAAGTTATATTATATAACTTCATTAAAAATTTTTTTAAGACATAAGCGTTGAAGTTGAAAATAAATATTTATGTTTCTGTTCAGCAAATGGGTCTTAGGATTTTTGTTATGACAAATTTAAAGGTATGTATTTATTTATTGTCATATAAAGAGGAGAAATCAAAAAGATTTGATTTTTTTGCAGTAACTTATGGCCAGTTGCACCAAATTGCAATAAAATGGATTTTCGCTAAGAGTTTTAAAGTTTGTTGATCTGATAAATTTATCTGTTTTGGTTCGTTTATTGGGCTTCAAAGTGCCTTGGTGATACTGTATATTTTACAAATAGTTTTGTTTTCTCACACTTACTTAAGCTTTTCAACGGTACCATTTGTCTACATCCAACTCATCTATAATCGCTACTGAATTTAGTAGATCGTCGTTGTCCGAAAATCTCGTTTGTAATTTATCAATTAGTGTGTCCAACGTTTCGAAATACTCAGACTTAAATGGCTGAGCATTCTGAGGTTCTATATTTTGTCTCGCAGAAGAACAGGAAGGCCATATACCAAGTAGCCATCCATCCGATTCGATTTGTCTCTTTTGGGTATGAGTCGTATTTTGGGAATCGCCGCTTGTCATAGACTTTGCTTCTTCCAAAAATTTGATGATACATTTCTGTTTTAAGTTTCCCTATTTTATTTTGGGTGAGCTTAGTGATTGTTATCGCGTCTTTCAATCCTTCGCTTTGGGATTGTAAGGCTGCGCCTGCAGGCTGGAGCATGGATAATTTTTTTTTGGCCACAATCAAGGCCATTCGGAATTCAAAATTAAGCATCACTTTTTTAATGTCCACACTCTTGGTGACGTCATCACCTTTAAATCTGTTATATCTAATTTCATCCAAAGTCGTCAAAATCAATGAATAATTATCATGTACAAGTTTTGCTACGACCAAGTGTCCTGACCAACTCTGTTCCAACGAATGAAAGTCATTTCCGAGATAACTCTAATGATTACCAAATGCAAGCGATGATGGTTAAAGCAGTGGACGTAAGGAATTTTTCGGCCCAACTCCCAAAACTTTCCCACTCATTACACTTGCGCCAATGTAACATTGGCTTAGCATACAATAGTAGTCAACGTTATTTAATGTTAATTCCGTAAAATTGGCTGCATCAAGACTTTCAGTAGTAGCAACTGTCAGCAACGACTCATTGACAATTCTATCTTTAACGTAGCGTATTGCTATTGCAATATTTTTTCCAGTGTATTAAACCAGTTTAGGTCCGATTCATTGATATCTTTAACAATGGAACTTCGTTTTGGTATAATCATTGCTTGAATTATTTTATTTTGAATTCAGGTTAACGGTATGTTGCAATTTGTGTATATGAGTAAGAGACTTTCAAATTTGGATCTTTCATGCAGGTGTATTCAAACAAATTCTGAAATAATCCTAATTCTTTTTCTTCCTCCAAAATATAATTTCCACGCAAAGCTAATTCGTTGACAAATTGTATAACCTCAATAATAGACGATACGATAGTTGATTTTTTAAGGTAGGGCATTAGAGGTTTTAAGGTAGGGCGTTGCCCCCTAATGCCCTCCCCTAGCTACAGCCATGACGAGTATGTATGTATAAGGTTATGATAATGGTTCAAACCTGAAAGGAAAAGATGCTGGTGTTCAAAACAAAATTAAGTGTCTTGAACCAAGAACTTATTTTGTTCAGGCTGCTTGCATTCCCTTTAGTTGTTGTTGGTTTTTAATGATTCAGCTTGCTGTTCATTGGAAGCTGTTAAATTTTTTGACATTGCTCAATGCATATAAAACTTTGTATCAGGTTCAACAATGCGTTGGGACATACATATATACAAAAAATTTTGCTGGTTTGACCTTAAAACCGCTTTCGGAAACCAGATGGGAGTAGACTAAATGCTTTAAAACCATTCAAAAAAATTTTAGAAGCTATAATATGAAGCTCTTATTGAAATATCTGAGGCTGGAAACGTTGAGAATAGAAACATGCAGTCATTAAGAAGTAAAATTTTAGTTTCAAGTTTATATGTTGCATATTAATCTAGTTTGATATTTTAGAAAAAAATAATGGCGCAAAATTTTAATTGAATTAGTACAATGCTTAAGCTGTTTTAGTATGATACTAGGTTAAAACAATAATTTTAATCGAATATAGCATCATACTTCTCTACCCTTTTATTAAAGTTAAAATCATCGATACCTACTTTATTTTTTTAGTATCTTCAGCTTCTAGCTTCATATGACTCTTTGACATTTGCAGACATCAAAAAAGGTTCGTGTACTTACTTTTTTACACGAAATGTCATTGTTTTAGGTGTGTTCACCTAAGCAATAGCTCTAAATCTATAAATACCATCACAGTTTCCTCAAATAACGTAGTTTTTTGAAACTAAAATTAATAAAAAACTACTTCAGGACCCCAATGACTCAGGAAAGATAAGTTGACTAGTCAATCATGGCTATAGAGAAAGAGCTTGTCAAGTCATTATATTATGATGATCTGGTAACTGAGTTTGCTAAAACAGAAGCCAGAAAAGTTAATCTATTGCAATAAATTCGATTCTATTTATTTTTATTAAAATAATAATCTTATTATTATATCCTACACTGAATAAATTAAATATGAATATAAAACTTTTAATTCAACAACAATTAATGAGTTCATTATTTATTGGTATGTTAGTATGTTGTTATGTTTTTGAATTAGTTTTTAAATATTTTTTTCAGTTCCTAAATTTTTGTGATATATTTTTTGACTATTATTTTTGTGATATGTTTTTGATTTTTTAGTTTTTAATAAAAATCATATTTATTTTAATTAAATATAAGTATTATCTAGGAATAGGCCTCTTGGCGATCCCTCGTTAAAAAAACGTATTGCAAAGGGTACCCCTTAGGTAATGAGGAAATGACTTTTTCCGCCAATCCAATCCAATGAGAGGCGCCAGTGATAAAGCTTGCGCAGGGCTCTAATTTAGCTCGGGCCGGTCCTGGTAGACATATGCTCACGGAGTAATCCAGTTTGAATAGAATTTAATTGATATTGTAGGTTTTGATGGGTATTATTGTATGTTTGCTTCTTCCCAATCATCCGGAATTCAGATCACTCACTCAACCGGATCACCAAACGCATCCGAAAATATTTACACTGTTCCAAACTTGGCAGCCAATTGATTAATGCCGAAGCAACAACTAATCAGACCGAGTGATTATCCAGCCACTTTGCACCATAAGCCTTTGGCAAAGCTCTCAGTCCACTAGCTAGAAGTCTAAGGAACCAAATGGTGGGCACGAGACATAAGTAACCAAAGTTCACCCAAGAGCCATTTCGTCGCATTGAGAAAAGATATTAAGTCTTTGACTTTCATTTCCGAAAGTTCAGTAATGCGGTCATAAAATGCACTTCTGAATGATTGTGATCTATTTTGTTTTTTATGTCTTATATTTTTTTTAAAGAATACCGATTTATGCCCCTCACATCTCAGACTTTCATGTAATTTATTAAATAATCTTGTAGCGTGTCTACACTTGCTCGAGGAAATACTCTCGTATTTCCACAACCGTCAGTTCAAACTGTACAAACAGTTCAAACTGTACTAACCAATATTGTAAAAGTTCGAACTGTACAAAAAAAGTACATTCAAGCAAACCGCCATGACACGCTCTATCTTCTTCCCTTCTTGATATCCAGCCGTAGTAGTGGCCAGACGTGCGCTATGCGCTTGCTCGTTCTCCGTTTTTATTAAATTATTAAGTAATAAAGTTTTAAATTAAAGTTTGTTAAAATAAAAACATAAAAAGTCTTTCTTTTAATTAATAATTTCAAAAAGTGCCTAATAGGACGGCACAAATCTATAACTGGTTACTTTTTAGAAGAGAGAAAAATGTGTTTTTTTTTCACTGTGAGTACAGATATCTACACAGATTTAGTTTGTTCACACGCAATCGTACAGTTTCGAGGCCGAATACCTAGAACTTTCAAAAATTGTTCTAAACCCTTAGCTGCACTTGTGGGGTCCAGGTGACCCCAGCGCTATTTAGATTACAATAAAACATACAATTTTCAAAAATTTGGAATTGTGGCTCCATCTGTTATTAGTTGAAGCATACCTCTTTCCCCCGAAACCCATAGTACGATGATATGCGCGCTAGTATCGTTCTGGCAGTCGTTGGAAGTGGTGTGGTGCCGTTTAAGACCCCAGTGTGGCAGTTATGATTATTTAAGTATTTTTTTTTTGTTTTGGCTCTATTTCTCTTAAATAATCGTAAGTATAATATTTTGACTGCTCAGAATTTTTTACAACGTTTATAATATTTATATTAGTATATTTTTTCTAAGACAAATATGAAGTATTTTTTTTCTTGAAGGTATACATCTTGAGAGTATCTCATTAAATTTTTAGCTCAAAATATTAAAAAATGAAAAAAAATAGAATTTTTTTGGTGAAAATGATCATTTTCACCACTTTTTTTCAACTAACAATTTTTTTATTAATAATAAATATGAATATTTTTCTTTAAACCTACTTCATCTTATAAAATACATATTAATGATCAACACAGATTTTTTTCAAACAAAAAAATTCAATAGCTGGCTCATAATACGATATTTTGTTGTTGGGGCATTTCGTACCCCAGTGTGGCAGCTATGTTATTCTACAGAAGTGTGCCAGCTAAGGGTTAAAACTTTATGAAAGTATAAATGCTCCAATACCTGCATACATAACTGTCTAGTTTTGGTTTTCTTTTGTGTATTGTAATGGCTGGTAAGTTTTGTGTCGAGTATAGCAACATATAGGGGCTTCGAAAAAATGTTTGTGCTGTATACGTTAAAAAAAAAATATAAACAAATATGGTGGTGCAACAGCTCGAGTAGAACCGGGACCTAGTGACTCACAACTCTCAACCATTCCTGTGTACGTGTTACCAGGAACGGAGGGGACCTACAATTCCGAACGGCTGATGAGTAGCACTTTTCATGACAAAAGATACTCTTGGAGGATTTGTCAAACATGACCAAAAAAATACTATTATGTTCCAAAGGTTGAAATTTTTTTTGGTATTTTGTAAAAAAAACGTACACTACGAAATCCTCAGCCAAAGCTCGTCTTCAATGACACTCCTGTTGTTAGCTCGATAGATAAGGCGAATTTGCTTGCAGCACAGTTTGCTGTTAATTCGATACTACCAGAGAGAGATATAATTCCTCCTGCACTTGAGAGCGTAAACGATGCAGTTGCTTAAGTACTAAAAGATCTTGACATTCAAAAATCCGCTGGCGCGGATAGTATCCCTGCTATTCTTCTAAAGAGGTGTTCTTCAACGCTGGCAAAACCACTGTGTAAGCTTTTTCATCTATCCTCCTCTACAGGTGTCTATACGAGTGGATGGAAAATAGCTATCCCTAAAAAAGGCGAATCGTCCTCCCCTTGTAACTACTGTCCAATTCCACTTACGTCGCTTTTTTCCAAGCCAATTGAAACGCTGCTCAATTTTCAGGTTAAGAAATATCTTGATTAAAGAAAGCTTCTTAATGACCGGTTTTCGTAGCAATAGGTCCACTGGTGATCTGATGGTTTATCTCAGCGATCAGTGAAACAAATCTTTAGATCGTTTTGGAGAAAGCGAGATTATTGCACTTGATATTTCAAAGGCATTTTATACAGTTTGACATCAAGCTCTCTTATCGAAAATGCATGCATTTGGTATGGATGACTCTCTTCTTCATTGAATTAGAAATTACCTTTCGGACGTCCGTTTTCTCTCCGACACTATTCCTTATGTTCATAAATGATCGTTGTCTGGAACTTCTAATCCACTAAATTTTTTCGATGACGATAGTACTCTCAACATTTCATATTCGTATTTAATGCTTCGAAAACTCAATACTGTTTACTGTCGCTAATGCATAACCCTCTCCCAATGCTTCTATGGTTGGCACTTGCATCGAGGAGACTGGAGAGCTTTCAGTTCTAGATATGTTCATCTCAGACAATATTTTGTAGATTTGAATTTATTTTCAAAATAAATTATTTGAATTTTAAAAAATTTCATTTTGTTTGAAATAAATTTTCAAACGAATCAAAAACATAAAGATTTAAAGATACACATAAGAAAAATTTTGAAACGTCTTTTTAAAGATTTTTTGAAAATCACGGATACCAAAAACAAAAAAAAAAATATTTGTATCTGTTAAAGTTGTAAGTATAATTCTTTTGAATTTCGATGTACATATAATGTATAATGTTTTCAATTAAAATTGGCTTAACAAATAGGTCTACAGAAGGGTGTAATCATATCCGAAACGTCACAACATACAGAATAAAAAATTGACGTTGAGCCCAGTTAAGGACAAACATTATTTTTATTTTATTAAATACTTACAATTTGAATACCAAATTTTTAAGGTTTTAAATTTTGAAAGAAATTTCCTAATAAAAGTCCTATAACGATTTTTTAAAATTTTGTTTGCATAAATTCATATTGTTTCCAGAAATCAGACGGAATTCTACTTTTCTAACCTCATACTAGTTAAGGAGATGTTTTAACAAAATAAACAACGAAACAATATGCCCATTGTATTAAGTCCCGGCATGTACTTATACAAACATATCACACAAATTAAATATTTCGGACCTTCATCGTACAGATACTTTAAGTCTACGAAGCATGAATAACTTTGGCAAAATTGCATTGCATTTTAAGAACATCTCCATACTTTAAGAGCACTCTACTCTATTGTCCACAACTGACACGGTTCGTTTGGCTTCCTTAGGTAAATCTGAAAGGTGAATTATTCTGCCTCAATTATTATCCTCCTGGAAGAAACTTATTCAGGAAAGTCTCCGACTACTCCTGCTGAGCAAAATATAAAAATTACAAAATAAAACAATGTTTTCAAATGGACCCATACATGATGCTTCATACTCAAGAAAGTAACGAGTTCTACTCCTCTAGGCTTCTCCGAACTCAACTATGTTTAAATAGATGTTCTTGATTTTTCGGAAACGGGAGCGAGTTCGGGATACTTTAGATGCATCCTGTTGACAACACATTGAAAGCGGCACCACCACAACATAGGCTGGTTATGTGTCCTATATCTCTAGAACGACTTAAAATTGCTTAAGACTCACATTTTGTCCACACTGTTGGAATATCCATTGAATCGAAATGGAGTTCTTTTTATTGCTAAACAAAGAACAGTTCATCCTGTTGGGTGGGAGGACTACGATGTGGGTCGTTGATTGTGTCTGTTAAAGTGGTGCAGTGTTATTTTTTGTTTTGTTTCCTCGAAACCATTTGTTGTACGATAAGATATGCCAACATCACAGAATGTTCTGTACACTAATTCTCGCAGACACATCAATGAAAATGGAAATGGAAACGGAAACTACTTTCCATTCCAATTCGGATAAACATTAGGATAAAGAAATCACCGCTTTGCCTTGTTGTTCCAGTTAACTCTTTGTTGGTGCCATCTGCAGCAGGGGATAATTTCCTAGCTCACTTACCAACACAATCTATTTGTGTCACGATTTATTTGAATATGATTTTGTTGAGTCCATCCTGGAAAAAAAAATAAATACCCGTAACACTTCTTTGTTACAGTAAGTCCGTGTGATGATGATGGCGCAAACTTTTCCTGGAATACAAAATAAATGACACACCATCAAACAAAAAAAAAAGCAACGTACCTAAGTGTTCCGTCAAAGGGTTTACCACTTACCCTATTTAAACATTAAAAACCGTATAAAAGGCCTTTGACCAGTGACGCCGTGTAACTTTCAAGCAAATTGAGTTTTAGTGATTGCTATTTAAACTAAGGGTCTTGCGATTAGTAAATTAGGCCCCTCCCCAACTGACTCTTTGAACCTGATTCTGATTTGAAATTTAATGAGTGCGAAGGAGATAGTAGAACTAATTTCTTCTTCATACTCATTGAATTTTGAAAACAGTCAGGTACAATGGGTGTCATCGTGTATAAGGCGAATGTGTTGAGAACTTTTAAGCTGTTTTAAGTGACTGTCTTAATACAATAAGTTCCTCTTGAAATAAAAATTGTATGTTTAATCGTCAGTTTCTTTGTATGAATACAAATCAAAGGCGTTTTCGAAACCTTTAAAATTTGTTCTAAAAGTGGAAAATACTCAAAACATAATCGTGAGCAATAGTTATTAGGTTCGTATGTCTTAATTTCCTTCTGCTATCTTCGCTCTGTTTAACTATTCACTGTCAACTGGTGTTTTTGATTTAATTTGTGGAAGTATACACCTTTTTACAAGTTTGGAAATACAAATAGGGCTGAGAGAATTAATAATTGTACCTGAACAAGAGGGATTTAGAGGGCTAAGAGCGATGAAGTTTAAAATTAAATTTCTTCTGTAATAAAATAAACGTAGAAGTCCCACCGCTCCACACAATTTCACCATTCAACAAAAAATCGGAAGTGATCCATATAGTTTATAAGAATAAGGTGGATGCCACGCCCTCTAAATGGATAATTCCAAATTTTCGATATTTTGCTTTTTATGCACCAAAATGCCGTTGTGCGAAAAATCAAAGTTCTGCGGTGTAGGGAAGTGCTCCATAATTTTGATGATCTAGTTGTTTAGTTGCGGTTTCTGGGAGTTTTTGAAATTCTATATCTCAGGAACCACTTATGCTTAAAAATTGAAATTTGATGAGGCGCATGTGTTTCATCAAATTAGCAAATACTGTGAATTTAAAGTTTTTGACTTAATTGTTACTTAAGTTAGAAGGGAGTCAAAAATCGATTGATTTTATCCCTTTTAGAAATGGTGTAGTGCCGCGAAATTGGGTGGGCGCTCGTTGTGCTCGTTGATTTCTCACTAGCCAACAAACCATAGAATAAGTTTCCGTGTTAACGGGATCCTGGAGCAACACTAGAAATACATTTTTTCACAAGGACCAAAAAGTTCTTTTGTGGCCCACAACATACCATATCATGCATAATAAAATGGACGACTTGGTCACACGAACTTGCTCTTGTGCTTAAGATACTTAGAATTTTATGAATGGATGTTTTTAGAGAAAAATGATCAGAAGCAAAAACTGATTTTTTATAAAGCTAAAAAAACTCCATTAGTAGTTTGTGCTAAAAACAGAATTTTTTTGTGATTTATCAAGCATATATGAATTTATGCATGACCAAAAATTATATGTATATCGTTGTCAGTGATGTCATAATTTCAGAATTTTTGAATGCCTTTTAGGGGAAAACTAAAATTTTCGAAAACTGTTTTTAATATTATTATTTATTTTATTTAATATCATTATTTTTTAAGATAAAAAAACTGTGCGCTCTTAAACGGCTCTTAACTTTACGAGGCTCTTAACTTGAAATTTCTTTGGGGTATTCACCAATCACCAACCACTCACAAGTGTTTTTCGAAGTTCGAAAATGAGAGCCACCCTCTCTTGTTCAGGCATACCCAAACTGTGAAATCAAACTGTTTTCGAACTTGAAGAAAGCTGGCAGTAAGAATCCTTCGGTCAATTTCGTATTTTGCTTGGGGAGCGTTGCTGGTGACGATAACTGGTTTTGGTTTTGCACTCACCGTCAGGGCTGCCACTTTACTCCTTTAGCAGTAGATCTACTGCGTTTTGGCCCAAATGAATATCTACTGCGCAGCAAAACGAATCTACTCCTCTTTCAAAAATGTTAATACTCGTAGTACTTAACCAAAGTTTGTCCCAACCATGTTCACTCACTCTGAATGCATTCAGTGAAAAACTCAAATTCATTTTGGAAGAATTTCCACATTCATCTGAAAATGGCAATAATGATTTTGTTTAAAAATACAATGACCCTTCAGACATAACAAAGTTTTGGTCAAAAGCCAGAATATTTAAAATATTCGTCATGAAAACCGTCATGTTGAAGCAACGGTTGCTTCTTGTGTAGCTGTGTTGCCGATTAATTTTCGGTCGGTTGCTCCAACTGTACTGTGTTTGCGGCAACAGTTGCCTCGTGTGTAGCTAGCATAAGAATTCTCAAAATGAAATGTGATTTTTTGTTTATTTAGTTTAAGAAATTTGTTAATTTTTTTTTAACTGTTGAGTTAATTTTTTTAAAATCTGTTGCTTTCATTCATAAATAAAATGTATTTCTATGATTTGAATTTTGTTTTTCATATTTTAAAATCTACTGCGGTGTATTGCAATCTACTGCGCTTTTTTCTGAAAAATACTTCGCTTGATTATATTTAGGGTGGCAGCGCTGCTCACCGTGCGTCGTTTGTTTAGTTTTCGAATTTTCGAACAAACTATCGAAGAGAGCGCTCGTAAGTTTAGGAGTGGTCGGGACCACTCCTAACTTTTAAGAGCGCTCGTAGATCTTCACTTATGTATATTGCTTGGTGAATAGGTTTATGAGCTTCTTAAGCCTAAGTCTCTTAAACAGGTTCTTACAACCCAGTCGTGCACTCTAACTTAAAAATCCAGTAAAGCTTAAATATTAATAAAGTTCTATATTTGAGGCAATTACTTTCCAAAAACCAATATCAGTATAATAATGGGAAACAACGGTTGGCAAAATAAATTTTGGAAAAACAACAAATTGCGGTTTGTAGGTTTATATACGTTTATTTCGTTCGAAATTAATTTGGTGAAATGATAACTGGGTGAGTTAGATAAGAGCAAAAAGTCACGAGATGAATATGTGAATATGGCAAAGCAAAGTTTTGGAATATAGTTTTTGACGACATGCTAATTCAAATTTGTAATCTTATGACGAGAAATATTTCAAACACTATCGTATTTAATTTTCTTATAAACTCGTTAACAATATTTTTACATTATTGGTAAGCTGCCATACATCTTTAAAGACTTATAGCTTTGGATCACAAGAGCAAGTTCTACCGTTATAATGGCAGATTTTATTTTTATAATCAGTCCCTAAAAATGTAGTTAGTTTCTTAGAAAAGTTTAAAAAAATCCTATCCCGTGATTTAAGAACAATACTATAATAAACGAAATATATATGTAAGTGTGCGTTTTCAACAACATCTCAACCGTTATGCTCAGTGTTAAGAATAACCCAACAACCAACCGACACCCTTTTAACAATACATTTTAAAAAAGAGGTGGCTGACTATCAACCAGGTCGGTATTGGTCGGTACAATCCAATCCAACCCAATCCCAACCAACGACTATGACAACGACGACGACGACGACTCATTTCCTGAAGGAGAGGAAATTGCGATTTCTCGATTTAATGGTGAAGGCATTGTCATTGTCATTTGGCTGCATCGTCAGGCAGGGCCCTTGTTAGCGTGGCCATAAGACTTCGTATTTTCGGTTTATCCAGATGCCCACTAGAAAATACAGCAGTCAGAGTCAGGAAGAACTATACGAATCCGTTTCATTTGGATTGACTGAGTGGTGATGCTGTATACCCGGGATCCCGGGAATACGCTGCTGCTACTGCTACTGCTGCTAGAGTTAATGGATCATAGCAATTTCGCAAATCAGAATTGCATTTTGTTTTGGTTTAACGGTATCATTTTGATGGCTGATGGGTTGTTATACAGGACGTGGATTTTCACAATGACATCCATTGTGGAAGCTATCACAAGGATCAGAAAATTGTTCTCAAATAAGGACACGTTATTTTAGTACATCAGGGAAAACAAGTGTTTGGTAAATGTCCGTAGAGATTGTTAACTACTAACGAGATTTGCCAACGACTTTCTGTGTGGTAGATACTTTATTTGGAAAAGAAGAACTACAAAAGCCATATAAACAGTTTCCAATATAAAATCAATAAGGAAAATATGATGAAATTTTATTCCTACTTAATTTTTCCCAACTTAACTGCAGGATAAGTGATTTTTGTTTTTAATACAGGTTTATTAAATCTGGCGGCTATAATTGCCTGGGCTATGTAAGAGGCCGAACAATCAAAAACTTAATGAAATTGATATTTTATTCATATTATAATAAATGAGTAAAAAATAAGAAGAAAGTTAATACAGGAATAATTAAGTGCTTAACGTTTTATAAATAAATTTCCTTTTGTGATTAAAACCAGTAATGTAATGAATTAAGCAACGAATGATACACTAAACACATCCATTGCTGAATACATGAGCACGATCGAAAATTGCCATTTTATGTTTGACACGCACAGAAGTAGAAGTTAGGTGTACTTTTGCTTTTTTGCATCTCCGCTGAGGCTGCGCCTCAAACGGTCCATCCGCTTAGTCCAATTTTGGCATACTCTTTCTATCTCACGAATAAATAAATAAATGCTTCAATGTTTGCTTTCAGTGCGTCACTCGAAGCGGGCTTGTCATTATAGACATGAGCCTTAACATAGCCTCACAAAAAATAGTCTAGAGGCGTTAAATCGCACGATCTAGGCGGCCAATTGACCGGCCCCAAATGTGAAATAAACTGTTTACCGAACTCGCCTCTTAATTGGTCCATTGTTACGCGTGCTGTGTGGAATGTGGCACCGTCTTGTTGAAACCTCATATCATGCAAGTCAAACTCTTCCATTTTGTTCAAAAAAAGCTTATTATCATCATCGCATTGTAGCGCTCACCATTCACAGTAACGTTGCGATTCGCATCATCTTTGAAGAAATACGGCCCAATGATTCCGCCAACCCATAATCCGCTCCAAACAGTCCTGGTTGCATTGGTAGCTCTTGCAATGCTTCTGGTTGCTCTTCACTCCAAATACGGCAGTTTTGCTTGTTCACGTATCCATTCAACCAGAAATAAGCTTCGTCCCTGAACACAATTTTCCGATAAAAAAATGGATCTTCGGCCAACTTTTCAAGAGCCATTCACCAAAAATTCGGCCTTGTGGTAGGTCGTTCGGCTTCAATTCTTTCACCAGCTGTATTTTGAAAGACTTCACACCTAAATCCTTCTGCAAAATTTTCCACGTAGTGGAGTAACAGAGGTCCAATTGCTGCGAACGGCGCCAAATCCATAATTCACGGTCATCACTAACACTGGCACTCTATGTAAGCTTGTTGGTGGTTCAATGTCCAACAATGTAAATTTGGTGCGAAATTTAGTCACAATAGCCCGAATAGCCTAGCCGTCTCAGTAGGTCGATTAAACTGACTGAAATTTCTTAACAGAACACGCATTTTGATAATAAAATTCAATAATTTGCAAACGCTGTTCGTTTGTAAGACGATTCATGGTTAAATTATAGACCAAACACCAAACTGAAGATGTTTGACAGTGACACAAAACGAAACGAAACGTGCCCGAGCTGTCAAAACCAGTGTTGCCAAAAAGAAAACAGCAAAAATCACCCATATAAGGCAAGTTATGCCATCGTAAGAAAAATCGAACTCGAGACCAAAGTTGACATTACGATGGTGGAGAAGACAAAAAAAGTTGGTCTCGCAATTCTGTCTGTCTGTCTGTTCCACTACAGCCTAAGCGACTCGGCCGATTTTCGTTAAGCCTGGTAGATATCGTTTTTAATTTTTCCCCCCACAAATTTTTTACCAAAAATAACGCGGACCTGCCATACGATTTTTTTTTCGAAATCTTACAAATATTTTTTTTTTCTCAAAAACTTTCCAAAAGATTTTTACAAAAAACTTCAAAAAATTGCATTTGATTAAAGCTAGATAATCGTTGGAAAAAAAATCAAAAAATGGTTATTTTTGGTACCCATCTTGGAACCATTTTTTTTTGTTTTTGATTTTCTAAAAAAACGGTACGACCGATTTTGATATTTTTCTTTATGTTAAAGCTCCCCAACAGTTTCAATATTATTGTGTATTCAAATTTTCAAAAAAAAAAAAATTGTTTGGATTTTAAAAACAAATTTCAAAAATTTTTTTTGAAAACTCAATATTTCGAAGACTCCATGTTTCCCAGTGAGAGTTTAAACTTAAGTTCTGCTGAACCTGAACTGGAGTTTAAATTTGAAGTTCAACTCGTCCGGTTTCACAGTCTTATCTGAACTTCAGTTCATTAAACGTAGTTTAAGTAGATTATTTTCTCTTTCTATCTGTATCAAAGAAAAAACAATCAAGGAAAGTTTGCCTTGTTTCAGTTGTGACCCGTGACAGGAAACAAAAATTAAAAATGAAAATAAATTATATTTTCAAATGTTTGAAGGGGTTGTCGAACTGAGAATTAAACGGCAGAAGTGTCGTTTAACTTAAACTACAGAATGAACTCCGTTCAAGGACTGTGAAATCAAATTTATTGTTGAACTGAAGTTTAAACCAAAAGTGGGGTTTAAACTTCCACTGTGAAACTGGGGGTTAGAAGTTGACAGTTAAAAGCTTTTTATTACAAGATGTAATAAAAAAAATTATTTCGTCTAAAAATAACGGTACTCACCATACAAATCTTAAAAAATGGTTTAAGAAAATAGTATTTTTCTCAAAAAACGGCACATAGAAGTTTGATACAATCTTTTTTCTTTCGGTTAATTTTTACAATCTATAATTCAATAAAAAATATATGAAATGAAGATATTACTGGCTGTGCATACTCGGCATAACGGATTTAAATACATTTTTTTTAAAGAAGCTTCAATATTTTTAATATTGAAAAACATTGCATTTCAAAACTTGAAAAAATAAAATGCACGACTGGGTCGCACGAACTTGCTCCTATGTAATAGACTAGGAATTTCAAAAACGGATGTTATTAAAAAAAACTGTTCATAAGGATAAAATGAATTTTTTAAATTCTTTTAGTAGTAAGAGATTAAAACAGAATTATATGCAAATATGAATTTATGCAAGAACAAAAATTATAAGTCGTTGTAGTGGTTCCTTAAAAAAAAAAACACTTTTATGTAAAAAATTTTTAAAACATTTTTAAGAAAAAGTTTTGGTACGCCAACCTTAAGTTTTTAGTATTGTACGAATAAGAGTCTAATTTCCAAAACAAATACCAAGCCGTTCTTGAGATATGGAATTTTTCAAAAAAAAACAAAAAAAAAAAAAACTTTTTTTTCTAAAAATTGAAAAAATATTTTTTTTTTAAGTTTTGAAATGCAATGTTTTTTAAACTTTTTAGGAGCTTCTTTATAAAAAATTTCATTAAAATCCGTTATGCCGATAATGAGAAATTCAAAATTCGAAAAAATCGTTCTATGGTAGGTAAAGTCAGTAATATCTATATTTCAATTTTTTTTTTTAATTATAGATCGTAAAAATTTATTAAAAGAAGGAAGGTACCGTTAGTTTTAGATAAAACACAATTTTTTTCTCAAATCTCGTAGATTATGTTAAGAAACTTTTATTTGTTAAGTTTGAAAAAAATCGATCTTGGGGTTTTCGAAATATTGAGTTTCCAAAAAAAAATTAAAATTTTTTTTTTTTTTAAATCCAAAAAATTAAAAATTGAAAATTTGAATGTGTAATAATATTCAAACTTTGGAGGAGCTTTGGCATAAGAAAAATGATTTAAATCGGCTGTACCGTTTTCGAGAAAATCAAAAACAAAAAAAATAGACCCAGGGGGTTTACCAAAACTAACAATTTTTTGGAAATTTTTTTTCAACCATTAGCTAGTTTTAACCAAATGAAATTTTTCAAATTTTTTTAAAAAAAATCTGTTCGACAGTTTTTGAGAAAAAAAATATCTATAAAATTTCGAAAAAAAAAATCGTATGGCAGGCACCGTTATTTTTGGTCTTAAGAAAAAAAAAGAAAAAAACGTGTGGGGGGAAAAATTAAAACCCATATCTACCAAGTTTGAAGAAAATGGGCCGAGTCGTTTAGGCTGTAGTCGAACCGACAGACAGACAGACAGACAGAATTGCGAGACCCACTTTTCTGGTCTTCGCTATCATCGTAATGTCAACTTTGATCAAAATCTCGAGTTCGATTTTTTTTTACGAATGCATAACTTGCCTTATAGTACCTATAAGTCGCAAGTAAAAATATTATTTTAATTTAAAAAAAAAAAGAATCAGAATTTTGAGTGCTGTTTATTATTAACATAATCTACTATACGGGTTGCGGGTGTGACACTTTTACGCTGTGAAAAGTCTATTTTGTTTTTTTTTCCAATTTTTTTTTTTTCAAAAATTCAAAACAACTTTTTAGGATCTTTAGAATAAAAAAATATCAAAAACCGCATAAGTTTTTTTTTTTGAGAAAATCGAAAACTAAAAAATGGTTCTATGGGAGGTACCGTTTATAACCATTCTTTCAGCCATTATCTTTACTTAACTATCTTCTACTAAATGAAATATGTATTTGTATTTAGTTTTTAAACCTTAGGACTAGTTTTTGAGAACAAAAATATTTTCTTAAATTTCGTGAACAAAATGGTTTGTCAGGTACTGTTACTTTTGGTCTCGTACCGCCGCGCCCTCATGCTTGAACCACAAATCGTCTAGGAGGTCCATACAGTTCAATTTGGGCCATACGAAATTGGTTATCATCGTTCTGTGGCCTTAACCAAATGACAGTGACCAACCCTCACTAACGTTGTTTTCGAAATTTGTTTTCGAAAATGGAAATTATTCACCACGTTGCTAGTGCTCTGAGAAGGACGATTATGTTGACTGTAAAGTTGATGAAGTGCGCGAAATGTTGTACGGACAGAAGACCCAATTTCATAAAACAATTTAATCATTTCCCCGTTGTTGAATTTTGCATAACTCCAAGTTGATTTGGGAAGACAGACTTAATAAATGGCAGCCAAATTGAAAGAATACGCTGCAGCAATATAACTCAAATCACCTGTCAAAGTTGAAAAACTAAGTTGGAAGAAAAATTGTTGCTTAAATTCCGGCACCAATTTTCAACCATAATTCTGCAAATTCATTGGGATCCATTTCATAACATAATTTGGAAGGGTTCGTAACCGTCAAATGCGTTTGCATAAGAATTGACTGATGTTGACCGAACAGAATTTGTGCAAGCTTGAAAATTGCCTATTTGACGATTGCAATATCTGCCTTAAAAAACTACGGTCATTTGACGATTCCATTAACGTTGCATTGACGTTTTTGAAAAAGGTTACGTGTTTAAATATTGATTTAACTATTTCCAAGAGAAAAAATGAAAGAGCGAGAATGCTAAAGCCGCCATGAGACTTAAAAAGTTGTGGTCTTGTCCCTAGGCCAGTCCTAGTTGCTACATTTTTGAAAGCTTATACTCGTACATGCGATGCCTTCCAGGAGTTTTCTTTGATTGATTTTCAAATTTTGTTGTTTGCACCTGATTCAGGAAAAAACAACCTTACAGGTAAATCTGTTGCGTCATGCAATGCCTCATCACTTGCCAGATCTTTATTTTGATGAGGATACAAAATATCTACTTTCTATAAGCTTACTGTTTACTGTGACTATTTTTCCTTCTCATTGAATACACAAATGTAGTTCGGATGCCTACGCAGGAAACAAATTGTCATCTTTCATCAATAGCCGCGCCCACGTAAAACCATCCTGAAAAGGCAAACGTCAGAAACCTACAAATCCAAAGCCACACAATGCGGAGGCAGCCTAATTAAATGTTCCACTCAACTTAGCCGCCAGCCAATTCTTCCTTGATGTTGATTGTGAGTGATGCTGATACCAGCACATGGATGCAGCAATGATTCAGATAACTTTTTGAACAGGATTATAATCAGGACCTTGCCCATCATTGCACGCACAGCACATTATCCCTTCACCTGATTATGTCGTTTTCCCAAGGCAGGTAGGATTTCTCTGCTCCGCTCCCAGATTTACATAGATTTAATTAAGATTGAAAGCCCAAGAAGGAGAACGAAGAAGAAAGAAAACCGTTAAGGAGCATTATCCTTTCGAACGGTAGGTACGTACTATGTAAGTATACAGTATAGGTTGGTATATTGATCTGATTAATTTTTTTTTCAGCGCTCCTTTTTTTCTTGCTCGGAGAGCCAAAACGGATTTGGAAAGATGGCTCGACCTCGATTAAGATGTGAACCAACGCAATTTATTTTTACAGTTTTTTTTTCCTGTTTTTCTTTTCATCCCTCCCAATGATTCTTCTATTTTGTTTTTTTTTGTTCGTTTTCTGTTGTTCTTGAAATAATTTCTTAGTGAATTTATGTTGCCCCAGCGAACTATTACAAAATCAATCGACTGATTTTTGAGAGAATATGACGGTATCAGTGGACGCTGCCGCCGCCGACAACGGATGATGATGCAGGGATGAAAATGCTTCAACCGAAGTATTAAACTGAAGAATTTTAAACGAACTTTTCAATAAAGGGTGTTTTTATTTTTAAAAGGAAAATTTTATTTTTAATTTGGCCAAGCACTTATGACAGAAAATTAGCTTTGCAATAACACCATTTCCATAGCCATTTATATTATTTGAAAATGTGTTGTATAATTTTAAATTGGTTAACCTCTAAAGAAAAACAACAACAAACGATTAGTGAAGAAAAATAAGTTGGTACTGGAAAAGAATAATTTAGTGAAAATGGAGTTTCGGATGTTGAAACGTAGGAGGTGTTTAAATGATGTCCGAAAAAATGTACACTTATTGACAAAAGTCTGCGTACACCTTAAAATTCACAAGTCTTTTTAAGAACATGCGGAAAAAGTTGCTTAAAGAGAAACAGTTATGCATGTTAATCTTTCTTCATGTTTCCAGCTTTACGCTGCGCAGATTTTGTCCCCCAAATTATGCACACTTAAGAATAACCGTTGACTAATTTATCAATTTCTGAGTTTACAAGGTGACAAAAGTCTGCGTACACGATCTGTAAGTGTTATCTCTTTCAAATGTAACGGTCCCAAAATATTTTTTTTAGTAAATTTCATCTCTAGGTGCTTTGGCATATGGTCTAAGAAAAAAGTTAAGTTCGTTTTGAATATTTAGTGATCTGTGTCCAAAATGAGGGAAAAAAACAAGGAACTTTCCAAAGCACTGCGGGAACTTGTAATTAAGTACTATTCGGACGGAAAATCTTTGCGTGAAATTGGAAAGCTTATTGGAAGACGACATTCCACAATCCAAACAATACTTAAAAACTATAAAAAAAAGGATCATTGAATTCTAAACGCCGATCAGGACGTCCACGAATATTTACCGCTCGCGAAGAGAGTCTTATGGCACGAAAAATTACCAAAAATCCAAGGTTGACCGCATCAGAACTGAAAGCAGAGATGCTAGAGGACACCGTTAAATTTTGTGATGGAAACACTGTGCGAAGAGTGTTGAGAAGAAAAGGTTTTCGCAGTAGAGTGGCCAGAAAAAAACCCCACATTAGTCAAGTCAACAGGAAAAAACGGCTAGACTTCGCTAATTCTCATCAACATCATGGAATTGACTTTTGGCAAAAGGTCATATTCAGTGATGAATGTAAATTTAACATTTACAATAATGATGGTAAGGTTAGAGTATGGCGTAAGCCTAATACAGCGTAAGAAAAATCTAACATAGTTGGCACAGTGAAATATGGTGGTGGTAATGTGCTCGTATGGGGTTGTATGTCGGAGGCGGGGGTTGGAAATCTTGTTTTTATTGATTCAATAATGGACCGGTTTGTATACTTGGATATCCTAAAAAATAATCTAAGAAAGAGTGCCCAAAATCTAGGATTAGAAGGGTCGTTTGTCTTCCAACAAGAACGGAATGGCTTTTATATAACACAAAACAATTAAAGACGCCACCCCAATCTCCTAACAAGAACCCCATAGAGCACCTATGGGACGAACTGAAGAGGCGTCTGAAGAAAAGACACATCACCAACAAGAAGCTCTTAAAGCAAGCACTTGAAGAAGAATGGTCCTTAATTGAGCCTTCTGTCACAAAAAAACTTGTGGAATCCATGCCAAGAAGGATGAAAGCTGTGTTACTGGAAAAAAGGAAATACAACTTCTTATTAATAAGAAGCTTTTTTTTAAAATTCAAATAATAACGATACCTTCCCGTAAGAATGTACTAAGCGACACTTTTTTCGAAAATGACTTTTTGATGTGGAACTATACTAGAAGTTAAGCGCCACATTTTGGCCCGGGTTTCACTGCCCTATCATATATGCAAAAGAAACTAGAGAGAAAACAAAATTGTAGCAACCGCCAAGTTTTCTCACTGGAATAATGTTGCTCCCTGAAATTTGTATTATCCGCCAGTAAAATTATGCTAAGCGACATTTTTAAAAATCTTATTGTCTTAAGCAACCATACCTCCACAAAAAAAATTTGTTAGATGTCGCATAGTTTAACCGAAATTGTCGCTTAGTACAATCATCCAAATAAAACTTGATCCATTTTTGTCGCTTATAATACTCCAGATATGGTGTTTTTTGTTGTTGTCATCGTAATCCTGAAGTGTCCTTTTTGAAATCAATGTTATATTACTTTTTATATAGATTTTTATTTATTTTATTGTTAATGAGAAGAAAAATAAAAAATGAATTAAACGACACATTTTATTTCATACCTTTATTTTTTGTGACCATTACAGTGTTTTAAGCGCCATTTAACATTGTATCAAGCGCCAATGTTTTGACCACGAAAATGTACTAAGCGACAAAAACTTCTTATCTGATTAAAATTTCGGTTTTGCAATGATGTCAAGTTATGTATTGTAAAAATCCCTCTCCAAAACTGTTTCTTCCAATATAATACACAAAAAAATAACTAAATGAGACGTTTTTTTCGTTTCCTGATTAATTTTTAAAATGTCGCTTAATACATTCTTACGGGAAGGTATCGATAATATCTAAGTGTACGCAGACTTTTGTCATCTATTTTTTTAAGAATTTGTAAAAAGTGAATTTGTTATTTAGTTTTTACTTTTTTTCTTAATGATTTAATTTGTTTATTAATTTTTGAATTAAAATTGAGTGAAATATATCATTGTTTTGAATTCAGCAGATGTGAATACAATAAAAAATCGTGTTTTTACCAAAAACTACAAGTGTACGCAGACTTTTGTCAATAAGTGTATGTTAGCAAGCTTGAGGGTGTGTTCGTTGGTATTTATTTAGTTATATTTTGCCTTCACTTACCCAAAGTGTGAGTGCTCCGCAATTTACAGAACAAATATTTTTTTAAATGCGAAATTGTAAACCATACCATAATTCCGTTTTTAAACTATTGACACTGCCATTAATTTTGTCACAAAATGTTAAATGAATTTACATGAATTCGAATAGTTTCGATTAGTATGTTTTATCAGTACAATGGCATTTCAGACATGTCGTGTAAATGCGGCATTTTGCTGATTTTATAAGACCACTGACAGAATGTTTTTATATTAAATATTGTGTGTTTTTTTTTCTCTAACACTCAAAAGAATTCAGTATGTTTTTTACAGATGTAAAAGTTCAAGAAATACAATATGTAGTAAAATTAGGGATACGAGAACATTATTAAGCAGATTGTAGGAAAATACATAATTTTCGTAATTTTGTAGCATAATGTATATTGTATACTCAAGTGTGTAAAATTCCAAAATTCAATAGTGAGAACAACTCTAAATCAACTTTATCTGCATTTTCACGAATATTTCAACTCGATCTGCACTTTCATGAGTATTTCAACTCCAGCTTTAAAATGAGATACAAGTCTTTCGAACACATCCGTTTAATTTACTATTTACTACTTAATTCAACAAGTAGTAAGGTTTTGATACATAATACGGTGATACCAACTTTGGGAGTTTATTAAAGGTGAGTTAAAGAATGAATAAAGCGTTTGTTGCTTGTATTACTGCGCTAGCTATAGATTACCAATAACACACGGCTATTATTAGAATATAAGCAAAGTTTTAAAGAAAAAATACTAATACACAAATAATAAAAAAAAATTAAAAAAAATATTTTGAGGAGACTTTAGCCATTATTTGTTGCATAATTTATTTCTTAAAAGTATGTTTACTAATATTGGTTGCACAAAATTCAAAATTGAATTGAACGATTTTGATCATCGATTAAAAATTTCAAGAGATTTGCGTGCCGCAAGTTAGAAACATTTAAATTAACTCACACTTTGGAACACAAATAAAAGTAAATATATCCTTTGAAGAGATAGATCGAAAGCGAATAAAGCTTCAAACAGGTCTCTACGATTAAGGTGACTAAATATATTAATAAACGATGAGAATACCGAGACAATACCAAACTTTCAGAGCTCTGTCCAGAACTAAAGTATGTTTTATAGTGAGCACCTGTCAGTTAAGATTCAATCTCACTACTTGGCCCACCAAGCGCTGTGGGTTCAATTATCAGCTATTGAACAAAGCTCCCAGGACGGAGTCCCAGTTGCTTTTTATCTTTGGAAGAAAAGTAGCCACTCCTTTCCAGCAGGTGCAAGTTCTTGATTCCTTGAAAAACCAACTCAACATAGCTACCAATCAATGTTTCGTTACGGTCTTGTCTCAGAGTACAAGCATCAAACATCTCCATAGGCAGTACCACCCTTGGTCCGGGTTTTTTATATTATTGGTAACAATAGCTAACCGCGTGACTTGGTTAGTATAACCACAGCCACCTCGTGCTCTCTTTACGGGGGGCCTACCCAATTAATAATGAGTCCAAGGTTTTTACACCCTGGGGGCTTTAATTAGCGGGGATAAATTCAATAGATCTCATTATTCCCGAGGTACCCAATTTGGGTTATTTTCAATATAAATTAATAAATTAATTTAAATTTAATCAATATTTTGAAGTTATTTTAAAAATATCTCCAATAATATAACATGCGCTTAAAGAATTAAGCAGAGTTATGAAGTAGAAACTCCGTGATGCAGACCAACCACAATTTGCACCAATAATTATGATTAGTCTTTTTCGCCCTACAACGAACTAGGAATGATAGTCCTAAACAATCTTTCTTAATCTAATGGCACTGTGTAGGACCATCGATTATCCGGATTACTGAAACCAAAACATCGAGCAAAAGAGAATAACTATCTCAGTTACTTTTCTTTATGTTTTGGCAGTGACTTCCCCTAATCACTTTATTTTTTTTTTCTTTGTTCGCCTTGCAACGAACTAGGAACGATAGTCCTAATCTTTGTTCACCTTACAGCGAACTAGGAACGATAATCATTATCTTTGTTCGCCTTACAACGAACTAGGAACGATAATCCTAAGGGTTTTCTTAGTTGCATAAATCCCCAGCTAGGCTTTATAGCCGGAGAAATAGTCTAAGCCTCCGCACCACGATAAGTTAAAACCCATCGGGGAGGAGAGCTCCGTCCAAGACATCTTAATGCAAACATTAAAAATTGTTTTTGGACGGATTTCTGAACATCGCCATCATACAACTGCGGCTCGCGGAAATTACGCCAGAATTTATTTTTGGAAAAAAACGGCAGAAAATGTTGCTTACTCAAAATTAGAAAAAAGGCCAGAAAATATTTTGGAAAAAAAGCCAGAAATGTTGGAAATTTATACAGCTAGGTATGGAAAAAGAGCTAGAAAGCAAAATAGAAATTAGGCCAGAAAATTAATTTATTCTGATCTAAATGAAAAAAAACCGCAGATTTTCTTTTTTGGAAAAAAGGACAGAAATTCTCGAAAGATTGCCAGAAAAGATTAGTCTGTTCTCCTAGGAAAAGAGGCCAGAATTTGTATGAGAAAAATGTTGGTGTTTAAAAAAAAAAATAAACTGACGTAATTTCCTCTGGCTTAATTTCCGGGAGCTCCGGAAATATTCGAGAAGAGAGCGAACCAATGAACAAAAGATAGCTTTAGGTATGTAGTGATCGTTAAATATGTAATTAAGATCTAAGTCTAACGAATCCCAGCACCATATGCTTTTAAAGTGTATTTTGTCAATACATTAATAGTAAGTTAATTGTCAATAATAATCCCTAAATCCTTTATAACTATTATAATTATTATTTTTTTTAGAAAATGAAATAATATGTACTACACTTATCCACATTTAGCTTCATTCCCTTAATTTACACTATTTAACAAGTGTGTTTAAAAATTGTTGTAATGAATGTCCGTTACATGTATTATTAACATTTTGAAACAATTTAAGGTCATCTGCCCTCTGAAAAAAAAGAAGAAGTTATTTATTAATAATAAAATAAAAGGGCTAAGTACTCCAGATGTGTCATAAATTTTACAAGAAATTATATCACATAATCTGACACATGTGATAAATAAGACTCAATCTACTTTCACAAAAGTTACCATGTATGCCATACTTTTTTTTTGTTTAAATAGGAGAAGATCAGGGTCAAAGTCAGTGTAGATAGCATCAATATGGTTCCTCTTCTCCATTTCCGGAAGATTCTAAGACGCATAATCTGCAAGATTAATAGTCGTGGATCTTCCCTTGAGGAAACCATGTTGATGCTCAAATCGGTCATTAGTGTCATTTCAGTTAAACACTCAACTTAACTTTGACAATTTTTTCAAATAATTTTGGAATAGATGACAAGATTGCCCCAATAATCATTAATATTTGACTTATCATCGTTTTAAAAAATTGGTGTTAAAAAAGAATTTCGCCACTCGTTGGGAAAAATACCACTAGAGAGAAAAAGGTTGTAAAGTTTAAGCAACGGTTTGGCAATATTTTCAACAATTTTCCTTAAGAATGATGGAAAGATGGAAACCATCGATTTGGTAAATTTTTGGACCTAAGGTAACAAAGCTTGGCATACGGTTTCTTTTTCAAAATAAAATAAACTATTTGTATTTTCAAAAACTTCCATAGGCACATTTAAAAATGAAATGCACGCTTAGGTTAGCTCTTATGTAAAAGACTAACAGCCTTATTTACTAACTCGTTTAAGCGACGGAGTAAAGTTACTTCGACTTTACAACGGCTCTTATCCTGAAAACCTTATTTATTATGAAAAAGCACGAGTGGAATATGCTAAAACTGGTTCATAGGAGGTTTAAGGCCGTTTTAGTATCTAAATGTCGTTTTGAGATGACATCTTGTGAAATTTACAAAAAGGAGTGTAAGCAATTTTTTTCTTTTCGTTTCTTACTAAGACAAAAAGGATAGATATTTTGCATTAATAAATTATTTATATTTTCCAAACGCTCTAACAGTTGTACGGTATTGGGAACGCAATGTGGTTGGTACATTCATTTATTGGATTTGAACTTTATACAATCCAATTTTAATAAAATGAATAATAATGGAAATCAGCTGGGGTTTGCTTACGTGTATAATAACCAGAGTTTTAGATTGGTGACTTTTTTTGGTAGTATATTTGACATAAGGAAGGCGTAGCTAAAACGGCTAAGAAAATATATTATAAATAAGGATTTGTTTGACGTGGCGTAAACCCGAAGTAAGTGCTTCGGCTCGGTTTAACTATTCCGAGGTTGAACCCAGTATTAATGAAAAATAATAAATAAGGCTGTAAGAATTTAAAAGATAAATGTTGCTAGAGAAAAATGTTCATAACCATGAAATTCATTTTTAAAATGTCTGAAACAACCCATTTAATAGTTGAGCTAAAATACGGATGCCATGTATTTTTGCAAAACCAAGTATTAGTTTATTTAAGTTTCTTTGAAAAATAAGCTTTTATAAACAAAATTAAGACATTACTAAAAGAAATGATGGAACTCCAACTTAAAATTTGTATTACTGTAGACTGTATGAATAAAAAAAAATAAATTAAAAAAAATATTGACCTGTTTTTGAGATATCAAATAAAAATATTTTTGTTTTAATTCAAAAATAGGTAGAATGTTTTTCTTTAATCTGTGAATCCGTTTTTTTTTTAAGTATTTTATAAAACTTGGAAAACACTTTTTATATGTAGTTGATCTTAAAAAAAAGAAGAAAAACACATTAAAAATGCTATCTACCAAGTTTAAAGAAAATAAGCTGAGCTGTTTAGGCTGTACGCTGTAGTCGAACAGACAGACATAATTGCCAGACCCAGTTTTTTCGTCTTCCCTACTATCGTAATCTTCAGTCTGATCAAGATCTCGAGTTCGATTTTTCTTACAAATCCATAACTTGCCACAATATTACTTACATATAATTCGCAGGTAAAAATTGTGGCTTAGACATCAGGGGCCTATTTCACAAATCATACATTACATACAATGTATGATTTTGTCAGGTTTGATGTATCATTTCTGTTTCATAGAATTCTTGTATGACCACTGTCATACAACATTGTAATCGACTGGAATATTTCCAATGAGATTCTGTAATTTGATGTAATGTATGATAATCAATTTATTGTAATGATGTATGTAATGTATGTGATGTATAATCTGTGAAACAGGCCCCAGGTGTATCATGGTTGAACCGACTTTTCAAACTCGACTGAAGAAGTCAAATTAGTTCCTTCAAACAAATAGGATGGTTGGTCTATAAGCTGTTGATCGTAGAGCAGGAATAAGACTATATAAAAAATATTAGATACTCATTAATATTTCAGCATTCTTTAACCCATAGATGTTTCTAAAAGCTTTGTCGAAGACAGCTCTAATGCAAGATTACGAATAAAAATTACTACAAGGTTTAAAGTAGAATCTAGTTTTTGCAATTAATTGGTCAGCAATAGATTTTTTATGAATGTTGAAAAAAATTCATAAAAAAATTTATATCTGGCTAATTACTTAAAATAGTAGATTTTTTATCAGGATCTAGTGCTCTTTCGGTCTTTGGGATGGTATATAATTTTTGCGAATATGTCAGAAATGAGCTGCCAAAAATCGCTCGTTACCTTGAAAAAGATTAAGACTTGATTACGTATTTTCTATGGCTGATCAATTTCCTAAGCTAGTTGATCATTTTTGACCAATTAGATGGCATTCTTGTTTTTTTAGGAAAATTTCATATGTAGGGTGCCAACATCCCAGAGCCGGTTATTTACCTAAATAAATTCTTTACACTTATTTTTATAACACATGTTTTTGGCTACAGGCAGGATTTTCACTAATTTACTAATGCTAAGAAATTGTAAGGATAGTGTTGAAAATGTCCGTGACATACGCCAGTAAGAACTTGAAACATTTCAGCACCACTGTGAATCCAAAACTTGAATTAATATTTTGGTGTTGTAAGGCGTTAACTCGTATCACCGGGGTAGATGGAAAAAGCAATGCATACTTAGAAGATTATAGTCGGCATTGAGTTTGGAGGACATGCCAAGCCCAATACTTACGCAAGACACTTGGAATTAAGTGTCTTATTTATTGGAGAAAATACGAGCCTTATATCTAAGCAAATTTCCATCACAACTCTATTTCCAAGTGACTCATACATAACTTTTCCATTAGTTGTATAGGCTAGACTCACTCACGCCTTTGCATTAACAAGCATATTTCATAGGTGAACCAGTTGAAATCTTGTGATTTATTTTGCATATTTCATAACTCAATACGCCGAGTTTCCATATAAATTTTGTTTAAACGGATGTTTAACGAATAGGTGGGAAACGAACCCAAATATCTGGTATGACAGTCCAACGCAAGCACTAACCATTTATAAGTCTTAATAGATACATGAAAAAGTTTTATGATTTAGAAAATATATTTTGAATGTATCTTATCTAAATACTTCATTTAAAGTATTTTGCTATCCCTGGTGAAAGACGTCTTGCTAAATTGTATCTTTCAAAAAGATTAAAAAAAAATATATAATTGCTTTTACAGCTAAAAAAAACAATGTGAGCTATAGTTTCTTTCGACAGGATTTCTTAGGGGTGAATTTCTTCGTCTCATGGAGCTATTTTCCAATTTTATAAATTTTTTTCTTTTTTTCTTGAATGAGTAAGAGTATGAAGAATCGGTGGCGGCGGCGGCGGCGGCGGCGGCCTTTCCGACCATTTGAGCAATTTCTTCAAATAAATTAACCAAACTGAGTTAAGTATTAACAAAAAGGTCAAATTTAATGGAGTGAAAACAAAAAATGAGAGTAATGTTATTTTTTTTTTTAAATTATCGAATGTCTGATGATGAGATTTTAATACCGTTTTACTTTTTTTGATATGTCGGCAAGCGTTTAAGAGTAGAAATAACTTTGAAAAGTTGACCTTCAGTCCAGAATGGACTAAATATAATACGAGTATAAGGATTTTATAGAAATATAATATTATGATAGATATAAGTGAACACAGAAAAGTGTGATGGGGGGGAATTTCAGTACCTTTAGCTCGATTCTGGATACATGCATTTGTTGCTAAGTGGACCATACTTGACAGGCGCCTTCAAGAATGGGGTAAACAAAGTTTATGTTAAAGTATCGGGGCATGCAAGTCTCAAGGAATTCTTCAGTCCATGGTTTTACAAAGCTGAGTTTAGAGTTTGCTTTAGGAATAATCTCAATATGTGTGAAAAAGTTGAGCTCTCTATCACATAAGACAAAAGACAACAAAGTGGCGAATCCACTAAGCCTTGAATATGGGCGTATAATGGTTAAGGTAGGCACGGTGTAACGGTTTAGCTGATTTTATTTAACGCGACCCGATGACCTGCTCTTCACATGACTTCCTCAGGACCACAGGATTCCCTAAGCCAAGCCATGGAGTGTTAAATAAATTGTCCATGTAGCGAGGTACGGCTCGGCATGCTCGCTTTCACCGTTGGTCAGCTCGTCGGTGGGGTGGGTACATGCACCTGCCACTGGACTACCGTACAATGTTCTCATGCCGAAAAGAAAACGAACAAAAATGGAGAAATGCCGTGTCTTATTTCTATGTCGTTTATAATTCACATTATTTTTTTTTATTCATGTTCATCCTTGTTGGGGATACTAGTTTAACCCAATTACATGTTGTTAGTGTTATGCCTGAACAACATGTAATGTGTAAACCAGCAACCCATGGATGACAATTTTAGAAGGTTTTAATGGAATTAAAACGACATAGACGACGGCAGGGATCGAACCTGTGATGATGAGGTTGACAGGCGAGCACACAACCATCGTGGCACGGCCAAACCCACAAGAACTATTTTTTTTTATTAATTTATCTATTTATGGGAAACCCTGGGTGTTATTTAGGGTCCCAGAGTGTCGCCCTCCCTCTGCTTCCAAGAACATAGAAGCTCCTTGGCTATTGAGCCACTCTCAATATTATTTCTCAATAGCCCCTAATCGAAATGAATAATTCCCTAAGAACTACTCAAATTATTGTCATCGTTTAGCAACATCATTTCACAACACTTCCCTTGCACACTCAGAAAAAAAATCACTCAATCATAATTAAAAACAAAATAAATCCACCAGACAAAACGAAGGACTTGAGGCAAAAACTTGATTTAAAACAATTTATTGGAATTTAATCAAGAATAAGATTTCAGATCATCAGAAAAAATAATAATTTTACTTAGGTTTGGAATTACGGTCAAATTTACGTTTGGTAAATAGAGTACATGAAAGCTCTGTCATGAGTTCGAGTGAAAACAAAAGAAACACAATCTTAATTAAACCGAAAACTGAAAGGAGAAAAAGAGTAAGCGAGAATTGATTCGCTCTTCAAAAATTCAACGTATAACTTAATCAATTGTGGTTTTGCATTACTTTTTTTTTTTTGGGTTTGTTCTGTGATCACTCTCACTCAAAATTAACCACTCCATGAATAAAAAAAAAAAAACTAAAATTAAGAGAATATTTAAAAATTCTTTGCAAAATATCTCATTAGATCAAATGACAAAAATTTTAAGATCGTTGTTAAAGTGCCTAAAGTCTGGGCACTTTTTTTATTAAATAAAAGCGCAACGTTGAGAGTACAATTTAAACTTTAATTGTACTCTACCAAAGAGCGAAATAAAAAATGCTGCCGATCTCCTTGAAAAGTCAAACTATACTAATTTATTGCATCTATTTAAACTAACTTAAAAGGTAAAGAAAGAGAGTAACAAAAGAAAACTAGAAAAATTATAGCCGTTAAGCTTTATGTATGTACATACGTATGCTAGAAATTAGAATTCATGATTTGGTTTACATAATATGTTGCAGTAAATGTTAGCAGTTAATTCGATAAAAAAATAGCAAGTATAAAATAGGGTAAATTATGATTTGTATGCTGCTTGAGCGGAACTTAAAAATAATTATTGATTCATTTATACAAAGTCAAGATTATGTGATATAAAGTTTATGTTGGTTCATATTGAGACTGAACATGCCGGCCACCTTGAAGGTTCACATCTTCAACCATAGTTACATCGGAAGTGGGTAGAGTTTGTTGGCTGTGCGTTTGTAGATACCAAGTTTGGTTTTGACTTCAACCACACGAACGATTCCATCTGAACCAGGGAATGTTTTTATTATCCGACCCATAAGCCATTCATATGGGGGTAGGTTGTCGTCGTGTATAAGAACTATTGCGTCTGCTTTGAGAATTTCTGATTTCTTATACCATCTGGAACGTTCTTGTAGACTTAAAAGGTAATCTCGAGACCAGCGTTGCCAAAATTGTTGCTGAATTTGTTGTAACCTTTTAAATCTAGTGAGTCTTGATGTGTTAACGTCTAGTAGGCAGGGTTCTGGAATGGACGTTAGCGGGCGTCCTATGAGGAAGTGGCCTGGAGTGAGAGGTTCCAGGTCATTCGGCGACGATGAGAGCGGTGTGATTGGACGTGAGTTCAATAATGCTTCGATTTGAGCGGTGAGTGTGCTAAGTTCTTCATAGTTTAGCGTTGCATTTGCTGCTACTCGAATTAGGTGATGCTTTGCCGATTTGACGGCTGCCTCCCAGAGGCCGCCGAAATGAGGTGATCTTGGTGGGATGAATCGCCATTCGATTCTGTCGACTCTACAAAGTTCCCGAATTTCCGTCATGCTTTCGCCATCAAATAGTTTGGCTAATTCGTGCAATTCATTTCGGGCACCCACAAAGTTTGTTGCGTTGTCGCAGAATATTGTTTGAGAGATGCCGCGCCGGGCGATGAATCGTCGAAGCGCTGCAATGAACGAGGCGGTAGTAAGATCGCCGACTGCTTCTAAGTGTACTGCTTTAGTGGTGAAGCAGACGAAGACAGCTATGTATGCCTTTATGATCGTACGAGACCGCGGCTGATAGCGTAGCTTAAAAGGGCCGCAAAAGTCTACACCCGTTGTAAGAAACGGACCTCCTGGTGTTACTCTTTCGGAGGGAAGATTGCCCATAAATTGTTCAACAGATTTTGGTTTGACGCGAAAGCATCGTTGACATTTGTTGAATTCTCGACGAGCCATGTTTAGTCCATCAGGAGGCCAGTACCTTTGTCGAACTATGCCCAGAAGTGACTGTGGAGCTGCATGGAGTGACTTTATATGATAAAAAGAAAAAATAAGATTAGTTAACAAGTTTCTTTTAGGTAAAATTATTTGATGCTTAGAATCATAACTAATAGGAGCATTTTCTAAACGCCCTTGTACTCGGAGCAAGCCATCTCCACCTATAAATGGGCAAAGGTTTCGAAGGCGACTGTTATGGTCAACTTCCTCATATTTTTGAAGGCGGTTGTATTCATTTTTGAATTCTAAGAGCTGCATGTTTAGGATTATACCGTTATGAGCGAGACTACTTTCTTCTACGGTTGGAAGAGTTGAAAGTACTGAGGTAGTTTGAAGTTTACGTGCTTTGTTGAAGAAACGATAGACGTAAGCAAAAATTCGTTCTAGCTTAGGGAATGAGTTATTGTATTTTACATCTGATATGATGCAGTAGAACTGCGGATATGCTGCGACGAGCGCCTTGTTGGATGATTTTTGTTCCGGAACGTCTTCTAAGAAGGAAGTTGCTTCAGCCCTTCGCCAGCCTTCGTGTATTGAGATTAAGAAAGATGGACCTTGGAACCAGAGAGAAGATGATCGTATAAGATATCTGCTGTACACCCCCTAGAAATGAGATCGGCTGGATTATTTTTTCCTGGGACATGTCTCCATTGTTCTGCTTGTGAGAGTTCTTGAATCCTAGCTACCCGATTGGCGACGAATGTAACCCATGAGTAAGATGGTTGAGATATCCAGGCTAAAACAATTTGCGAATCTGTATGATAGAAAATATCGTTGATTTTGAGTTGAAGTATGGTTCTTAGCCTATCAACTAACTCGACCATCATGACGGCTGCTTGGAGCTCTAGTCTAGGTAAAGTTGTCGACTTTATTGGACTGACACGAGATTTGGAACAAATGAGATGACATTTTACTTCGCCTGATCGGCTAAGTGAACGCAGATAGCAACACGTTCCATATGCGACTTTACTACTGTCGGAGAACGCATGGAGTTGGATATCTACATATTCCGAATGGCCAAGGAGATGTCGAGGGCAGGATAGAGATTTTACGTCGTTTAGTTGCTGAATATAGCGATCCCATTGTAGACTTAGCTCGTCTGGTAGTGGTGAGTCCCATCCTAATTTAGATTTCCAGAGTTGTTGCATGAACAATTTACCTTTTACGATGACTGGACCGATTAAGCCTAGAGGGTCGAAGTTTTTACCAAGATCGGAGAGAACTGTCCTTTTTGAAGCTTTATTGTGGATTTCTGGAACATAATTGAACTTGAAGACATCTTGGTGTGGTTGCCAAATCATTCCCAAAGTCTTGACTGCCTCGGAGTTGTTTATGATGATGAAAGGCTCCCTATGTTCTACTGGAGTGTCTTCTAAAATTCGTTCATGATTGGCGCAGAATTTTCTTAGTTCGAACTGCCCCTTAGCCAATAATGAGATGATGTCTGTCTTAAACTGGATAGCTTCCAAAAGATCATTGGTTCCTGTCATGAAATTGTCTACATAGACACCATTTAAAACAGCATGGGCTGCCTTAGGAAAATGAGCCTCTTCTTCTTCGGCTAACTGAACGATACATCTAATGGCTAAGAAAGGAGCAGATGACGTGCCGTATGTCACTGTATTTAAGTGGTAGTATTTAAGCAATTCATTGGGCTGATCCCGCCAGAGAATCATCTGGTAATTTCGATCGCCTTCGTGAATTAGGATTTGCCGAAACATCTGGCGAATATCTGCCATGAATACGTAGGCGAATGTGCGAAAATTAACAAGTACTGTAAATAAGTCAGGCTGTATGGTTGGTCCAACCATAAGCAAATCATTTAGAGAGAGATTTGTTGAAGTCTTAGCGGAGCCATCAAATACTACTCGAAGCCTTGTAGATGAACTGTCTTGCTTGCTTACACAGTGGTGCGGTAAAAAGTAGTTCGATGTTGGTATATCTTTGATTTCTTGCATGTGGTTAAGATCTCTGTACTCGTACATGAACGATGTGTAAGGCTGTTGTAGTTCCGGATTGGAGGCCAGCTTACGTTCCAGGGTTTTAAACCTTCTCGTAGCGATGTTGAGTGAGCTTCCGAGCTGTGACGGATCTCGTCGAAATGGAAGCCGAACAATGAAGCGCCCAGAATTTGTACGTGAGTAGGACTGCTTGAAGTGTTTCTCACACTCTTCTTCCTCTTCGGTAAGAGTCTTAGACGGAGCCTTGTAATCTTCAAGGTCCCAAAATTTTTGAAGAGTCTTTTCTAGACTTGACAGTCTTGGAAGTGCTGTGATTACAACGTGGCAGTTCAGAAGCGATGAAGGTTTTGGTTGCAGCCTGCCAGCGACTACCCATCCCAGTTCGGAATTCTGCAAGATAGGGAGCTCAGAAGCTAAGTGATACTGTTCCTGTCTTAGGAGAGTGAAAAGTAGCTCTGCTCCTATAAGAATGTCAATTTTGCTTGGACGAAAAAAGAATGGGTCAGCTAAGTTAAGCTTCTTTAGTATATCCCACTCATCGACATTGATGAAGCTATCAGGATGGTTGCCAGTTATTTGCGGTAAGACGTAAAAGTTAACTGTAGCAGAGAATTTACTGAATCTTGAGTATATGGACGTGGTGATTAAGTGACGTATGGTGGAGACAGAGTTTCCAATACCGCTAATGGGCAGATCAGTCCGTGTGCGCTCAAGACCAAGCTGTGTAGCACACGATTCAGACATGAAGTGAAGCTGTGAACCTGAATCTAATAGGGCTCTGCATAGGAGAGGTTGTCCGTATTTGTTAAGAGCAATTACAAGCGCGGTGGCTAAAATGATTTGAGATCGATTTTTCGTGTTTTTTGATACTAGTGATGATCCGATAGTGGAAGAAGTGGATGGTTGATCTTTGATTATAGGAGTGGTCATAACAGGTGTAGTGTTTGTATTAAGCGATGTTACTAGTCAGGATTCCTTTGAAGGAGTTTCTGGTTGTGCAGATTTTGCGTTACAATGATCGTGTATCAACGTATGATGCAGTTGGTTGCAAGTACGACACTTGTCTATGCTGCAGGAAGCGGTAAGATGTCCAGTTTTGAGACAGTTTAGACAGAGTTTCAAATTAGTTGCTGAATTATAGCGCTGTTTGGGTGAAAGATCTAAGAATTTCTTGCATCGATATATATTGTGACGGTTGCCAGAACAATTATAGGCACGAGTTTCCAGAAATTTCTTGAGTTCCTCAAGAGTTGGGAATCTATCATGTGAACGAACATCATTCCATTTATCCAATGACAAGCTGTCTAGTTTTGAGCAAACTAAGTAAATTATTAGATCGTCCCAATGTGCTGTAGGTCTACCTAGCGATGTGAGGGCACTGAGGTGAACGTTGAGTTCGTCTAAGAGTGCGCGAAGCTCGGATGCGGAATTTCTCGGAACTTGGGGGAGATTAAATAGTTTTTTAAGATGATCACGAGCTATGACTTGCCTTTTGTTATATCGAGAGATCAGAGTTTCAAGTGCTGCTTCATAGTTGGTTTCTGTAACCTCTAGAGCACGAATGCAGCTGAGTGCTTTTTCACTAAGCGCTGAACGTAGGTAGTGAAATCAAGTGACATTATTCAAGGCAGGATTATTGTGAACTAACGTGACGAATGTTTGATAAAACGATGTCCAATTAATGTAATCACCCGAAAAGTTAGGTATAGGAATCTTTGGAAGGCGAATTGGTGTGCCTCCAATTGTGGTGTCAAGTACCGTATTATTCGAAGTTGATAACCCTGATGGATGCCTGGCATCGCTAATTGAGGTTATTAATACGGGACGTATTTCAAAATAAGTTTCCTCAAACTCGGCTCTAACTGTAAAAGTGCTTTCCATTTCATCAAGTTCCTCAATTTTAGATTGAAGGCTTTCAAAATTATTTTTGGTAGATTCAAGAGATTCCAAACGAGTCTCGAGCTCGGCAATTAGAGCTGTAGAAGCACGGTTCGAAACAAAATCCTTGGCTCTTCCTAATTGACCTAAGATCACTTGACGTTTCGATCTAAGTTTCTCTAATTTTGCCTTAACATCAGACATTGTAATCAAATTTTTGCAGCCTAATCTTAATTCAAGTTAATGTTCGTCGAATTCTCGATTTATTTTATCACTTCACTTGCAAATCATAAAATAATTAAGTACTCACGAGTTATCAACTGTTACCAGAATACAGTAATGTTCCGCTATGTGAGATGAGGTATCCTTCCCGTTATGCTGCTTCAAGCGTGTCACCGTTATCTGTATGGTGCGTTGTGGTTCTTCTTATACCGTTGATGTGGTGTCACCACATCTATTTAAACTAACTAAAAAGGTAAAGAAAGAGAGTAACAAAAGAAAACTAGAAAAATTATAGCCGTTAAGCTTTATGTATGTACATACATATGCTAGAAATTAGAATTCATGATTTGGTTTACATAATATGTTGCAGTAAATGTTAGCAGTTAATTCGATAAAAAAATAGCAAGTATAAAATAGGGTAAATTATGATTTGTATGCTGCTTGAGCGGAACTTAAAAATAATTATTGATTCATTTATACAAAGTCAAGATTATGTGATATAAAGTTTATGTTGGTTCATATTGAGACTGAACAATCGTCTTACGTTCAGTTTGTCAAGCTTTTCAAAATAAAAAAAAAACTTACCGGCTGTCCAAAGTTGGTGTGCACATCAGCTTTGTTGAGACCTGAGCGTTGACTTTTCCTTTTTTTTGTTTTTGTAGCTCGGCTATATACATATGTTAGAGATTTAAAATAAAAATAAGAATAACACTGGCAAATTGAACGTTCGACACGCTTGATTCTCGTTCTTAAAAATATTTAATATGTTATGATGATTTTAATTTCATTGGTATAAATGCTGATTTGGTACACTCCATTGAGGATCAAAGTCTATCTTTGTTGAAGGAAATCTGGGTGGTTTTGTCGATGAAATACTGATCGGGTATTGGCTTAGTTGGTGGTAATGGATCTAATTTGTTTCGCGGAGATTCTCGTCTGGTAAAAGCACACTTGGAAGGGTGCTGGAGGCTTACTTTATGCGTAGCCTGACCACGTGTGAGCATTCGATGGAGGAGGCACGAGTTTTTCGCATGAAAAAATCTTATATCTTCTGTCTTCGGTTACATAAAATCAGAGTGGTAACGCTGCTTGGGGCAAGGGAAACAATCACAAAATTCTTGAAACCTCGGAAAGGCAGAATTTGGATGGTTTGCCCTTGTTCTAAGGTTAAGCACGCTGAACCACCTGATCATGCGAGAGTTCTGGCTCTGGCTAGGTGGAAGTACGATCTCTCGCCACTAGCAATGAACACTCTACACAGATTTTTTCGTGATGACTCACAGTGGCTTTAAATTGATTCGAAGAGCGCACGGAGTACGGCACGCTTGTTTGGCATTAACGCAGATTGCTCGACACGAGTTAAAAATCTGATCGCAGCAATTCGTCTTGAGTTGATTTATCGAGGTTAAACTCGACGCCCGCGAAGATTGTTGAAGTTTCCAATACCCGAATAATCCTGGGTTGGATTCTTTTTAACTTCACTTATTCCAGCTCAGAACTACTGATAAGTACGATTAATATCGAGTTTATTGTATGATATGTACGTAAACTTAACTGGATCGAATATCACGTGTCGATAAAGATATTTGTAGTCTACAATCACTTGGTCTAGGTACGAGTTACGTTTTCGATGAAGGTTGGCAGAGAAAAAAGACATGGAAGAAATTCGGAAATGGGAAATTGAGTTGTGAATTAACTAAACTGCTGCGCAGTTCACTATGTTCGAAATTTCGCAGATCGTTATCAAATTGTGAGGCACTGGTTACATGCTGTATGCGATGTTTTGGAGTAATTT
This sequence comes from Philhelius festivus, assembly GCA_963931855.1. Lineage (NCBI taxonomy): Eukaryota > Metazoa > Arthropoda > Insecta > Diptera > Syrphidae > Philhelius > Philhelius festivus. The sequence goes on along the minus strand of OZ007554.1, from coordinate 185,254,355 downwards.
ACATTTTGCATTTATAGGGCTGGACTGCACCACGGAGAGTGATTGATTGGCATTTGGCAATATTTAGCTCTAGGCAATTTTTCAGGTACCAGACAGAGAAACTAGGTCCAAGCCTGTGTCGAAGAGTTGGTCTTAAAAAACTTTGAATCGTTGGCGTAGAGTGAAATATTTGATGACCATTTCAATATCGTTAATAATAGGAATAAAAAGTAGAGGTCCTAAGTGGTTGCCTTGTGGGACCCCGGAAGTAGCTAACAAGTCATTGGAAATGGTAGATCTGAAACTATAATTTGTAGGTACGGTTTTTCAGGTAAGAAGAAGTCCATCTTGAGAAGATAGGATCAAACCCAAGGGTGGACAGTTTGCTAAAGGTGAGTCAGTCTAATTTAGGCCAAATTACTTGGAAATCACCATAAAAATAGTTAGCTCATTTAAGTTTTTCAGAACTAAGCAGGTTGATAGAAAACAGATGTTGGCGATTGAAACGCTTGTGGGCCAACGATAGGTTTCATGTCCGGATTATACGGCCTGTTGTCCAAAGGTAAAGAAAGGACCGCCCGTGTCCATGGGTTATGTCTTTGGGCTTACTCCTTACCCCACGTCAACTGATGATTTCCCTCAAATGACAGCAATACCCGAAATGTCAAAAGATAACAATCTTAAAGATTTTTCATATTTGGTTCGTGAGAGTACTTTCCCCACTTGATGCTACTCAAAAGCTTGATCTATTAACAAGTGCTATAAGGTAAATACTAGAGCAATCCTGGAGATGTTGTGGATAGGATCAGGTATGATGAAAAGAAATGCATTATTTATTACAGCTGGTATGTTGGCGCATGCGGATTCGTCTAAGAAAATAGATTATGAAGCAAATTTATCAACTATAAGCCTATAGTTTTTGGCCGGCTGTAAGCCATAGCCAACAGCCAACATAGCCACAAAAACCCTTGTGCGTGAGTGAATTCTAAAAAAAAAGTTTTATAAAGACCTCGGGCTTCTACCTATGAAGCTGTAGAATCTATCAACCAGGAGTTTCATTAAATTCTGGACAAAGCCGACAAAGCCTGTTATAAGTGCGATGTAATATTGTGGTCAGCAACTTCGATGCTAAAGTCGGAAACGAGGACATCTTTGGCGGATTAGTTTCTAAGCACAGTGTTCTCAAAATGTGAACAGTTGACGGTTTACCACCAGAATACTTTGAAGAAGCTACTAAATAGTACTGTAATAAGTGTACTAGGTGTACTTATGCCCTGTCAAACTACGCACCGCCAATTGCAAATATCCGATATCTAAGTCTTGCATACGTTTATTAGGTCAGACGTCGACTTTGACTGCTTTTAATAAAATTTAGAGCACGTCAGTCAAACGAAAAAAACTACTTGTGAACTACCCAAAAGAAAAAATTCGATGTTGCACGTTTTAGCAAACCTGGAGTTGCCAGAATCTAAATATAGCATCTGAGAGAGCCTCTTTACTGTGCATTTACCAAGTAAAGTAATCAGTGGTCCCAGGACCACGTCGAAACCAACTTAAGCCATCAACCACCCGAGTGAAAGACCTATTGATATGATGATGAATGCGATCAATTGAAACAAGTGACAGAAAATGCAAGGCGCTAGGAAAAATAGGAAAGAAGGTCAGGCTTAGAAAGAAGTATTCAGCTGGGCAAATAAAGGAGATTGTAAAATCTTGCCGTGGAAATACCACGCGGAGATTTTATTAAATAGAAAAGCAACTTCTTGCTCGTTAGAAGACCGGAAAGCAGTGTCCAAATTACCGCATCAGTTTTCGAGTAATACGTGACTGAATTATGTGAGTTTGGCATTACCGCTTACGTCAACGAGCAATCGATTACTCTTGTTTGACATTTTCATTCGATCACTGATGAGACTCACTCACTCGGTCACTGAAGCGGTAATTTGGCCCCAGGCTTTCCGAAACTGCAAATGTAACCTGGTCACAGAACCACAGAAGCAGAATTTTCAGTACCTGCCGATTGGGCGTTATGTAGAGCGTCAATGAAGAACCCAGTTCTACTCTTCAGTAGAACATGACCCCATGGAACAGACCAACGTTTTTCATGTCATGACTCACCATCTTTGCATCAACTTTAAAGATACATAATATGAAAGCATTCATCGTCAGTAACTCTATATAGTCGAATTGTCGGATTGCCGAGAAAACTGACGAACTGATCGGGAACCGATTTTATGCTAGTATGTCATCAACGAGAGAGCCACAAAAGCTATATAATGATTTGCAAGATATTTGCAGGCTAGTCATGGGGCTGCAATTCTCAGGTGGATGTGCACTATGGTGCGATTGCTTGACACAAGAGAACTTAATTATCAACAGCTCGGAAAACATTAGAAAAAGTCGAAAGGCTCGCGTGTATTTGTATACGGAAGCAATTAGAACCTGCCTGCACTCAAGGCAACAAGCTCTTATACATTACAATCAACTTTTAATAAGTATGAGAATGGATAAACATGGCAAACTGAACACACTTGGTGACGTTGGTGTTCAGGGAAACGAGGAGGCAGACTTCTTAGAAAAAATAGTAGCATCAACCCCTTTAAAAGGGCTTGAACCCTTACTGCGGAATAGGATAAAACATTATCAAAAACAAAATCAGACAAGACGAAGAGGCAAGAAGATCCAAAAACTGGGAAGATATCACAAAACTAAGGCGAGTGAAACTACTACTGGGCATTTAAAACCAAGGACGTTTCACCAACTGCATCAGCTTAAGTAGAAACAACATAAGAATAATAACAGCTATATCGACTTGACAAGCAACATAAAGCATTAACGATATTAATGGATTCGGGAAATACAACTAAAACCTTGCGAAATTCTACAAATTAATCCAAGCCAAGTACAATTGAATTATAAATTTTATTGCTCCACTGTGCGAATGATTACAACAACTTCACCCCAAAAACCCTGCTTCATTCAGAAAACCCACTCGCGCCCATTTTCTTGTGATAATGAACAATTCTGCTCCAAAAGCAATAAAAATTACAAACAAACAAAGGAAAAAAAAAAAACAAAACAATAAAAACTTAATGATGAAACACTGGGGGGAGGTAGAGTTTTATTTCCGTTCCATAATCAGTTTATCTAATCTAATTGGAGGAAAGTTGAATTGAGTTGGTGTGTTCAAAGGGCCGTAGTCTATATTTGGTTTCGTTGGAGGAGGGTTATTGCATATAAGTGTAATAAAATTAAACGTCCATGATGAATTAAAAAGCATAAAGAATAGATTGAAATGAACCTCTCAACGAGTTTAGTGTAGAGAAATTAAAGTCTTCATCTATCGAATTTGTAGTTTACGAGGGGTGGTCCGATAAGTACTTAGCCTAAAAAAGAAAAACAAACATTTTGGAAAAGTGGCGATTTATTTCTCAACATAGTCTCTTTTTAGCTCGATTTACTTGATCAAACGAGGCTCCAACTTCTTTAACCCATCCAAACAATAGGTTTTATCGAGGTCTGCAAAGTAGGCCTCCGTGGCGGCAATGACCTAATCATTCGACTCAAATTTCTGACCGACGAGTAATTTTTTCAAGCTTGCAAGCAAAAAAAAATCGCATGGGGCCAAATCTGGAGAATACGGTGGATTTGGCAGCAGTAGCAGTTCGTTTTGCAATTTTGATCAATTTTGACAATGCTCTGAAGTGGTCTCACGGTTGCGCTTGATGTCCAGAGTGAGCAAGCTCGGCACCCATCGTGCCGACAGCTGTCTCACATCCAAAATTTCATGGAGGATATGACCCACACGGTCTTTTGAGATAACTACTGTTACAGCTATGCCGTGCACCTTCAATCGGTGATCTGCCAATACGAGATAGTGGACACGTTTTGACACGTTATCCTCCTTGGTAGCCATTTTCGGGGCAGCTGGGCGGAGCTCATCGAAACCCGATGTGCAACCACGTTGAAACTCGTTATATCAATTTTTGACGGTCGAAGGAGAAGAGTCACCTTACACAGCATCCAAGCGCTCTTTGAATTCGCTGCGCGATTTCGCTTCCAAAAACAAGAATCGAATCACCTACCGATATTGCTCTTTTTCCATTTTTTATAAAAATCGCAGACAATTTGGCTTCCACACGAGGTCAAAACAAAACTACGATTCCGATTCGGCTGAAATTTTGACAGTAGCGGTCTAAGAGAATGTACTAGACGATAGTAAATCTCTCTTGCGATACTGGCACCATCAGGCGATGAAGGCTAAGTACTTATCGGACCGCCCTCGTATTACGACAACCTCTTAAGATTATACTACCAAAATCAGTGTTAGTTAGCGCAAACGTCAAAGTCCCAACCATTATAATAATTTGCAGGCATTGCGACCATTGATCCGTTGACATCGCCTGTAGCGAAGGAAAGGGCTGACCGAATGGATAGGTTGGTTTGACTTATTGAAATAAAAAACCAATTTCAATTTACTATAGGTTTGTTTGATGTTACTTGACCTAGTGCGCACTGAGGAATGTCAAGGCATTTTACAGAATTGCCAAAAGCTTTATTTAAGATTTCGTGTGTTTACACGAAAGAAATTTCAATTTGATTTTTTCAAAAAATAACTCTATATTCTTTAGTTTTTGGTACATACTATTTGTTTTGTTCAGATTTATATGGACTTGAGGGCAAAAATTTAACTCAAGGATTTCGGCGGGAAAACTTGGATTCAAAGCTGGAAAAGAAATCCAACTCCAGATTTTGATCCAAGTTGACATTACGATGATAACGAAAATAGTGGGTCCGTTAATTCTGTCTGTGTGTCTGTATGTCTGAACCTCAATATACAGCCTAGGCCACCGGAAGTATTTTCTTCAAACTCTGTACTTAAGGGTCCTCGGTGATTCCCTATAGGGGAAATTGAAAATTTTTTTAGCTTCAAAACTAATGGCACCCCCCATACACCCGTAATGCAAAATCTTATTTAACTCGAAAACGGCTCTAACGATTTTGATGAAAAGAAAATTGGGTGTGCTATTAAGAGCATGAGCATGGACTACATTTCAGTACCTGTCTTAGAAGCGTTTTTTTTTGTTTTGATTTTCGAATTTCTCATTAACGGCTCTAAAGATTTTAGCCAATTTTTTTTAAGCAGGAGCTTTCTTAAGTTTAAAATAAAATTTTATATAAAAATATTCGTAAAAAAAATATTTTTTGGGTTTCTTGAACAAAAATTATTTTTTTTTTTTTTTGAAAAAAATATATATTTTCAAAACGTGTGCAAGATTATTTTTTGAAATTATTTCATAAGAAATATATCTACTTCAAAATACCTACTAAAAATTGGCATCCCAAATTTTATTCTCGAAAAATTTTAAAGAAATTTCTTACATAAAAAATTGCTTTAATAATAAAACAATTTTTGAGCTTTGTTTGCATAAATTCATACTTCTCTTGAAATCAGGGGGAAATTTCATGCATTTGAACATATTTATCTAGTTAAATCTATGTTTTATATTTATAAAATGTATTTTAAATTCCAAAGTATTTTTACATAAGAGCAAGTTCGTGCGATCAAGTCGTGCATATTATTTCTTTTGTACTAGTTAAACTTGACATGATTGTAGATATACCTACATAATGTAATTGTAAATTTTTGAGCCATTAAAAAGATCTAATCTTAAGGCTGTTTGATATAAATATATAAGACATAAATATATATTCGAAAGTACTTTTCAAAATGATTTATTTGATTTTGAAAAAATATTCACCCCTTCGCACTTCTACTAACTACGCGCCTGCTTGTCCGTTCTTATCCCTTTTGGTGCATGCCATAAACAAAGATTAAATAGCTCAAGGGAAACAGCTCTGTCGATCCCCTCAAATTCTCCATACTGACAGCAATAAGCACTCCTTTGGTTATTAATTAATTAATTTGTCACTCACAATATTGTTAAAAGTATATCGATAGCAATCATTGGAAATTTGGAAAGTTATTCAAATATTTATTATATCGAAAGGGTCATGGGTCAAACGTATGAATTGAGATGGTTTACAAACTTCTGTTTTAATAGATTAACAAAAGGTTGAACAAAATTATGTTGCCGCTTGGTGTTTTTCTGTTTTTGTTTCTTTAAGTATATGAAAAACAATTAAAAAGACAAAAGCTCTTAATATACGCGCCCTTTTTCTTACCCTTTGTTGTTGTGGAAAAAGTTAGATTCAATTTATTTTGGTCAACATAATTTTGTCTATAAAACGTTAATTAACAGTTGGCAACCATTAGATTTTTCAGAAATTTGCGGCAATTTGCAAAGCTCTGTAAAAATATTAAAATGGAGAGAGCTTATTGTTATTATTATTTATTATTTTTGTTATTTATTTATTATTTATTACTAGCGTACCCGTGCGGGAACTCCCGCAAGCAATTTTTTTTTTGTCAACGTACATATATGCATGTACCTGGATTAAAACAAAACAGCAAACCAATAAATCCAATCAAGTCCTTTTCTTAAAGGTAATGGAGCCAAGCGAAGGATATTTTGAAAAAACTAACAAACAATGAGCAAATCACATACGTATGTAACTATCCTATAACAATTAATGTATAGTTAAACCTGTAGGCACATAAAGTTTAACTTACCTTAAAATAGTTTAAATTCAAAGACACACAAATATTTGTCAATTTTTTTTGTTTTTAATTCGGAGAATTTTATTTTATTTTTGTTTAATTTTTTTTTTTTTAAACTTTTTTGAGTGTTTTTATCGTTACTGCTTAGGTAAATTAATCAAACAATGTCCCTCCTCCGGGCCCGCACCACCAAAGTATGGCATTTCAATGCAACTACTTATGTATATGTACTACATTTCAGTGCTATACGAAGATAGAAGTAGAAATAAATAATTTTGGGGTGTTTCGACCACCCAATGCCCCTACCCTGATAATAAAAAAAAAGTAGCCTATACTGTAATCCAGACTATAACTTTGTTGTGTGTTAAATTTTATCAAGATCCATTCAGTTGTTCAAGCGTTATTGAGTAACAAACATCCATACATCGTAACATTCACATTTATAATATTAGTAGGAAGTAGGATAGGATAGTAGGATTATTATTATTTTTTTTTTTGAAAAATAAAATGATAGAACATCAACCAAAAAGCAAGAGTCTTTTCAAGAATGCAAGACGCCATTTTTTAACTTTAATAAATTAGAAAAGTTAGTTACGAGTACATGCCATTGCAATCGATGGAAAAGTTCGGTTCTTCTTTTCATCAATCTACATTCTTAAAGCCAACAAGACGAATTAAAGCAGCATGAAAAACTTAAGCACACATATTTAAAATAACAACCCTTAGGTAATTCAGAATTTCAAAGAACCGTTCGATTATGCGGCTCCAACGGCATTGCGCTGCTCCTCTGGGTTCGTAAGTAAACAAAGATAATATTTCAACAATCGCTCCATTATCTAGCTGAGAATAATAGCCCTGTGTTTTCATAATTCCTGTTTCCCTACGGCAAAGGATAACGATAGAAAACTATAGTCACCAGGATGCAGTCACCGTCGCGGATGCACGCAAGTGTGGAACAATATACCCACAAAACTCCTTCTATATATACGTAATATCTATGGCAGCTAGCTAGATGGTAGCTTAAACTATGATGATGACAATAGCCGTTTCCTCATTTGCATATCTTAATTACTTTTTTTTCCAGTTCCGTTACGACATTAATGCCCTCTTGCACAATGAGAAGCGAGTTCTTTCAATTAAGTTTCCATATCTAAGGCGGACAGAAAGTGAGCACACACAAAAAAGCTAGATAAAGAGAAAAAATATATAGATATGTATACCTATACCTACTTTATAAAAAATAGGGTTAGTTGACTGGAGCCTGTTATCTCATCCTTTACATGCCATTAAAAGGACATTAGGGATCGAAAGATATTTGCATTTTTCCTTTTGCGTAAGATACTGGCTTGATGTGGATGCAAAAGGTAAGAAGTCACACCATCGCATTGGCCAGGACCTTGAGCTAAAAACAGTGTACATCGCAAGTGAACGACTGACTCGAAAGCACATTTGTGAAAATCAGAACCATGAAAAATAATAATCCTAGACACAAAATCTCGAAATTCCAAAACAGGATCAAGTTCTAGAAAATGGTGAATGAAATTAAAGATTGAGTCTTAAGCGGCAAATACACACGACACTTGTGTGCACACCGGTGTGCCTACACTACACCGGTGAAACATTCCACCACACACGCCACACCGAATCGTGCACACTTTAGTTGTGCAAGAGATCTCATACTGGATGGAGAGATCTAACCATAAGTGAAAAGTGATATGGACGTCGTCCATTAGACGATGAGGTTGGCGCGTTATGATGTCGATAATGAGTAATTCAACATTTGAAAAAATGGTTCTATGGTAGGTACAAGCTGTTAGGTATATCTTAATTTAAATGTTTTTTATTTAAATAAAGATCATAAAAATTTATTGAAAGAAAAAAGTTTTATAAAAATTCTAGGCGCAGTTTTCGAGAAAAATACGATTTTTCAAAACATTTTTTAACATTTCTATGTTGGGTACCTTTATTTTTAGGTAAAATACATTTTTTTCTCACATCTTGTAGATTGTATTGAAAATTTGAATACACAAAACTTTTCAAGCCTCAGCAAAAAAAAATTATCAAAATAGGTGGTACCGTTTTTGATGAAATCAAAAACAAAAAAAAAATGGTTCCATGACGGGTACTCTCAATAACCATTTTTCGGAAAATGTTTTTAAATCCGTTGAACATTTTTTGAGAAGAACAAATAATAATTATAAAATTTCGAAAAAAATCGCATAAAAGGTACCGTTATTTTTGGTTTTAAAGAAAAAAGAAAAAAACGTGTGGGGAAAAAATAAAAATGATATCTACAATAGTTTAAAGTAAATCGGCCTATACTCTGTCCAACAAAAATTGTCAGTACAGTCCTTATGGGAGAGCTTTTTCTAAAGCAGTGGCGCCTGATGCACCCTCACTACAATGCGTTAGTAAAAATGCCACTAAAAAAAGAGCAAGCCACTGACTTTTCTTAAGGAATTGTTGTTGTAATTCTTTGCAAAAAGTTGTACACCCCAACACGACCGTGCGTCGTATCCCACTGCTGATCAGATACTGTCAAGAGTGTCAAGTGTCACTTAATACGATCGTGCGCTCTTTACCTACATCAAAACAGAGTTACCATTATCATTCTCAATTGCAAGCAAAGAGCTTTTTCAGTGGTTTTTATTAAGGAGCTTTTGGGATTTGAAGCTTTTGAGAACACATTTTAAGAAGATGAGTATGTTGAGTGTTGTCGTATTGCTTTTCAACTTAAAAAAAACGCGCCTATTATCTTACCGCTTGGCGTTGTGGGAAAAGGTAAATTGAATATTGTATTCAGTCGTTTTGAATCGGCAGACGATAGCCCTACGCGTTTTTTACTTTCATTTGCGGCGATTTATAATTTAAACTACGGAATCCCTGTGAGAGCTTTAAAAGGCGACACACTTATGCATGGCAATGCAACCAGAATGATAGACAAACGTCCTATCTTTCCTGTACTGACAATTTTTGTTGGACAGAGTATAGTCGTTTAAGCTATAGTCGAACAAACATATAGACAGAATTGCGAGATCCACTTCTTATTTGGGTCGTTTTAAAAAAATTTCATTTTTAGCGTTATAGCTTCTATTTTTTTTTGCATTTCAATTTAAAGACTTGAAATTTGGCATGGAATTGTGTTTATATGTCAGCATTATAAGAAAAAAATTGCAGATCGATTGATGGTACTCGTAACGAATATCCATGGTAATTAATAATGTGTAATCTCCGTGGCCTTTTTGGGATGTGATTTTGATGCTTAATCAGTTTTATTAATATTTTTAATGATGAAAATGATTTTTTTTTAATTCTGGGCATTGTCGTTTGTAAGGTTTTCTCTTAAACTTCAATTTTATGATATGCAAAAAAAAAAATTTTGTTGTCCCAATACTTAGTTGAATGAGTGTGACAAGATTTTGAAAAAAAACATAATTAAACATTTTCGCTTTTTCACACAACTAAACAATTTTAATAATTTTTTACGATGCATCATCTTGTAGTACGTCAAAAAATCTTCAATTTCATGTTTTATTATAATTTAATTATTGCAGTTAATTCCTTTAAAATTTACATACAAAATATTTTTTTCATCCCAGTAAAAATTCAGTGTAATCTCCGTGGCCTTGTTATCTTTGTACAATATTAATATTTTTTAGTCTAACCACCGCCAAAAGAAAGGTATTTAATCATACTTGAACCTAATATAATTTGGATGACATTGAATTACATTGACTACGAGTATATTAAAATTAAGAAATAGTCGATTTTGTAATCTCCGTGGCCTGTAATCTCCGTGGCCATTTTCGTATTTGTTTTTACTTGCGACTTATAGGTACTATAAGGCAAGTTATGCATTCGTAAAAAAATCGAACTCGAGATTTTGATCAAAGTTGACATTACGATGATAGCGAAGACTAAAAATGTGGGTCTCGCAATTCTGTCTGCCTGTCTGTCGGTTCGACTACAGACTAAACGGGTCGGCCGATTTTCTTCAAACTTGGTAGACATCGGTTTTAATTTTTTCCCCCCGGATGTTTTTTGATTTGATTTTTTAAGACCAAAAATAACGGTACCTCCCATACGATTTTTTTTCGAAATTTTATAAATATTTTTTTTCTCAAAAACTGTCCTAACGATTTTTAAAAAAAAATTTAATTTAGTTAAACCTAGGTAATGGTTGAAAAAAAATTTCCAAAAAATAAGTAGTTTTGGTACCCCCCTTGGGACCATTTGTTTTTTGTTTTTGATTTTCTCAAAAATGGTACCACCGATTTTGATCGAAACTGCTTCCCAGCAGTTTGAATATTATTGTGTATTCAAATTTTCCAAAAATTTTTTTTTGGATTTTTAAAAAAACTTTCAAATTTTTTTTTTGAAAACACAATATTTCGAAAACCCCATGCTCGATTTTTTCAAAACTTGATAAATAAAAGTTGGGAAAAATAATCTACAAGATATGAGAAAAATAAATCCACTTTGCCTAAAAATAACGGTACCCTTCATACAAATGTTAAAAAATGGTTTTCGAAAATTGTATTTTTCTCGAAAACCGGTTCCGAGAATTTTGCTTAAATTTGTTTTCTTTCTATTATTTTTTAATATCTGTAATTTAATAGAAAAAATTTTGAAAACAAGATATTACTGACTGTACCTACCATAGAACGATTTTTTTAAATTTTGAATTTCTCATTATCAGCACAACGGATTTTAATGCAATTTCGTAGAGAGAAGCTTCTAAAAAGTTTAAAAAACATTGCATTTCAAAACTTTAAGAAAATTTTTTTTTTGAATTTTGAAAAAAAAATCAATTTTTTGTTTTTTTTTTTTTGAAAATTCAATATCTCGAAAACGGCTCAATACTTTTTTTGTAAATTTAATTTTTATTCATACAATAATAAAAACTTCAATTTGGCGTGCCAACATTTTTTCTTAAAAATGTTTTAAAATTTTCTTTTATAAAACCTTATTTTTTAAGAAACCAATACAAAGACTTATAATTTTTGTTCTTGCATAAATCTATATTTGCTTGAATCACATGGCATCCTATTCTTACCTTTAACTACTAAAGAAGTTTTTTTTAGTCATTTAAAAAAGAATTTTATGCTTATGAACAGTTTCTCTAATAACATTCATTTTTGAAATTCTTAGTCTTTTACATAGGAGCAAGTTCGTGCGACCCAGTCGTGCATTTTATTTAATATGTTCTTTTAGTTTATAATGGCTCATATTATTATTAATTTTTTTATATTCTAGATAAATACATATACTGAATTTCATCATTATTAATTTTAATTTTAATTTTTTCATTATTATAAATTTCAAATAATAAAACAGTTTTCCCCTGAAAAGTATGGTTTTGAATTTATTTAATTTGTATTTTTTATTAATTATCCTATTAAATTTAGTTGCTTTCCACAAAATTTCAACTATTTATTGTTACTATTTATTTTGTGGATTATTGTTATTTTATGCAAAAAAAATACATTTTTAATATACATTCGAAATTTTCAATTTTAATTTTTATCGAAAAATACTCGTAAAATGAAAACTATTTGAAATTATTTTTGCGCAACTCGGAGAACTCCTTTTCTACTTGTTTAGTATAGATTTAGAAACTAAAACCCAAGAAAACTGAAAAAAAAAATTTTGAAACGATCAATAAAAAATGTCAATTTTTAAAAAATTACCCATTTAAGTAGTCTTCGCTATCATCGTAATGTCGCAAGTAAATTTTTCAACGTGCTTTACTGCACAACGATTCGGCTGCAACTGAATAGTGAATACTGAATAGCAAATGTACGCGCACATCCCCATACACATCACACCGATAGAGACACCGACTACCGACACCAAAAATCAAAACCTTTTGATTTTACTCACACGGTGTCGGACACCGAAAATCGGTGTGCGCACCAGCCCACAGACGGCACAGATTTCCGTGCACCGACACCGGTGTGCACACAAGTGTCGTGTGTATTTGCTGCTTTACGCCTACGCCATCTTTTTGCATTTTTCAATAAATTTGAATAGAACAGTTTAGGGGATTTTCGAATATCTCAATAAGCACTTAGGGATTTTAGGAAATTGTTTTCAGAAAACCTGCCTTACAATTTCAATATTTTAAAGTATTTCATATTAAAATTTTGATATTTCAAATAGCAGAAAACAACAGACGGCACCAAAAGCTATCATTAGAATGAGTTATATCTGTGGCAAAAAACATACAAGCTTGTAAATTATACGATTACTTTTAGGAACTTAATTTCTGTAACCATTTTCGAAATATAGATAATAAAAAAAGGATATACATATGTATTTTTAAAAATTCGACCATGAAATATTACTAAAACTGTTAAGGAGGTATTTTCGGAAAAATCTCATTGAAATTGATTGAGTCCCTTTAGGGGAATTCGAAATTCTAGTAAAGGTAATTTTCGAGTAAATCGAAAACAAATGAAATCTTAAATCAAAATAAGTAAATTAATTGTATTCTAGAAAATTTAAATATTCAAAAATATTCATCTACAGCGATACGAATTTTTGTGGCAAGAATTAATTCCAAGAAATCTATAGTTTATATGTACTAGCTGGTTTTTAGCCATAACAAAGCCTGGAAGAGACAGAATTCTTTCAAAGTCTGGACTTCGATTTTTTAACGAATACAAAATAAATTCGGTGGTGCAACAGTTCGTAGAGGACCAAGACGTGACTAACAATTCTCAACCATTTCTGTGTGCATGTTATCGAGAATGAGAGAAAGACAAATAATGCGAATTATAAGGGACATGGAAATAAGACACGGCATTTCTCCGCTTTAGTTCAGCCGCCATCCCTGGAGATAACAAATCGGAGACAACCACCTTCAGTCTCAGAACATCGTGCCGCACATCTTTCTTATCCTTCTTTCTCTTCCGTAACTTCACGCCCGCGCTGTGTTGAAACATTTAAAGGGTAAACATAATCCCTTAAGCGTGAGTAGATTATAAAAAACAAAAATTGTAAATCGCAAATGACGAACATCAACTTTTGAGTCATCAAAGGCTTTTAACTAGACTTGTTCCTCTACAGACCTAATAACCTCAATGTCCTCATGTATGTATATCGTATATCCATTCGAAAATTTGTGACCCGGTCAGTATCTACGTCTTGGCATAATGATTAATGCGTTGGACAATCATGCAGAAGGTCTTGGGTACGATTCTCAGCCGTTTTTCAGACGTGCCTCTTGCGAGGAATTGACAAATCCTCTACGAGTAGCTCTTGACATAAAAAGTGCTGCTTATTAGCCGTTCGGAACTGTAGGTCCCCTCCATTCCTGGTAGCACGCATACAGTAATGGTTGTAGAGTTGTAAGTCACTAAGTCCTCACCTAGGTTCTCTTTGAACAGTGCCCACGAAATTTAATTTAATTCCAGATCGAGGCTTTCGAAGCACAGAAATTGCATCATTTGTACTGCTTTTTGAAACTTGGTACTTCCGCACTGTTAACACGGCCAAAGTATTGCTTTTTTCTTGTCAGCTTTTTCATACAAAATCTTCAAGCCTTTTTTCGCTAAGAGCATGATCAGAACATGTTCTGAGCACACTTTAAGAGCCCCATAGAACATTCGGGTTTCGGTGCAAAAAGTGTATTCCAAAGTGGGGTTAATTCTCATCGAGAAAAGGAATTTATTACACTTTTTAGTGAAAAACTTGAGTGTTTCCCACTCATAATACTTTTTCATTACAGCCAAAATAAAGTACATAAGTTTGCAAATATTAAACAAGTATTTTCATCAATTTGCTAATTTCGTTTGACAGCTAATTTTGAAATTGGTCAATTGATTAAAATTTGAATGATCTAGTTCAAATATTTTATTAAAAAAAGTTGTCAAAAATAATTGTCAGAAAAAGTTTGCACTCTACTATGCGTTTGTAAAAATATAAAAGTTCCCTTTCAATATTTGTTTCTTTAAAATTAACTCAAAAAATCCCCATTTGATGTAAAGAAGTCGAAAAAACTTCAATAACTCATTCTTACACTTTTTTTAATTTAGAATTTTTAGTTTAAGAATTTTATTTTGTTAATATTGAGAGCTTTTACAACTGTACTAAAAATACTTTACCTTAATAATACCTGTACTTTGGGTGGAAACTGTAAGAAGTTCCCACAACATCTTCATAATGAGAAAAGTTGTGCGTGGAGTGTAATTACTTTAATCACAAAAGTGTACAATTCCATTATAAAAGAAAATTTCAAGGTACTCGTAGATATAACTGTGATCGTTGAATTTAATGTAAAGTAATTACAATTTAAAGTTTCATTTATTAAGAAAAAAAAACATTATTTGACCTTTGTAGACAGACCAATGAAATAAAGACATACATATGGACGTAGGCAGCAAGAAAATAAGGGAAAGAAGGTGTTTACCTTCCGTAAGTTTTTCTTTAATCTTTCGGACTACTTTCTAATTAATGTTTTTGACAAGGTATCCCATAATCAGCGCTCCAAACGAAAATCATTGATTCCTGAGGTCGTTTTTAAACGAAAAACTCAAGAGGTACGAGTAATTTAATCGCAGTTATAAAAGTTTATATGATTTTAGGGATTGTAGGACAAAATTCCCAATCCGTGTGTCCCAATGTCCATTTTTCCAAAAATGTAATTTCCCAATTTTTGTCATTCCCAAGGCAATTTTTTCCAATCATTATTTGTCCCAATGCCAAGGTTTTCCAATAATAATGTTCCCAATGCTAATTTTTTACTTTTTTATGGGATATTTGCTTTTTTTGCTTGCTTACGCATTACGGCGTATAAACAGTGAGATATATGTATGGGGCGGCATGCTGCCCCCCTGCAACCCCCCTGCTTGGGCACATATTAGGATTTGGGGTAGGTGCGAGGTTGGGTGTATGCAAGGTTTCTTTTGCATTTACAGAATCTGGATTTAATGAAACTTTGAATTTACCCTATGGCCTATATCCAATGTCTACTAAATATATGTATATAATAGATACATATATGTATAATAAAATAGAACAAAACGTTTTCATTAGTTTTATAAGAAAGTTTACAAAAAAAAATTGGAAAAATTGTATTGGGACACCAATTTTTTGGGAAAAAAAAATTGGGAAAGCATATTTGTTGGAAAAAAAATTGGGACAAATTGATTTGTTGGAAAAAAAATTGGGACAAATATCCCGTTTGGAGCCATGGATTTTGGGAAAAATGGATTGGGAAACTTGACCCCCTACCAATTTTAGGTGACTTTATTGCTGCTATCTAGTATAGAGTAGTTCCCCTTGGCAAAATGGTAAGTGCGGTAGACTATCATCCAGAAAGTCTTTATTTTGATTCTCAGCCGGGGTTGTACTGCCGTTTGCGAGGAAATGACAAATTCTCCAAAAGTATCTCTTTTCTCTTGTCATGAAAAGTCCTACTCATTAGCTTTTCGGAATAGGCATCAGAAAACTGAAGTTAATGACTTACGTCCAAAATCTACTCTTGTAACCTATATGGAATTTTGGATACGAGTGCATCCTGCATCATTTCATGATGCACTGTATCAGGGAGTCGGCATTTTTTTAGGATATACAACACCCAGAAAAGGTATTACAAAAGGTATAGAATTATTATTTATTTCTTCACTGCTTGCAGACAATGTGATCTGGGGTGGAATCGTGTAGGCGGATAGTTGATCGTTGAATGATTTTGTTCCACGTAAGGTGATTATCAAATTGACTATCACTTTCTTGCTATGGTTTGTTGGTGACAGCTATTTAGGTGTTAATACATTTTGTTTAATTGTTTTTGAGAAAGATAAGTTGTATGAGCTTCAGCTCAGCTATAAATTGAAAGTTTAGTGAAACAATATGCACAACTGGGTTGCACGAACTTGATCTTATGTAAAAGACTAAGAATTTCTAAAATGAATTAATGAATGAAATGAAAACAGCGCCATGCCATGTGATTCAAGCAAATATTAATTAAAAAAATAAGCTTTTATATACAAAATATTTAAAACATTTTTCAGAAAAAATATTGGTACGGCAACTTTAAGTTATTTTTAATGTAAGAATAAAAATTTTTAACAAAATATTGAGCCGTTTTTTAAATATCGAATTTTCCAAACAAAAATTGATTTTTTTTTTCAAAAAAACTTGAAAATTTAAATCCTCTATAAAAATTTTCATAAAAACCCGTTATACCGATAGTGAGAAATTCAAAATTTAAAAAATGGTTCAAGGGTAAGTACAGTCCGTAGATATAATATGTTAATTAGAAACGATTTCTCTTAGTCATTTTGTCTTGTCTTTCTTGCTTTCTTCTTCAATATTTTTGTAATTTTTTTTGCTTAAAATTTGTTTTCGTGTCTGTTTGATTTTATCATTTTTTTTTAATTTATAAAATATAAAAGCAAATAAAACCAAAATAAATAACCGAAACTGGTAGGGCACAAAATTAGAAACACACATTTATATTGTTTAATATTTGTTTAATTTATTAATATTTTAGTAGGTACAGCTGCGGTAAAAAAAATAGCACCATTACGAGAAAAAAATTTCGTTTCAAAATAAAATGTATGACAATATATCGAGGGAAATTTTGAATATGCAAAAAGTTTATATTAAGTTAAAACAACACATTTCAAAAAGAATTTTTATTTTTATTCATCAACTTTTTGAAAAAAAAGTTATATTTTCTCCAACAAATCAAACAAATAAGCGGTAAAAATAATAGCACCATTGCTTCATCGTACAACTTAAAACTAAATCATCGTAAAAATCCAAAATCTTTTTCTATGATTTTATTCCTTAGAGGTAGTCCAACAAAATTAATATTTCGTTGCATAGCCTTTGTTGGCTATTACTGCTTCACAACGTCTCGTCATTGAATTAGCTAAATTTTGACACCTTTCAACCGGAATATTCTCCCAGGACGCCTTAACTGCAGCCCAGAGTGCTTCGTTGCTGGTCGGTTTAATATCTGAGACTGCTTTCTTTACGTCGGCCAACAGATTTTTGATGGGATTTAGGTCAGGCGATTGCGCTGGCCACTCCATTACATTAATTGAATGAACTCCAAATCATTTTTTTGCCTTTTTACTGGTGTGCTTGGGGTCATTATCTTGTTGGAAGTGCCACAAAAGCGGCATTTCTTCATCTTCATAGGGGAGCATAACATTTTCCAAAATATTCACGTAGACGTGTTGATCCATGATGGGTTTAATCCAGTATATGGGTCCAACTCCATAGTAGGAAAAACTAGCCCACACCATTATGCTTGAACCTCCGTGCTTAACCACTTTATTTGTGTATTTGGGTTTATATTCCGCTTTTGGAGGTCTTCTTACGTAAGAGCGAGATCCTTTACCGCTAAACAACACGATTTTGCTCTCATCCGTCCATAAAACGTTGCGCCATTTCGCTGCTGGCCTGTTCAAATGCTGTCTTGCAAACATTAAACGCTTTTTTGCATGTTTTGCAGTTAAAAAAGAAGGACTTTTATGGGACTACACGCTGTTAAATTATGTTCTGTCAATCTGTGGCGAACGGTTTCAACGCAAGCTGTAATATTCAGGTCTTTTTTGAGCTCAGTTGCAGGCTTGAAAGGATTTTTTTGGCTTTCTCGGACTAGGCGTCTGACAAGAGTTTTCGACAAAACTGGTTTTCGCCCACGAGTTTCGGTTTTAGGTGCGTATATTATTGAATTTCGAATCATTTTGTTGGTACAGCCAACAAAACGTCGAACTTCTCCGTAAGTTTTACCTTCTGAAATCATTTTTTTAATAATTTCACGTTTTTCGTTTGTGCAGTGTTTTCCACGGCCCATTGTCTTTGAAAAACTGTAATTTTGTTTGTTTAAAATGAAGAAACCTATTCAAAATTAACAAATCTTAACATTTGTTTACTTTACCTTGAAATATGACACCAAAAAATGTTTTTTTCTAGCGAAAACTGCGATCAGAGCTATTATTTTTACCGCAATAAAAAAGGGTTTTTCCCCAATATGGCCTCGTAAAAAAAGAACCGTTACCATTTAAGTGCCAGAGATACACAATACAGAGAGTTAACACTTCAAGCAATAACAAAATACAGTAGAGGCTGGAAATATGTGTCCATTTACTAATTTAAAAAAGTTAAAATGAAACTTGTACCGGTGGTGCTATTTTTTTTACCGGCACTGTATATAAAATTATTTTTTAATATTACAAAAAAAAATGTTTTTGTATTTTGTCGAATAACCACGGTTATCAATTACACACTGTAATCTTCTGGGCATAGAGCCAACCAAATCCTCACAAACTTCCTTTGGAATCGATTTTCAAAGATCCTGAATTTCTTGGAATAAATTAGGCATGTTTCCAATTTATTTGTAGCTCATTTTTATTTTTAGATGCTGCCACAGGTCCGGGCTTCACGACGGCCAATCCAAAAGAGTGATGGAGTTGTCTTCGAACCATTTTTTAATGTAACTGGCCGTGTGTCCTGCGTTTTCTTCCACGTAAGGCAGCATAACATTCTCAAGGATGCTGCAATATTGGATCTTGTCCATATGACCCTCAATTCTTTTAATCGGTCCAACGCCACACCAAGACATTGCTCCCCAGATTATAACACTGCCACCACAATGCTTGATAATGGGGCGAGCGTGCTTTGGGTTATATTCTTGGGATCTCGGACGGCGAACACAAGCTTTTCCATCAGAATTAATCCTATTAATTTTTGTTTCATCCAAAATAAGCACATGTTTCCACTGATTGATTGTCCAGTGCTTATACTTTTTAGTAAAAGCCAAGCGGGCCTTTCTGTGACGCTCAGTTAGTAATGGCTTCTTCCTTGCCATGCGTCCAAAGAGTCCAGCTTCGCGCAACCTTATTTTGTGATACTCGTATTTTGACATTGTCTACAGATGGTCCACTGTTTGTTTCACCAAAAACTGCCCTTCTAATTTCCCTCGCAGTTGCAAAGCGTTTTTTTTGCTTTCCCGAACAATGAGCGCATTTTCTCTATGATAGGTTGACCTTGGTCTTTCGTGGTATTTTTTCTACGGTGTTATTTTTCTTAAAATATTGAATAGCATTAAATACCATCTTTTTTGAACACTTTAAAATGTTAGAAATCTCGCTATAAGATTCTCCTTCTTCATAATGGCTCAAAATTTCACATCGAGTCTTAACATCACATGATTTATCTTAAAAAGATAAAGTTTTTCGAAACCTACTGCGTTTAGTTTCTTTAGAAATAATTATAATTTCTTTTTCCCGACGTTTCGAATTTTTGTAACTTTGTGCTTTTTGCTTTCCTTAATAAAAAAAATAACGCTGTTCCAAGTCAGCATTATGATTTTATAGTGAAGTTGGCTAGATTTCAATGTAAAAGAAAAAAAAAGATGGCCGAATTTATTTTAAGAACACATAGAATTCGGAAGTTAAAGCTTGACCTGAAAAGCGTTTATAATTGAGTGCTTGGCACTGTAGATCATAAGAATTAATCGAAAGAGGCGCCATTTCCGAGAAAAACACGATTTTCAAAACCCATTTTTTTTTTACATACATATTTGTATGGTGGGTACCGTAATTTTTGGGTAAAGTACAATTTTTTCTTACATCTCGTGGATTGTATTAAAAAACTTTTATTTATCAAGTTTCAAGAATATCGAGCAAAAGGTTTTCGAAATATTCAGTTTTGAAAAAAAAATATTTTTTTTAAACCCAATTTTTTTTAATTTCAATACTCAATAATATTCAATTTTTTGGGGAGCTTTAGCATAAAAAAAATATCAATTTCGGTTGTACCGTTCATGATAAAATCAACAATAAAAAAAATGGTTCGATCAATATAAATATAATACATACATATATTAAAAACTACATTTCGTAAATTTTTTTTCAGACATTACCTTAAAGATATATTTTGATTTTTTTTAGTCTATGAGAAAAAAAAAACTATTTGTGAAATTTCGAAAAAAAATCGTATGGCAGGTAAGTTATTTTTGGTCCTAAAAAAAAAAGAAAAAAAAATTGTGAAATGGAAATATTTAAAAATGATATCTACCAAGTTTACCGAAAATCGGCCGAGCCGTTTAGGCTCTAGTCGAACGATGAACAGACAGACGAAATTGCTAGGTCCGGTTTTTACTTGCGACTTGTAGGTACTTTAAGGCAAGTTATGCATTCGTAAAAAAAATCGAACTCCAGATTTTGATCAAAGTTGACATTACGATGATAGCGAAGACCAAAAATGTGGGTCTCGCAATTCTGTCTGTCTGTCGGTTCGACTACAGCCTAAACGGCTGGGCCGATTTTCTTTAAACTTGGTAGATATGGGTTTTAATTTTTCCCCCCCACACGTTTTTTTCTTTTTTTTTAAGACCAAAAATAACGGTACCTGCCATACAATTTTTTTTTTTTTTCGAAATTTTATAAATATTTTTTTTTCTCAAAAACTGTCCCTTAAAATTAAAAAAAAGAAGAAATATTTCATTTGGTTAAAACTAGCTAAAGGTTGAAAAAAATTTTCCAAAAATTTGTTATTTTTGGAAGACCCCCTGGGTCTATTTTTTTTTGTTTTTGATTTTCTCGAAAACGGTACAGCCGCTTTAAATCATTTTTGTTTATGCTAAAGCTCCTCCAATGTTTGAATATTATTACATATTCAAATTTTCAATTTTTAATTTAATTTCAACTTTTATTTGTTATGTTTGAAAAAAATCGATCTTGGGGTTTTCGAAATATTGAGTTTAAAAAAAAAAGAATTTTTAATTTTTTTTTAAATCGAAACAATTTTTTTTTAAAAATTTAAATACACAATAATATTGAAACAGTTGGGGAGCTCTAACATAAAGAAAAATATCAAAATCGGTCGTACCGTTTTTTAGAAAATCAAAAACAAAAAACAAATGGTTCCAAAAGGGGTGACAAAAATAACCATTTTTTTGATTTTTTTTCAACGATTATCTAGCTTTAATCAAATGCAATTTTTTGATTTTTTTTGTAAAAATCTTTTAGAAAGTTTTTGAGAAAAAAAAATATTTATAAAATTTCGAAAAAAAAATCGTACGGCAGGTACGCGTTATTTTTGGTAAAAAATGTGTGGGGGGAAAAATTAAAAACGATATCTACCAGGCTTAACGAAAATCGGCCGAGCCGCTTACGCTGTTGTCAATTTTTAATTTTTTGGATTTAAAAAAAAAAGTTCAAAATTTTTGTTTGGAAACTCAATATTTACAAAACCCCAAGATCGATTTTTTTCAAACTTGACAAATAAAAGTTTCTTAACATAACCTACAAGATTTGAGAAAAAGCTTTTGTTTTTTAGAAAAAAAGTCATTTGTTTTTTTGAAAAAAATTCGATATCTCAAGAACGGCTTAGTATTTTTTTTTTTGGAAATTAGATTCTTATTCGTACAATACTAAAACTTAAGGTTGGCGTACCAAAATTTTTTCTTAAAAATGTTTTGAAAATTTTGTACACAAAAGCGTATTTTTTTAAGGAACCACTACAACGACTTATAATTTTTGTTCTTTCATAAACTCATAGTTGCATAGCATTTTGTTTTAATCTCTTACTACTAAAGGAATTTAAGAATTTAAAAAAATTCATTTTATCCTTATGAACAGTTTTCTTTAATAACATCCGTTTTTGAAATTCCTAGTCTATTACATAGGAGCAAGTTCGTGCGACCCAGTCGTGCATTTTATTTCGTTATCGTTGTAATATCAACTTTAATTAAAATCTTTTTTTTAACGAATGCATAACTTGCCTATAGTACGAGTACCTACAAGTCACGAGTAAAAATTGTGTGTACTATTAGTAGTAGACATGGTCTACATTTTGGTGGAAAGATTAAAAAAATTGATATCAACTAATGTAAAAAATATTGTATTAATAAAAATACACTTTAGATTAAAAAAAAAAAAAAAAAAAAAACATGAAACATGAAACATAAACAAGGAATGTAGGACTGTTCATTACCTATTTTCCGACACATCGACCGTATTTTTAGGGCCGCGCGTTCAGCCGCCAGGAATTCGGTATCTCGAAAACGGCTCAGTATTTTGTACATTTTTATTTTGGAAATTTTTAAATTTGTATTCGTACAATAAGAAAAACTTAAAGTTGCCGTACAAACATTTTTTCTTAAAAATGTTTTAAATATTTTGTACATAAAAGCTTATTTTTTTAAGAAAAAAAACTACAACGACTTATAATTTTTGTTCCTTCATAAACTAATATTTGCTTGAATCACATGGTATCCTGTTCTTAGCTCCAAGAGCTAATACATTAGAGCAAGTTCGTGCGACCAAGTCGTGCATTTTATTTTTTACCAAATCGTTACGCCCTTGTTAGAGATAAATGAAATTTCCATGGCTACTGTACTGCTACAAAAAAATTCATTTTCTCCTCTGGAGAGAAATCAAGGTTTAGGGTTAAGTTTGAAGAAAATCGCTTCAGTGGCTTAAGGTATAGATCGAGGTACAGACAAACAGACAGACGGAATTGCGGGGCCCACTTTTTTTTCGCTTAGTTGTAAGCTTCATTAAAATCTCAAGTTGTTTTTTTTTCAAATTTATTAATAAATCGCAGGTAAAAAAATAAGCATTACCCTATAAAGCCGCCCTACAATTGTTCTTATACTTCGGGCACCCAAAGTTTTCTTTTTCAAGGCTTGTCACGCCTTTGGTATTACGAGTATATACCTTAAACGACGATAAACTAATAGTCTCCAGTATCGTCCTTACTTTATTCGCCAGTGTTTTTTTTACTGAAAGCCAAAATTTGTTTTAAAGAACAGGTAAGCTTATTTTTTTTATTAAATTTCATTGTAGTATTAATCGTTCATTCCATTTATGAAGGTTATAAACGAAAAATTATCTTTCGCCCTTCGACATTTTGAAGACAGTCCTTAGTTTGACCGATTAAAATAAATCAGTCGCAATACTTACCTTTCCTTATTATCGAGAAATTAAAATATTTTTGCGAAAACATTTTCGAATTCACTTCAGTTCCACTGCGTTACATATTGCAAACACTCCTTCAGTCATCATTAACCAGAAGGTTATATTATTTTCGTAGTCACAGTGGCGATAAAAGGTTAGAAAATTCTTTAAGGTTAAGGTTAGATAAGTTCCATAAATACAATACAGATAGGCCATCACTTTGAGTGTTTAATGAAAATTCCATTAAGTTTTGTGAAGGTTCATGAGTTTAGTTGTTGTTGCACCTATGACAAAACCGACAAAATCGATTATATCTAAGCACTTAATTTATTTGATCTAACAACTCTTATCTCCAAGTTTAAATATGATTAGAAGGCCATAAATATTGCACTCAAGTATTTGATTAGATTATACTGGAATATAATGACTTTTTGAAGCCCGATGAGTTCTTCTTTCTGAATGAAGACTCACGCATTAAGGAAGCAACATACTTGCAGTGTGCGGCAGCTTGTCTAGATCGATAAATTTGTGACTCTTTGGTTTTAAGACCAACAAATAAAAAATAATGACGAAATTACGATTTATCTTGACAGCGAGCGTTTTGATTCAATTTGTAAAATTGACTTTATTTTTTCGATAGAATAATTTACATTTCCATAAAACTAAGATTATTTTCATTCTAGGATCCGCCCAACAATCAAAAATGGATGACTGTTTCGGCTTCTTCGCGCCAATTTTAAATGGAATTGCTTTTGAATTCTCCAAGTGCTACATGCATTGTTCGAATGAATCTGAGAATGATGAGCGCCTAAAGAGCAATATTCGAATCTCGTATGCCAAAGACGTTGGAGAGGAAGAGGTACGTACCTACAGTTTTGTTTCAAATTTTCAGATTTAAAATCTTTTACAAAATAGGACCTTCAAAAACTAGATTATGAAGTTGAAAAATGTCGAAATGCATCCAAGCGTGGATACGTAGAAAACACCTATTTGACCTTTCTGGAATTGCAAGAGTGTATCATGTCAAATGATATTATTGAGCCAGTAACTACTGCTAATCGGAGTTCTTCAAACGACGAAACGGAAACACTGGTCGGTGCTAATCAAGAAACAACAAAGGTGACTTACTCAGGCTATAAAAGAACACAGATATGTGATATCGATTGAGGTCTCTATTTTTGATAGAATTTACGTTTAATTATAATAAATTGTGGTCTATACACATACAAAGGGCTGTCAATTGAGTATTTGCTTTATTTAAATTTGAATAAAATAAACTGTAAGTGAGGTATCTTTGAATTTTTTTATGTTTTTAGAGGCCCTATGAATGCCATTATGCACCATAATGTGCGCTTCGCTGGGGGCCGCGCATCTGGAACGCCAAATTTTCTATAACTCTGACGCATAAATCAGGCTGAATTTGACCAATGGCATTGATTATTTTGGCTTTCAGATCATTGGTGGTTTTGAGATTATTGCAATGGCATGGCACAGAGAAAACGCCACAAGAAAATGTCAAACGGGGTCAAATCGCACGATTTAAATGGCCAAGTCACATAGGGTAAACTGCCCAATTGTTGGCACCCCCCCAATGATTGGCACTTACAGTTTAAATTACTCGTATTAATAACATTTAAAAGTTTTCTAATAAAATCTTTTTAAAAATATTAGCCTTGGTCTATTTCTAATGATTTGGCATCATTTCTTTTGGCCTCTGAAGTTAGTAGCAATTAAAAAAACGCTGTTAAAAATTTAGAATCAAGTTCGCGCCAAATTTTATGTGAAACTTGTGAAAACCCTAAGGAAAGTGGTGACATTGTAGTGTAATTTAATAATAAATTTAAGAGGAAAACCATTGTCAAGTGCAGTTATTATAAAAGAATTAACTATAACAAAGAGGTTAGTTCTTTTTATTTTAATAATTTATTAAAAATATAGCATTTATAAGGGGTGTCAACTATAGGAATGTAAATCCATCAAATTTCCATTTATTGGCACATGCCAATCATTGGATGAGGTGCCAATCACTGGGTTGATTGGCACTATGCCAATCCTTGGATGCCATGCCAATCATTAGAAAAAGTGCCAATCATTGGCTATTGGCACTGTGCCAATCATTGGTAAAGAAAAAGTTACAGATTTTCATAATCTTGTATCAATTTTCCTTAGAATGATAATACACTTTTTTATCAATCAATAAAAATCTAATCTAATCTCGGCCTTACTGTAAACATAATGTAACTTAAAAGACTTAAATATAATTATAAAAATAAATTACCTTTTATTTATTAAATTACATAATAGAGTTATACTATTCGTTTATTTTGTTTTTATTGGTTTTAATAAACTTTAAAAATTAAACAAAATCAACGTGCCAATCATTGGTTTGTTCAGTGCCAATGATTGGAAAATGGTGGCAATCATTGGTAAAAGGACATTGTTTTACTTTTTATTAATTATTTATTAATTTTAACAAAAAATAGGGTATTTAATGTTTTTCACTAAACAAAAATACAATTAAAAATAAAAAAAAAAAAAAAAACTGTCGTTTCTTAGTTCCCATAAGTTATATAAGCCGAATAAGTGGTGAGTAACCTTAAGGTGCCAATGATTGGTCGGTTTACCCTATGGCCTTCGCAAGTATGCAATGTCTTATGCTAATGATGCAGAGTTCAAAATATTAGCAAATGGGTTGTATTTATTTAAATCAAAATTATATTTGATATTTAGTGCACGACATTTCGACAGGGTTTTACGTGTCGTGGTCACAATAAAAAAAAAAGTCTTAAGACTATTGTTATTAATACCTTAATAAAAATGAATAAGTAACTTTGCAGGAATGGAGGGGACATGCAATTTGTTACCGATTCTGAATTTAATTTTTTTTTCAAATAATAATTGTTTGGAATTTTATTTCAATCTTTAATAGGTGATTACGCAGCGCAGTAAAATTCTACACGCTGAACAAAAACAAACAAATAAAACACACTTGATGGTAGTTCGTACAAGTTGTTGCTGTAATATTCAAACTCATAAGAATAAATATAGAAATGTAAAATGTTGTATCAAGGAGACGGAACAAGTTTCAGTTATAGATATGTGCATCACAGACCATCTTTTGTGGAGTGATCACATATTTGACGTGCGTTTAGATTTTCTCCGCCGACACTAGAAGTTTTTTTCCCCTTTCTGATCTGGCTGTTATCTATAAAGCCTTCATTCCTCATAAGCTCGAGTACAATTCCCATATCTCGGCAGGTACTCCAAAAACCTACTTGAGTCTCTTGGACAGAACTCAAAAGAGAGCTATAAAAATGATGGGTGACCGTTTTCTAACTTAATCTGAATACATATAACAAAAAAAATTAGGTTTTTGGAAATCGAAGTCGCAAAAATCACTTGGACTAAGCATTTTCCCCATATTTCGATAACCAGACCACCAAGAACATTTTTGCTTACAGCCCTGCATAGGTATTGAATAGACCTTTCGTTTGATGTATATCTCGATGGGTTTGGGTAACTTTGGGAAAATAATGATTTTTGTAGTCAAGTACATGATTTTCTCAAAAATTTTAAAAAAAACTCTGTTTTCGAAATTTGCAAAGATTGGCACATCAATGGAAAGGTATGTTCATTCTCTATTCAGAATTGAAAACTGCAACCCCTTTCGAGTTTTGGTTTCGAAAATATCTCCATCCGCATGCGATGTTTTTTTTAGATTTGGGTCAATTTTCGGTAAAATCAATTTGGATGGCCATATTTCGATAACTAGACCTCGCATAACCTTCTGGTTTCACCCGTGAATAGCTCTTAAAAATTTAACCCGGGATTTTGAATACCGCAACCTCTTACAAGGCCTGGTTTCGGAAATATCGCCACCCAAAGACACAGCTAGGAAGTTGGGAGTCGAAAATCGGAAAAATCACCTTGATTTACTATTTTCCCCATATTTCGATAACCAGACCACCAAGAACATTTTTGCTTACAGCCCTGCATAGGTATTGAATAGACCTTTCGTTTGATGTATATCTCAATGGGTTTGGGTAACTTTGGGAAATTAATGATTTTTGTAGTCAAGTACATGATTTTCTCAAAAATTTTAAAAAACTCTGTTTTCGAAATTTGCAAAGATTGGCACATCAATGGAAAGGTATGTTCATTCTCTATTCAGAATTGAAAACTGCAACCCCTTTTGAGTTTTGATTTCGAAAATATCTCCATCCGCATGCGATGACTTTTTTAGCTTTGGGTCAATTTTCGGTAAAATCACTTTGGATGGCCATATTTCGATAACCAAACCTCGCATAACCTTCTGGTTTCACCCGTGAATAGCTCTTAAGAAGTTTACTAGGGATTTTGAAAACCGCAACCTCTTACCAGGCCTGGTTTCGGAAATATCGCCACCCAAAGACACAGCTAGGAAGTTGGGAGTCGAAAATCGGAAAAATCACCTTGATTTACTATTTTCCCCATATTTCGATAACCAGACCACCCAGAAGGTTTTGGTTAAGTTTTTAGGCCCCAAGTACATTAGAAAGCTATTTTGAAACAAAATGCTCTCGTGTTCCTTTTATGATATTATGAAATGAATAGCTTAATTATTTGTATATATTAGCTCTGATAAAACGAAATTGGCTATTTTCCTCTTATAGCTATACTGAACATTTTACCGCATTCTGATATCCCAGAGCTTTTATTTTAGTTAAACACAAAATGAAAAACCTACTTCCTTTTTGTATTAATGCTATTTCCCTATCAGCATAATAATGCTTCTCTTAACTGTTCGATATATGTATTTATCGGTTAACGACACTATACTGACCCGAAATTTCATTCAGGCATAAAAATGGCATAAAACCACAATATGAATAATTTTATTTCAAATAAAATAGACGGAATTGGCTTATCTGGAAACACCCTGTAGTCATTGAACCATTCAACAGCCATTTGAATAAAAATCCAACCGAACAATAGGTAGAATTTTCATCGCTTTCCCATTAGGATCATTTTTATTAGTTGCTCGATATTCTGCCTGAACCTACATACATACAGTGGGGATACCCAATTCGACGTTTATCGAATATATTCGCAATCTCATCATTTTAAAACTCATTCCCGCCTCAAAAACAACGACCTGGGACACCTGTACCAGCCGATGCATCTCTCTGACCGCACCGCACCGCACACAAAATAAAACCAATGAAATCCAGGCTAAGGGAACACACGTCCAGGATCAGGTTATCGCTATTCTAGAGCTGTATTCCCTAAAAATGGAATTTAAATTTTTATGAAAAAAAAACTATAACCCTTTCCTACCTCCCCAACAAGGTTACCAGCACCTTTACCGCATTGAAGAAGTGCGAATATAGAAGGTGGTTGTGCTACGTATATAGTATAGGTATAGAAACTGCTACTACAACAAAAACAACTAAAAATAAAGGAGTGGGCCCAAAATGGTGGTTGCTAGCGATAACCTGAAATAACCACGTTTTATGAATTTCGTATTCCCTCTGAGTCGATAAAAGTTCGCCCGACAAACAAATATCCAAAACACATTCCTGCACAGCCAGCATCTAACAACCACAGCAGGGCACAGCAATGAGCCAAACTATGCAGCACGGCCATTAAAGCCCGAAAAAGATTAACCCTTTTCTAGCCAGAGGAAAACCTATACCATGCGAAACAATTTTTCTGTTTTTTTTTAGATAGGAGAAAAGGGGATACCAACGGGATACTGGTACACAAACAGAAAGAAGCTAAGCTAAGCAGTGATAGCTATTTAAAGTTTTTGGGCGTTGAACTTGCGTTAGAACTTGATTTCGCAGATCGATCATGATGTGGTATGAGTTAGGGATGGAACCGGGGGAAAAGTTAGAATACTTTATACAGTTTTTCTAATTAAAATAAAAAAATTAATTTGAGTTAGCTAAACACGAAACTATAATGCTCGTATGAGAGTTCGATATGAAATCGGAAGACTGGCATAAAGGCTTTATATGTCTAATGTATAAGAAAGGAGATTTCACAATCATTTGCATACTTAAGAAGTGTAACGAAGTGTTCCATGCTACTCCACTTTATGTTACTTTGGTTTTACTATAGAGCTATGTCAATACCGATTAATTCGGTCCTTACGACTCGTTCACCAAAAAGATTGATTGATTAAATCACAATAGATCAAGTCAATCAATCCTTATGTCAATCTCTTGCTATTGAAAACGATAAACATAAAGTAAAAGAAACGAACGAAAATGTGATGTTTCGTTCATTCAACTTGTTCTCAATCATATCACAATAGCAAATTGAAATGGACATGAAACGGAATGTATGTTTTTCATTTTATATGCATTGGAAGATGGCAAAAACAAATTCGAAAAGAAGTAGATGCCAAGGTTTCGTCCATTTTCACATTGTTTCGGTCTTGGTGAAAACGAAACGATTGAAAAAAATATTTAAGTTGATTGAACGATTGAAAACATTTTGTAACGGTCTTGTTCGAAGCGAAAAAAATTATTTTGATTGAATGAACGATTGATTGAAAAGAACGAATCCTTGAAAATGAACTATTGACACAGCTCTAAGTGAGAATTGTTCTTCACCACATTCAATTCACACGCGCCATTTACACATTATTACTTCTCGTTTGTCACTTATACAGTTCACATGCTATCTTTACTGACAGTATAACATGACGACTTACTCGGACGAACAAAAATTAGCCCTTCGGTCTTACGCAAAGTCAATGGTACGCGGTTTCGTTGAAAGACAAAATAAGGAAGGAGAGATTGTCCAGCTATTTCTTACTAAGGCATCCCTCCACAATTTCTACCTAAGGCCCTTGTTCGAAGCAGACCTCGGAATTGCTACCAGAGGCTTTGGTACCTGCTGATCTACTAGAGCGTTTTTAGCCTGCAGTTTTAAATACCACCAGCGACGTTGTAGCTGCTGATGTACCAAAGTATTCTTAGCTTGCTGTTTTGAATTGACGCTTAGAGCATAATACCGTATGATCCCGTCATAAACCCCATGTCCTATGGGACCAGTTTTAAAAGCCGAATCATGAGACTACCCGAAACCTAGTATATCAGAATTAAAAAAAAATCCGAATCTTCAGAAATTAGTATAACCGACACGAGGCAGTAAGACTAGATTTCAGAAGAGTTGAAACCCGTAAATTATTCGATTGCCAGAATTAATCGAAATAGCTACTAATAACCGATGAGAGTAATTTTGAATCAAGGTTTTATAATAAGGTTGAGACCTTTTCCTCCGAAGTTTCGTGTTTTCTTTAAGACGGCAAGACTGGCGAGCATTACCACGGCTAGATGATGGCACATCACAGGTGGCCTCAATTAAAAAGTTTCAGTCAGTATCAATGAGACCATGACCTCGACCGTAATCAGTAGTTAGCCAGTGTTGCGAAGCTGAGCATTGTTGTTCATTAAGGATCAGCACACTCATTCGCTAGAATTTTTCTATTTTTTGCTAAGTTGGTATGTATACTCGTGTATAGTTCATGATGTAATTTCTCATCAACTCACCATCTATGGAGACGACACTAACGATCCTCTGAAATCAGCTTGGACTGCCCTAAACAGCACAACCGGTATATGTAGAATGTCTTGGAAATTGATACTTTATTTGGTTTTCGCTTCTCAAATGCTTTCTTAGTCTGAAATAGCAGGATTTGGTAAGAGTTGTTCTTAGATTGATCCTTTAAGGGTCAATAGACTCATAGGCTTAGGCCATCATAATCGGTTCCATTTGTTCGAAAATTAAGGGGAAAATTCGGCTAAGTTATTTTTATGAGTATGTACGTAAATAAATCTTAGGATGATATTGCCGGAAAGTTAGATTTTCAAGAAAAAAATTCAGAAAAAACCTTAAAAATAGTCCGACGGTTATCCCTCAACCACCTTTAAGTACTTACTCCAACACCTCATTCGCTGACCTCCACACTATTTCCTTGGCCAAGCATTTTCTTCAAGCAGCTCCGAAATAAATCTCGACTTCTTTAGATATATGAACGTTTGGAATCAGACATCTTTATCATCAATTAACATTTATGTCAAACGTTAGTGATAAACAAATTTAACCTGTTTAAGGATGTGTTCGCGCACATTTGAGCTTTTTCACTCCAAGTCCGCAATTGGGCGGAAAACGGAGTGACAAAACTCAACATGTGCGCGAACAAGCCTAACTGGCTGAACACAATGGAGACGGAGCTGCAACTGGAGCTGCAACTGGAATAGCTGTCAAAATATTCAATACACGTAAATTCAATGTTACGAACACAACACAACGCAACTGCAGTCGGTGCTGCAGTCGGTGCTGCAAGAGTTGGCGAACTTTTAACTTTTTCGTGCAGCATTTTTGACATTTCAAATTTTATATATCTGTCTGTGATTTTAAGTGTTGTTTTGTTGTATTGTGATTTCGTGGTTAAATTTTAATTAAAATAATGGACGAAAATCTTCAATTTCAGTGTCCATTTTATAGTTTCAATTACTTAAAATATTTACAATTTGCCAAAGATTCAACACCTGATCCAACAAATGACAACAAAACATGAAAGCTGTACAGCCTCATTGTGGGCGCATAAAAAAAAGTACGTAAGACACTTTTTGACAGCTCTTCCAGTTGCAGCTGCAGCTCCAGTTGCAGCATTCTATGTATTGTGTTCAGCCAGTAACTCTTCTTTTATGACGTCTACACCTGAACGCATACCAGTGTTCCTCAAACACTGGTTATTTGGTGTCGTCGGTGTAGACCAGTGATGCCATATCGTGGGTTTTATCCCTTTTTGTGGGTTTTTTTGGTCAAAAAAAATCAAAAAGGGATAAAGGGTTTTTTTGAAGCTCGTAGAACAAAAAAAAGGGTTTTTTTCATAATGAGAATTTTCGTTTTTCGTTTGCTAAAAAAAATTCTAAATTAGAAATCACTTCCACTTTTCCTTCATCTAAACGTAGCGTTAGGATGTTGTTCAATTTTTTTCCGCTGCCCCTATTCACCTATTCACCTTCCCCATATTTTTTTCACCTCAGTGAGATTACCATAGAATACAACTATATTCTACAATGTTCTTGGTCTCTGTGATAATGTATCTTTGTTGTTTGTTATTTGTTTTGAATTTGTAAATTATGGAACGACAACGAAGTACACTTCAAAATTTAATTTATTTGGATGGTTCTGCCTTGAACATTTTAAAACAGCAAATTGCCGATCTTTTGAATCAAATTGCCATTAAAACTTCAAACGTCGTTGAAGAATTCAGAAGCATTTCTGTCATTCTAAGTGATGAGAAAAAACCTTCACTGAGGAAACTTTCGATCGACGAAATGTGGTTCGAGATCTGCCACATGAAGAATTTCAGCGACGAACTAATCTTACCAAGCTTAAATGATGTGGTCAAAACGGCCTTAAGTTTTCCGCATTCGAGTGCAGAAGCTGAGAGAATTTTCTCTATTGTAACAGATATGAAAGCCAAAAAAAGAAATCGCCTCGAAAATATATGATAAATTCAATTCGTTTATTAAGATTATGCTTCCAGGCCAAAAATATTTACTGCTACAATTTTGAAATTAAGGAGGAGCACTTAGCCGTACATAATTCAAAAATGTACACATAAAATATGTAAATGGAATAATGTTAATATAGGTATAAGTTCTTATAACTGCATATGTGAGTTTTTTATAAGTTAAGTGTGAAAATAAGTTTTTTTTTGTGTTTTTTTTTTAAAGTTAAGTGTGAAATAAGTATTTTTTTTTTGTTTTTTTTTTTATAAGACTGAATATGTGATTTTTTGTTTTTTATTGTTAATTTTATTTTATTTTTAAGTTTGTTGAAGACTGAATAATAAATAAGTATGTTTTTTATTAAAAACTTGTTTTTTTTTTTATTTTAAAATGGATTATAATGAAAAAAACAATAAATTTTTGACTTTACATTTCGTGGGATATTTGTGGGTTTTTTCTTGTAATACCATGGGATAAAAGGGTTTTTTTCTATTCATTCTGGGATTTTACGCTTTAAAAGTCTGGCATCACTGGTGTAGACGCCATCTGCCTTTTTTCATGTTTCTCATTACTCATTCTCATCTCAACCTTCGGCGGCAGCAGTCATTTTTTTTAATTGTGCACTCGGCACTTCATTTTCATTTTTTTTTCATTTTAATAAAGTTAAATATTTGTTCTCTATTTTTAATAAAGTTTTTTTTTTTTAAATTTTCAATTTTACTTCTTTTGGCCATATTGTGCCGAAACAGGATGATTACTCGTCGCTCAACCACTGGCTGTTCTCCTTTAATTTTATCTGTTTCCATCGGTATGTTTCCCAAATAGTCCAAAGAGTTTTTTATTAACTGTATCCATAAAAAAGAATCTAGAAGTGAAGTCTCAAACTATAGGATGATCGGATAAACATAGTGTTGCTTAGAGGTAACACCTTCAGTTAGCATCAGGCGTCATTTTGGCTCTCTGCAGATTTATGCCGACGACATGCGTATCTTTAAACAGATAAAATGCACGCAGGATTATTAGCTACTACAAGCGGACTTAAACAACTTCTATACCTGGTGCCATAACAACTTCTTTGAGCTAAATGTTAGTAAATCTCAAACCATTACTTACTCCCGCATTAGCCTTCCTCTTCCTCAATGTTGCGTTGTTACTACATGAATAATGAACAAGTTTCTGTTGTTACTTCCATTCACGACTTTGGTGTTCTTTGTGATAATCAGCTGAATTTTCGGACTCATTATGATTCCATTAATAACAGAGCTAATTCAACCTTGGGATTCATCAAACGCATTAAACAAGTTCTCAGATCCCTACATTACGAAATCCCTTTATATGTATATTATAATCTTTGTTAGGTCGCTGCGTCTCAGGTCTGGTCACCTATCATCATATCCACATTCAGAGAATTGAACGTCACAGTGCGGCCGAAAGCCCCTTTGTGCGGCCAAAAGTCGAAAAACGTATAGAGAATGATCCACAAATTGGTAAGAGGTTATCAGAATCAGCAAATTCAAAATGGCGTCATGTCATACGAAAAAAACTTATCAAAAATTAAATAACTTTGATATAGTGGTTAAAAATTTGTTTTTTTTTTTATATTATTAGGACATGTACTTGAAAATTTATTAAAAATGAACAAATTCAAAATGGTGGAATGCTATATGGCAATAATATGGAAAAAAATTATTTACATATTTTTATTGAAATCGAACACAGAAATTTATAAATCATAAATTTAGAAATACAAAATGCAATATGAGCAAACAATATATAAGTTAATCCGATATTTACATGAAAAAGTTTTCATTGCCCATCTTGTAACAGTCACAATCATCTACATCTGTATATGTTTCAGAAGCGGAAGAGCTGTCAAAAGGTTGTTGTTTATCTTATGTTTGATTATTTAAAGGTAGAGGTGCTAACAAATTGATACAGTCTTTAAACAAAGATTTAAGTGGTTTGAGAGGTAATTAACGACATTTGGATATTAATGGATCGGATGCGATTAGGAATCTTTTAAGAACTGACGAAGATCGACATCATCCTGCATTAGATATTTCACTAGGTTTAAACATGTCTTCTCCTTACAATAACAATAATAACAACAAACTTGAATTTGACTTTTCTAAATGTAATTTTGTTGATCTTTTTGATATGTTAATAACTGTAGATTGGAATCAATTATTTTGTAATTGCAATATTGATGATATGTGTAATAATTTTTATAGAACTCTTTTTAACTGCTTTTACGAAACTATTCCTTTAAAAAGAACACGTTTTGCTTCAAATGCACCACCATGGTTTGATATGCGTATTAAAAACTTAAAAAATAAAAGGAACAAAGCTTGGGTAAATTATAATATTACTAGAACTGACGATGATTATAGAACTTTCTTAATTCTAAAACAACTTTTCACTGATTATTCTAACACTCTATATGACGATTACATTTGTAAAATAGAACATGGTATTAAATCTAATCCAGATAGTTTCTGGAATTTCGTTAATAATAAAAGGAAAACGTGTGGCTATCCGAATTCGATGTCAAATAATTCATCAACTAGTCATGATCCAAAGGTTATTGCAAACATGTTTGCTGACCAATTCAAAGAAGCATTTGAAAAATCAGAATTTAATCATTCCTCTTCTTTTTCTTCTTCTTTCGACAGTTTTACTCATTTAAACGCAATTAATTTTGAAATAAGTGAAGATACAGTCGCTCAACAAATATTAAATCTCGTTGAGTGCTTTATTCCAGGCCCCGATGGTGTTCCATCTTATATATTAAAAAAATGTGCTTCTTATTTGTCGTATCCGTTACATATTCTCTTCAATTCATCCTTAAAAAGTTCAATTTTTCCTATTATCTGGAAAAGTTCATTTATTATTCCTA
Source organism: Philhelius festivus (assembly GCA_963931855.1). NCBI lineage: Eukaryota > Metazoa > Arthropoda > Insecta > Diptera > Syrphidae > Philhelius > Philhelius festivus. Next base: position 185,218,418 of record OZ007554.1, on the reverse strand, counting down.
TACATAAAAAAGGTCCTAAGAATGAAACAATGAACTATAGACCCATTGCTAAACTATCTGTGATACCTAAACTGTTTGAGTCAATTGTGAGTAATGTTCTTTCTTTTCATTGTAGTTCTATTATTTGTGATAGCCAGCATGGCTTTGTCAAAAAGAGATCCACTGTTACTAATTTATTTAACTTCGTTTCCTTTTGTCTAGATGTTTTTGAAAAACGCGGGCAAGTTGATTGTGTATTTACTGACTTTAGTAAAGCCTTTGACAAGTTATGTCACAATACACTAATTTTAAAATTAAACCATCTAGGATTTAACAACAATTTTATAAATTGGATTTCTTCATACTTAAAAAACCGTCGTTATTCTGTCTTGTTTCGTAATGAAAGTTCAAGTCAATTTGTTGTCAATTCTGGCGTCCCTCAGGGCAGCCACTTAGGTCCTATTTTATTTGTTTTATTTATTAATGACTTGGTTTCAAACTTAAAAAACTCGTCTGTCCTTGTTTATGCTGATGACATTAAGCTTTTTAAAAGTATAAAATCCTCCTCTGACTGTTTATTACTACAAGAAGACTTAACAATATTTAGGGAATGGTGCAATAAAAACCGACTTGTTTTAAATGTTGACAAATGTAAAACCATGAGTTTTACACGTAAAAAATTTCCGTTTTTGTACAACTATACGTTTGATTCTTGTCCGTTATGTAAGGTTTCTGTGTTTTCTGATTTAGGTATTATTCTAGATCCCAAATTAGCATTTAATGATCATTTAAATTATATAATTAAAAAAGCCAATAGGGTTCTTGGATTCATTAAAAGATTCGGTCGTGATTTTCAGGACCCTTATGTTCTAAAACTTCTATTTATTTCGTTTGTTAGACCAATTCTAGAATACGGCTGTGTGGTATGGTCACCTTATTACTCAATACATGTTACAAGAATTGAAGCGATCCAAAAAAGGTTTCTGCGTTTCTGTCTTCGGTCTCTTCCCTGGTCAAGGGAAAATCTACTTCCCCCTTATTCTCAAAGACTAGCTTTGATCAGCCTTCCTTCTTTGACTAACCACAGAAAGTTTTTACAATTTTGTTTTATTGTTGGGATTATTAATGGTTCGATATCATTACCATCAGTTCTAAGTAAATTAAATTTCAGTTTCAGCCGTTCATGTTTAAGGCGACAGCAACCTATTATTCAAATATTTAGCAGATCAAACTATGGTGTATGTAGCCCCTTCAATCAATTAATTACAATTTATAACGAATTTCAATTTTGTTTAGAATCTGTAAATGATAACATAAAATGTAAAAAATTTAAACTTATCTTTTTCAACAATATTGAATAATAAATATAAATTATGATATTAGATTATATTAGATTATAAGAACTATTTTAATATTGTTAACGTTAGATTTTAACGAATTAAATAAATATATATAAGTCAAGAACATCCTCCATTGTCTTTCGACGATAATGGTTTCTTGCGAAATTAGCTTGATAGATTTAAAAAAAATTATTACATGCTTCTTGTGCATCTTCCGACATTTGACAGATAGGTAACACTGAATATTTTTTTATTTCGGGGCCATGAATTAAAAGTTTGTGAACTAACGTGGACATACAATACTAGGGATATTGTTGTAAATTGAGGTACTAGTACGGTCTAAAACGCCAAATTACGCACGATTTTTGCGAATTTTTTTCTCGGAAACTTTATTAGATAATAACATAATTTTTTTTTAAGATAATGAATACATGCGTCAAGAGTACAAGAATATTTTTTTTGTCTTAATTTTCTAATTTTGGCCGAATTATAGAGGGCGCCAAAGTTGAATCTTCAAAAAACAAAAAAACACATTGTCCCATTGCGGACAGTAATCTCCGGATCTACTGAACCGATTTTCAAAAAGCTTATTGCAACTTGATTGTTTTTATGTTTTCTAAGATAATTTACCACAATTTGACCAAAACGTTATGAACGAAAAAAATGGCGACCCAAAAATGGCCAACAAAATTTCAAAAAAAAAATTATTTTTTTCAAAGCTTGACATTTTTTTTTTTTTTTTTTTTACTTTTTAAACAAATTGTGGTAAATTGTCTCTTAAAAAAACTTCCTTAAAATAACCCACTTTGTTTTTTTTTATTTCACTCCAGCCAATCCTGAGATTAACTGTCCGCAATGGGACAATGTATTTTTTGATGAGTCAACGTTTGCGCCTTCTATAATTCGGCCAAATTTCGAAAATTTAAAAAAATGTGTTCTCTTGACGCATGTGTTCATTATTTAAAAAAAAATTATTTTATTACCTAATAAAGTTTCCGAGAAAAAAATTCTCGAAAATCGTGCGTTTTTTGGCGTTCTAGGCGTACTAGTACCTTAATGCATAAAAAAACTCATCGGGCTGCTGAATTTTATTTTATTTGGTACACAATACTTTTATTAACTATCTTAAATAGCTTTGAGAACAAGAAATAGCAAGAAAAAAAAGTTTTCACTCAAACAATTTTTTTTTTAAAGTAAATAAATAGTGTTGACATATCTCTGTCTAACAATGTACTATTAAGGAATTTTTATTCAGAAATTCTTGAACTTATTTTACGCACCTGCAGCTGTTGAATTTATTTATTTATTTCGTTAAATACTAACGGTACATATTTTTAAATTAAATACTAAAGGTACATATTTTTTTTTTTAAATCCATTTTATTGCAATAGATTTGCTTGAAAATAAAAACTGTTACACGTGTTTAGATGGAAGTGTCCATTAGCCTATCTTAACGACGCGACGCGTAACTATGTTAACTTAGCAGCCACATTCAGGCTAAGATTATGGGGGGGATTTGCGGCAAGAGATTTTACTATGAACATTTTTCGTCTCCCAGGGGCCTCTTTTAGACAGCCTGATGACAAAAAACCCCTAACTCGAAACTTTTATTTTGGACTTTTGGCCGCAAAAATATGCCTTCGGCCGCACTGTGCGTCGTGATAATGCTGACCTACTCTTTCTGAATCAGTTATTAACTGGAGGTATTGACTGTGTTGACTTAATTAACAAAGTTAAGTGGAATATAAATCATCGTTGTTTGAGGTCAATAGCACTGTTCTGTATATCTACCCTTTCCCCGAACCGAATAGGGCCAAAACGAACCTCTGACAAGAATATTGAAAAAAGCCAACAATTCAAATATATTTGATTTAAATGTTATCCAATTCCTGTTTCTTTTACCACATTCCACCCATTATTACTTTAGAATTATCATTAAGTTATTTCAATTTATTGCTGTAAGAATTTTTGTTAGTTTTTGAAGTTATGTATTCGTATATGCTTGAATTAAGCTAAATTTAATTTAACAAAAAAATTAATTAGAATTAAAACTAAAAAAGTGGATCTCGAAATTTTATCTGTCTGTCAGTTTGAAAACAGCCTATACTCATAACTTTTTTTTTTTAAGACTATTTTCTCTCAAATTTTAAGAACAATTTTTTTTTTCTCAAAAACTGTTTTACAGTTTGAATAAGAAAATCGAAATATTTCAATTAGTAAAAACAAGATGATGGTTGAAAAAAAAAAACCAAGAAATGGTACGTTACAATGAACCATTTTTTTACAAAAGTTTCTACAAAAGTTTAAATAAAAATTGCATTATAAAACTTAACAAGAAATATTATACATCTTAAACTTGTTTTCTACGGGACAATAATTATTCTTTGTAATTTCATTTTCGTAATTATTATTATAATGAAAATTTTGATTTGGCGTTCCAAAATCTTTTCTTTAAAATATTTTAAACTTTTTTACTTGCGACTTATAGATACTATAAGGCAAGTTATGCAATCCTTAAAAAAAATCGAACTCGAGATTTTGATCAAAGTTGACATTACGATGATAGCGAAGACTAAAAAAGTGGGTCTGGCAATTCTGTCTGTCTGTCTGTCGGTTCGACTACAGCCAAAATGGCTTGGCCGATTTTCTTTAAACTTGGTAGATTTGGGTTTTAATTTTTTCCCCCACACGTTTTTTTATTTTTTTTAAGAAAAAAAAAAAAAAACAACGGTACCTGCCATACGAATTTTGTTCGAAATTTTATAAATATTTTTTTTTCCTCAAACCTACCATAGAACCATTTTTTCGAATTTTGAATTTCTCACTATCCACATAACGGATCTTAATGAAATTTTTTTCAGAGAAGTTTCTAAAAAGTCTAAAACACATTGCATTTCAAATCTTTAAAACAAATATTTTTTGAATTTTTGAAAAAAAAAAATATATTTTTTCTTTTTTTGAAAATTCGATATCTCAGAAACGGCTCAATATTTTTTGTTTTTAATTTAATTTGGATTCGAACAATAATAAACTTTAAAACATTAAATTGGCGTACCAAAATTTTTTCTTAAAAATCTCTTAAAAATTTTGTATAGGTATAAAAGCTTTTTTTTTTAAGAAAGTACTTATAATAAAACGACTTATAATTTTTGTTCCTGCATAAATTCACATTTGCATAGCATTCTGTTTTCGTCTCTTACTATTAAAAGAATTTAAAAAATTAATTTTATCCTTATGAACAGTTTTCTACTACTACATAAAAGCAAGTTCGTGCGACCCATGTCGTGCATTTTATTTTATATAAGACACTACATATGTTTTTTTGTTAGGATAGGATATTATATTATATATATATTATATATATTATATTATATTATTATATTATATATATTATATATATAGGATATTAGCTAATATGTTTTATGAGTTAGCGACATATTTGGAACCGTTAAACTGGTCATCGTAAGGCTCATCATATCGTATTTTAGATTTGCCAGCATGTACACTCTTCTTAAGTTCAACTCACTCAAGAAGTGAAACGGGATAACCCACGGAATGCGCAGATCTTAAGCGGCTAATTAGGTCCTTGAAAATCATTTTTCCCGCACAACATATTCTTCAGCGATGGGGCTGATTTTTCACTCAGAGGATACTTTAGCAAACCAAATTCTCACATGTGAAACGTAAGAGCAAGTTTTTGAATATATGTAGAGCAAGTAGCAGTAAGACCCAGTCGCCCGTTTAATTTCTTTAAATAAACAAATTGTTATAAATATAGAATTAAAATGCAAAATTGGAATCTACAAATTAGTATTGGGAGCCTGCCCCGTTATCACGCCCTAGGTTATGTCATTTTGGCGGCAATTCTCAAAAGAAAATAGGCGTTAATTAGGGCGTTGAAATCTTTTGCCGATCGTTTAACAGGTACGTAAGCGCCTTACTATCCTCCATCACTCCTATTGTAGACATTAAATGTGGATTTCCCATGATCGATTGTTCCCATGATTCAATTGTCCAAGTCTGGAAAAATAAAAGAAAATATTAGTATCTATAATCTATTAATCTCTAATTTAATTATTTTTATTTTTTTTTAAATTTCAGTTGAAATTCCCTCAAATTAACTGCAGCCCCATTCTCCCCTATATTTATAGAAGAAATCTCCTTTGCAGGAAGCAATAATTTGAATTTCAATTGATAGAATCAATCTGCGGTCGATCTACCTGTTTGGGATTCTTTTTTTATTCATTTCTTTTTTGTGATTGTATGTGAATGCGTGTAGAATTTTTATGAGTCCCGGGTGGGTCTAAATTTAAGGTCAAATCCGGTATATACTTCTATTGGATTATCCCGAGCCTTTAATGCCACAAAAGAAATAAAATTAAACCTTCCAACAACAGCCATAAACGGGAAAAGACCAAAACGTCCATGCAGAATCCCTGCACAACGATGGGCTTAATAAGAAAAAAGGAGCCCTTAATAATATCCTCAGATTTCTTATAGAATAACAATCCATCGAAATGCAAACACATACATACTCGTGTAACCGCATACTTTGGTAATTTATGAAGATGATCTCCTTGTAATATACTATACCTAGGTATACCTCCTTAGTGCTACAACGAAAGGAAAGAATCTCTCTTACTCAAAAGGTGTGTCTTGTCTGAAATAAGACGTTGAGTAGGAAAACTTCTTCAAAAACCTTGAGTAGATAATTTCTTGTGTAATTACTCAGCTAACACACAAGACTTTTCGTAATCTACTTTGACGTAACTCTTACTCCATTCTGCATGGCTTTATCGTTCCACTCTCAGACTCAGTCCCACTTGCAATCAGATTTGAAGAAGAGCACACAGGATGAGTGGAGAAATTATGTCCGGGTACTTTGAGTAATTTAACCACAAGCGCTCTGTCGCCACTGTGTGGTCCTCCCTCGTTGTGCTATGGGGATAATGATGGTAGGACGCGAAGGAGGAGGAAATTAAATTGCCATTGGCAATTTGAAACCAAGCACTGTTTGGAAAAGTGTTTTCTTAAGTCCCTCACATTTTTTGCTTGGCATGTTAAACTGTGCATTTGGTTTGGAGTGTCAGCAAGGCAAGGAAATGGAATTCGGGTAATTTTGATTAAAATTAGATTTAGCCTTGGTTAGACCTACTTCTGCTGATTTGGTTTTTGAAATTTGATAGAAGATTAAAAATACCGTTCTGCGTGGCCAATAGCCGGAGAAGAAATAGGTTCTGTTAGGCAACATTTGATCTCGTTTGCAAAATTAAGTAAATATCTAGCTTTTCTCTTGGATTGGTCTGCATTTTACGTTACGTGATGTTTACAAACTTGGTGTACTGCAAAGTTGTTCAAGCATTGCTATTATTATTTGCTTATCAGAGATAGTACGAGTTAGGCGCTAACGGAATTTGTCCCAGAAAAGCACCTCAACTGACTAACCATCATTCTGTAATGCAAAAACAAAATTTCCCAACCAAATTCTCCTCAAAATGGTGCAATATATGGCGGTATTAACTTGACATGAAGATCAGCGTTGCCGTTCACAACAAATTACAGTGCTGCATTTTTGGAAATACTGTTTCCTTTTCATGCAAAATTAAAAATAAAACGCACCACTAGGTGTTGCGAACTTGCTCCGATGTTTAAAAGACTCAGCATTTTAAAAATGGATGTTATTAGAGATCCATTTTCCGCACCATAAAATTTATTTTTAAATGGCAAGAGGAGCCCCTTTAGTAGTTGGAAGTAAAGCCGAAATTCCCTTTGATTTCTTAAGCAAAAATAAATTAATGCAAAAGCAAAAATTATAAATCGTAAGAGCGCTTTTTTAAATTTAATTTAAAATTTAAATTATATAAAAAACTTTTCAATTATGTATTTGGAAATCTTATTTAAAATTTTTACTTGCGACTTATAAATACTATAACGCGAGTTATGCATTCGTAAAAAAATAGAACTCGAGATTTTGATCAAAGTTGACTTTAAAATGATAACGAAGACGAAAAAAGTGGGTCTCGCAATTCTGCCTGTCTGTTCGGGGGGCTCAGGGCCCTGCCGATTTTTCTTAAGCTTGGTAGATAGTAGGTATACTTTAAATTTTCCCCCCACACGTTTTTTTTTTTTCTTTTTTCTTAAACCCAAAATAAAGGTACTTGCCATACGAATTATTGTCGAAAAAAAAATAATTTTATCTGAAAACAATGTTACCCACCCGACAAATCTTGAAAAATGTTTTTCGAAAATTATATTTTTCACGAAAACGGGCCAAAGAATGTTGATAAAAATTTGTATATTTCCTTATAACTTTTGAAATTAAGAAACAGTAGCCTAATGTGAACTTCTGAGATTTTCACACTATATAATGTAAATTTCTGGATATGTTACAGAGTGTGTGTCAAGGGAATAAAATTTAATTTCAAGAAACTATTAGACCATTACAAACAGACCGAATCCGGACCAGGGAAGAGAAAGCCGAAAACGCCTTGTATTAATTAGTTCACACTATCGAGGGTCTACTGTATTACTGACAGTACCTACCATAGAACCATTTCTGCAATTTTTGGCTTTCTCAGTATCGGTCTAAGTGATTTAAATGAAAAATTTTTGTACAGATGTTTCTAAAAAGTTAAAAAAAAACATTTCATATTATAACTTAAAAAAAAATAATATTTGTTTGGATTTTAGGAATTTCAAATTTCTTTAGTTTGTTTTAGAAAATTCTATATTTAAAAAATACTTGAATACTTTTTTAAATCAAGCTTCTATTTACACAGTAAAAATTAAGTGCACGACCGGTTCGCACGAATTTGCTCTTATGTAAAAGACTAAAAATTTTAAAAATGAATATTACCAGAGAAAAATGTTCATAACCACAAAATTAATTTTTCTTAATAACTAAAACAACTCCTTTAGTAGTTGAAGCTAAAAACAGGGTGCCATGTGATTCAAGCAAATATTAATTTATGCAAGAACAAAAATTAGAAGTCGTAGTGGTCCTTAGAAAAAATAAGCTTTTATATATAAAATTTTTAAAACATTTCTAAGAAAAAAAAACTTGGTACGCCAACTAAAAGTTTTCATTATTGTTCGAATAAGAATTAAACTTCAAAAAAAACTATTGACCCGTTTTTGAGATATCAAATTTTCCAAAACAAAATTGATTTTTGTTTTTAAATTCAAAAAATTTTTTTTCTTAAATTTTGAAATACAATGTTTTTCAAACTTTTTAGAAACTTTCTCTAAAAATTTCCATTGAAATCTATTATTTCGATAATGAGAAATTCCAAATTTGGAAAAATGGTTCCATGGTACGGTCCGTAATATCTTAATTTCAAGAAAAAACAAATTATTGAATTTAATATAAAGAAAAAAAAATTATCAAAATTATTTTTTTTCAAGAACCATTTTTTAACATCTGTACCATGGGTACCGTAATTTTAGGTAGGTATACAATTTTTTTTTATCTTCTAGGTTGTAGGTATTAAAAAACTTTCAATTGTCAAATTTTAAGAAAATCGACATGAGGTTTCGGAAATATTTCGGAAAAAGAAATTTAATCAAAAAAAAAATTCTTTTGAAAATTTTAATACACAATGCTATCCAAACTTTTGAGGAACCTTAGCATAAGCAAATGATTAAGATCGGTTGTACCGTTCTAGAGAAAATCAAAAACAAAGAAAATTGTTGTAAGGGGTAACATTAATATCCATTTTTAGGAATTTTTTCGAGCATTTTTTATCTGTGGAACAGTTTTCGAGAAATAAAATTATTTATGAAATTTAAAAAATAATTCATATGGCCGGTATCGTTATTTTTTTTTAATAAAAAAAAATAAAAAAACGTGTGGGGGGGATCTACAAAGTTTATAGAAAATCGGACAGGTCCGCTTAGGCTGTAGTAGAACAGAAAGATAGACGGAATTGCGAGACACACTTTTTTAATTGCGACTTATACACACTAGAAGGCAAGTTATACACTCGTAAAAAAATCGAACTCGAGATTTTGATCAAAGTTGACATTACGATAATAGCGAAGACTAAAAAAGTAGGTGTCGCAATTCTGTCTGTCTGTTCGACTACAGCTAAATAACCCGGCCGAGTTTCTTCAAACTTGGTAGATACGGGTTTTAATTTTTTCCCCCCGGATGTTTTTTTCCTTTTTTTTAAAGATCAAAAATAAGGGTACCTACCACACGAATTTTTTTCGAAATTTTATAAATATTTTTTTTTCTCAAAAACTGTCAGATTTTTCAAAACAAAATTCAAAAAATTTCATTTAGTTAAAGCAAGGTTAAAAAAAATTTCCAAGAAATTATTATTTTTTTTCAAACTTGATAAATAAAAGTTTTTTTAATATAATCTACAAGATTTGAGAAAAAAAAATATTTTACCTAAAAATAACGGTAGATACCCTTCATACAAATGTTAGAAAATATTTTTCGAAAATCGTATTTTTCTCAAAAACGGTTCCGAGAATTTTGCTAAAATTTTTTTTCTTTCGATTACTTCCTACAATCTATATTTTAATAAAAAAAAATTTGAAAACAAGACATTACTGACTGTACCTATCATAGAACGATTTTTTCGAATTTTGTATTTATCATATTTGCATAGCATTCTGTTTTTATCTCTTATTACTAAAAGAAATTAAAAAATAATTTTATGTTTATGAACAGGTTTTCTCTAGTAACATTAATTTTTGAAATTCTTAGTCTTTTACATAGGAGCAATTTCGTGCGACCCAGACTTGCATTTTATTTTATCATCATCATCATCAGCTCGACAACCGGGTTCCGGTCCTGGCCTCTTTCAACAAGTCTCTCCACCTATCCCGGTATCTAGCTGACGCACCCCAAGGCTTCGGGGGTCCTGGTCCACGCCATCTCTCCAGCACAGCGCAAGCATGGTCTACCACGCTGTCGTCTACCATAGAATGTACCACAAAGAACTTTCCGAGCAGGTTCCCATTCGCTCATGCGAGCTAGGTGCCTTGCCCACCGGAGTCTACCCAGCTTAATTTTTGTCACGATATCTGCCTCTAGGTAGATTGCGTACAGTTCATGATTGTACCATCTCCGGAATCGTCCTTCCTCACATATGGGGCCAACAATTCTCCTTAAGACTTTTCTCTCGAACGCAGCTAAGAGGTCGGAGTGCCTTTTGCTAAGCACCCAAGTCTCGGATCTATATGTGAGTACTGGCAGGACCATGGTCCTGTACAGCAGCAGTTTTGAAGTTATGGTGAGATTTCTGGATTTGAAGAGCTTTGACAGACTATAGTAGGCTCTGTTGGATTTGAGAAGCCGCCCGCGTATTTCTTCTTCTATATTGTTATCGGCTGCTACTATTGACCCAAGGTATTTAAAGGATTGCACCACTTCAAATTCGTGCTCCGCTACCTTGATTGTTTGACCAACTGTTCCTCTCGCATTCGATGCTTCCATGTACTTTGTTTTATTTTTTATTTTATTTTATACCTGTTCTAAAAGAGCTTCAAACTCAGAGGAATTATTTTAAATTAAAAATATAATGTCCAACTGTATTGCACGTACTTGGTCTTACAAGGGTGGTCCGATAAGTACCCGCCCGATGGTGCCAGTATCGCAAGAGAGATAAACTTTCGTCTAGTACATTTTGTTCGACGACTACTCTCAAAATTTCAGCCGAATCGGCCTCGTAGTTTTGTTTTGACCACGTCCACGTGTGGAAGCCAGCTTGTCCGCGAATTTTAGAAAAATCGAAAAAGAGCAATATCGGTCGGTGATTCGATTCTTGTTTTTGGAAAGAAAATCGCGCAGCGAAATCAAAGAGTGCTTGGATGCTGTGTACGGTGACTCTTTTCCTTCGATGGCGACTGTCAAAAATTTGTATAACGAGTATCAACGTGGTTGCACATTGTTTTTTGATGAGCCCCGCGCAGGTGCCGCGAAATTGGCTACCACGGAGGATAACGTGTCAAAAATCCACGATCTCGTATTGGCAGACCGCTGATTGCTCACTCCGAACAACAAGCGCAACCGTGGGACCACTTCAGAGCCACGGCCAAATTGGTCGATTTGAACCACGAACTGCTGCCCTATGCACCGTATTCTCCAGATTTGACCCCGTGCTACCTTTTTTTGTTTGAAAACTTGAAAAAATCACTTGCTGGGAAGAAATTTAAGTCGAATGAGCCCACAGAGGCCTACTTTGCAGACCTCGAGAAAACCTATTTTTCAGATGGGTTAAAGTAGTTGGAGCATCGCTGGATCAAGTGTATCGAACTAAAAGGAAACTATGTTACGTATATAAAGGGTGGTTAAATTTTGAGGGCCGATGTTGAATGTGAACCACACCTAAACGTTTTCTGCATTTCATTTGACATTTATCAATTTCAGACTAACTCAATTTGAATCATGGAAAGATACACAATCAAGAAACGCGTTACAGTTATTCAGGCTTATTATGAAAATGGGCGTTCAAATCAAAATGCATTTTGATGCAATTCGTGATTTTTTCGAACAATTTAATCGTCTAAATGCACATACAATCGGAAAAATGGTGCAAAAATTTGAGCAAACCGGGTCTGTAGGAGATGTGAAAACACCAGTGCATGCTCGTACAGCTCGTACTGCAGAAAATATTGCTGCTCTTAGCGATACTGTGGCTGAAGAGCCGTCCACCTCAACTCGTCGTCGTGCCCAACAATTGCACCTCTCACGCTCGTCGTTGATGAACATTATGCACAAAGACTTACATTTACACGCTTACAAGGTGCAATTGACTCAAGAACTAAAGCCTCTTGATCATTTCAAGCTTCGTCAATGGTCAGAATGGTGGCAAGAAATGGCAACAGTGGATGATCAGTTTTCGAAGAAAATCATCTTCAGTGATGAGGCACATTTTCACCTCAGTGGATTCGTTAATAAGCAGAATTGCCGCATTTGGGCGAATGATAATCCAGAAGAGATTGTCGAAAAACAAATGCACGCACAAACCGTGACTGTTTGGTACGGTTTATGGGCTGGCGGCATCATCGGGCCGTATTTTTTCCAAAATGAGGCCGGTCAGGCAGTTACTGTGAATGGTGTTCGCTATCGTGAGATGATAACGAACTTTTTATGGCCCGAATCGGAAGATATGTATGTGGACGATATGTGGTTTCAACAGGACGGTGCCACTTGCAACACAGCTAACGAAACAATGGCTCTTTTGCCCGAAAAATTCAATGGCTGTGTTATCTCACGTGGTGGATTTGACACCGTTTGACTTCTTTCTTTGGGGTTATTTGAAAGAAAAGGTGTACGTCGATAAGCCAGCAAATTCAAGAGCTAAAGGATGAGATAATTCGGCACATTAACGGCATAGAACCTCAATTATGCCTCAGCGGCATCGAAAATTTGGACCATTGGATGGAGGTGTACCACCGAGGTCGCGGCGGCCATTTGACCGATATTTTGTTCCATACATAATTGAACTATACCAATATTATTATAATAAAAAGAAATGACAATAATTTCCTAAATAATTTGTGTCTTACTCAAAATTAACATCGGCCCTTAAAATTTAACCACCCTTTATAAAACAAGGAATTTATTAGAGAAAAGTGTTCAAATGCTTGAAATTGATATCTGCTATCGAGTTATTATTAAATTAATTTTTTTATAAAAAAATTGTTTTAAAATTTTATTAAAATAAAATTTGAGATGTCAATTTTAAATATTTAACAATATACATTTTAGAAAACAATTTGAAAAACTTATGTTTCACTCGATTTTTGGAAAAAAGTTTTAAATTTCTTCTTCAAAAATTTTAATAAACCATTATTTTAAGGAGGAGGAGCTTCTGAATCAAAATGGTTGTCAAAAATACTTAAGTTAATGAAGAAGTCGATAATAAAAAAACGGTGAGGTAAAACAGGTAGCGTTAATAACATTTTTTCTTAAAATATTGTTTCACCAAAAATATAGCCCATGCACATAATGGCGCACCTTATCTTTTTTATCAAAATCGTTAGAGCCGTTTTCCAGATAAATTTTAAACAATGGCTGTTTTGGAGCTAAAAAAAATTAATTTATCCTCTAGGAAATCACTTTAATTATCAAGTTTGAAGAAAATGGCTTCAACAGTTTAGACTCTATGTCGCGGTAGAGACGGGATTGTGGGACCAACTTTTTCAGTGTTCTCTATTATCGTAATATCAACTTCGAACAAAAGCTTGAGTTCGATTTTTTTTAATGCAAAACCCCAATAGTACCTACATACTCGTAGATGTATCGCAAGTAAAAGTTGTGTCAGAACATAAAATAATTATAATTTTCCGGAGAATTTTATGACTCGATTTTGCCACAACAGCCCCTTTCTAAGATGCATAAATACTTAACCATTTATGAGCAATAAACTGATGAATGACAATTTAGTCCTAGGCCCTAGGTAAGTACCTTACAAAATTTCCTGGAATTATGCAGAAAATTATAGCTTTTGATTTAACTATGCTTTAACGTAATAAGCTTCAATAATTTATTGAAATCATAGAATAACACCCCTTTGTACATGCAACTTATCCCATAGGTTTAAATCATACTTATGGAATATTTTGATATTGGATGTATTCGAAGTTTATTATTACCCATATATTTATGCGTATGTATTGTAAATGGTGGAAAGATAATTGCCTTATAGGACCCGAAATACGTGCGGACGTCAACGTACTTTAAAATCAACGATCCTATTACCGTAAACTATTATTATTGAAGGACCTTAATTGTTTGGGGGCGCACGCCAGAGCTCACAGCCTCAATTTACCAACATGACAGCCTGGTATTAACATGATTTGCATAAAGTGCCTAGCACAGATTGCAAATTACTGAACTTGAATAATTGGCCTACTTTGAATATTGCATACATCAATGCGTGCAACGCTCGAAGTTTCATATGAATAGTCTCCGAGCAATAGACCATCTGTTTTTAAATCTGAATTTAATTGGACAGGATTAGGCACCTTGAATTTTCTGCTACATTCTACGGCCAAACTGAATGAAATTGAAACAGCTTCCTGTTCTTGGAATTGCCAGAAGCTCAATGGAAACTTCTGTGTAAGAGATAGGTAAATGTAAGTTCATTTGAGAAATGTTAAAAACGGGATATGCAGTGCTACTAAGGAGATTTCCAATTAAGAGGTTCGAAATTTGATAAGTGATAACGGACGAATGTTGGAAACTCTATCTGTCAAATTGGCTGTCAGTAGGTCTGCCTTGCCAAATCAATATGGAGATTTATAGCATTCAACAACATGTAACATGTGCAAATGATTAAATTGTTCTTCTGTTCGAGCAACATTTCGCGTGATTTGCCCATTTAACGGTCGCCACGTCCTTCAGAGAGGATGGAACAGTTTAGTAAACAACTCAAAAACACTCATATGTCAACGAAATGCAATATCTGCTGGAGATATCGCTGCTGTCCGTGAGAGTGTGCAGGAGAATCCGAGACATGCAATTCTTCGCCTCAAACAAAAATTGGAACTTTCGCAGACCACAACCTGGGGAATTTTGCGTCATGACATTGGCCTTCCTTCACCCGTACAAACTTCAACTGACCTATTTACTCAGAGCTAACGACCTCAGACAACGACTTTTTTTCGCTAAGTGGGCTCCCAGCAGTTGCAAGTTGACCCCAAATTCTATCGAAAAATGATATTCATTAAAGAGAATGAATGAGTTCGTGAACAAGCATTGGGAAGATCAAAGACAATTCCCACTAGTTCCACCTACTTGGAATACACCCAGTGAAAGTCACGACAGTCACTGTTTAGTGCTTATCAGTGCCTACTTCTTTGAGAACGACACACGTTAGCCAGTTCCGAATTGGATGATTTTTTTCTTTGATTTGGTGGGGACAGTAATCCCATTTATTAATCTCAATTCTTAGTCTAACTTTAACATAGCTCTTAAATCTACAATCGGAGTTGATTGGAAGGATGATTAAGACGGAGTTTTAGGCATGGTGAACTGAGGTTGAAGTCGAAACAGTTAATGCGCAAGCAATCCCCGAACAAGGTTATCTCACTTGGTGATGACGTGACTTGGCCACAGAGACTTCTTCTTGAGAGGTTTTCTAGGTCTATGTGATTAAACCAGAAACCACAACTGCCCAGAAAGCTAACATAATCAATACCATTTGGTCAGATTCAGCTAGATTTATTCGCCAGAGTTATGGAAAATATGACGTTTTAGAAAATCAAAAAAAAAAAAACAGTGGGTTTTTCGGTGTCTTATTTTCTTAAAGGTTTTTTTGGTCAATTATATACACTCCGCTTCAACTGAATACGCACACAGTTTTTTTAAGGTATGTTGTTCATTTTTTTCAAACTTTGGGCCTTAATGTTATCATTTGATGATGCTTACTATCTGCTTGTAATGTTGAGAAAACAGATCAGAAAGAATAATTCAAAAAGTACCGTTATTTTTTCTCTCGCTCTCTTGCAAAGCGTTCCATATAAAAAAATGCAGATTTTTTTTGCGTCAACTGAAAAGGTACACGATCATTATCGGTCATTATCTTCATTGTTAATGAGAGTTTTGAGATGATAGACACATTTAATAAAAATTTGAAGTGTTTTAAATGAAATTTAGCCGTTTAATTGAAATTAAAAAAAAAAATGGGTAGATCAAAAGCTTTAAATAGTGTCGAAAGAGCTAAAACCGATTTGTTAAAAGAACAAGGACTAACTGGGCGTGCTAAAGCTACCAAAAATGAACAAAGTCTTAGTGTTGTTTATTCCCAACTAAGAAATAAAAGTTTTTAATGGAAAAACATTAAAGGAAGTAAAAAAACGGCAACAACTGCAATTGATCGAAGAGCAATTTTAAGATGTGTTTCTGATTCGTGTGACGCGGTAAAATTTAAACAAAAAGCCGGTATAACTGCAAGCGTTTCAACATTCCGTAGAGTAATAAACAGTGCAAATCATTTAAAACGATTGAAACTTCAAAAGAAACCACCACTAAACGAGCAAAGAAAAGGTATGCGTTTAGAATTTTTTAGACTCCACATGAGTTGGAAAAATGAATGGCACCACGTCGTTTTTCCTGATGAGAAAAAGTTCAAATTTCATGGCTCTGATAGTTGTAATTATTATTTCCACGATGTGAGGAAAGAAGAACGATTTTTAGCGCGGCATAATAATCGAGAAGGTCGAGTTATGGTATGGGGTTCAGTAAACTACTATGAGACTATTGAGCTTGAAGTTCAAAAGTCAAAAATGTCTGCATTTACCCACAAAGGAATCTTGAAAAGAAATTTGCGGATATTTAAGGACCCATTAACTGGACTTTCCAGCAGGAGAACGCCCCCATCCACATCGCGTGCATTGTCCAAAATTGGATATAGGACCCGAATGTGGAATTGCTTCAATGGGCGCGCGCCGCCGCACAGTGGTAAAAATGGCATATTTAGGTGGACATTTGGTTCAAATTTTATGTTAATCAATAGACTAACTGAGCTTCATATTGTTATAAGGAATGATTGACAACTATGAAACCACACCATTTTTTTTTTGAGACAATATAACTTGTAGAACAGCGGTCTTTAATTAGCCATTGGTGAAAAACCAACAATGAAAAAAGTTACAATAAAATTCAGTTTGGTGTTAATTTTTTTTTTTTTTTTTTTGAAAAGTGTTGGAAATGGTAAGTACCGTATATCTCTATAATATTGCATTTGAGTTTTATATAAACTATTCTTAATTAGCTTAGCAGCTCGATTTGCTTAGCCTTATCTTTAGAAAAAAGTTTACTAAGCTGCAACTTTTTTTTCCCACCTAGTCCCTCGTTCCGGTTTTCGCTGTCCGACAGCTTAATGTGTAAAGATAAAATATTGATTGCATTTTCAACCATATACAACCAAGTGCAATAGATAGGGCGAATTTTCCAAAAAATGACGTTCTCAAGAAAGGAACTTTATGATGTCTGGGTGGAACAATCAGCTAAAAATAGGGATTCTGCTGTACGTCAATATGTGAGTGACCAATCTGTTATAAAAGGTATCAATCATGAGCGTGAAAAAGAACTTTTAATAAATTCGCTGAAAATGTTTTTAACTAAACTGCGTGAAAAATGGGTCGTATTTTTTCGTATTTTCTTTGGTTCATAAGTATGAAAGAAATCTTCCGTTCTGCTCTTTCAATCAAATGTAGTCCTTTCTTCTCGCAATTATGAGCACTTGCTGGTATTGAATATAACTCAACCGTTTCCCTTATATAAACCGAAAACTTACTTGAAATGCCAAATATTTTTTTAAATCTTCAATGATTCCAGTTATAACGAATGATAAGTCAATGATTCTCTAAAAAAACGAGGGGTTGTGTTTTCTTTCCAATCTGTGTTATTGTTTACTTTTATTTCCTTTAAAAGTCTTCATTGGCATAATCCTTATCGGTATGAAATAATACAGGGATAACTCAAATGCTGTTGTCTTAGGCCAGTTGAATTTGTTTTAAGCGATACAATTTAAAAAAAAAAAATTCTAGCTTTAAGATAGTTCTAAGTTTTGAATTTAATAAAAATTAATTTATGAAAAAAAATCAAAAAAAAACGTAGTTTTTATGAAAAGCTTTTTAATTTAACAAAAATTATTATTTTTTTTGTGGACATTTTCAGTTTTTTGGTGTACATAAACATATAAAAACGTGTGTTGGAAAATTACTTTTTTTTATTTGAGCTGATAAGGAGAGTACTCGATTTTTAGAAAGAACAAAAATTGGAATAAAAATAATGAGAACACAATTTTTTTAGTTAAATTATTTATATTAAGTATTTGATCTTTTCATCACGATTTTTAGCCTAAATCCTGTTTGGAACCTTTGATTTCTCTAAAATGACGACTCTATTTGAAACTAAAAACAAACAAATAAAACTCGACTGTTTTAATTGCAAATAATAATAAAAAAAAAAAATATTTTTTAGAAAGTTGTATTTCAACACAATATTCTAAAATGAGTTGTGAACCATTTTTTTATCAAAACTTAGCAATTAAATATATGAATATTTTACCTTCATTTTACAAAAAAAATTGTCAACATATCTCAACTCGTTCAAAAGTTATGAGCCCATGTCCACCTAAATATGCCATTTTTACCACTGTGCGCCGTACTGTCCCGACCTGAACCTTATAGAAAATGTATGGGGATGGTTGGTACGAAAAGTTTATGAGTCTGGCCATCAGTTTGAGGGCAGAGAATCCCTAATTGCAGCCATTAAATTAGCCTGGAGGGAAATTTTGCGAGAGAAAAAATAACGGTACTTTTTGAATTATTCTTTCTGATTTGTTTTCTCAACATTACAAGCAAACAGTAAGCATCATCAAATGATACATTAAGGCCCAAAGTTTGAAAAAAATGAACAACATACCTTAATAAAACTGTGTGAGTATTCAGTTGAAGCGGAGTGTATCTTCGACGTATTTAACGCTTATCGTGACTTCATTAAACGTGGTTGTTGCATGCAACCCATCACTGGCAGATGAGAAGCGATTTTCCTGAGAAGAGATGCTCTTGCAGTATCTATTCCAATGCAGTACATAATACCGGATGAAATCTATCGAAAGTTTTTTTCAATAACTATGTTAATTTTCACTCGGCATTCGCCCATCCATAATTTGCTCCCCTACACAAGCTTCTTTTCAAAAAAAAAAATCTTTTTCAATCAGTCCCGATAGAATTTTCAACTTTTCTACTAACCTCCTTAATGCACCCTAAACCGTTATTTATTTACTCTAACGATGGAAAAAAGGGGTGAAGCGACCTCAAAAACTTGGAAACTGATTAAAATTCTGTCTTAATTGCGTATAATTATCTCAAGAGTACTTTTTGCGCACTAAAAACGCATTTCATGCTACCTTGCGTGCAGCGGCCAAGTCATCTTCTGCATTAAATTTTCGATAAATATGAAGTTGAAAATGGGTCAATCTAAGTCCTTTCTTAAATTAATTCTCTTTTGTCATATTTATCTATTAAACAGAAAGAATCATATTAAATTTTAGAACACAATAGAATTGACAAAAGCGGTATATTTTGTAAGCATATAGGACTCGTGGCGCACCTTGAAATTTTGCAAGTTCTTTACGTATAAGTTAAAAAATAAGTTTATTTAAATAGAAATAAGTGGTTCACATAAGAAATAGACAGAATTTAGAAATGAAACATAAAGTAAGACCTCGTTTTGTCAATAGTGGATACTACCTTTCCAAATAAACAAAGGTTACGATATAAGGTTTGTTAGATACGAGTAGCTTCGTCCAAATTATTCTATTCCTCGATCAGAGCAGATGTCAGCCCACTGAGTGTTTCTGGAAAAGCAGGTCGATTCATTAGCATTTTTCCCACAAGGTCCCAAACGTGTGCAATAGGATTCATTTTCGGGATCATCGCTGGCCTATAAGTACCCGTTGTTTACCACATCTTTCAAGGAGTGGGTAACTCATCTTGCAGTATGTTATCTAGTATTGTCCGGTATCAGCAAGAAGTTTTCTCCAATAAATGGGTAAAATGGAACCACGTTTTTCTCCAGAATGTTGTTGAGTTAATAAATGAAGTTCACAAAACTTTCGTGGAAATTCCCGCTCACACCATGACGGAAAATAAGGACTCTAGTCCAGTCGACTTCGATAACTTGGTGAAGGCGAGTCAATTTCATTCAATGTCGCCTGTACTGTACCGGCGATCTCGGTATACGAGCAGGTCTTCTTGTTCTCAAGTCACTCTACACTAATCGCCGCATCACCGTTTGAGCATTCACAATTGTCTCTTAAGCGGATCGAAAATTGTGAGTAAGCTCAACCCCAATTTAGTGACGATATATAAGGCCTTTAAGTGCCAAATATATCGATAATCCCTTGCTTTTATATTATTTATTGCTTTTAATTGATGTGGTCCTTAAAAGGAGTAGTACCCGATATTATAAAGGTTATTGTTTTGGAATGTCATG
Source organism: Philhelius festivus (assembly GCA_963931855.1). Classification (NCBI taxonomy): domain Eukaryota; kingdom Metazoa; phylum Arthropoda; class Insecta; order Diptera; family Syrphidae; genus Philhelius; species Philhelius festivus. Next base: position 185,198,132 of record OZ007554.1, on the reverse strand, counting down.
TCGGAAGTAAAGGTTTGTATTGCAATCCACTATCACCTAAAATGAAAGCAAAAATGTTTTTTCAGGGGTTCTGTGTCTTGCTAAGAAGTAACTGATTCCCCAAGTAACTCGTTTTGTCATGAAAGTGCTTTTCATCTTAGCTGTTCGGGCCTCACAGAAAATTGTAGACCATTTCTTTCGACAAAAACGCACGCTGGAATAGTTGGTAGTTGTAAGGTTCAGGATCTCGGGAACTGTTGGCCTTCTTTTATTTATTAGGAGAAGATTTATATGAAATTCGAAATGTACGGTGATCCACAAGCTATTAAAAATAAAATGCACTACTAAGTCGCACGAACTTGCTCCTAATAGGGTTTTCGGTCCCAGGTTCCCGGGACGGGAATTCCCGGGAATGGAAGCGTTTTAATTCCCGAGCCTCCTATGATTGTAATAGACTAGGAATTTTAAACACGGATGTTATTAGAGAAAACTGTTCATAAGAATAAAATGAATTTTTTAAATTCTTTTGGTAGTAAGAGATAAAAAAGAATCCTATGCAAATATGAATTTATGCAAGAACAAAAATTATAAGTCGTTGTAGTGGTTTCTTAAAAAAATAAGCTTTTATATACAAACTTTTTAAAAGGTTTTTAAGAAAAAATTTGGTACGCCAATTTAAAGTTCGAATAAAAATTAAATTTACAAAAAAAAATATTGAGCCGTTTCGGAGATATCCAATTTTCAAAAAAAAAATACTTTTTTTTCTAAAAATTGAAAAAATATTCTATTTTTAAGTTTTGAAATGCAATGTTTTTTAAACTTTTTACGAGCTTCTTTATAAAAAAATTTCATTAAAATCCGTTATGCCGATAATGAGAAATTCAAAATTCGAAAAAATCGTTCTATGGTAGTTACAGTCAGTAATATCAAGATTTCAATTTTTTTTTGAATTATAGATCGTAAAAATTAGTCAAAAGAAAAAAAATTTAGCAAAATTCTCGGAACCACTTTCGAGAAAAATACGATTTTCGAAAACCATTTTTTAAAATTTGTATGGAAGGTACCGTTAGTTTTAGATAAAACAATATTTTTTTTCTCAAATCTTGTAGATTATGTTAAAAAACTTTTATTTGTCAAGTTTGAAAAAAATCGATCTTGGGGTTTTTGAAATATTGAGTTTCCAAACAAAAAATTTGATTTTTTTTTAAATCCAAAAAATTAAAAATTGAAAATTTGAGCATGTAATAATATTCAAACTCTGGAGGAGCTTTAGCATAAGAAAAATGATTTAAATCAGCTGTACCGTTTTCGAGAAAATAATAAAAAAAATGGACCCAGGGGGGCTACCAAAAATAACAATTTTTTGGAAATTTTTTTTCAACCATTACCTAGTTTTAACCAAATGAAATTCTTATAGTTTTTTTTTTAATTCTGTGGGACAGTTTTTGAGAAAAAAAAATTTATAAAATTTCGAAAAAAAAATCGTATGGCAGGTACCGTTATTTTTGGTCTTAAAAAAAAAAGAAAAAAACGTGTTGGGGAAAAAAATTAAAACCCATATCTGCCAAGTTTGAAGAAAATCGGCCGAGCCGTTTAGGCTGTAGTCGAACCGACAGACAGACAGAGACAGACAGACAGACAGACAGACATAATTGCGAGACCCACTTTTTTGGTCTTCGCATGATCGTAATGTCAACTTTGATCAAAATCTCGAGTTCGATATTTTTTACGAATGCATAACTTGCCTTATAGTACCTATGAGTCGCAAGTAAAAATTGGGTAAGTCTCTTGGATGACTTTTACCCAAAAATTGACTTTATTAATCAGAATACAATCCCTATTTTAACTTAATTTTAATTATTAATTTTTTAATCGACATATTTTCAAATAAATTCTTCGCACTTTCATTATACATAATTGCATAATATTCATTAAAACCTTAAAGATTTTTTTTTAAATTACACAGATTTAAGGGCTTAGAAACACAAGCGAGCGTTAACGTAAAGTGAATAGGATTTAATACGCGATGCCGATGCAGTTAGTGTTGTAAGCTTAATCTCAATAAAGGGGAAAGATCGGCTCATGGATAAACTGACGAGCATTTAAAGGGTGGAATTTTTTAAGGGATGGTATTTAAGCACTGTTGGTATTAGGGCACTGTTGATAGGGGCGATATGCCAACGAATGAAAGAAGATGTTACTGGATTACCGGGCCACTGGGATTTTGCCCAGTGATCATTGTTACGTGAAATATGCCGAGGTATAAAGTGGTCCACCAATGTAACTAATGCGAGATGATTTAGTGTGGTGTTAAAGTCCAGAAGACACTTCCTTAGGAGTGAAAGTCTTAACCGTGACCAGTTTACTGATTATCTCATAGAAATCATATAGGTGTTAGTCTTGACCAGATAAATATTAAACATTATTTTTGAAGAGTTTCGAACTTTTAAGAATCGTTGAAGCCTCTACTGAAAAAAAAATCACACCATGTTGTTACATGATGTCAAAAATACCATTTTTTTTCCAAATGAGAATATTTCAAAAATCTGTTTGATTCATGATTCCTGTTATTCAAACTTTGAAAAATTATTATAAGACAATTACTTCTCGTTGTTAAATTATGACCTCTCAAAAAAAGCCAAAAAACTTCTTTTTCAAATGGAATTTCACGGGAACCTGATCAGATAGAAAAATGCAAAGCTAAGATTTAGGTCAAGATCGTCTTTTGGTTTAACGTAACCACCTGCCTATTATGGCTCAATCCCACGGGAGGCCTACCTCCATCAGGGTCAGATTGGGTCCTGGAACCATTAACCCCGACATAGCAAGCTATCTCGGTCGCAAAGTTGTGATATGTTGCAGCATATGCACACCTCTTGCCTTTGAGGTGAGGTCTATCTAACACCTCTTGAATTCAAGAAAAGAATCTTGAAAACCATGTGTCTCCGCATTCGGAATAAACCAAGCCACCATGATGCTCCCACTAGGGGGCCTACCACATAGATAGGGTTCGAGTCGAGGGCAAAACTCAACCTCCGACTCAAATGGGCACTATCTCCCATGGTACCAGAATATAGCTTCCGGTGGAGCTTCGCCACTTCGTCATTTCATGGAGCTTCCTAGGCGATCCGAACCCGGACTTAGTCCAAGTTCTTGTCTCCAGCTTCGGAATTTCCAGATCTGAACCAGTCACTTCGAGATGGGATCCTGCAAAACCCTGGGCCTGTCAACCCTTAGGATACACACCAAGAAGTCGACCGGGGTAGAAACCAACAACGCAATGTTACGGCAAACTAGGAAAGACGCTCCTAGTCTTTAGTTAACCTTACGACAAACAAGGAAAGACGCTCCTATCTTTTATTTACCTTACGACAAACTAGGAAAGACACTCCTAGTCTTTGCTCACCTTACGGCTAGCTTGGAAAGACACTCCTAGTCTTTGTTCTAAAGAACGAGGACGACGATCCACCTATTATTTGCTACTACAAATAACAAACAAGTGGACGAGCCCCGAAAGTCAAGACCATTATCCATGCATTAACCACCCGCACCACCATCCAACAACCATGACCTTATGCTCCCTGCCACCCATTATGTTCGTGGGAATTACGCAAGTTGAACTCGGACAGGTATGCCACCACAACCCATAATCTTGGACTTACGCTTGCTGCCATGGTCCGATGTGTGGTGCAGTAGCAATATACTTCCAATAGTCAATCCTCCCAGAGCCCGAACACGAGCAACCAAAGACCTTACCAATTTCACCCTAGACACCTCAGTATACCCTTCAAAACCTGGACAATACCTTAAGATTTCACCAACACACACCCGTTTTGACCCTACTACTCCCTTGGGTTTTCTTAGTTGTCTAAATCTCTTAGCTGAACGAGCAGCGAGAGAATAGACGTAAGCCCCCCCCCCCCACTACGACAAGGTGAAACCCGACGGGGGGGGGGTAGGATTTGTGTTAAGAAGACGAAACCAATACAATGTCAAATTTTCTTTTTCAGACACTAAAATTCAGTGCAATAAAAAAAACTGTTAAGATAGTTTAGCCGTTCTGAACCCTGTCTATAAAGCTACCCATACCCGGTACTTGAAAGGAAATTTTATTGAATTGTTAACTTCCATAGGGAGTTATTGTAATCGGTCCGATTTGTCAAATTGGAATTTTTTGATTTTAAATTCGATTTCATTTCTTCTTCTATTATTTATCAGATATTTGTTGCTTGCAAGAAGCTTGTGGATTGGGGTAACAAATCCTTGGAAGAAAAAAAAAACTCAGATATTATCATCAAGCCACAATTGCCAATTATTTTAAAAATCAGTATTTCCGTCGAGAAAAGTTCCGTGCAATATGCCAAAAATGTCATCTAAGAACTTGTGGACAGGACAATAAAAATCCAAGTGTGTCTCGAAAAAGTTGGGTGCGATTTTTAGTCTGGCCATAACCGTCAACGCCGAGATTTACAGATCGATGCTAAACAACTTCTTGAGGCTTTACTCAATAATGTGGATAGCGAGGACGTGTGTTTCGAACAGGACTAAGGCACTTGCGATTTTTTGTCGATGTGGATACAAAATCGAGGTCGCCATAAATTATTATCATGCACTCCCTTGTGATTTTGTGATTGTAGTTCCATAAAGCATTCAATACTCATTCTTTAATATTGCACAAATTCCGTGGCTGTTCTTTAAACCTTTTGCGGATCTTATGAAAATGACCACTTATAACCGGATACACCCAATAATTTTTTACGTTTTTAAGTAGACTTTAAATGTAACAAAAGAGCCACTACACAACTTTTCTTAATGAAACACATTTTAATACTGACAAGAATAAGGCTAGGAACGCACTTGCGATTTCAATCGCGGGGTTTTTTATTAGCAAAAATAGAACACATGAGTTTAAATAAGAACGAACGCACTTGATACCAACAAATCGTATCGATTCAAAGGTCAAAATTTGTTTCATTTTTCACGCGATGCGATTGTCGTAAGTTAAAATGAAACAAATGCACTCAAATGGATATGCTCACATTTGCGATTTAAACTACTAGGTACGACTTAAAAATCGTAGTCGCAACAAGTAATTGTTATGCACGCACTTGTAATTTTTAATCCACGATTTCTTAGCCGCAAGGGATAAGACACATGGCGTTAAATGTGAATACACGCACATGCGACTTAAAAATCGTAGCGATTATAAAAATGAAACAAGTTCCATTTTTTCAAGCAATTTTTCTGTCGCTACTTATTTGTAGCAAATGTGTGCACTCACATAAAAAGTAGTGTGTTTTATTTTTTGCGATATCGCGCGCAAGAAAATCACAAGTGCGTGAATGACAATAATTTCTACGACTTTTTAATCGCCTCGACGAAAAATCGCAAGTGCGGTCCTAGCCTTTCAGTTTTACAATCGCTACGATTTTTAAGTCGCATGTGAGTGCATTCACATTTATAGCCATGTGTTTTATCCTTGCGGATAAAAAATCGTGCGATTGAAAATCACAAGTGCGTGCAGAACAATTTCTAATTGCGACTACGATTTTTAAGTCGTAGTAGTGTAGTGTGAGCATATTCATTTGAGTGTATTTGTTTCATATTAACTTACGAAAATCGCATCGCCTGAAAAATCAAACAAATTGTGACCTTTAAATCGTCACGATTTATTAATATCAAGTGCGTTCATTCTCATTTGAATTCATGTGTTCTATTTTTGCGACTAAAAAACCGCGCGATTGAAAGCAAGTGCGTTCACGTGGCATACAAGTCATGTCAGTATGGACATCCTTCGTGCATGATTTGAGGATTGGCCACTGAATTGAAATGACCACTAAAATAAAGTTCAGCGATTTAGCTCATTTTTAAGGTAATGGCCATATTAATAAGCAAAACATGTTTTATATTGACCAGCTTATATGTCCTTCAAGGGACTTTATTGCATTCACAAAAACTGAACATGGGCTGTGGATTTCATGCTGCCGAAGATGTTTATGACGGTATTTTTCAATCGATTAAAATGTATCCTGCCCTGATGGTAGGCTATTTTTGGGCTGGATGAACTTGACATTTCTGATACTTGGTTTTAACAACAATACATGCCACACATAATTTGATCTATTGAACGCAAGGGATGAACGATAATCGTGTAACCTCGAGAAATGGTCCAGTCGAGTGGGGTAACATTGGTTTATACCAACAAAGTTACAACGCTATAGAAGCTTAAAGAAGCTTGAATATAATTCAAAGACGTCTATTATACATATAATAACGTCTATTATACATAAAATACATATTCTCAGCTTTTACAATAAAGAATTTAAAACTCACCAATTATTAAGGGGAGGAACTCAAAAAATCTAATTTATTGATGATAATACGACTAGGTACATTGGTAGGACTGTTATATTTAGCCAATTTCACAATCGATTCAAGTAGATACATAATTCGATTCTGGTTCGACAAGGCTGATATACAATGATGAAATAAATGACAGATAAGTCCAATATAATATTAATTGATGCAGGCTTTATCATGCAAAAATTAATTTCACCCACTTATATTTACTGCTGATTAAGTGCGAATAATTATTACTTCTGGGTATTTGTGTCCTTTGCTGTCGACTTTTCCATTATAAAGCAAACCGCTGGATTTTATTAATTTCTCTATTGTGACCTATCAATTCACTTTGGCACCTTAATTTTATGGTATCTTTTTTATCAGTAGGTTTTATTATCTCGTGCTGCTTATCAATCCTTAAACGTTTACTGCATCCTTATCTCCGTGAAATTACCAATCACACGGATATCAAGTGAACGCCTGGGTTACATTTGGAAAGTATTTACATGTTACAGTTGGGCTTTAGTGATTATTTACTTAGAACAATGCACATTTGGACCCACATCATAGAATATGAAATCGCTTGAAGCGCTTCACCGGATTCTTTTTTCGAGAAAACATTCAACGGAAGGCTCTCTTATTCTTCTTGCTGGCGATTTCCTCCAAATTTGAATTTTATTTTGACATCAAATCCTTGGAAGTGAGTCAAGAAAATCACACTTTCGACAAACTTGCGTGTGCATTTGCTATAAGACCCTTCTGCCCAAACATCCTAACAATTTCTGGACATCTGAATTGCATACATTTCAATTGATTGCGCGATGGATGAGGTCTCAATCTCACGGAATATCTTTGAAATGCAACTGAATATTCAAGCCATTGACAATAAGCTATCCCCGAGTCTAAAAACCTTCTACAAAAATCTGGATTCACTGTGCGGGCGAGCTATTATTGTACGAATAAATGATTATATGAAGAGGCTCAACAAGAATATTTAACTGAAACTGCCCGGCGAAGTAGTCAAGTACAAATCGATCGACGTAGTAAATGCACAAAATGAGTTTTTAAAACGCTAAAACAATTCATTTAGTAGTTGGAGCTAGAAAAAGAATGTCATAAATAATATGAAATCATGATATAATAATAATTTTAAATCGTAATATTAAGTTTTTATACCAAATTTTTAAAAACAAATTTTTACCCGTTTTTACGATATTGAATTTTCATAAATATATATACGAGTATATGCAATGTTTGTTTTTAATTTTATAGAAGCTTCTGTATAAGAACTTTCATTAAAATCCATTATGCCGATAATGAGAAATCCAAAAATCGAAAAAATGGTGCTATGGAAGGTGCTGTCAGTATAATATTAATTTCAAAATTTTTTATATTGAATTATAGACTTTAAAAACTACGCGAAAAACGAAAATTTTAATTAAAATTCAAGAAAAGTACGATTTTCGAAAGCTATTTTTATAGTGCTTCATTTTTAAATAAAATTAATACAAATATTTTACATCTATGTATTAGATAATCTGCAAAAAAAAAAAAACAAAATTTGGAGACAAACTTTGTAGGCTTTAGAATAAAAAAATTATCAAAATCCGTTCAACATTCAAAATAAAATGCACGACTGGGTCGCTCGAACTTACTATTATGTAATAGACTGAGAATTTTAAAAAATGTTAGTAACCATAAAATTCATTTCTTTTAACTTTCTTCAGTTAGAGATAATGCAATGTGATTTTTTAAGCAAATAGCTATAAATTTATGCAAGAACGAAAATTAGGAGCCGTTGTAGCGTCTCTTTAGAAAAAAAGGTCTATATACAAAAAATTAAAACATTTTAAAGATAAAATGTTGGCACGAATAAAAATAAAATTTCAAAAAAACACTCACCCGTTTTTGAAATATAATAAAATTATTTAATTTTTTTTAATTTGAAACGCAAGCTTTTTAGAAGCTTCTCTGTGAAAAATTTCATTGAAATCCTTTATGTCGATAATGAGAAATTCAAAATTCGAAAAAATGCTTCTATGATAAGTACAGTCAGTAACAAAGAAAAACAAAATGTTATCGAATTTCTATAGGTGCGGTTTTCGAGAAAAATTCTATTTTAAAAATTAATACAAAAATACAACTTGTAGATTGTATTAAAAAACTTTTGATTGTCAAAGTTTCAGAAAATCAAAAATGGGGTTTTGTAAATATTTAGTTTTGAAAAAAGATTTTTTTTTTTTAAATCCAAGCCATATTGTTTTGATAATTTGAAACACACAATACTATCTTAACTTTTGGGAAGCCTTAGCATAATAAAAATTATCAAAATCGGTTGTACCGAAAAACAAAAAAAAAAATGGTTCCAAGGAGATAGCAATACTATCCATTTTTCGGAATTTTTTAAATTTATTTATAAAATATCTGTGGATTAGCTTTTGAAGAAAAAAAAATATTTTATAAGATTTCGAAAAAAAATCGTATAGTACATAGGTACCGTTATTTTCATTTTTTGGCTTAGAATGATACTTGGTGAAAACGATGATATTAAAAATTTTAATCGACTTTTACTTTCTCCAACATAATAAATAACAAAGTCAAAATAATTAAATAGCTATTTTTTTGTATCTTTCTAACTTCATATGACTTTTTGACATTTACATTCGTGTAAAAACGTCCATTTACTTTTTTTTTTGCACGAACGGACATTGTTGTAGGTGTGTTAAGAAGCAGTTTATTAAAATAAAAGCCTTAGCACTATACTAGTTAGGAAATTTAAAAATTAAGAAAAAGTAAAAATTGAAAAATTGCCAAGTATTATCATACTATTACCTTGAACCTAACTTTAAACTTGACATATTTGTATTTAGGAAATCAAACGATTCGAAATATGATTCTGAATGTAGGTCTTTAGGTAAATTATTCAAACCATAGTCAAATTATTATATAAAAAATTGATAATTCAAAATAGATTGAGATATTATTTTAAAATAACGTTTTTCACACTGTATGTATTAGTAAATACATAAGATTGCTATACCAAAATTAATTTTTACTTGCGACCTATAATTACTATATGGCAAGTTATGTATTCGTAAGAAAATCAAACTTAAGGTTTTCAATCTTTTTTTCGTGCAGTTATAAAAATTTATAGTTTTAAATTTTTTTATATATAAACGTTTGGTTTCGCTTGCGATATAGGCACTATAGGGCAAGTTCTGCATTTGGAAAAAAATCGAACTCGAGATTTTGATCAAAGTTGACATTACGATGAAAGCGAGACGAAAAAAGTGGGTCCGGCAATTCCGTCTGTATGACTGTACCTCTCCCTACAGCCTAAACTAGTGGAGGTATTTTATTGTACTTAGGTGTCCTCGGTGATTCCCTAGACAGGAAACTAATTTTTTTTTAGCTCCAAGACTGACTGTATGCCCCATTTACCTGTAATGAAAAATCTTATTTATGTCAAAAACGGATCTAACGATTCTATTAAAAAAAAATAGTGTGTTATTATGGGTCAAAAAAAAATTTTGGAAAAAATGTTACTAACGGTACCTGTCACAGAACCGGTTTTTTTTATTTTCGACTTTCTCATTAACGGCTCAAACGATTTTAACCAACATTTTTTAGCAGGAGCCCCCTTAAGTTTAAAATAATATTGTATATAAAAATATTCGAAAAAAAAAATATTTTTTGGATTTTTTGAAAAAAAAAAAAAAAAATATTTTTTAAAAAAAATCAATATCTGCAAAACGTGTAAAGGATTATTTTTGAAATAATTTAAACTTTGTTTGCACAAATTCATACTTTTCTGGAAATCAGACAGCCATTTCATGCATTTGAACTTTTTGATGCTATTAAATCCATTTTTTAAATTTGTAAAATGTACTTTAAATTCCAAAGTACTTTTACATAAGAGCAAGTTCGTGCGATCTAGTCGTGCATTTTATTTTTTAACTAAATTCGTATTTACTGATGAAATCAAATGGATTTTTTGTTAGTCCAAAATTAATTAGGAAAGTGTTAAGCCCTTTGACTCTTTGAAATTTCCAAATGGTAAAAAGTTAGTTTAGTTAGTTTTTTGCAAGTTAAAAAGTGCTTAAAATTAAGGAAGAGCTAGCAATCTTCTTCAATATTAGGAAATGATATACGAACACCTTATAACACTAGTCTATTTAAAAGTTTGTAATATATAAATTTAGTAGGTTAGGAAGCTAATTTTAAACGTTTCTTATTATCTCTTAATATTTTACTAAAGTTAAAATAACAAAGTGTGTACCTACTTTAACTTTAAGTAACTTGCTAAATCCATAAGAAATCAGTCATTTTCGTCGAATTTTTTTTTTGACAATTTGATTTGAAAGAGTGTGTTTTTTTATGATTCGTGAGCTAATCGTTTTTGAAATAATATAAAATGTTTTTGGAAGATAAATATTTCGATATGTTTGTAGAGAAAAGTGCATATACTGGATATACTGGATATACTAATGTGCAGCAATTAATCTTAGCATTACATGGAATGGTCCAGCCCAGTCACAAATAAAAAAAATAAATTGAAGGTTGTCACTTTGATTTCCAATTTTTTTGTTTTTTTTTTACTAATTAGTAAAACGAAAAAAGAGAATTTTAATTTTCGAAAATTAAGTAATTAATGAAATTAAAGAATCATTCGTAGCTATAGTGCTCATATAACCATTCTTGCTGGAAGTCAAATAGCTATAGGAGTAAAACTTGATATAATTCATCGGCTAGACATTCTCTCACATCTATAGGCGTAAAGACTCCATTGTCCTTTAAACATACTATATTGCTACTATAAAATCACACTACAGTTTATACTCCAATAGTTATCCCAACAAACTGCTATAAAAGTCTTAATTTATTATTCGTTATCTTTATAGAATCATTATTGGACAATTTAAGTCAAGACTCTATAATCATGATCAATTTTTCTGTCGGACTTTTATAGTGGAATATAGTTCCTATAGTACTATTATAAAACTGTGCAAATGTATGCAGTCAAAATGAGTCATTGACCCAGAATGCACCACGTGCTTTTGTACACATGAGGGAAATATGCCACACTATTAATTACAGTAACAAAATGTGCAATCTAGATATAAGTTAAATGTAGGACTGGGTCAAACGAACTAACCTAAATGTAAAGACTGAAAATTAAAAAAAAAATAAAGTTTTTGAACAAAAAAATTTTTTTTCGAAAATATGAATTTATCAAAAAACAAAAGTCATTGTAGCGGATTCTTAAAAAAAAAAGTTTTTATATACAAAAGTTTTTAAAACATTTTTGAGAACAACAAACTTTCAGTTTTTATTATTTTACGGACAAAAATTGAATATAAAAAAAATATTGGCCTGTTTTTTTTAATCCAAAAAATATTTTCTTTTTCAAGTTTGGATAGAAGTTTTTTCAACTTTTAACAAGCCTTTCTGACAAGCCGATAATGAGAAATTCAAAATTAGAAAAAAAAAATCTATGGTAGGTAGCCAGAAAAATCTTAATTACAATTATATTCTATCGAATTATAGATTTTTAACATTAATCGAAAAAAAATATTAGAATTCTAGGTGCCGTTTCCGATAAAAATACGATTTTTGAAAACCATTTCTTAACATTTGAAATTTTTTTTTCATACCTTGTAGATTATATTAAAACCAATTTTAGTTGTTAAGTTTTAAAAAAAATAAAGCATGCCATTTTTTACGAATGCATAACTTGCCAAATAGCAGCTATGTCGAAAGTAAAAAGTCAATATTGCAATTTATTTGAAAAACTAAATTAAAGTTTCATTCATATAAAACTCGAATCAAGCAGTTTCTTAAGAAAAAAACTAGGTTTTACAATTTTTTTTAGCTTTAACACATTTTAAACAGCTAGATTTTCGATCAAGAAGCTGAGAATAATCAATTTATCAATAAATTAATACTGGAACATGTGCTAGGTATACCAAAACTCCAGCTTATGCGAATTACGAAGCGATAATTATCGCCATCTTCTAATATTTTAGTCTTAAAAGCACCTATAAAGAAAGCCTATGTGGCTTTATAGGATATAATTTATGATAAAAGTGATCCCAATTCAACGCTAGGTTTTACATATGCTAGTTTGGCCGAGCGGTTAGCGAGCAAGAGATTTGGTGCGATTCCCACATTCTGCCTTCACGTGTAAGTAATTTTTAAATTAATTTTAAAAATAAAAGTAAAAATGAAATCATAAAAAATAATCAACTCTAAGATCCTTACAGAAATCACGCGGAAAAAGCCGAAAAACATGCAAGAAAAGCATCAAAATAAAAATGAAATCAAATAAGCACACAAATAAATATTTTTTTTTTGTTTTCCACATACTCCTATAAGTATTTTATTCTTGTGACAGTAAATCTTCTTTTCATTTCCACTATCGATGCAATTGCTGCAATAAAGCATATATTACCTCTATAACATAACGATAAGTATGTTCTTCGGAGTAACACAATTTACTCCATAAAGGTGGAATATGAGTTAAAAAAAGTCGCCCTTTTAACTCTTTGGAGTTTTATACAACCCTTAAATGTGTGCAAGAAATAGTAATAAGAAGCTTCTCTAGATGAATATAGAAGTAAAATTGTTAGTTGGGATGTTTAGCAAATTGTTAAATAGTAAAATGCTAAGCCTTAACAATAGGTTGTTTAAGACTTTACCACAATATCATTAAAATTTTAAGGAACCTAAGCTCTAAGCCAACTTCGTGTGATCCATTAGTACATAGTAGGCCTTTCGCTGAATATTTTTTTTTTGTAAACATTGATAAAATTACCTATTATCAGAAAAAAAGTATATGCTATCACTATCTCTACTCACAGTCCTGCAATCATTTATCGTACTGTCAAATTGATAACTAACTGCTTTTCACCTTTCGTATCTAGGAATCAATTTCCATCACTGCAACTATCTTAACACGGCTATTGAAAAACGATATAAATAGCCATAGTACACCTGTTTGATGTTTCAGTTAAAATCACCCCTGAAGATATACAATTCATTTTATTAAATTTTTTTCGTCAGAAAAAATATCGCCTTTTTGCCTATGTACAGGTGTATCGAATTCAAAGTTACAATTTTCCGTTGGAGAGCAACAGTGCATTGCAAAATTCCAATTCAGTTTAAATTCAGAAAGTTAAATCGGTTCGGGTTTTTTAGTTCAACTTTTAAAAATTAATTCTTTTTAATTATTTTCCATTTAAAAAATTATTATATTTATCTGTGGAATATTGGCAATTTCAAAAGTTCCATATTCAAGTGATCATAAAAACGGTGAAATAATTCAATAATTTCGTTCGAACAAAAAAAGAAAATTAAAAAATAAAACTTCGATTATTTAAAAAAATAAAAATCTCTTGCCAAACTGTTAAACTATATATGAAAAAAAGTTTCCGGTATCTAGGTACAGAACGTGCGAGCACAAAAAAAAATTGAATAAAAACATCATCCGTAGCTATCATTGTGTTCCACTTAGTAACATTGGGATACAATTTTCAAAAAATCTGGAACTTAAAAAAAAAAAAAAAAAATCGACACACAAAAGTTTACTTTTACTTGTTTTTGGCAGATGCTCAGAAGTGTATTTTTTTTTTGTGTTTTTTTATTTTTCATCTACCGGAAATTGAGGATATAAATTTTCACATTGCATTTTCTCAAAAATTGTTTTAAAACAAAAAAAATAAAATAAAATAACATAAAAACAGAAAATAGGAAGCAACTGCATTGTCTGGATTTATTGAGCGTACGTTGTGTTAAATACTTTTGTGAGGATATATCTCTCGCTTGCCGAATAACCAATTGAAAAATCGCTTGCATCTGGTGCTTGTTCTTACTCCTCACAGCTTTCTCGTTGTTCATACAACATAACATACACTTGAGTTACAGTACATACATAATCCAAATAAAAGGATATACAATTTGTGAATTTCCGGCCCTGCGAGCTTAACTGCTTCAAGGAACACAAAATCTACACGAGATGGCGGGAGCAGGAGTTTTAAAACTTTGCGAATCGCACAAGTCGTTTGCGATGATAAAACATTTTCTGGTGAGTTTTAGAAAGTCCTATTTCTATGTAAGTTATACATTCTGTAGGTTTACACTGAACAAAAAATACCAAACAAAATTAATGTGTAACGAATACAAATAATAGTACTTATCTTGGAGGAAAGCTTACAATATGTCCTTAAACTTATTAAAGAAGTATGTCCCTCCTCATGTAACCACAAAAATTACACCCAATATGAGATATAGGTAATTTTCTAAATTTGTTTAAAAATGTCTCTCATTCATTTGATGAAGACAAACAATCGATGCAAAAATAATTATTCTCTTAGATCAAAACTAAATTTAAAGTGTTCAAAATTTCGAAATTTCTAAATAAAAATCTAAATCATTCATTCTCCTAAAAATCTTTAAAATTCTTTTCTTCCAAACGGAGTGATTGATTTAAATTCAATTGAAAGTTTAAGTGACCCCAACTCCATGATGCTTTTTGCCCAGGTACGACAGTGTGCTCATCAGTTGCTGTTGCATGCTGTCTCACCCTTCAAAGACGATAATATTAGTTGATGTTTACCGACTCGTATTAAAAAAGACTCTTTTTCTAAGAGTCGGTTAACATCGACCAATAGTAACGTCTTCCTAGGGTGCTACACGGGGCTGTTGAAGTAGTGCAATTTCAGTGTTTATAGTTCTTTTTGAGTGCTTTTTTTTCTTTTGAATTTTTTCATTCAAAATTTCAAAAAATAAATGTTATTACTGTTCTCCCCTCTAAACGCACCCAAAAAACATTATCTGCAAACATATCCTTTAATACAAAAAAAAAGACAATCCATTATTTATTTTCATCTTGAGTTCATAGCAGTCCACTCAGAGCTTCGAATCATTTTTCATTCAGAGCATGATCAGAACATGTTTAGAGCACGCTGCGCCGCGCCGTGCAGTCTCCATAAAAAATGTGGGTGCAAGAAATTCATTCTGTTCTACATGGGAATCTGTTTCACTTTTCAAAATAAAGTTAATTCCCATCTAAAGAGGTAAGTAACTATGCTTTTTAGTAAAAATGTTGAGTGTTTTCCCACCCAAACCACGTTTTCAAAAAAGTCTAGATAAAGGTATTTCGCAAATTACAAAAAAAAAATAAAGTAAAAGACTAAGAATTTCAAAAATTAATGATATTAGAGAAAAATATTCATAATAATAAAATTCATTTTTTCAATACCTAAAACAATTCCTTTTTTAGTTAGAGCTAAAAACAGGATGGTATGTGATTCAAGCAAATATTATAGTTTATGCAAGAACAAAGATTATAAGTCGTCTTAGTGGTTTCTTAAGAACTTAACGTTTTTACTATTGTACGAATAAAAATTAAATTTCCAAAAAAATATTTGGCCGTTTTTGAGAGTTTTTACTAGCTTCTCTAAAAAGATTTCATTAAAATCCGTTATACCGATAATGAGAAATTCAAAATTTAAAAAAATGGTTCTATGGTAGGTACAGTCACTAATATCCCTATTTACTCATTGTTTTGAAATAAAAATTTTGATTTTTTTTTTGTTCCGATCGTCGAAAAGTATTGATTTTATCGAAATCAGAAATTTTCATTTTAATCGATCCCAATCTCAATCATTGCAATGATCGATTTTCGATATCAGTTAACTCGATTAACCATGATTTACTCGATTCCATTTCTTCCAAATCAATCAATGTGGATTATGAACGCCAAACGGAATTTCTGGGTTGAACTCGGCATTGAAGAACATGATTGATTGAGTTGGTTGTTGATGTTGTGGGCCGTTCAAACAAATGTTGGGGGGGTTGAACTGGTGTTTACTGTGGGAGTTGCACCCAGCATGTACCCAGCTCGTTGAATATTCACTAGTAATGGAAACTATCGACTTATGTATGTACATATGTGATAGTAGCTAAGAGTTAATTTATTCGATAGTACCCAGTCATTCAGTAACTACATATGTATTTTTAGTAACTATTATCCATCTCTGTTTTTTTGGATTTTTGGACTTTTCTTAATCCATCGACATCGCAGCCATCCTTTAATGGAATTTGATAGTTTAGGACTGACACCTAGAGTACGAATTCTGTTATGACGTACATAGAGTATTTCGTTCCAAATATCACCCGAAAGCCTTAAAATTGCTCTTTTCCGGAGTAACAAATACATTTTTTTTGGCATTTTTTGACGTTTCTTAATCCATTGACAAGACAAAACAAGAGTAGATAAAGCTGGATATTTATAAGGTGAGATGACCATTACGTGGAAGCTAAAGTAATATAGGTTGATTTTATTACAAAATAAAATAAATTTTAGAAAAAATAAGAAAGGTAGGGTTAGCGACAATATTTCATCTCTGCCTTCATATTTATTTACAAATTCAACTTGAACTGAACGAATGAATGAATGCATGAATTCGTTCGATAAACGAATGAATGAATGCATTAATTCGTTCGATAGTTCAAATCAATTAGTAACTAACTATCGATAGTTCAAATTATTCGATAGTGCCCATCATTAATATTCACCCCAACTTGTTGGGACCCTTAAGTGTCGTTGAAGGTTACATTTTGCACCTCCGCTCAAAACTAAATGTTTTTTTGGCAGTAGCTGCATTTTGCTGTTACATTAAAAATATGATCAAAGTGCACCCATACTGCGCTCCGATTTTTACCTTAATCTGCAATCTTACAAACAAAAATTTATTAAAATTATACATTCTGAAAATGAATCTTGTTCATACTGTTACGCACAACACCGACACAGAGCTTTATAAAACGCCATCTGTTGGAAAATAGCATATCTACTTTATGGAAGGAACAAAAAGCTCTTTTCCAATGTCATATGTATTTCCCCTTATTCCAAACAACTAGAACATTCTAAGACGAGAACCTTCTCGATTTAGTTTCGAGAACAACGAATTTGAGTATATAAGGGAGTGTTCACGGTGAGCGGAACACAGTTGATTTTTGATTATGATAGTGTGCAAAAGCTTTGCTTATTGGATTGTGGAAAGTGTTATTAAACAAGTGTGATTTAAATTTGAATTAAAGTATTTGAGTTGATTATAAATTGAGATATTTTGTTTTGATTTGGAATGTGAAAATAAAGATGAAATACTAAAAAGAGTAATAAGTTTTATTTAACGAACCTAGTAAAAATATTTCAATACAAATGTTTTTTTTTAATTACTTTGTCGCGGCTATTAAGTTATTAATATTTTTCGTCGGAGAAAATGGTGGGTCTCATGTCTCTTGTTTGTCAGTTTAAGAATTTTTGTTTCGCTTTGATTTTATAACGAAACGAAATTAATTTTTTAAATTTGGATTTAATTTAACTCGATCGAATTCGGCGCATTATTAAATTGGAATTGGTTAAAATTCGGAGATTGAATTTCATCGAAATGAAAATCGAATCGGAACAATATGTATTGAATCATTTGAGTGAATTGAAAATGATCGAATGATCGATCGATTGAAATGATCGAATTATTTTCGTAATAGATTGTTGAACGATTCGATCATTTGAAATGAACGATTTACACAGCTCTACATCGTATGGCACAAGTTAAACGGTTGAGCACAATAACGAATTGTGACATTTCGAATTAACACTATACTGCACACCATTAATCGCTTTTTCTGTGCACTCTGTACGACGTCTAACGGGGTGTGTACTATCGCTAAGAGTGAACGTATTAAAAACACACCTAAAGCCAGATGTGTTTCTTGAATTGAAGCATATTTTTCAATACATAGGTATTTGAACAATTTGCAAAGTTTGATCCGGTCGAGGCTCAAGTCTATTCCTGATAAATTTTCAAACCAAATTTATCGCAATTCAAGTCAGTTGTCACAGAAAACCGAGTTGCCAGTTTAAAGTTCTTAGCCTATAAAAAAAAACTCGCTTTATAATATTTTTTTGGAAGCTTTTGTTTCAAAAAATTTATTGAAACTAGAAAATTATAAAACCATAAAATTTATTACGCAGTTTCGTTCATAACAATATTTGGTATTTTTACTTTACGAAAGTTAGACAAAATTTACCAATATACAAATGACAAAAATCATTAAAGCCCTTTTCGAGAAAAATAAGATTCCCTTAAGGGCTTTGTTAGAGTTCTATGGCAGATGCTGTTATTTTAGTTTTAAATATGCTTTTGAATTTCGAAAAAAAATTTAATTTTTAAATTTTCCTATTTTTAACTCTGATTTAAAAAAAAAATATGAATTGAAAATTAAGGGTCATAGAAATCTATTTGCTAGGATTTTTTATAGTTTGAATAAATTGAATCAAATAAAAAAGATATCAGAATTGTGGTTCAGTTCCATTTTGAAAACTCATCCACCATTGATTTTAAATTTCTCGCTGTGTACTTATAGCTATAGTTGGTATGCTGTGAAAATAAAAATGTTCGTGTCTGTTTAGATGTCAATTTTAATTTTTGTCATTTGTCTTACAAATCGTTGGCAGTAAATTATGTGTAATGTATATTTTTTTATCATTTATGGCCAGTATGTTCCATTTTCATCAGAAACAGTAACAATGGCATTTTAAGAGACTGTTAAACAAAAAATGGTCATCGATATTTTATCCACTGCTTGATGTGAATATTGAAATTTTTTGATAAACTAGAGTATGTAGCATGACAAACCTACTTTAATTTTCCACATTTTCATTTTCATAATTATAATAACTGACCGTCATGCAGGTATTTTGGCACTTGGGTACATATATAATTTAAATTATTCCAACACGAGTATAAGGTATATCAAATTTATGAATAATAATAAACAAAAATAGCAAGCATTATTCTGTATGCAATATTTATCCTACGGGCATTTGATTATGCAAAATAAATATTTTTCTAACAATATTAAAAAGGGTAATGCATTTATTATAAATAATTGTGCGGTGTTTTGTACACGCATACGATTAATATAATGTCAGATTTTTGCATAAAGATTTAGGATGCTGTTTTTATCTCTTGTCATGAAAAGTGCTCCTCATCTGAGCAGTTCGTACTTGGCAGAAAACTGTAGGTCCCCTCTATTCCGTACAATTTCCTCGATCTATTTATATTTTAGGTTTTATTTAATAAGTAAAATCTTAGAACCTAAGGAAAGCCGAGTTTATTCGCTGGAGGTCAGAGTAAAAAGTGAGTCAGTATTTGGTCTATATGTTCGTTTGTTTGGTTAGTATTGCTGATTAAGTAGAAGAGGTTGTCTATTTACCAAAGAGTATTTTAGGAGTGGCCATTGCTGATCCTACAAGTTAAGTTAAGTTAAGTCGTTTTCGTTCGTACTTCACTATCGAATTTTCAAGCGATTTGGTATCGTTAACATGATTTAGCTTGGAATGTCAGAGAGCTCCTCCAAGTCGCTGAAGAAGTGTCTCCCTGTTCCTAGGTGTCTGTTATTCAGATGATTTAGCGCAGGGCAGTGACACAGGTAATGTCTTCATGTATCTCCTCTTCAACGCATCGTTCGCATAAGTCATCCATACTGAGTTTCATTTTTTCTTGTGATAACCCAGTTAGATGTTCAAATGGTGGACACGTGCACCCAAGAGGACACAAGCGTCCACAGGTTTTTTTTCAAAACCCACCTCTGTCCACCAACTCCTACTCTCACCTCCCCGTGGTGAACATCGGGTACCTAGTACCTCAACTGGAGATTGGGTCTCAACCCCAGTGGAAAGTTGTTGGGGGTAGCAAACGAGAGAGGGGGGAGAGGTGTTCCCACTAAGGCACCTCTCCTTTTACCCAGACGGCAGCGGAAGAATTCCCCAGATGGAATCAACGGTGGCGTCTACAGTTCCAGTTAGGATGAACTACTTGGTGAACACCTTATATGGGCTACTACGACATATTCGTAGCTCAGGCCTATAAGGAGCGGATTCGTCCGGCTCCCTACCCTTGGAGTTATACTAAGGGTCTGGTCCTCCAGGTCGGGGGTTGTGCGTCGGGGTAACTTCCCTACCACGTAAAAACAAACCGGTTCCGAAACAACAACAAGCCTCGGATATGGATGATTTTAATGTTGACGACCCCAGCAAACGAAACAAGGACAACGATTTTCGGTTCTGCACGTGGAATGTCCGGCACTTTTCCAGACTGCTGAACGGCGAGGAAGGCCAAAATTCCGCAACTAGGCGGAACATTCCATTCAACCTGGACGATGATGGTCAAAATTTCCGTCCACCCGACCTAAATGAAGTGCGGTCAGCGATAGCCAAGCTGAAAGCGTAAAAAGCTGCTGTCACGGATGGGTTGCCAGCTGAGCTATTTAAAGCAGGTGGGGATGACTTGGTAGGGAGCATGCACCAACTCATCTCAAAAATTTGGCCGGATGAAAGTATGCCCAATGAATGGAACCTCGGCATAGTGTGCCCCATCCACAAGAAAGGAGATGTCCTGACATGTGCCAATTACAGAGGTATAAGTCTCCTCAACGTCGCATACAAAATCTTGTCGTCTGTACTGTGTGAGCGCCTAAAACCGTTTGCCAACGAGCTGATCGGCCCCTATCAGTGTGGTTTTAGGCCCGGCAAATCCACCCTGGATCAGATGTTCACACTTCGACAGATTTTGGAAAAAACCCAGGAGTTCCAAATCGATACACACCACCTTTTTATCGATTTCAAAGTCGACAGAGAACAACTATATAGAGCCATGTCTCATCTCGGAATCCCTGCCAAGCTCGTCCGCTTGTACAGGATGACGATGGAGAAATCTCGCTGCTCCGTCAAGGTCGGTAAGAACACCACCGAACCTTTTGATGTCGAGAAAGGTCTGAGGAAAGGCGACGCGCTATCTTGCAACCTATTTAACATCGCTCTTGAAGCAATTGTACGAAACTCAAACGTCAACAAAAGAGGTACAATTTTTCGAAAGTCAGTTCAACTGCTTGCTTATGCGGATGATATTGATATCATTGGGAGGACGAAGCGAGCTGTTACCGGTGCGTTTGCAAGTATTGAACTGGAGGCGGCGAAAATGGGTTTGGCTGTTAATGAGGACAAGACGAAGTATATGCTATCATCGAGAAAGGAATCTCAACATCGTCGACTCGGGCAAAACGTCACGATGGATAGATATAACTTCGAAGTCGTCAAAGACTTAGTCTACCTGGGCTCCACTATAACATCGCAAAACGACATCAGTGCAGAGATCAAGCGAAGAATTACTCTTGCCAACCGCTGTTTCTTCGGGCTAAGAAGGCATTTGAGTAATAAAGCCCTATCTCAAAGAACCAAGGAGACCTTGTATAAGACCCTCATCATCCCGGTCCTGCTGTATGGGGCAGAAGCATGGACACTGTCTAAAATGGATGAAAATCTGCTTGGGTGCTTTGAAAGAAAAGTTCTTCGTTTGATCTTCGGTCCAGTCTGTATCGATGGAGTATGGAGGAGAAGGTTCAACAACGAGCTGTACGGGCTTTACAGCGACGTTGACCTAGTCAAGAAGCTGAAAATACAACGGCTGAGATGGCTGGGACACTTGGAGCGTATGGACACCGACGCACCAGCCCGTCGAATCTTCGAATCCACCCCTGATGGTCTGCGCAGCAGAGGAAGACCCCACCTGAGGTGGCGCGCACAAGTGGAGAGCGACCTCAACCAACTTGGAGTGCGTAACTGGAGGCAGCTAGCTAGGGACCGAGCTAGCTGGAGGTTGAGGTCTTAGTCCACCCTGGACTGTGAGCGCCATATAAAATCAAAATCAAAAAAAAAAAAACCAGTTAGATGTGACCGGTGATGATGCTCACGATAAGAGTTTGTTGAAACTAGGCCATAATTTTCTGGTTTTAAGACAGGAATCAAGAGAGTTCCAACACTTATTTGTTATAGCTAGAACTTTGCTCTCGATTACCTGTTTAAGATTACAGGGTGGAACTTGAACTGTTATATTCAACTTGATTAAGATCAAGTGTTGATCCTATTCTTTCCAACTCGTCAGCGCTTTCATTACCTAGGAAACCACTGTGACCAGGAATCCCACAGAGCCTAAAGTTGTGCTGTGTACCATGAACCCTTAGCTCTTCGCGACAGCAAGTTACAAGCTTCGATTTGATTTCAATAGCCGATTGGCTATCAATGCAAAATGTGATATCAATTTGTGGTATTGCCATCATTTAGACTTGTCTAGCAGCTTTCGTCACTGACCGGACCTCAGCTTGAAAGACACTGCTGTAATCAGGAAGTCTGAATGAGCTGGCTAGTCCAAGGGTTTCTGAAAAGAACCCTGCACCAACACCAGTTTCCGTCGGCATATATTGCTATCATCGATTTGCAGGTAGATGACTAGTTGATTTGCCGGTCATCTCTGCTAGAAAAGGCGGTCTTGAAGGTCTTGTAAAAGTCTAAGCGGGGTGTTATAAATTCAGTACATACACTATTTCCCGTGTATTTCTGTAGAATTAGCGCGTGTACATATGCATAGATATTACACAATGCTCCTGTGTGCCTATTAGTGGTGATAATAAACTTACAGTGTATTCACAGTGTCAAAGGCAAGAAGCAAGTCTAGAGTGTTAGGGGATTGACCTACAAAGTAAGAAATTCGAGTAGGTTTGTAAACACGTTGTTGTTGCGTACGATGCTACATAAATTGTCACTGAACATTTTCTACGTCCTTCAAATGCCAACTGACTGATTCCATTCACACAAAAATTCCAACCAAATAAAATCGACCTTGAATATCTAACGCACCCTGTATAGTACGAGTATTTCTTCCAGAATCATTATCTGTAATTCATCTCAAAGCTGAAATTAAAAGCTTTCCATTCATTTACATAAATGCAATGAAAACCATTAATTACCCTAAAACTAAGCTCAACTATAATTTGGGTTTTTCCTTTGTGCTATCCATTTGGTGTGTACAGTTCAATTAGAAATTCAGGCCATTAGGATGCCTACCTTAGACATTTTCTATCAAACGACAGCATTATGATCAAAATCAATGCCCTATCAAATGCACACCTGGTCTATTAGAAGTGCCAGGCACATTTCAATTCTAAAAGCCCAAACGCCCATACATTACAGTTTTCGTCATTGCAGTGTCGCCAACAGGAAATCCTTAATAAATTCTTGGAACAATTCCAAATCCATGCCATCGTCTGGGTAACTACTTTTATGTTCCCTTATATGTATATGCAAGTATTCGTAGACCCATCCAGCCTTCACTTATGATCCGAAAATTCCCCCTTTGGAGTATATTGATTACGAAAATGGCGAATCAAGGTGAAACACTGCAATAGACCCACTAACCTGCAATCGTACCAGTTGTCTCGTCCATGTCCAGGATCAAATATATCCATCAAACTCACAGATAATATGCTTACCTACCTACCCTAGGCCGAGATGAAAAGTCAGCTTTTATATAGTTTCACGTGGAATGGTCGGAAAATTCAAAACACAACTAACGAGCATTTTTGGCATCCTAATGGGGCATTTGGTTGCTCGTTTTTTGTGAAAAGCCAACGCTGATGCAGACCCAGAGCCATTCGATTGTTCAGAAGCAAACACATTAGACACACAGAAATACTCAGAAGTCATGCATAAATGCGAAAATAGGAATGGAATGTCAGATGACGCTGAGGCAGCCATTTAAGAGCCTTTTCGGTCCTTGGCGTCGGTCATTGCCATTATAGTCGTCGACGCCTCCATTGTAGGTTTGTGTGTCTGCTAACAACCCGTCCAATAACATCTCCCAAGCCAGTTGTTGGTATCGGTGCGGATGCGGAGGGACATGGAGACGCTTTTATAGTGCAGTTTAAGTCGTCATCATGGAAACATGAAAGGATAAAAGATCCACTGTCCTGTCTGCTGTCTCGTCTCTGAATGCTCGATGTATGGTGTTGTTGTTATCTAACTTTTGGTTCCCACAGATGATATAAACTCGGCTGCGATTTTGCAACCATGGCAACACCATAACAAGCAGGCATCCTGCATCCACACAACACTCCACATTGTAGATGCACAATTGCGATTAAATTGTGTACTTATCCTTGCGATTTAAGGACATTAATTTGGCGTCATATTTGCATATTATCAAGTTGCTGTTATCTTTTTGAAATTTCGCAATTATTTCGTTGGTCCTTCTGTCTTTCGTTTTTGCCGGGTTGCCTTGCCTTGGATGATGGCCTCATCCTGTTCGTCTTGAACCTGACTGGTTGTTCGTCCTTTGGGAAAAAAGGGGAATTGCTTAGTCGTTTTGTGTGGAAGAGGCGTTGAATTAATTCAATTACTCGACTCGTGGACTGGTTGTCTTTTCATTCTCTCTCCAAGTCCAAGTCGAGGACTAACTTGTTGTTGACATTTAAATGCATTTAATTTGCAATATTTCCACGGCTATCTGTATACAGTTTAATAGGTCCTCGTAGATGTTAGTGCTGGCCTCTCCTCCTTAGCGAACACTGAAAAAGGCGAAGGCTAGCATATTTTTGGTGGAATCAATTAAGATGAAGGTGGCGATTTCGTGGGAAATAATTGGGTTCATTAGTTTGGAGATTAAATTAGTTTGGTCCCCCTGGTGGATGCAGGAAGAACCCGAATTGTCATTAGGGACATATTTTGCGTTCTAATCAGCCCGAGATTTCTCCTCCAAAATGAAGTTACTGAAAATTATAATTCTAAGAAATAGGAAAAGTTGGATTTTATAATTTTAATAGGATTAGAAAGTTGGCGGCTGTGGTGAATGTTGGAGGTATTGTAATGAGTTTTAGATGTTTTGTTAGCTATGGCACTTAATTAGTTCTTCCAGCACTGTTTTTTGGTATTTAGTGTTCTTCGAAGTTAATACAAATTTTCCTGTTCTCACACTCTTTGCCAGATAGCTTGGGTTTCTAAATAGGAACTTCAGACCTTGGGGTAGTGATAGTTATTTTTTTATGAAATTAAAATTAAAAATTCTTGACTCGGTTATAAGGTTCATTATTTTAAGGGCATTGTTGAATTTGGTGTTGGAGGGTTATTGCACTGCGACCTGGAGATCTATTGTGGCCTTTTAAGAAGAAAGTTTGAAAGTTAAATGTTGGTATCGCAAAAGCAATTAAAATAATTTTTTTGAAGAAACTGCAAAATATAAGATAGCAATACGTCTAGGCTGTAGGGAGTAGGCATTCTAGACTTCCCGCGAACTGGCTACGTACTTATGTCCCTCGG
This sequence comes from Philhelius festivus, assembly GCA_963931855.1. Lineage (NCBI taxonomy): Eukaryota > Metazoa > Arthropoda > Insecta > Diptera > Syrphidae > Philhelius > Philhelius festivus. The sequence continues at coordinate 185,172,595 of OZ007554.1, read as the reverse complement.
AAAATTGTGTCCGGCGATTGGATTTAATATACCACTGCTATGTGGCTATGTCTGTCCAGTCGTAAAAACTTCCCTTTAGATTGCCATCGAGTTGAATTGAGAATTTGAAGAAAATTCCATATCAATCTGTGTTGGTAGCAGTAGTCGGGAATAGGAGAAAGAGTGTCCCTATTAAAACGCTTTTATTCAGACGGCAGCAGAATAATTGCCTAGATGAAATCCATGGTGGAGTCTTTAGTTCCTCATCTCACTCATCAGTGAGAGCTGTATTTTGGCTTCTCGTAAATATTCGAATCTTAAGCCTTTGAGGAGGAGCGGCTTATCGTCGTCTTAAGAGATATCCTCGTCCTTAGAGATTCCTAATGGACTGGTATTTTAGCTTTAGGATCGTGCAGTGCATCGAGTTGACTTCCTGTTAACCTAAAGCTGTGGAATTCCGAAGTAACAATAAACCTTTGTTGAAATACTAAGCCCAAGGAACTTCGGATCTGTGTAGGGAATTCCAGGTCCATTATTTAAATTAAAATTTTGGTGAAAGCAATACCCCCATTTATTAGGCTTAATACAAGCTAATTCTTTATCAAGCTTAAATCTAGGATTGGAGTGAATTGGAAGGATTATTATGACGGAGTTTCAGGTAGGGAAAACTGAGGTTGAAGTTAATATTAAGATTGATCCTCCGAAGCATGCGAGTAATAGGTTTGTTGGAGCCATCCTGTGGGTAGGCAGATAGAAGAGACGAGGGATTATTATATTACGGGAATTAGTGTTGAAAACTTAGGAAACGACGTTGAATGCTCTCGATTCTAGACATATGAATTTGTTGATAAGGGGACCATACTCGACAGGCGTATTCTGGTCACGTAGGAGTCAGAGAATTCTTTCGACCAACGATTCACAAAGCCTAGTCTAGAGTTTGCTTTGAGTATAATCTCATCAATATGTGTAAGAAAGTTCAGCTCTCTATCACATAAAACATCAAGGTCGAGAATTGACTCAGCGGTGAATATGGGTTGATAATGGAAAAGGTATCGACGAAGAGTAGATTGGATGAGTTTTCGTGAAAAAGTGATTGAATGACATTTGGAAATATTTAGAACCAAGCAATTTGTCAGACACCAGACAGAGAAACTGTTGATACGAGTATCAAGTTATAAAAGAGTGGCATCATGTATGGTAGAAATGGTCTTAAAAAACTTTGTATCGTCGGCGTAAAGTGAAATGTGGGAATGTTTAAAGACCATTTCAATATCGTTAATAGTAAGAATAAAGAGGAAAGGCCCGAAGTGGATGCCTTGTGGGACCCCGCAGGTAACTAAGAAATCATCAGAGAAGGAAGATCTGAATTAAACTTTGAAGTAATGGGTTTTCAGGTAAGAGGAAATCCATTTAAAGAAGATGAATCAAGCCCAAAGGTAGAAAGCTTAAATAGAATAAGCTTATGTGAGATTTAGGATTTACTGAAATCGCTTGAGACAATATCGACTTCCTTTCCATTTTCTAAGACTAAAATGCTAAATGATACGAATTCATCAAGGTTAGTTGTTGTGGACCCACCCTTGACAAAGCGCGGTGTTGTCTAGGGGAAATGAGAGACTTACAACGAAAGCTTAAGATATCATACAAAATGCTTTCAAAGATTTTGGGAATATGTGAAAGCTTAGCAATTGGACGATAGTTTGTAACTTTACAATTTGGGCCCTTTTTATGTATTAAAGTTATGACAGAGGTCTTCGATAACTGAGGGAATTCTTCTTGAGATAGAGATAAGCCGAAGACTTTTGGGAGGGGAAAAGACAGTGTTGAAGAGCATTTCTTGAGAAATATGGCGGGGATACTATCGGGATCGGGTATTACTCATCACTGATCACTAATTAGCTCAATAATTAGCAAGGTCTGTAACTCAAATATCACTGCCATCGAAGAAATACGATGGGGTAAGTCGGACAAAAGAATATTAAGTTAAAAATGTGTAACATTAAATGCGCCGATTTTTAGCAAAAACAAGGTTTGGATTTTTCTTGCATTTAAGTTATGTAAACAAATGCGTCGCTGGAATTCCAATCAAGCACAAAGTTGATGATTATAATGATATTTTCGGCGGCCATTCGAATAAGATGCATGATAGTTCCGTTCGCTAAGATATTAAAACTGTCTTAGGTGATCTTTAGGCTAAGCTAGAAAGAGAAAACATATTTGGTAGCGCAGTCGGAAAGTACAGCCTGTAAGAAACTATCTCCTATATCGGACCTGTGTTCACCTCCTTTTCTAGGAAAACATTCTGGTAGCTAGTACACAATTTACACACCTCGTAACTCCCAAGAAGACGTGAAAATGTCTGAATCATTCAGCCGTTACCTAGATTGAACACATTGCAATGGAAGCAAAGCACTTTTCCAATATCAAAGATAATTGAACCTGGTCTAGGGCAAGGTTCTGTTATTGAAATCTCGACTGCCATCAGCAATTATTGAGAACTAGCGCCAGACATTGCCAAGAAGCCATCTGAGATGCTGCCCCGAAAACTTTGTTTGGATGCTAAATACCGGAATTTGTAAGCTTCTTGCAGACAAGAAGCTTACAAAACGGCACTGCACATAAAGACCAGGGTTATTGGCCAGCTCAGCGATCAGAAGATGAGAGTTACACTGGCTTTTAAAAAAAAATCTTAGCGAATGAAGTGCGCGATCGAGGAAATAGAAGAATTTTATAGCAGGAATTGGGTTCGAAACTTCTATGAAGGGATAGGAAAAACCTCCCAGCCGTTGCAAAAATATTATTCAGGGTTAAACTGCCTTTTGCCAGGAAGTGACAAATCCTCCAAGAGTATATCTTGTTATGAAAAGTGATGCTCAGAATGAACACAGAAATTGTTGAGTTATTAGTCACAATGCCTAAGCACTCTACGAGCCTCTTTTGCCCTTTTATCCATTCAATTTTATTTTTTGTTAAATGACTTCTCAAGGTTACAAGATCTGAACTGTAACTGCAAAAGGACGATCACTCCCGCAGAGACGGTGAATTAAATTCCAGCTTAAAGACAGCTTCTATTATTTTACATAGACAAATAATTTCCGTCTACCTGATCTCGAAGAAGTGAAAAAACCTGTGTATTAAATCCAATCCAAAAGTGCTTAACTATTAAAATGCGTAGGTCAGAGCTTGATTAGAAGTATGCATCAGCTCATCTACAAAAAAAATTTCGGAGAAAAGCATATTTGTTTGCTCGGACATGAAAAAAGCGACCCTCTTAATGGTTTTAATTAATAAGACATTAGCACCCTTAAAACCACCTACAAATTCTTTTCTGCTGTTTTTCAATGACGTGATAATTTCAGGTGCAGGGAAATAAGTCCACGGGAACTAAGTCCACTGAGGGACTAAGTTCTCGCTTGAGGTGGGAAATAAGTCCCCAGGAACTAAGTCCAATGAGGGACCTAGTTCTCACTTAATGGGAACGAAATCCACTTTACTAAAGTGATCTTTGTTCCCATGCAAGGTGGGAAATTCGTTACAAAAAACTGAGGGTTTTAGTTCCCTTTGAATGTGAAATAAATTCCCATGTTAAGCCATCGGAACGACACGTACACGTGCCCCCTGCTTGGGCACACTATAGGATTTGGGGTAAGTGCGAGGTTGGGTGTATACAAAGTTTCTGTAGCAGTTAAAGAATCTGGAAAATAACCAACATAAAATCAATAAGTTTTTGTTGTTGGAAATTCATTCCCACTTTATACTTTCGAGTGTGTACTAATTTCCCATAAGAAAGTGGACTTAGTTCTCACTTAATGGGAACAAAGACCACTTTAGTAAAGTGGATTTCGTTCCCATTAAGTGAGAATTAGGTCCCTCAGTGGACTTAGTTCCTGGGGACTTATTTCCCACCTCAAGCGAGAACTTAGTCCCTCAGTGGACTTAGTTCCTGGGGACTTATTTCCCTGCACCATAATTTCATATCAATGTGGCTAGAAGCCTTAAGAGGTCTAGATCAACAGTAGCATAATATCATGAAGAAAACAAACAAAGCCATGTATTTTCATGCGATTTCTATAACGTCGTTCTGAAAAGAATGATATAAAACTCTGACGCAAACACTTTAAACTCATTTTTACAAATGTTTGCCCACTAACTAGCATATCCAGACGATATTGAGATAATTAAAAGACCTTAGCTTGATGTCAAGCTTTTCTAAGCTTTGAGAAGTAAGACATGAAAGTAAATTAAACGGTAGTGAGGCAGTTTTTCTATTTAGTTTCCGCCCTACAATCAGACAGTGATATTAGCAATGAGATCAATTGCAGAATTACTCTTGCCAATCTGTACTTTTTCGGGCTAAGAAGTCAATTGATAATCAGGCTTCTCTCGAGCAAATAAACAATCCATTCTTTCATGAGACTCTAATCATATCGGCCCTGATATATGGTGCAGAGAAAGACCACTGCCCATATGACACAAACTAGCGAAGAAGATTTCGACCAATTTGGCCTGCGAAAACGGAAGGCAGCTAGCTACAAATCTAGGGATCCAGATGGCTCCGATTGACTTATTGGTTGAGGTCCTTGTCCTCTCCGAGCAGCAGTATCATCTTAAATAAATAAGAACTTTGCTGATACAGATATCCGTATATATTAACTGTAAATGAAAAGACACAAACCCTTCATTGAACTACCTTTGCTGTCCCTTAAGCTTATAGTAAATCATTGCAACAGTTAAGAAAGAAAGTGTACTTTCCTCGTTTCTCAATTTTTTGACCTTTCTTTGAACGAACCAAAAGTGTTTCTAATTTTTCAGTACTTAAATACCAGAAAAGAAACCTTCTCCTTCCACAATTTTCCTCGTCCCTATTTAAACAAAACCATTCCCGGAATAGAAATCACCGCCAGGTCTTCCCTCAAAGAAACAATATTAAACACCTTGACAACATCCAGTATCCTTATTCACATAGGAATTCTAAATCCAAATTTTAATACAAAGTCCTAGCCTTGGGCAAGCAGTACTGCCCTTTCTTATGAACTGCAACAAAATTAACAGGTCGTTAGTTGGCAGGATGTGGGTAATGGTGATGATACTTTACTATACTATCATTACGTTAGAAATCCTCTTGGGCTTATAGCCCAAAGATTACAAACCAACAACGCCTGTGTGAACGAAAAGAAATCCAGACTACACATATACAAACAAATAGAACAAAAAAAAAAGGAACATACGGAAATAAACCTTATCCTTCTTATATGCATTGCTCGAAAATTTGCCAATTTGGAATCAGCCATACGTTTCACAGAAGGATGATGGTGTTTCCTTTGCGTCCTGATGCTGCTAACGCTACTGCCATATAATATAAGTATAGTTGTTGATGATGATGGTGATGATGGCAATGATGATCCTTAGATCTACGAGGACAAACTGGCATATATGTAACACTGGGAATCAACAAAACTCCATCTCGAAGTAATTCAGTATTCTGTTCCCCATTCGGACTCTTCTAATGGCGTATTCAATTTCAAATAGCATTTGGAATTCTTTTCACAAATACACTCTTCTTCAAGGTGAGCACTATGTGGGTGGAGTGACCGTTTCTACTTTTTTTTTTCTTGTGATGGCGCTCTCTAAGCTGGTTTTATCATTGCTTCATTCTATAGAAGAGAGCTTTTGTGAAAGTAAGTTTTAATGCAAGCGCATAGAACGAAATATTTGCTTTTGCAGATAGTATGGCACTTTTATCGCACGAAAGCCATCTAGGAATCAAGAAAAATATATGAAAAATCAATACATTATTTTTTGTTGCTTTAGTTTAAAATCCTTTTGGAGAAAGGTAAAAGCTAAACACTTTCCCATAGGTTTTAGATCATTAGCCTAAGAAGTTTTATTCTTTTTTAACATCTCTGTGTTTTTAGCAGTTCTGTAAAGATTTCTATTTATAGGTCACGACGTAAGACACTGTTTCCGCCACAAGACTTCTTGTTTTGGAAGTTTTTGATGATTGCAGCATTTGTTTTCCTTGTACAGCAACATAGTTCGTTACTTGCTTTTATCCATAACCTTTTTTTCTGGATAGATAGGTCCAAGTCGTTTGCCACAAAACATAATATTTTTTCTATATTTCAAGTTTAAATCAATTCAATTATTTTTTTTTTTTTCGTGGGTAGGTGAAGAATCTTCATAAGACACTATGAGCCCGGTACTCATAGTAGTGTGAGATTTTTACTCACTAAAAAGCACCTCCCTTTTGTTCTTGCGACTGCAACTAAGTTACCTTATCAAGTAGTTTTAATTTCATTATATTATAATAACGTTTGGCAGGAAGCTCCCCACTGAGAGGACCTGCGGATACCACATTTGAAAGCGGATACTCCTTATGGCGCTAGGTCGAACGGTCTCGTTCTTTGAAGTCGGCGCACAAGGTTTGTCTCATCAATTATTGTTTGTCGAATAACTCTATTGCTATGGTTATTTAAGTGAGTTCGTACCTTCCCAGCGAAAACTGCTATTTCATCTTCAACATTTGGCAATCGTAAGTCTCTGTGTAAATCACTGTTTCTAATGTACCACGGAGAATTAACGATTTCTCTGAGAACTTTGCTCTGAAAAGATTGTAATATTTGTCTATTGCTTGGTTTAGTACAACCCCAAAGTTGTATACCGTACGTCCATACTGGTTTTATCACTTGCTTATAGATAAGCAATTTATTGTAGATGCTGAGTTTGGAATATCTTCCAATAAGCCAATTCATTTCACGTAATTTATTTTCAAGTTGATCTCGTTTCTTATTAACGTGAGTTTTCCATTTAAGCTTAGCGTCTAGTGTCATTCCTAAGTACTTTGCTTCATTAGCATATGGTAATGGTATTTGCACCGAATTAATGTAGGTGGGCAGATTGGTAATTTGTTTGTAAGTAAAATTAATATGTGTTGATTTGGACTCATTAAGAACAATTCGCCATTTCTTAGTCCATATCGAAATTTTATCTAGAGCTCGTTGGAGCTTCTCGGTTGCAGATTCAACTGAATCGGATGTTGCGAGTATAGCCGTATCGTCTGCAAAAGTACCTATTATGGAATCTTCTTCTTAAGGAATATCGCTATTGTATAGTACGAACAGAATCGGACCGAGAACACTTCCCTGGGGAACACCAGCATTGTTTTCCTTAAAATCCGAATATTCCCTCCCTTGCTTAACTCGAAATAGCATATTTTCGAGGTACGACTCAAGGATGTAATATATTTGATCCAGAAAGACCTGTCGCAGTTTAAACTTAATGCCATCGTGCTAGACCTTGTCGAAGGCTTGAGAGACGTCTAGAAATGCGCTTGAACATACATTTTTTCCCTCTAGTGATTTGTCAATTTCATTGGTTATCCTGTACACCTGATCAATTGTTGAGTAGCTTTTCCGGAAACCAAATTTCTTCGATAATAGGAAGCAGTCGCTTTAAAAAGATTTTCTCAAATACCTTAGAGATCAGTCGCAAGAGGAAAATCGGTATATAATATTTCTTTTCGTTCGGATACTTTCCCGGTTTTGGAACCATTAAAACTTCTGCGACTTTCCATTGGCGTGGAACGTATGAAAGCCTTAATGCCGCATTCATAAGGTGCTGAGGTTTAATTGCTGCTTTTCTGGGTAGCTCTTTAAGCCCGCGAGTTTTCAGATGGCCATTGGATATCACCATGTTCATTTATCAACGCCTGACCGTCAAAAGGTTTAAAGGTTGCCTCTAGATGTTTAGCAAATAAATCGGCTTTTTCTCTATCAGACTTAGCCCATCCACCATTATTTTGTTTGATTGGTGCTGAATTTATTTGTGGCTTTTTAACATCTTTTATAGCTTTCCAGAATGAATAATTCGTATTTTTATCTGCGGTCAGACCTTCAAGATAGGTAGAAATCTTCTGATTTTTTGATTCGCGGATAGCATATTTGAATTCATTCGAGAGGCGGTTTAAAATGGTTTTGTCCTGAGGTGCTCGTGATTGATGCCATCTTTTCCGAACAGTTCTTTTTTCGCGAAGCAGATCTTTTATTTCCGGCTCATTGGATCCACGTAGGGGTCAAGGAATTAAGTAAGTAAGCAAGTTCATATTTAAACTCTCGTTATGGACATTTTAATGAGTTGTAATTTTGAGGGATTAGAGAGTAACCAGTTGGCAATGGACCAATTTGTATTTGACTTAGATCATCATTGATGGAAATAAAAAGTACACCAAGCTGACAAAGGGGTCTGGCAAGATTAAATTGAACATTATCATTACATCCGAATCATGCGAATAACATGAAGGCAGATTATTAATGGTCATGAAAAAGATCATTGGATTCAGGATCCATCCTTGTGCGACACCTTGTTTGACAGTTCTTAGAGCAAAGTATTTTCCACCAGAAATAACTCTTTAGAAATCTGCCAGACAGATAGTTTGTTATCAGCAAATATGCTCTGTTCCTGAAGCCACAGAAGCTTAGCAGTTTCTACTTAACAATGCTTTGATTCATATTATCAAAGGTTTAAGAGAAATCGAGTAAGCAGAGGAGATTAATGTGACCTTAATAATAGCCAACTCTAATGTCCTTGAGAAGATTGACTATAGCTGTTGAGCAGTTTTGATTTGCTTTGAAGCCCATATATAGCACATTATTATTAGGGGGGTGATTCAGAATTAGCTTCTCAACTATTTTTTCAAAGCCCTTGGAAAGACAAGGTTGACTACTGGTCGGTCAGAAATCAGATGAAGAAGTGCAGTCACGTTTCTTGACAATAAGAAGAACTTTGGAAATCTTCCAAGAAAGAGGAAAAGTAGATTTAACGTAAGTAAGATGGGTTCTGATTAGAAGCAATATCGGTACAACGAAATGGATGGGCACCCCGTCTTCACCAATCGAGTCAGACTTAACAGCCGTCATACATTTCATAACTTAAATCTCACTGACAACATCGAAATTCTCAAACCCTGGCATAGAGACAGACGAGTTAAATGTTGTATTTACTGCAAAATCATCAAGAGGAACAGTATTATAAAGAAATAATTCATTCAGCTCATCAGTTTCTAGACAGCACTGATAGCCTGAGTTACCCCTTATTTTCTTGGGAGCTTAAGAGGTATATAGTTTGGACGAATAATAGACTATTTTCGGTGTTTGAATTATAGTTATTGATGGGATACGGACAGTCCTTCTCTACGCTTCTATCTACTAGGTATTTTGTTTCTATTTTTGATTCCAATCATTTTAGTGTAGACTTCGGATAAAGGCGACAACCCAGAACCGGAGCCAGGCAGTAGATAGATGAAGGTTGAAAAATTCAATTGAGTTAATGTCTTTTTATGTTAGCGGGATACTTAGATCAATGTAGATCCGACGTGATACCCTAGGGGTTGTGACCCACATGTATTGAAACCTATAGTAAACTTATCTCATTCAAGCACGTTCAGGGTGTTGATGAGTTTCAGCAAGCTATAGCCTGAAATGGCGGAGGGTACTTCTAAGTCATTGAAAAAATGTCTAATAAAATCACATAGTCACCTAGTTGAAAAGAGGTAGACGCCTTTTAAGGGCGTGGTCCTTTCCTTTACCCTACTTGGGAAATCATCCCTCCTCCAGGCCCGTAGGAGTGTAGCTCCTTGCATCGTCTGGTAGATGAGTTTAATGTGTCAGTGTTTGGTGTATATGTTCGTTTGTTTGGTCAGTATTGTTGATTAAGTTGAAGGGGCTGTCCCTTTCCCCAAGAGGATTTTACCAATGTTAGGGAGAGGTGGCCCCAGGAGATGTTGAATTTCTTAGCTCAGAGCTCAAGTTGTCGTCGGGGGCCCTGGCGCAAAAAGATCGCCCCATAACAAATTTGATTTATATGGCAGATAAAAAAAAAAAACTGATCTGGTAACCCCAGCCTGAGCTAAACTGACAAAATATAAGTTTGCTCTTTGCGTGTGGTGTGAATTTTGGAAGCAAAAAAAAAAGATCCCATTTGTATCCAAACAAGTCACGTATGCTTTTTTTTCGAGAACCAGGGCATTTCATATTCCTTCCCTCTGCCTTTTTTGTGTGTCATTTGTTTTTGGAGCTTTTTCCCCAAAAAGCAATGGACATATAAAGGTACCTTCGGACCAACACCAATCTGTATGCATACAGCGAGGGAAAATTGTTAAAAGAAGTTTTCACGTAAAAGAAAAACAAACCCGAAATAAAAAGGCAAACAAATCGTTGCTGATAAATTTTTATGCACTTAGACTTGCTTGTATGGCGTATGTGGAATATTTTTCAGTTGTTTTTTCGTTATGGCTCGGTTTGGAGTATGATTCCTGCCCTGAGTAGGAAAATCATCTTATTTGTTGTTACATCTTACATAGGCATATTACGACGTCAGTTTATCGTCTGCAAATTACTTTTTTGTTAGCACCTACAATAAAAACTCACACCAAGTGAGGGTGGGGTCTGTGTTTTCCTGATGGGCGCTCTTATATGATTTGGTTTTTATGAAGTGCTAGAGAGTTAGTGCCGGCTTTATGTTTAATGTTCATGTTGGGAGTCTTTAAAACTCATTGAAAGGGAGTAAATATATATTCCAACTTAGGGAGGTTGGTCATTAAAGGTAAATTGAAATTCAATATTGGTTGTTGCACGGGAGACTAGAAACCGATACTTTAATGGCATGTTGGGAATAAAAAGAATTTTCACGGTATTTTGGCAGCTACTGAACGTTGTTTATATTACGCTTTGTCTAGCCGTTTTTCGGAGAATCATATTTTTAAACATTTTTTAACGACTTTTGTTACATCAGTTGAAAGACTTTGAAAGACACAGTGTTCATGTCCCTGACTCTACAAGAAGGTGAGGTATAATTGGATTCACATTGCGGTGGCTGAAAAGCTTGAAACTCATTTCTTGTGGACTACGTACAAAACAGTGTGTCTCTTTGATCATTCTTTCTGTTGTGCACACAAAATAATGCAGTGGGGTTTGTTTTTAGCTTGATAGTATCTTGGTAGGCATCTCCTCCTTAACCGAGTCTCTTCCTGAGACACGGCAGCTTTCCATTTCCATCCTTTACCATCCTGGCACGCTGTTTTCCGAAATCCAGGTTAAGCGCTCTGACATCCGCGATGACTTGGTCTTTGAACCGGAGATTCGATCTTCCTTGTCGCCGCAAATCTGCGTGCTGGTTTCCGAAGACTCCCTTAGTTGGAGCATTGTTGTCCTTTCCCACAATGTGGTCGAGCCAATGCAGACAACGTCTCGAGCCGTCTTTAAAAGCCGTACAGAGATTATTTCTAAAGTCGTACAACAATAATGTGGAATGCTCTATTGTTTCCTCTTCTTAAGACATCCAGAAATTCACAATCAATGTTCATCGGTACATCCTTTTTAATTTTCTAGACTTTCCCTAAAAGTTATTTATATTGCATTGAGTACACGGTAATTACAAAAAATTATCTCGTTGATAAATTAGCATTGGGCAGCCACGCCCCATAGTGTTCTCAAATCTATAAATCTGAACCAGCCGACCTTAATCAATAGACTTATTTGAGAGAAAAACAAAACACCCTCGGCGCCTATCAGATTTATGGCCGAGAGTTTCCAGAACGGGCCACTTCTGGTGCGTTTCTTCGACCCTGACTTAGTCCGTCGAGCTAATGGCTGAAACTAATCTCAAACTAAAGACCTTAAAGAGATAGAAAAAGTCGGTCAAAGAGGTTGTTGAATTTATTCATGCTCAGCAGCTAGGAGAAATTATTTCGGATTTCTGAGACTTCTTAGAACCACACAATTCAAACTTGTACAAAGGATTGTGTCAGGAAGCGAACAAAGCCTATAAACAGATATGCAAGGAAATGCAAAACAACTATTTTCAAATACTAATGCGAAAATTATCAGGGATAAGAGACAGCAGGTCGTTTTGGAAGCATACACGCTCACTAAACGGGATACCTTTTGCAAAAAACATCAAAATAAAAAAAAATATTCTAACCGTACACTTCGGAAGCCTTTTAAAATTCACAGATAAGCCCAAACCAACTGCGAATGGTCAAATTGGTTTCTGAGTCAACTTCAGTTTTCTCTTCTCCTGGATGACATCCCATCGGTTTCCCCGGAGTAATAACGTTTGCTGGTGTCAATCTCCACAAATGTTGCAAATGATGATAAATAAGCTGCAATTATACTGCGGTCTCTGGAGCATCAAAGTTAATACCAGCAAATCAAAAGTAATGATCTTTCGAAATGGAACAGTTATATATACGCTAGAGAAGAGAGATGGATCTGGGATAATTTCACACTTGATTTGGTAAAGGAGTATAAGTACCTCGGAATTATAATTACCCCCAAACTTTCCTTTAAAAAGCACCTGCAAGCAAAACTAGTCGAATCGAAAAAATCCATCAACTGTAATTGGAAGAGAGTACTAGGAAAGAAATATGTGGCCTCAAGTGCAAAATATAAACTTTTCGAAGCGGTTATGAGGCAGGATGGGGTTTTCTCCAATATGAACAGGTAGAAAAGCTGCTGAGATATTTTATTAAAAAAAAATATTTTGGCTTCCTGAAAACACTCCTACCTATATGCTGCACTTGGAGACTGTATACTTTTGAGCTGAAGATGAATTTTAATTACACTCTTAAAGTGATGGCCCTCCCAAATCATCGACTACCCCATGCAATTGCGAGAAAATTTCTACAGGAGAAGTCACAGTTCTTCGAAGAATGGTCACGTTTGGAGCTGGTACATAGTGTCAAGCTACTGGAAATAGATTGGAAAACCTGCAAAGCAAGTTTTCAAATATTGTCGAAACGAATAGAGCAGAAAAGTTTCGAGAACTATACGCAAAGGGCTCCACGCAATGAATCCCGAAATATGTCCAAGATACTACAGCACAATCAGGCAACAAAAACTATTTCCACGATTAGTACTCTTTAAATTGCATCTCAACCATTTTTAAGACCAGAGCTTGAAATACCGTTCATATGTTCCCGAAGGACATATGGAGCGCACTGTTTGCAACCACAGAGCGGCGGAAAACCTACTCCATTTGCTGGCGACTTGCCCAGTTTCATCATCAATCCGATGCGCGCATTGGGGAAAAAGCGTCCTCACCCTAAATGAAACTACGGAAGTTTTAAATGGATCAGACTGGAATGTTCTAAGTAGCTTTGTCCAATCCGCGCAAAGATACAGAAACCAGATTTTGAATAAAGCTTTTTAGATTATGTCTTGACCATAAATTCATAAGTTTCATTATATATGTAGTTAAATTCAACTATGTAAATTAAGTTAAATTAAATTAAATTAAATTGAATTAAATTAAACTTAATGAGTATTTTCTATCAAAATTTATGTAAAAGTTAAATTTTTATCAGAAAATACTCTTTTTTTTTGGACTGACGACAAAAGCCAATGATTTAATATTGTGAAGAATGAAAAACAAAGATCACTTAAAATTAATTAATAAAACACATTCCTACTATCCTTAATATAAAATGGAATCATACATATGTATGTAAAAAAATAATTGAAATTGAGTTTTATTGCTGATTTTTTTTTATGATTTTTAAGAACTTCTTAAGAAAACAATAAATTTTAAAAATTTTGCCTCAATTTTTTGTTCCTCTTAAAACATAACCTAAAAACACTGGCTACCTAGGAATGTACAATTTTTACCTTAAAATTTATTTAATAACTAATTTTGAAAAACAGAATTTTCCCTTATCAAAATTAAGAGTAATTTTATGAAAATGCTTATAACATTTCTATAAGGCTCTCTCTAATAGCCTTATCGCAAATTTTTCAACTGAAAGTCTAATTTTCTTGGGCTAAGACCTATATTTGATATTACGACACATTTTTTATGATATTTTATCAATTATTCTTGGTTCGAGAAAAAAAAATCGGTTTCCGAAAACCATTTTTTACCATTTGCGTACTAAAATAAAAATAGAAGTTCCTACATATTGTAGATTATATTAAAGAAATCTGTTTATTGTCAAGTTTCAAACAAATCAAGCATGTGGTTTTCGAAATTTTGAGATTTATTTGTTTTTTTTTAAATAAAAAAAAAAAAACAAATTTTTAATGCACAAAATTATTCAAACTTCTCAAAAGGTGAAAGGAACGCTTTTCTTCGGTTTTAAATCCCGTTTTCGCTAGTAAAGTGAACCCTATGCGATGCCCAATGAGCCATCCGAAGTTAACCCCCAGTAAACAACAAATCATTACCACCATCAAAGCACTGAAGAGCAACAAAGCGGTTGAACTTGACGGTATTCTAGCAGAGCTCTTACGAACAGCCCCAACAGCATCGTGCGAGCTACTGCACCCACTTATTAGGAGAGCTTGGGAAACAAAGACCTTTCCTGAAGAGTGGAAAGAAAAGAGATCTCACGCAGTGTGAAAATTGGTGAGGAATATACGTTCTGCTCGCAGTAGTTATAGATAATAGCAAGAATAATATTGGAACGAATAAAAGACCACCTCGAAGATACACTCGACCCTGAACAAGAAGGATTCTGCACTGGATCTTCCTGTGTGGATCACATCAAAAGCTTGCGGATGATCATCGATCAGTGCGTTGAATATCGATCACCCTTTCATTAGCTGTTCATCGATTTCGAAAAGGCTTTCGACAGTGTCAATAGAGAATTTATCTGTCTTGCTTTTTGCAGGAGGGCATCCCAGATAAATTGATTGCTAAATCAAGGCTACATATGATGGATCCAAATGTCACGTCTTGCTAAACGGAACGAATGTCAGAGGAGTTTGAAATCCAGAGTGGGTTTAGGCAAGGCTGTATATTATCACCAATACTATTTCTATTGGTGATAAGTAAGACGTACTGCACGCAGCTTTGTCAAATGGAAATGAAGAAATTCAGTGGACTCTGCAATCTCACCTCAAACATCTAGACTACGTGGACGACGTATGCTCACTCTCTCATAGGATCATGGATCTTCACCAAATGACAACAAGGGTGAAGAGAGAAGCAGAAAATGTGGGGCTAAAGATCAACTCAGCAAAAACTAGAAGGATCAGCCTTGGAACTCCCTCATCAATCCAAGTAAATATTTCTGGACAACCGGTGGAGATGGTAGATGATTTCCAATATCTTGGGCTGCTTTCGTAATGCTGTCCAACATATGGAGAAACAACTCTTTTAGCTTAAAGACCAAGCTACGACTATTCCGCTCCAATATTGAATCCGTGCTGCTTTATGGATGCAGCACTTGGAAAGCCCCAGATACTGTCACAAGAAATCTGCAAACGTTCGTTAATAGATGTCTTCGAAACATCTTGATAATTTTCTGGCCCAACAGTATCTCCAATGTTGAACTTGATGCGAGAACAGGTCAGGAATCTATGGAATCTATTATACGAACACGAAAATGGCATTGGATTAGCCATACGCTTCGAAAAGGTGATGAATGCATTGCGATGCAGTGGAACCCACTCACACAAGAAGGCAGACAAGTGGGCCGGCCTAGAAGTACTTGGCGAAGAACGGTCGAGCAGGAATCAGCACAACTCGAGAAGCGTTAGAGAGAGCTGAAATACATTTCCAGAAATCGCACACAACGGCGCGTAGAAGTAGTGGAGGCCCCAGGTCTCGTAAGGGAAACATCAAGGACGTTATAGATCCGAACATATGTATAACTAACTTATAATTACTGGTTAGATAATTTATCTTAATCCAGTTTTGTGCTCACTCACTATAAAAATCGAAAAGATGAATGATCAATATTTTAACCATTTAGAAACCACCTTTCATTTCTGCTGTGACATCCTCGTCCTGTTCTAAAAATCATGACAATTTATTTTAATATATTTATTACAAGATTCCACAATTTGCAATTATTATTCAGCCTATTTATCATAAGCTGAAGACTGTCTGGGGATTCCGCGAATAAAACCACGTCATCAGCTTATAAAGGGCTTTTAATAATAAGACCTGCAACTTTGATACCATTTGGTAATGCGTCAACTATATCGTTGATATAAAGTCCAACAGCAAAGGAGATAAAAGACATCCTTGACACACTCCCCTTTTAGTTTCAAACCACTCTGACTCTGACATTTCCTTACCATCCGATACCGCTGACAGAGTATTGTCATGAAGTTTCTCTATGATATTTGAGATCTTAGATGATAAGCCCATATCAAAAGCAACTTTAAGGTCAGTGAATTTGCATACAACCTTGTCCCATTTTCCTTGTTCCCATTGCCTACAATGTTTTGAATGATGAAAATGTGATATATCGTTGAATAGCCTGTTCTGAATACAGCTTGAAATTCGTTAAGAAATGTATTCTGATTTACCCAAAATTGAAAAATTTTAAAAATTGGATATCCCTATGGTTTTCTACATTATTTAAGCTCCTCTTTCTGAAATTCGAAGGTTCTTGAGCTGTATGCAATATTTTCGAATAAGTCGTAGGAAAGGCGTATGGAGTGTGAACAATTCATAAGGAACTCTATTATCTCTTAGGGCTTTGCTGTTTTTGATTTTGTGCAGAACAGACATTACGTACCTCTTCTAGAGTGTTATCCTGCTCTAAATAGTGGACGATCGTAATTTTCAGTATATTAGATTTATTATTCAATTTCTATTGGATTTAACAAGTTTTTTTTAAAATAAGTGGCCAAAATAAGGGTTTTTAAACTGTTGCCAATTTTGTGTCCAATTCAATTCTTTAACTCTTTTCCAAAATCCCGAAGAATCCTTGATACGAGTATTATTTTAACTCCTTGCTATTTCTAAAAAGTATCAATTTCGCTTTATTGGACAAATTTGTTTGTATTCCGTATTTGCTCAGACATAAGCTTTGCGAAAAAGTCCCCGTTTCTCATTCTAGCTGGTTTTAGAAGTTTAAAGGACTTAGCTCTAGCTTTCTCGCAGTGTTTGTCAACCCACTTTTGCTTCTATGAAATAATAACATCTAACTTTTAAACGCTTCGAGAGTTCACTTAAGGTACGAGTATTTTTCTTTTAAGCAATTCTTTTGAAGTCGGGCAAATTCTACTGTGAAATATAATTGTATTTTGTATTGTATTTGTAATTTTATTCATTCATTGTACATAAACTTAAGACTATTTAACAATTTTTAGTTGAATATTTGCATCATTCATTAACTTAGAAGTTAGTGGTGAACGACACATCAAGATTTACGTATATATAATAGTTCATATCTCATGTGGGGTGACAATCAGTGTTGATTTAATAAAATTTTTTAAATATAAGTTAAAAGAAAAAGAGAAAAAAGCAAGCATATATAGAAAATTTAATCATATAAACATAATCTTAGCAATTCAATAATTATAAAATTAATCTTTTGATACTACATATGTATTAGTGCTGTTGATGAAGAGAAAAAAAAATTTCAAGAAACAAAAAAAAAAAAAAAAAAAAAATTCAAACAAATGATTCAATGTATTCGTAGCTTAAGGTGAATAGCCAGTCTTTAACCTGTTTTGTGAAATATGAAAAATGTAGCGTATTTCTTATAAATAAGGGCAATTTATTAAAAATATTTGGAGCTGTATGCGTAAAAATGTGAAAAATGGGTTTTATGAGCCAAAGGTACATTAACTAAGTACATATTGTTTACACGTAGATTGTGCTTTTGTATATTCCTACTAGGAATATTGCCACTTTGCTTGAAAAACTCTCTCAAAACTTTAAAAACATATAGATGTGTGATTGGTAGAATATGCAATTTTTCGAATAAAGGCAAACTTCCAGCTAAATGATTTTTATTAGAAATTATTCGTATTAAATGTTTTTGTGCAATTAATAAGGGTCTTAGAGTATTAGTATACGAACCTCCCCAGCTTGTTATACCATATTGCAATAATAAATAACTGTTAATACTTTTTGAGAGCAGAAAGGTTTTATTAAATACATTTTACGGGAGACCAACAACAAATAAGTTTTAAGCATTTGAATATGATCTTTCCAATTTAAATTAAAATCAATTACCACGCCTAAGTACTTAAAGTATTGAACTGATTCTATTTTGAAGCAATTTTCACTACAACTCAAACTCGTTATAAAATTACTATTTCCGCACTTATGTACAGGTAAAGAAAACTGTTTACAATCGTGAGCGTGAAACCATAAATTTAAATCATATAGACTATTTCCAGATACCTTAAAACACATCAATTTAGTTTTTTCGCTGATAATCAACTTATAACAGTGATTCCCAACGTGGGGCCTACGCCCCACAGGGGGGCAATTTAATTTTGTAGGGGGGCAATTTAAAATTACAATTAATAATTAATTAATTTGCATTACACTTCTCGCCAAAAAAATATATGCTTCCACACTTGAAGATATTTTTCTGAACGCACCCAGAATCTGTCATTTAACACTTGTGTCAACCGATACCTACTTCACTTGACGTAATGACACTTGCTGTCAAATTTGAAATCGGTTGTTTTCTGTCTTTTTTGAAATATCAGTCTGGTTGTCATCATTACAGAAAGTTTTTTCCGTAAGAAAAAAATTCGTCAGTATTCGGAGGAATATTTAAAATTTGGTTTCATACCTGCTGTCCACGATGAACGTTCGCCTTTTTGTCTTTTATGCCAACAGTGCTTGACCAACGAATCAATGAAACCAGGTCGTCTTGAGGCGCATTTGAAAGCGAAACATGAAGCCCATGCCAATTTAGATTTGAATTACTTCAAAACTTTAAAAACAAATTTTGAAAAGAGAAGAACAGTAAAGTCATTATTTTCTGCTCAACATGAAAATATCAATCGTACTCTTGAGGCAAGCTACCAAATTTCATTACTCATCGCTAAATCTGGAAAAAGTCATACCATAGGGGAGAATTTAATAAAACCAGCAATATCAACATTTCTTAAGACTGTTTTGGAAAAAGATGACAAAGACGTTCAAGCTATGCCACTAAGCAACAATACTGTTAGCAGAAGAATAGATGAAATGAGTGAGGATGTTGAAAGCCAACTCGTTGAAAAACTGAAAACAAGAAATTTTTCGCTGCAAATGGATGAGTCCACTTTAAGACAAAGTGAGGCCGTACTTTTAACTTACGTAAGATATATTGAGAAAGGCGATTTTCGTGAAGAAATGCTGTTCTGTAAATCTTTAGAAAGCACAACTACTGCCAAAGATATATTTGGTAAGCTCAAAGATTACTTAGATATCAATAATATACCACTGAAAAATATAACATCTTGCGCAGCAGATGGTGCCCCTAATATGATGGGGAAGAAAAATGGTTGCTTAAAACTAATGAAAGATGAGAACCCAAAAATGCTTCTTGTCCATTGTGTTATTCATAGGGAAAACCTGGCAGCTAAAAACATTTCCCCTGTGCTTAATGAAGTATTAAATTCAGTTGTTAAGTGTATTAATTCTATTAAGGCTAGTGCCAAATGTGAACGCCTTTTCAAGCTTTTTTGTGAACAACAAAATCAGGACTATGTGAGACTTATACTTCACACTGATGTAAGATGGCTCTCGAAAGTGGAGAGATTTATGGAACTTTTTGATGCTCTTAGCGATTTTTTAAACGACAAACCGGAAATGAAAAACCTGTTAACTATTGATGGTAAGGCATTTGTGAGTTATTTAGCCGATATATTCGAAAAACTAAACACATTAAATAAGCAACTACAAGGAAAAAATAAAACTCTTGTTGAAGCAAAAACGAAGATATTTGGTTTTATAACCTTTATTGAATTATGTCAGACACATATTCACGAAAAAAAAAATTGAAAAGTTTCCTTGGCTACAAAAATGCGAAGTGACTGATACCGCTGTGGATGTAATTGTCGACCATCTGAAAAACTTATCGATTGATTTAAAAGAAAGATTTTCTGATTTGAAAAAAATTGATTTCCCAACTTGGGTGATGCAACCAATGTTAGTAAATCTTTCTAATATTTTGAATATACAGTATCAAGAAGAACTGGCGGAGATACAAAATTATGAGTCAATCAAAACTTTATTTAATATAAAAGGAGTGATGGCATGGCTTTGTGAGGAAACCGAGATCAAATATCCAAATGCAACCAAATATGCAAAACAACTCTTACTGCCTTTTCCATCTTCATATCTAACTGAGTGCGGATTTAGTGCCATTAATGACTTGCTGATAAAAAAAAGAAGCCGCCTGGATATAACAAAAAGAGGAGACTTGAGACTGAAGCTTTCTAAATTCGAACCTGACACAAAATCTATTTGCAGGAGACATCAAGCGCAAGGATCTCACTAAACTTAAATAATGAATTATGTAATATTCATTACATTCAATTATTTTGTACTTGTTTTTCAGCTCTACATTAAATGCTTTGAAAACAAACTTACTGTATTTACTTATTTTCTATGGATTTTTTCTTAATATCAGCAATTCAATTTCTTTTATTGAACATTTAAAAAAAATTAATTTATTGGTAGGTATGTATAACTGGAAATAAGATTAGGTGGGGCATGATGATTTTGGAAAGGTGCTGGCGGGGAATAGCACAAATAAGGTTGGGAAACACTGACTTATGATAAGTAAACCACAAACGTAATAATTCAAGATCTTCATTTATCTTCTCAATATTTTGAAAAATAGTGTCAGATTCGTACGCAAAAACTATGTCGTCCGCAAAAGCAGTCGAAATACCATTTAACTTGAGTTTGAAAATAGAGTTTATGTATATCAAGAAAAACAAAGGCCCAAGTACAGATCCTTGAGGAACACCGTTCTTTAATTGTCTTGGTTGACTTGATACCCCATTAATAATAACCTTTTGAGTTTTTTTTTTTTAAATAAGAATTCAACAAAGTGAAAAAATTACCACGAAAACCAACATTAAATAGTTTAGTTAGCAAGAGATCGTGGTTTACCAGATCAAAAGCTTTTGTCATATCAATAAACAGTCCAACAGTTGATTTATTGTTATTTAAACTTCCATAAAGCTGACTACAAACCCTTAAGATGGCATCCTCAGTAGATAAACCTGCTCTAAAACCAAACTGATTTTTACAAAAGAAGTTACACTTATCCAAAAAAGAAACAATTCGAACTTTCAGTAACTTTTCAAAAATTTTGGAAAAGTTCGAAAGGAGTGATATTGGCCTATAATTGGAAATATTTTTCCTATTACCTTTTTTAAAAAGAGGTATAACTTCAGCACATTTTAGATGTGCAGGAAAACAACCCATTTCAACACTTTTATTAAATAAGAAAGATAAAACATCAACGATATACCATGCCACCTTTTTTAATAAATTGCTTGAAACACCATCACTTGTGCAAGAAGTTTTATTTTTGAGGGACAAAACAACATTAAAAATTTCTATTGGTGTAATCGCAACACATACAAAGCTATTACATAGAACATCATCAAAAAGAATTTCTGCAGAGGAACAATTGCAATTTATACAAGGTGCGACAGCTGGTTTCAATTTTTCAGAAATTTCAGTAAAATACTCGTTAAAAATATTTGAAATCCTGCCTAAATCTGACTCCAGTATTCCCTCAACTTCAATATTATCAACCGTAACACTATTTCTTTCTTTTCCTAAAATGTTATCGACCACTCGCCACTCTTCGCGTAAATTACCTTCAGCTCTAGCAAACATATCACCATAATAGTTGTTACGAGTATCTTCGATTTTTTTGTTGACCGATTTACAAAAATTTTCATAGTGAGTTTTTAAACTTATATTATTTGGATGTTTCTTGCATTTTAAACTCAATTTCTTCTTTTTTCTTATTTTATTTAGAAGATTGTTAGTCATCCAAGGTTTTAAATGTTTTTTCTTAGCTGATAAATTTCTTTGAAAAGTACTCGATTTGATGTGTTTTTGAAAAGTATTCAAAAATAAGTCAAAAGCAATAGAAGGATTGCTTTCGGAATAAACAATTTCCCAACATTCCAGTGTTGAATATTCTTTCAATTTTGTAAAATCTACATAATATTTCATTCTATCGGATTTAATGTTTTCAGGATGATTGTAAACAGAAGAGTAATTTAGGGCAATCATACTATCGATACCTTAATGCACACATGTGCTATGTCCATTTTTGCTATTTTTGGCAAACTCAAGTTAAAGTTTAGATACGTGCATAACTCTACTAATGGAGCTCATTTAGCATTGATATTTAAATATGTTATGGCCTGATACCTTTTTAAAATTATAATGACCAAAAATATATAATTCTTCAACAGTTTTCCATTTTATTCATGATAAAATAAAATATGTAAGGACATAGCACTTTTATGCTTGATATCAGTTATCAAAATAGGACATAGAACACAATTTAGTTCTGAAATTATTATGCTGAAGACATTACTTTTTTACCAAAACGTGTTATAATGAAATAAAAACTATGTATATTATTATTATTTAATAAATAAAAATAATTTAATTTAATTTAATAATTTTTATATTTACTTTTAGGAGTAATTTTATCCCAATTTTTATCAGAAGGGTTAATATCTAAAAATTGAAATTCTTCCTCAACATTGTTAGGTTTCTTTTGACGATGCAACAAGTATTTCACCTCTTTTGATTTGGCTTTATAAAACCTATATTCGTCCAAAGCTTGGGTATAATTTCCATATTTGGGCAGGTGCACCAATAACCCACAATCTAATAAAAGCTTGATAATTAAAGGTGGTAGAAATATAACAGAAACACTTGAATCGCTCGAGCACAGGCGCAATGTTTCCTGTCTTTCACTATTTTACCGTTACTTTTAAAAACATTGTGCTAGTGAAAAAGCTTATTTTGCTTCCTCCCCCCAAAAAATTTAACCGTAATACTCGGGCTTCCAGGGAATGTCCATCAGTTTGTACTTGGGCCCAAATTCAGACGCATTGTTAAATTCAGTACTAAACGAATGTGGAATGCTTTACCCGGTCCAATATTTCCTTCCCATTGCAATATTCAGACATTCAAGACCAATGTGTATGTGCATCGGTATCTCCTTTTAAATCCTCTTCAACTTTCCTAAACGCTCCTACTGTTCTCAAATATAATTAAGGTACTCGTAGTCAAAATCCCCCTAGTACATGCATAATTTATTCTTTCTCCAGTTGCTGACTTGTTCTTATTCGTCACTTTAATGTTTTTTAAAGATCAAGCACCAATAAATTAATTGTACGTTAGATGACTAACAGTGTATTGAAATGGTCTTTTCCTGCTCATTTCGATTAACAATTTGTACTCCATAGGGGAGTTCAACTGTTTTGACTTCCGAGCTCTTTCTATTATTGCATGAATATGAATTCTGTCCGCTTATAGAGATAACTATGTTCACTTTCCATGAATTTTCAATCAAGATTTTGTAGATTACTACCTGCGCTATTCACAGCATAAAACATTGTACCGAGGACATTTTGATTTCGGTTCTGTCCGCCACAAGTATCAGCATACAAGTAGGTGCTCATTATACAATTTAAAGTTAAATTTTAAGATATGAATTCTTTTACGAAAGAAGTTTGGAGCTCAACAAAAGGATTCAATCGATTACTGTCATACATCGCCTTTTCCGATTCCAAAAATAAAGTGTACAAAAGTGCTATGTCCAGACGTAGACCATAATACGAAACATATAATGCGGACATAGCACAAAATGCTGGACAAAAAACAATATGTGCTTTTCCGATAACTCAATAGGGGACATAGAACATTCGTCTTTTTTGCAAATTTAAGCAATTTTAGAGTTTATTTGGACATAGAACTTGAGTGAATATGAAAGTACTGCTTCTCACCTTTCCATTGGTACCAATATCTCAAAACAGCAAAAAATGGACATAGCACATGTGTGCATTAAGGTATCGCTATGATCTGTCAGCTTCAAATCGTATACTTTATATAAGGCGTTAATTTTAACTGATTTTTGAGTCTTGGGAAGTTTTTAATAATACTTAAAAACCACTTCACTGCAAACTAGAAATGGGATTTATTCATCTAGGTTGTTGTACTGAAAGCCCGATATTTCAATTCAAATAAAACATTTTCTTAATATGATTTTAAATTCAATTTTATGTGCTACATACAAAATTTATTAATTAAACTAAGCTTTTTATAAATTGCTAAGCTTCCTATAGTTCGAATAGTAATATTAAATTATTTTACTCATATCAATATACAAAAAAAAATCAAATCAATTTCTCCTACATTTTCTCACTTGTTTAAATATTTTGAAGGTTATTGCACACTTATTGAATTTATGGCCCTCTGTTTTCAATTTTACAGACGAAAAATATTTGTTCGTCCTTATTAAAAGAAAACAGACGTATATATACATACATATGTATATATTGGGTTTACATAAAACTCCATACTTATCTAAGTCTCGAAAGCCTTGCTCTTTTTAAATGCCTCCTTAGGAAGACAATAAATTTAATCATTTTTCTTCAGTAAATATTGGCTCTCGAAAACTGAAGTTTTAAATAGAAAAAATATATACATATTCGACCTTTTTCACATTTTGGCCTTCAGATCAGAGAAAACATATAAGCTGTCGAGTTGATAAACTCACAGCCACTTTTTTACCCATCTCACCATTTGAATTTTCTAGACTTTCCATAAAACAAGAAACTCTTATAAAAGTCCCCCATGAAGGACATAACCAATTTAAATCGATAATTCACCAAACTCACAAACAAAAATCAGGATAAAATGCCAAACCCACCACAACAGTTGGAAAATTAATTGACTTCGTTAAAAATCAAATAAAATTCATGGAACGCCAATTATTATGTTCTGTATTTTAACTTTATCTTGTTCTTATAAATACTTTCCATCAAGTTCTCCATAAAAAGGCAAGCAAACCAATAAAGTTTATTAATTCTTGTTACCGCACTTTGGACGAGCACCGAAAAGGGTTGAATAGAAATAATATGATGTTAAAATATGTAAGTACTAGGAAAATGAAAATAAAGTGCACAACAGGGTCGCATGTATTTGCGTTAAGATAATAACTTGAAGATTGAAGACCTAAGACCTATGTTTACCCTTAAGACGTACTGTTATATTCAGAGATTCTTTCTTTACCCGCACTACACGTATGTGGAATGTTTTAGTCCGCTTAATTAAAGTAGTCATTTGGAGTAGTTAGTTTACTCGGTTGCTTTAGCCAACTAACTCATTTAGAGTAGGCAATCTTATTGGATGGATTACTCTTTCCTCTATACTCGGTTGTAGCCTGGGTACTTAATAAATTGTTCCTGAACATACCTTAAGCAATCACAGTTTGTGCAAAAACTAAGTAAACAGACCCTTTTTGATGTTTGTAATCGTCAAAAAGTCATTTATGTAGTTAGCACGATATTAAACAATTATTCGACGATTTTAACTTAAATAAAAGGTTAGAAAAAGTATATTCAATTAAATTTACAAAATCGTTATTTTAACCTAGTTTCACACTAAAAAAGCTTTAACGTCGAACTAATTAAACATTTTGCGCAATTGTTTTAAGAGAAAACTATTTATAAAAACAAAAATTATAAGTCGTCGTAGCCTTTTCTTAAAAAATTATCTAAAACATTTTTAAGAAAATATTTTGGTACACCAACTTTAAGTTTTTATTATTGTAAGAAAAAAAATTAAATTTCCAAAAACATTATTGACTCGTTTTTGAGATATTAAATTTTCAAATCAAAAATTGATTTTTTCGAAAAATATTTTTTTTATGTTTTGAATTGCAATAAAAAATTTAATTAAAATCTGTTATGCCGATAATGAGAAATTCAAAATTCGAAAAAATGGTTCTATGGTAGCTACACTCAGTAATATCTTAATTTATTTTTTTTTTTAATTATAGATCGTAAAAATTAATCGAAAGAAAAAAAAATGTTATCAAAATTCTAGGTGCTGTTTTCGAGCAACATACGATCTTCAAAAACCATTTTTTAACATTTGTATGGTGGGTACCGTTATTTATAGTTAAAATAATTTTTTTTTTCACAAATCTTGTAGATTATATTGAAAAACTTTTATTTGTCAAGTTTTAAAAAAATGGAGCATGGGGTTTTCGAAATATTGAGACATTTTTTTCGCAAATGTATAAACAATAATAATCACAATTTTGGGGAGCTTTAACATAAAAAATGATAAAAAATCAGTTGTACTGTTTTTGAGAAAATCAAAAACGAAAAAAATGGTTCCAAGGGGGTTACTATTAATAACCATTTTTTGTTTAACCATTAGCTAGCTCCAACTAAATGACATTTTTTCTTTTAAATCTGTCGAGCAGTTTTTGAGAAAAAATTATTTTCAAAATTTTAAAAAAAGTTCGTTAGCAGCTACCGTTATTTTTGGTCTTGACAAAATAAAAAAAATTGCGGGGGGAAAAAATGAAAATGATATCTACCAAGTTCTTAGAAAATTGGCCGAGCCGTTTAGCATTTTGTCGAACAGACACAGAAAGAATGGTAAGACGCACTTTTTTCGTTTTTTTATGAATACGTAAGTTGCCTTATGGTGGATGCAGTTTTTTCGGGGAATAATTAAAAAACCGTATACCTATAGCAAGTTTCAAAAAATCGTCTGCGCCGTTAAGGCTGTAGTTAAACAGAATTGGGAGACCCACGTAATCCCAAGGTAGTACCCCTTGGTTAGTGCGTTGGACTGTCATGCAAAAGGTCTCGAGTTCGATTATCAGCTGCTGCAAGCAAGTTTTTTTTTCAGGGGTGTACAGCCTCTTGCGAGGAATTGACAAATTCTCTAAGAGTATCTCTTGTCATGGAAAGTGCCATTCGGAATCGGCAGAAAATTGTAGGTCCCCTCCGTTCCTGGTAACACGCACAAAGGAATGGTTGAGAGTTGTAACTCACTAGGTTCTGGTTCACTCTGAGCTGTTGCACCAACAAATTTATCTATTTATTTATTTTCGTAATCCCAAGTTTGATCAAGATCTCGTCTTTGATTTACTTACGAAAGTATAATATGAGAGATCTCAAGGAAAAATTCTAAAAAATCTATTCAATTATTTTTTATGAGAGTATAGAGATGCCTCTAGCTTAACGGGAGATACGAGTATTTTTGTATCTTTAATACGAAGCCAATAGTTTCCCTTTGGATATGAAATAAGAAAACAAATCTGATAACAAAAACCAAAATCCTTAAGGGGATTATTCGCTAAAAAAATATTTTGTGGGTTGGAAATCAATTAAAAGAAACAACAAAAAGTATTCATAAAGATGCCACCAGCCAACAAGAAGAAGAAGAATATTTTAAATTTATTTGCGATAACTTCATAATTATTTTATAGAGTACTTCTTTCGGTTTTTGATTGAATGGCGAGGGGAAAAGTGCTTGAAAATTGAAAAGTAGTAATGAATAAATCACTTCTGTACAGAGACGATAATGAAAGGAAATTTACCAATTCATCATAAAAGATACAATTTTGAACAAAAGCTATGTTGCTTGTAGGTGTATGTATTACTCTCAAGGTCATTGAAATATACAATGTTTTATGTAACAAGATCTTAGTTTTAGAGGCGAGGTGTTTATATTTAAGAACTTAATAGCTAGGTCGACTTTTGTAAGAATTTCTATTAGAGATAAATCTTAGAATTCGCCAACTTTAAACTCTTATTTTTGTAGGAATAAAAATTTAATTTCAAAAAGTTGACACGTTTTTGAGATATCTAATTTTCAAAAAATATTTTATGTATCGTAAAAATTAATCAAAATAAACAATTTTTTTTTTATAGAAATTGAATTTGCCGTTTTCTGGCAAAATACGTATTTAGGATGCCGTGATTTTTAGATAAAATTCAATCTTTTCCCACATCTCGTATATTATATCAAAAAAATTTAATTTTCAAGATTCAAAAAAAATCGAGCATAAAGTTTTGGAAATATTAAGTTTTGAAACAAAAAATTGGAAAATCCAGAAAAAAAAAATCATCTGTGGCAAATAAACATTTATAAAGATATCTGGAGAGTGCTTTAAAATTGATAGATTCCAATCAAAGTTTAGCGTTAAATTAATCGTTTATTTACTTGCATAGCTCTATATCTATCTACGAGTATATATATATATATATATATATATATATATATATATAAATAAAAATGAATCGGCAAATGTGTTGCTAAGCGTTAAGCTCGAGAACGGCTCGACCGATTCGGCTAATTTTTTTTTTAACGTTTTTGTTAAGGTACAAAGAAAGTTCTTATGAAAAATGTAAAAATTACAATGGGCGAGCCGTTCTCTTAGTCAATGTTCGAGGCCCAACATCATTCCAACATTTACGAACTGCTAATGGTGAATTATGTGGCTCTTACAGAGAAGCCTGCCAGCGTTTGCAAATGTTAAAAAATTATGCTCATTGGGATCAAACTTTAAATGATGCTGTAATTTCTTCAAAAGCTCAACAAATATAAACATTGATTTCTATAATTATATCAATATGTTTTCCATCAAAACCAATTGATTTATGGATCAAATACAAAGATGATATGTGTGACAATACCTTGCATCAAATGCGCAATAGAACAGGAAATCAACATTTACAATTCACAGAAGAAATTTACAACGAGGCGTTGATATCAATTGAAGACTTGTGCTTGATGATGTCGAATAAATTATTATCTCAATTAGGAATGGCCGCGGCTAATCGCCCAATCCACGACGCTTTTAATCAAGAGTTGCATCGTGAAAAAGTTCGATCTCGATGCTTTAAGGGAATCGGTTCGAATATACTTATGTTCCGTTGTTGAACCAACAACAAAAGTATGTCTTTGATACACTTATGGAAGTTGTAAATGATGGAACTGGAGGATTTTACTTTTTGGATGCTTCTGGTGGTACAGGAAAGACATTTTTAATTTCATTGATTTTAGCAACAATTCGCTTACAGAGTGCAATTGCACACGCTCTTGCTTCCTCTGGTATGCAGCTACATTGTTGAAAGGCGGTCGAATAGCCCATTCAGCGCTAAAATTACCATTGAATATTCAAAACAACGAAACTCCGACTTGCAACATTTCGAAGAACTAGGCAATGGCAAAATTTTTACAATGCCAGTTGATGGTATGGTATGAATGCACGATGGCACATAAAATGTCTTTGGAGGCATTAGACAAAACTCTGAAAGATCTGCGAAACAATCAAAATCGATTCGGTGGAGCGATGATTTCTTTAGCAGGAGATTTTCGTCAAACATTACCAGTTATTCCACGGTCTACACCAGCGGATGAACTGAATGGATGTTTGAAGTCCTCCATTTTGTGGAAAAAAGATTAAAATACTAAATTTGAGCAAGAATATGCGTGTGGAATTACAAAATGATCAATCTGGAGAAATATTTTCAAAACAACTCATTGACATTGGTAATGGTAAAATCCCTGTAGATGTTATGACAGGCTGCATTACATTTACTGTTAATTTTTGTCAGTTTACAGAATCAAAAACTGAGCTTATAGAAAAAGTGTTTCCAAACGTCACTCAAAATTACAGAGATCGTTGTTGGTTGAGTGAACGAGCTATATTAGCTGCCAAAAACACGGATGTAAATGAAATAAATTTCAAAATCCAAAATGAAATTGCCGGTGAATTAATGACAAATCAGTTGATTGCGCAATTAAACAAGATGATGTAGTCAATTATCCACCAGAATTTTTGAACTCACTGGATTTGCCAGGATTACCTCCCTATAATCTTGAA
This sequence comes from Philhelius festivus, assembly GCA_963931855.1. NCBI lineage: Eukaryota > Metazoa > Arthropoda > Insecta > Diptera > Syrphidae > Philhelius > Philhelius festivus. The sequence continues at coordinate 185,142,972 of OZ007554.1, read as the reverse complement.
TTAAAAGTAGGATCGGTTGTCATAATGTTACGAAATATCAACCAACCACCACTTTGTAATGGCACACGGCTAGCAGTGAACAAATTACTGAACAATGTGATGGAAGCAACTATTCTTAAGGGAAATATAAGGGAGAGGATGTCTTGATACCCTGCATCCCAATGGTACCAACTGACGTACGTTTGAATTTAAACGACTGCAACTTCCAGTGCGGCTTGCTTTCGCTATGACACATAAATAAATCGCAGGGTCAATCGTTGAGTGTTTGCGGCGGCGGCGTCAATGTGGAAAACCCATGATTCTCTCATGGACAGTTGTATGTTCCCTGCTCTCGCGTCGGAAAACCGACAGCTTTATTTATTTACGCGTCAGGTAATCAAACAAAAAATATCGTGGTGCGATAAGGCATTACAATGAAAATACCACATTATTACTACTACTATTAAAGTCTTGCAATGTACAAAATACTTAGAAAACTTATATTTGTAAGTAATCGTTGTTTATTATGGAGACATAAATCTACAAATAAAGTGATCACCCTGAAATGTGTTTTATTACTGCGAAGGGACAATAGCTTTTGACAGAACAAAGTCTGTCGGAGAGGAACTACTCGTATTAACATAAAAAATCAATGTTGTGTTAATTTAGAGAAGATAGGGCAGAATAACGTCTGCCGAGGCAGCTAGTACATATCTACATATATGTATAAAGAATTTAGGAACTCACATTTTTTTTTGTTAGACTAAATGCCATTAAAAGCTTACATTTGACAATTAGAATTGATTTCGGGTAGGTCTTCTACTTGGCTAATTTATTTCACTGAAGTCTCATTGATTAAGTCATCGATAAACGCAACTATCGATAGACGTAAAACGTAATACAAGCACACTTCGAATTAAGAACTAAGTAATGGCCACTTTTCAAAAAATTGTAACTCAGTAAACGTATTATTTTAAACATGATCTTTATTTTATTTAATATAAAATGTTCTTTGAAGTGTAAAGGTACATATATTTTTATTGTAGTTGAACAGTTCTCTTACAAAACCCTTACCAAAAGGCTTGTAATTCATCGGCATTTATACACATTCTCTATATCTATATAAAGCGGAAAAATACTCCAAGATAGCTTGCGCAGTAGAAGTAAGCCATAGTGTTCAGTGTTGCCGCAAGCCAAAAAAAAGAGTCGCTAGATCGACCTTAAAAATCCGCTAGATATGTTAAGATTTTGAAAAAAGTCACTAGGAAAAACACAAAAAAACATATTCAATTATAACATATATGTACTTTTTAAAAAAAAAAGTGAAGTTTACTCCCGAAATCTCCACTTCGGCCGACTCGATAAAACCAAACAAAAACAATTACAGTTAAAATTGTACACAAAATAAATCATAGAAACGAAATGACTAGATAGTCAAGTTTCTAAAACATACATATATCCGCTCACTCGCAATCACACTCGTTTCGCGGTCTTCTTTTGTGTGGTGAAGTTTCAAATTCAGTTCAGTCGTCGTAGTAAAAAGAGAGTCAATCGAATATCATTTCATAAGTGCCAATCTCGAATGCCAGGGATGTAACATCACCAGGGGCGTATTATTTACAAAAAACATGTTCTTGCAAAAAGTCACTAGAAAAGTAATTAGAATTATCTAGTGACAAAAAATAATATTTTGTAGCTAAGCTTTTGAAAATTCCGCTAAATATGGTGACAAAGTCAATAAAACGGCAGCACTGATAGTGTTTAGTACCTAAAAGTGTTATGCACGCCGAAGGTATGGAATCGATAAAGCAAACGCTACCTATTTTGAGAAAGTGATGAGTCCGAGAGTATATTATGTCATGAAAAAGTGCCCCTCACCTTAGCCGTTGTAGGTCTCCTCTGATTATTCATTGGTTCTCCTCACACTTCAGGTATGAATGTCTATATTACTTGTATTACACCATGCGAGAATAAATCCTGATGGTATCGACTATACTCGATATTATACCATGAAGTTTCGAGTCGACAGTTAAACTTACTTACTTTCTTATCTGGCTATCGATCCATGAATGATCTCTGCCTGATACTCTACAGCATTCCATGCTCTGTGATCCTGAGCACTCTGGTTTTATGTCTTGCGATGGCTTGGTCCTTAAAGCGAGGGTACAGTTCCTTTTCGCTTCGAATCTGAGGGTTGGGATTCGAAGGCTCTCATAGCTGAAGCATTGTTCTCGATACCCTCAATGTGAACGAGCCAATATATTCGACGTGTTTTGGCTTTGTAGACTACATATCCACATGTTGGTACAACTCATAGAGTCCGCGATGTTTCTTCTTTAGCCTCCAGGCACACAGGACCACCATACATTTTTTATTTTGAAAGAGTCCGGTAGTAGCTCTCTCTTTTTGCTTATTGTTCAATGCCGTAAAGCATCACTGGTTGTATAAGGGTTTTATAGAGCGTGCACTTCATCTTTTACGTGGCGAGTTCTAAACTCATTTGTTTCCCTGGGTAATTCGTCGCCGAATCCCCACTAAGGTGTCGTTCCTTGAGTTAATACTAACTCCGAAGTAGATGAATTTCTTACCTCTGCTAAAATGTTGGCTAACAATAGCGACATTTCGTCCTAGTTGCTGGACTTATGGTTGTTCGTTTGTTGATAGCATTTACTTGGTCTTGTACTTAGTATCCTGTGCATACTCAGAAAAGTTATGAAGAGAGATTTCCCGGTACATTACACAACGTATTTTCCAGTCTCATGCAACACACCTGGATCAGTTTTCCCGTGATCCCGGGATCGGCCATCGCCGTTTTGAGCTCCTAATGATGAACTCTATCATATGAGACTTTAAAGTCGACGAAAAAATAGTGGGTCTTGACTTGAAATTCGTTCGTCTATTCCACGATGTGAAGATTCGGTCTATGGTAACTCTGCCGGGTCGGAAGACACACTGAAACATGCCAACTATTGTGTTTCAAATTGGCCCTAGGCACTTACACGACACTTTAGGACGTTAAATGCTACGTTTAGAAGTGATGCTATTACAGAACATGTGATCACGATTTTCGGAAGAGATATTATACTAGTTCCACACTGCACCGCGTATTTTCCAATATCAAGCGACACAGTTGGATGCGTTTTCCCGAGATCTCACATTCGTCCATCCGCCATATAGAGTTTCTGACTATGAATGCTATCAAATGCAGCCTTGGTTTCCGTTGGTTTATTTCACGATTTGACTTAGGTATGGTCGATCCAAGCTGGAAGCCAGACTGCGTATTTGCAGACTATTTGATGCTACCGCCCTACCAAAACATCCCCTATGTATTTAAAGAGTTCTTCAGATAAGCCATCTTTTAAGACTTTGTAGCTCCTACCCAGGGAGCATGAAAAACTACAACTTCTCATGGATTTTTTTTTTTTTTATTTTTGAACCAACTTTATTACTAGATAGTTACTAGCTTAAAAAGTTGCACTTATCCCAAGACAAGAAGTATGCTAAATTCTTGGTTTTGAAGAGTTAAGAACTCTTGAAAAGCAATGCAATTCATTATTGATACATATATAGGGGCACTTGGAGAAAGCAAACTTCCAACAGCCCTAAGTGAAGAAATAAGCGCTTAAGACAGTTGTTAAGCTTGTGGCTTTACAAAACGTAAAATTTGCTGAAATATAAATTAATTGTTTTCAAAAGTTTACAAGGTACCGTGCCCGAAGTACCAGTCCTCCAGACAACTTCCATAATCTCTGTTTTCACCCACTTTTTCTCGCTAATCATCTTTCATTCACCAAACGAAAAAAAAACCCAAGAGATACAAAAATAAAATCTAATGAGCTGCCAGCAACATTAATCTTCAAGGAGAAAAGAATTTCTATCTCATAAATATCCTTCAGGAATTACACGAGCTGCGAAACATCCATACTCGTGTCTCGTATCGTAGTGTGAAGTTCTCCGTGCTGTTGTGTTGGTAGCTTTACACTTCCACATTGTACGCCAAAGGACTCAGTAAACTACATCTTTAGCAACGAACTCAGTAAACTTCGTCTTAAGCAACTATTCCGTAATAGAATTACTTATGATAAGTAAGGATATACGGACAGGCAACACGGTAAAAAAAGGGAAAGAGAAAGGAGTTGAAGCCAGCACAAAATCCAGGCAAAAGTAATTTTACCATAAACTAATAAAAGACTGACAATAAGAGAAAAATAATCGTTAAAAGCTTTTTTCAAAAACACTTTCGTCTGAGTTGCCTCTAACCTCACTTTCGGCGGGTGGGTTGTCCTTCTTCTTGGTTCTTCGACCTCCTGTCAAGGCGAACATGCCACACGGAGGTAAACACGATTAAGTGTCCAAATCCAAATCCTTATTTTCATTTCATTACAGCTCATCGCTGTTATGTGCCAAGAATGTGGGGAGCGGACAGGAAGAGGAAGAAACTTTGTGGGAGGTCAGTTGGCTGTCGAAGGTGTCCTTGTATTCTTGGTGATGGTGACGGGGCGCGACGGCGGCGGCGTATGAAAAAAGTTTCAGCAAGGAAACTTATAGGAAGAGCTATCTTACTCCCTCATTTCTGTGGCAGGATATTCACATCCTTGTTGTGGTAATTTTCTTCTCGTTTATAAGAGGATAAGTTTTTTATCTTTTTGTTTCTTGAACAAAAAAAAAAAAAAAAACAAAACTGTCTGAGAGGATGGAATGCGTGATCCTTTGGCTAGAAAAACATAATTTACTATTGTCCTATATAGTGGCCCTGGCCACCCCTTGTTGGTTCGGTGGAGCTTGCCACAGGAAGAGACACAGGACCATCCACCGCAACGGAAAGTAAATTGCTTTGCCGTGGGGTGACACATTTAATCTGTGCAGAAAGTCGGTTGGTCCTTCTTAAGGGGTTTTGTCTCGGTTAAGAATTGACATTAAAATGTAGAGATGCATAGATGGGAGATGGCTTTAAAGGTACGTGTCTCAATCAAATTGCTTTATCCCGGTGTTGACTATGTATAGTGAATGGATTTATAAGTTAATTTTGAAATTAAAGAGATAGTTGCCATCTTTACCTTGAGGAAGACAGAACACAGGTTGAATTTATGGGGTCGAGCGTCAGAGCCATTAAATTAAACGACCTATACCGAATTGGATGGGAAATTCCTTTGAACTAAATACAGCCACTTTCGTGATTGAATATCTTTTAAAAGATGTCTAGAGACGAGCATAATTTTTAATGAAAAACAAACGTCGGATGGTCGGTGTCGTCTGGCTGATTAATTAATTAATTGAAATGACACACCCTTCCAGGGCTGTGGTACCTAATGAACGAATTTAGTTTTGCAAAAAGCTTTTACTGAGAAAGGAGGGGGAGGAATGTTGGATGTATTACCAATTTTCTTTTAGCCTTGCCAAATTTTTAATTTACAAACATCTAAACTCAAAAATAATATTTTTTATTTAATAAAACGATAGCTTTTCACGCATGTGTGATTATTTTAAAAAATATCTTTACCGTCGCACAGTGACCCGCTTACACAAAAGTGCTTGCGAAATTCGTTTTTAAATTTGGCCTATAACGCAAAACTCTTAAATTTACAAAGTTCTTGTAGATCTTGTAATGGTAATCGATCAAATCATATCATTTGGATGAATGGTTTTTGACTTATAGAGTGAGTCAAATTTGATAAATATTTATGGTGAGAAAAAAGAAATGTAAAAAAATGAATGTAAAAATTAGAAAAAGAGTGCAAAATAAGTTTTCTTTTCTTTTTTTTTTTTTTGATAACAATAGAAAAATTAGTAGTTAGTTAATTGGGTTACTTTTTTTGCTCTTTGATTTTTACAATTAATATATACTGTTCGTAAGCATAAAATTTATTTTTTAAATGACTAAAACAACTCCTTTAATAGTTGGAGCTTAAGACAGGATGCCATGTGATACAAGCAAATATTGGCTTATGTAACAACACAAATTATAAGTCGTTGTATAGTCCAATCAAATTAGTATTTTATATCTACAAAAAATACTGCGTCGAATTTTTTTTTTGTTTCTTAAAGAGTACCTATTGGAGAGTGTAAAACCAAAAAGTTCGAACAAAAAGCGCCCATTCGTTGTCCGCCATTTTGAAAAAGGCTTTGGAAAGCGTGAACTCGATTTTCTCGGCTCCTATCATATATAGAGCTGTATTTTTTTTTTTGGTTTGTAGGTTAAAACATCTTCTTTAACTTTTGTTGAGAAAAAAATTTGAAACCTCTTTCCAAAAAAAAGTTATCGACGAAAAACTGTCGAGATTTTGAAGTGAAAAATGGTTTTTAACTTTTATCTCGCCTCATGTTCATCTGATCGAAAAAATACTTAAGTTGTTTTTTATAGATCACTTTATTTCCTACATTTTGGTATATTCAAATTTTACGTGCGACCAAAACTGTAGGAAATATAACCTGTCAAAATGGCCAATATCCTGCGAAAATTAAAAAAAAAAAGAAATTTACTCACGTTTGAAAATTTTCAAATTTGATTATGTTCATTATGAAATTTAAAGAAACAGTTCAAACTCTTTTCCACAACACCACCGAGGTAGAGTTACGGCGCATTTTTTGTAATATGGGGTCTCCAGGAGGTATAATCCAGATCCAACGATGTTGATAGCAACGTTTTGGGAGCCGCCGGAGAAAAAGTTTTTATTGCGTTGTTCAATGGGAAGGAAAATGGGTCACTGGATTCTTTGCGATATAGCGACTTTGTTAAAACGTCAAAAAAAACTAAGTTTAATCTATCTTCATTACCTCCTAGTGCAACAGCTGCTTGGCAACACACATTCCGTACCTACCATCAAGTATAGACTTGGATCGATGTTCACATGAGCCACGAAAATGGGGTTGGAAAAGAACTCCGAGAGGATTAGAGCCAGTTACAACCACTCAGGAAAGTTAATATGATCATTGATGTCCGCACGCCTAGCCCCAAAAAAAAGGAGATAAGAACGACATGAAAAAACTATTCCACATTGAGCTATCGATAGGCTGATATAGAAACGAAAACGATTTAATCGTTTATTATACCTCCTGGGGAGTGGGGACACCACATTAAAAAAAACGCGCCGTAACTCTACCTCGGTGGTGGTGTGGAAAAGAGTTTGAGCTGTTTTTTTTTAAATTTCATAATGAATCATAATCAAAATTTTCAAACGTGAGTAAATTTTTTTTTTTAATTTTCGCAGGATATTGGCCGTTTTGACAGGTTATATTTGCTACAGATTTTGTCGCACATAAAATTTAAATATACCAAAATGAAGGAAATAAAGTGATCTATAAAAAACAACTTAAGTATTTTTTCGATCAGATGAACATGAGGCGAGATAAACGTTAAAATCTATTTTTTACTTCAAAATCTCGACAGTTTTTCGTCGATAACTTTTTTTGGAAAGAGGTTTCAATTTTTTTTCTCAACAAAAGTTAAAGAAGATGTTTTAACGTACAAACCTAAAGAAAAAATTCATCTCTATATATGATAGGAGCCGAGAAAATCGAGTTCACGCTTTCCAAAGCCTTTTTCAAAATGGCGGACAACGCATGGGCGTTTTTTGTTCGAACTTTTTGGATTTAAACTCTCCAATAGGTACTCTTTAAGAAACAAAAAAAAAAATTCGACGCAGTATTTTTTGTAGATATTTCGAATTAATTAATTTAATTTGACTGGACTAGTAGTGGTTTCTTAAAGAAAAAAGCTTTTATAAAAATTTTTAAGAATTTTGGCACGAAAACTTAAAATTTTTAGTATTAAACGAATACGAGTAAGAAATAAATTTCCAAAAAAAAATATTGAGCCGTTTTTGAGATATTGAATTTTCCAAAAAAAATATTAGTTTTTTTTCAAAAATTCAAAAAAATATTTTTTTCTTAAGACTTGAAATGCAATGTTTTTTATTTTTAGAAAAATTTATGAAAAATTAAAATTTTAGGTACAGTCAGTAAATAATATCTCAATTTTAAATTTTTTACTTGCGACTTATAGGTACTATAAGGCAAGTTATGCATTGTTAAAAAAAATCGAATTCGAGATTTTGATCAAAGTTGACATTACGATGAAAGCGAAGACCAAAAAAGTGGGTCTTGCAATTCTGTCTGTCTGTCTGTCTGTTCGACTACAGCCTAAATGGCTCGGCCGATTTTCTATAAACTTGGTAGATATCACTTTTAATTTTTTCCCCCCACACGTTTTCTTCTTTTTTATTTTAAGACCAAAAATAACGGTACCTGCCATACGAATTTTTATCGAAATTTTATAAATATTTTTTTTCGCAAAAACTGTTCGACAGATTTTAAAAATAAAAACACAAAAAATTTTTATTTAGTTAAAGCCAGGTAATGTTTGAAAAAAAATTTCCGAAAAACAGTTATGGAACCAGTTTTTTTATTTTTGATTTTCTCAAAAACGGTACAACAAATTTTGATCATTTTTGTTTTGCTCCCCAAAAACTAAATAGAATTGTGTACTCAAATTTTCAAAAATAATTTTTTTTGATTTTAAAAAAAAAACTTCAATTTTTTTTTAAACTCAATATTTCGAAAACCTTATGCTAGATTTTTTTTTAAACTTGATAAATAAAAGTTTCTCAATATAATCTACAAGATGGGAGAAAAAAAAATTATTTTACCTAAAACTAAAGGTACCTACCATACAAATGCTAAAAAATTAAAAAAATGGTTGTAGTATTCTTTATAGATAAAACACAGTTTTTTATTTTAATATATAAATAATTCACTTTATTTATTGCTTCTTAATACTACTTTAAATATTTAATAATTTACAAACTAAAATAATTAGATTACTTCCACCGCGTGACCAACACCTTCAACCTTCGCTTTACCACTATACTCTGTCCAACAAAAATTGTCAGTACAGGCCTTATGGGAGAGCTTTTTCTAAAGCAGTGGCGCCTGATGCACCCTCACTACAATGCGAAAATGCCACTAAAAAAAGAGCAAGCCACTGACTTTTCTTAAGGAATTGTTTTTGTAATTCTTTGCAAAAAGTTGTACACCCCAACACGACCGTCGCACAGTGTGGGAATTCGCGAATTTAGCGGAATTTAATTCGAAAAATGACTAGTCTCGATTGATGCTAAAACCGGTTTTTCTTAAAGGTAAAAGATTGTAGAAAGTGATAACAAAAGCACTGTTGGGTGGGGATCATGTAAACAAAAAAAAAATTGCATTGAATTTGCAGTTGGCGATTTTTATTCTGTATATTTGCTGGAAGAGATTACTTTGCTCTTAATTTTTTTTCATGCGTTTGGTGTGCGTTTAAATAAAAGTTTTTTTGTTTTTATATTTCCTAAATATCAAGGTATAAGAATGTAAGTAATTTTTATTTCACAGGGGTTTCACATTTTTGTTTTGGTGGTTGAAGTTAAAAAAATGTGTTTTTTTTTCGATGTTTGTACCTTTATTAGAGCAAAACTTTAGTTATTCCGCGTTATTGCGCCTCGAAACAATATTCACTGCAAAGCTTGATTTATTATCTATCAAGAATCACTAAAATTTGACACCCCAATTATGTTGTGATATATTTTTTTTCAATGTTTCTTAATGACTATCCAGCAAAAAAATGATGGCATACCGTCAAAATCGAATAACTTTTTGGGATTTGGTTAGAAGAAGAATGTTATAAACTAAAAAAACTTTTTTTATTTCACGGGGTGTTCCAAAAAAAAAATAATTTTGTGAATTTGATAGTTACAACAAAAATACAGGGTGTTCAAATTCAAAGTTAACAGTAAGAAAAAAAAGAACTAAGTTATTTAAAAAATTAAAAACGGGAACTGTCAATTAATAAAAAAAAAACTATTATATCGGATAAAGGGTATTCCAATAATAGTAACAAAACTAAATTAATTTAAAAATAAAAAAAAAAAAACGATTTTTTTATTTGAAGAGCAAAAGTGCTGCTTATTATTATTACATCAGATCCATATCTAGAAAGCCTAAGGTGTATTCTTAAAAGAAAACCAAGTAACTTAGAGCCTGAGGTTCTTGAAATTTTGGATATTGCAAACTAATCTAAAATGTAAATAAAATGTGTTATATGTATATACATATGTTGAATTGTTGAATGTAGTTAAAATTATAATAAAGGTAAAATTGTTCACAATAAAAACAAAACATATAAAAAACAATTAAATAAAATTGTTTTAAACTTGCTTTTTATTTTACAAGAATAACAGAATTGATAAATAAAAATTGTCTATTCCAGTGAAACTGTATTTTTTCAACAGGAAGTTTTCGGTTCTTTTAATTTTTGGTATCCTTGATGATGTTTGCCAGAAAAATTTCGTGATACAACACTTACCAATATAAAAATAAACATTGATTGTCTAGAAATAAAACTAATTTAAGACTTCCTTTGAAATAGAATTTCTTGTACGTTTTAATACCCTTTTTAAGAATGGAGTTTCTTTAGTTCATAAACAACGTCATTGACATATCGGTTTGCAAAAAAAAACTAGTAAATTCTGATAATAATTACCTTTTATCTTTATTTTATTCATATTTGTAATAAAATTAAACAATACATCATTCCTCAAAAGATTTTTTTGTAAATCATGATTTTCAAAAAAAAAGTACTTTTTGGTGTAAACAACCAGTCACTTCAAAGCTCATTTTACAAAAACTTAAATAAAATATGACCAAAATGTGAGTTACATTTGATTGTATAGACATTTTCAATTAACTAAACAGAAAAAAACTACAAAAAAATTTAAAATGCAAGCGTTATTAATTTTATTCCGCTAAATTCGCGAATTCCCACACTGTGCGTCGTATCCCACTGCTGATGAGATACTGTCAAGATCAAGACAAGAGTGTCAAGTGTCACTCAATACGATCGTGCGCTCTACGAGTATATCTACATCAAAACAGAGTTACCATTATCATTCTCAATTGCAAGCAAGGAGCTTTTTCAGTGGTTTTGATTAAGGAGCTTTTGGGATTTGAAGCTTTTGAGAACACATTTTAAGAAGATGAGTAAGTTGAGTGTTGTCGTATTGCTTTTCAACTTAAAAAGAAAACGCGCCTATTATCTTACCGCTTGGCGTTGTGGGAAAAGGTAAATTGAATATTGTTTTCAGTCGTTTTGAATCGGCAGACGGTAGCCCTACGCGTTTTTTACTTTCATTTGCGGCGATTTATAATTTAAACTACGGAATCCCTGTGAGAGCTTTAAAAGGCGACAAAAAGAGACAAACGTCCTATCTTCCCTGTACTGACAATTTTTGTTGGACAGAGTATGGCTGTATTACCTTTTTTTGTATGACTGTCTCTTTTCATAAGGAGTTCAAGAAGTTGAATAATTTATTTTGAAAAAACGGAATTTTGTAGAATGTGATTTGAAGCGGGAAATTTGAATTTTTGGATGTTTAAATTTATTGGAGTATGGATATGCTACATGGTTTTCCAAAAACCGTATTTTTCGAAAACGGTGCCTAGAATTTTGATAACATATTTTTTCATTCAAATAATTTTTACGATCTTTAATTCAATAAAAAAAAATTAAATTAAGATATTACAGCTTGTACCTACCATAGAACCATTTTTTCGCATTTTGAATTTCTCATTATCCACATAACGGATCTTAATGAAATTTTTTTTAGAGAAGCTTCTAAAAAGTCTAAGACACATTTAGTTTTAAAACTTTAAAATAAATATTTTTTGAATTTTTTACAAAAAAAACTATTTTTTCTTTTTTTGAAAATTCGATATCTCCGAAACGGCTCAATATTTTTTTTTTTGTAAATTTAATTTTTATTCGAACAATAATAAAAACTTTAAATTGGCGTTACAAATTTTTTCTTAAAAACCTTTTAAAAAGTTTGTATATAAAAGCTTATTTTTTTAAAGAAACCACTACAACGACTTATAATTTTTGTTGTTGCATAAATCCATATTTGCATAGCATTCTGTTTTTGTCTCTTACTACTAAAATAATTTAAAAAATTAATTTTATCCTTATTACCAGTTTTCTCTAATAACATTCGTTTTTTACACATAGGAGCAAGTTCGTGCGACCCAGTCGTGCACTTTATTTTATTAAGGGGAGGTTCTCCTTTTTCAGTGTCAAAAATGACACTTTTTCAAGAATTTTTTTTTTCATGGAACAAATGATATTATCAATTCAAATTTTTTTTGCTTGTTTATTATCATATTAAGTACAAAAAATAATTTTTCGATCAAAAAATACCGAGCCGTTAAAAAACAATGCGCCTCGGAACGAGACCACCTCCAAGAAAAGTTGTTCGCTGTTGGCCACTCTAGCTCCTGCAAAAATGATCGAAAATTAAAAAATCAAAGTTTTTAATAAAATAGAAGAGTGTAGTTGGAGTCTCGACCAAAACAATTGCCCAAAGTAGATAATTGAAAAAATGGCGGACGCTTGAATTTTAGTGTTCGTTTTTTCCACTTTATTTCGCTCTTCTGAGCGCTGTTTAAAAAATTTTTTTTTATATATCAGCCTGATTTTGGTCCACACTCCAATAAATTTAATAAGCTTTAAAACAAAAAAAAATATAACGATCCGTCAAGCAGTTTTAGAGTAATCGTAGCCAACAGTTGGAAAAAGGTGGTTTCGAGAGTCATGGCTCATGTGTCGACACCTGGTGGTTCATATGTCTCATTTGTCTAAGTGTCGACACCTGGTGGCCCATATGGTACCTATGCTTACCGTATGGTATGGATATATAGGCTCCAAATTCAAAAATATTTATGTAAAACATGCTACGCTCAAAATACAGCTAAATGTCAATTTTCGAGACAAAAAGGTAGGTCTCGTTTTTGTTCTCTAAAAAAAAAAAGAATTCGGACAAACGGTTTTAGCTACATATTCAACACATATTTTACTAGAAAGAAATGCAAAAAAATGCATTTTTGATCGCCGAAAAATCAGAACCCCCCCTTAAATTAAAGATCGTAAAAATTAACCGAAATGAAAAAAAATTATCAAAATTCTCGAAGTCGTTTTCGAGAAAAATACGATTTTCGAAAATAATTTTTTAACATTTGTATGGTGGGTACCTTTATTTTTGGTAAAACATTTTTTTTTTCTCAAAACTTGTAGATTATATTTTTTTTTCTCAAATCTTGTAGATTATAATTAAAAAACTTTTATTTATTAAGTTTGAAAAAAAAATTGACCATGGAGTTTTCGAAATATTGAGTTTAAAAAAAATAGTTTTTTTAAAAATCAAAAAAAAATTTGAAAATTTGAATGCGCAATAATATTCAAATTTTGGGAGAGCTTCAGTTTAAAAAAAATGATTCAAATCGGTTGTACCGTTTTCGAGAAAATCAAAAACAAAAAATGGTTCAAAGGTGGTACCAAAAACAACAATTTCTTGGAAATTATTTTTCAACCATTACCTAGCTTTAACTAAATGAAATCTTATCAATGTTTTATAAAAAAATCTGTGGGAGAGTTTAGATATTTATAAAATTTCGAAAAAAAAGTTCGTATGGCAGCTACCGTTATTTTTGGTCTTAAAAAAAAGGAAAAAACGTGTGTGGGGGAAAAATCAAAACACATATCTACCAAGTTTGAAGAAAATCGACCGAGCCGCTTAGGCTGTAGTCAAACAGACAGACAGACAGACAGAATTGCGAGACCCACTTTTTTGGTCTTCGCTATCATCGTAATGTCAAATTTGATCAAAATCTCGAGTTCGATTTTTTTTTACGAATACATAACTTGCCTTATAGTACCTATAAGTCGCAAGTAAAAACTGTTCGTCCAATGTTATAGGCTCAAGGATTAATTGGGGGGTACTCCCTATAACAACACTAGTATTACGGTTAAATTATTTAAGGAAAGGAATGTCACTTGATGTTTCACTAGAACACTGTTTATAAAAATAACAGTAAGATAATGAAAGACACAAAATATTGCGGCGTTGCTCGAGAGATATAAATGTTTCTGTTATTGTTCTATCACCTTTAATTTTTAAACCACTTTTCTTGATTTTAAACAAGAGAAGGAAATGGAATATTGGAGCACCGGTGACCTGTCCAAATATTGAAATTGTATTCGAGCTTTGGACGAATAAAGGTCTTATAGATTGCAGTCAAACCAGAAGGGGTGAACAATTTTGAACCTAAACACTTAGCAGCATTTTTTGCAAATGGCGAACTTGTCATTCTACAAAGGTGGTTGGTAATATACTCGAACATATCGAGAACTGAAAGCTGTTCGGTTTTCTCAATGCAAGTGCAGCTCATGGTTCATGGATAGCGACATGGTGGTTGAGTTAAACTTTAACGAAAGAAGCATTAAATTTTACGCAGTTTATAGCTCCCCATTTGAAAATGCTATCGAGATCAGAATAAATGAGCCTATCATACCCTGCCATTCTAAGTCCACATCCGAAGCATATGGACATGCATTTGGAAACGAATATGCGAAGCTGAGATTTTATTGATTTGAAGTTGCAAACCAAAGATCAATGATAAATATGAAAAAGGGAGTTGGAGGCCAAGCCGATCCCTGTGGTGCACCAACAAATGTTTATGAATTTTAGACTTAAAACCTTACAACACAATTTATATTGAGAGGTTCGAGAGGAAGATTCTAGTCCAATGATGATAGGATTCATCGGTACTAAATACACGCATTTTCGATGAGTGAGTTTGATGCCAAACTTTATTTAATGCTTTGAAATTTCAAGTGCTATAATCTTACTTTCTCGAAAACCATGTGAAATTTTTGCCACTGTTCGGCGAGATATACCATCAGATCACCGGTGGACCTATTGCTACAAAAGCCAAATTGCTGGTCATTGAGACCCTAAACCGTTATAACCACTTTTCTTAAGAATTTTATTTGACCGAAATGTAGTCCATGCTTACAAGCACATCTTTGCTTTATCAAAATCGTAAAAGCTGTTTTCGAGATAAATAAGATAAATAAGAAGACTGTTAGTTTTGGAGCAAAAAAGGGATTCAATTTCTCGCCTGGGGAATCATTGAAGAACCTTAAATACCAAGTTTAAAAAAAAAACACTTCAGCGGTTTATGCCGCATACAGGCACACTGACAGACAGATGGAGCTGTGCGACCAATTTTGTTCGTGTTCTCTACCGTCATAATGTCAAGTTTGATCGAAATTATGAGTTCCATTTTTTACGAATGGATAGTTTTCCATAAGAATAATAAGGAATTTTCCATTTAGCGTTCTATGTATTTAAAGATGAATGAAACATATTGTGATTTAAATATCATTAAGAATTTTTTGTACCGAACATAACATTATTTAAATGTCTGCCACAGCTTTACTGGGTGGCATTTGAAACGCTCAATTTTCCAAGACTATAGGCCATAAATTAGGCTTAAATTTACTTATGGCATTGATTATATTGACTTTAGCGGCAGTGGTAGTTTGTGGTTTTAAGTGTAGCTGCTGGGTCAAATCGCACGATCTTAGTATCCAATTCAGATCGCCTCGCGCGAAATGTCTATTGTTGAATCCATATACCACCGTTCAATTCGGACCGAAATAAATTGGTTATCATTGACCGATAGCGATCACGCGCCGTTGAGAACGATGACCTGGTCAACGTCGTCACCCAATAAACAAGGACCAACGATACAGCCAGGCCAAAATTCACGCCAAATTGGGATTTTCTCTGAATGCATTGCAATATAGTGGATGTCTTGTGGAGTATGATGGTCCCTAATTCAATAATTCTGCTTCTTGACGAACCCATTCATCTAGAAATAGTCATCGCCGGTGAATATGATTTTTCACCCGAAATTTCAAACTGATAATTGAGAGCCCATACACGTCGTTATCTATAGTTTTTCTGCAGGCCTAATAGTTCCAATTCGGGCACAAAAAAGTTTTCCAACATGTGCTGATAGCAGTCAGCAGTATCTGTTACATCATTGTCTTTGGCATCCTCAAAGAAATGACGCCCAATGACGCTGTCGTCCAGGCCGAAATGGCGCACCACACAGTTACTCTACAAGGGTTTAGTGGTCTTTGGTGTATCAATCGTGGGTTTTCAATAGATACCCCAATAGCGGCTTTATTATTTACTAACGAATCCAGCCAAGCCGAAAAGTGCTTAATCGCTCATAATGATTTTTGCCAAAAATAGTGAACGTCTATAGCGAGCTGTAAAACTCGAGCACTCCAATCTCGCCGTCTTTAATGGTCATATCCATGCTCTACAATAAACTGCTATCGACCACTCTGCACTCTCTATGGCTGTCAAATACCAACTGACAAATTTCCTTTACACAAAAATACCAACCAAATAAACTCCATGTGGAACACAAAAGGCACCCAGTATTATGAAATAAGAACAAAGACACCCTCCGAAACCCGCCAATGACGCGAAATGTGTTTCCATTTGAAATTTTGCCACTTCATTCTTAACCTGCACATAACATATCGACCGGATTGAAAGACTCAAGACCTTCAAAACACTCAACTTGAACAAACAAATAAAAACTAATGCTTGAAGGGTTTTGCTTAGAGAATGTGTCCAAATGCTCGTTGACCGGAATATACTCGTACGAATTATTTGCCTGCAGTATTACAAAATATTAGAAAAAATCACTTCCTGTCCAAGAACAAAAGAAGTTAATAAACCCGAGCTTCCATATTTTACCCAGGATGAATCCTTTTCGTTATGTTTAACAGGAACAAAGGACACTTTTTTGCGGAAGCAAAACCAAATAAAGCAGCTGGCTTTGTGAGTTTGTTTTCTTCGTCAAATGGACATTTACATGACAATTATATTGTATGTTGGGAATAACGATAACTACCACTATCATCCATCCTAACTTCACAAAATGAAACTCTAAGGTGACTATGTACGTGTACTGTGTACGGTGTTTGCTGCCTGGAGCAGTTCCGTCTGTATTTACATTCCCTGTCACTGTCATTGCCGTCGTCGTCGTTATTCTGAGAGTATACGATTACTTGAGGCACATGGATGCCATAAATTAACTTCCTGTCAGCCAATATATCCTGCCGAATCCGGAAAACTATGTTTTCTAGTTTTATATGACTCCGGAGAAACCTCTTGTCACTTAAAAAACACTCACACAAAGGCCGAAAGACTCTGAGGAAAAATTTAAATTTTAATTCGCATCAAAGCGCAAAACGCAGACAGTATTCCTACAGCATCCTCCGGAACATTATTTGTGGCAACAACAGGACCAGCAATAACAGAACACTCACTATCGGTACAACATTCCCACAGGATTAATCTCGGTATTTCAATGCATATTTATGGACATTGTGAATTTGTTTGGCAACTGTTATATTTTATAGTACAAACAAATATAATTAAAGTAGAAAAGTATTCCAGCACTGAGGGAAAAGTGGTCTTAAATTAAAGTTAAATTAAAATTTTTGTATTGAAGCTATTTTCCGTGGGGTTAAAGTTTCAAGAGGATTCACTTCAATCCCTTTTATTTTATTTTAAGTCGCCTATTCTCTAGGGAATTAAATGGTACGTGCATTTGTATTACATATTTCGCTATTAGTTTTTTTTTTTAATTTATTTTGTCATTATTTATTATATTATTTAATTAAGAAATAAAATTAACAAGAACAAAAAAAGAAATGTAAAAATTAAAATCAATGCGGTTGCAGTGGACCATTCTCAAATGTGACACCTAAAAAATATCCCAGCTGAAATTTCCTAAATCTTAACATCTCCATGTTTTGAAAAATTCCCAAATTAAAGTTTAAAAAAAATAAAATTCGCCCTTGCCACACTTGACTTCTGACTTTATGCTACCATGCTACCAACCCCCATTTAGAGGTAGAAATTTTTTCCCCTAGCAGATTTTTCAGCAGAGGTGGATTAGCATAAACTGACGCGGACCCAAAGCAGCAAATTTAAAAAAGTGGATACTTAGTTACTTACTTATCCGGCTCCCGATCCATGGAGGGGTCTGTCTGAGATATTGCGGTCTTCCATCGGTTGCGGTCCCTCGCGAACTCCCTCCAGTCGTTGAGACCAAGCGTTTTTGCGTCTATAACCGCCTGGTCCCTGTAGCGGAGGTTCGGTCTTCCTCGTCGTCTCGAACCTGGGGGCTGGGATTCGAAGATTTTCTTGGCTGGAGCGTTGTTGTCCATTCGCTCGATGTGACCGAGCTAGTGTAGTCGACGTGTTTTGGCTATTTTTACTACATCCACATCTTTGTACAGCTCATATAATTCACGATTGAATTTTCTCCTCCATTCGCCCTCTTCGCATATAGGACCAAATACCCTTCGAAGAATTTTTCTCTCGAAAGTGCCCAGTATCAATCCCATTTTGTTACTTATCGTTCAGCACTCGGCGCCGTAGATTATTACTGGTAAAATTAGGGTTTTGTATAGCGTGCACTTAGTCTTTCGAGAAATGAGTTTTGAACCCATTTGCTTGGCCAAACCGAAGTAGTAGCGGTTCGCTAAGGTAATTCTTTGTCGGATTTCTACTAAGGTGTCGTTCGTGGGATTGATGTTTGTTCCAAGGTAGGTGAACTCCTTGACTACCTCGAAATTACTGCTACTAACAGTGACGTTTTGTCCTGGGCGATGGACAGCTGAGGCTTTGTTTGTTGATAGCATATATACTTCGTTTTGTCCTCATTATCTTCAAGACCGACGCGTTTCGACTGTTCTTCAATAGCTGTGAACGCTTCTAGCACAGCTCGATTGGAGCGGCCGATGATGTCGATGCCGTCCGCATAGCCAGCATTTGGGAAAACCTGTTGAAGATAGTGCGTTTCAGGTTAACACCACTTTTTCGCACTATCTACTATAGGACTAGGTTGAAGAAATCACATGGAAGCGCATCTCCTTATCTGAACCCTGTGCATGTCTGGAATAGCTCCGATGAGCTGTTGCCCATTTCCACGTTGCACCGCGTATTTTGTAACTTTATGCGGCATAGCTGGATCAGTTTTTTTGGGATCCAGAGTTCCGACATCACCAGTAAAAGCTCTTGGTGATTTATGCTATCATATACAGCTTTGAAATCGATGAAAAGATGTGGGTGGGCCTCGACTTGAAATTCGTTGGTCTTTTCCAGGATTTGCCTCGATGTGAAGATTTGGTGTATCGTTGATTTGCCTGGCCTAAAGCCACACTGATACGTGCCGATCATAGAAAGGTTTTAGACGCTCACATAGAACGGTGGATAGGATTTTGTAGGCAACATTAAGCAGGGATGTGCCTCTGTAGGTTTTGCAGGATATAAGATCGCCTTTTTGTAGATTGAGCATATGGAGCTATTTGACTAGTCGTCGGTCATACTTTCCTCCTCCCAAACTTGGTTGATGGACTGATGCATGCAACCTATCAGAGATTTCCTCCGAGCCTGCGGATTTGTTGTTCTTAAGCTTGTGGATTGCTTTCTTAAAGTCTTCAGTACTGGTTAGTGGGACTGGATCTTCATTGACTGGTCCTATGCTCCTTTGCTCTCCTGTGTCTTTCTCTTAATAATGCTCACTTAGCAGCTGCAATTCCCTGTGCTTCGGTGACTAGGTTCCCTCCGCTGTTTCGAAGAACTTCCGTGCCGGTCCTATAACCTGATGCCAGTTGCTTCGCTGCTTTGTAGAACCGGCGGGTGTTGGTGACGGTGCTAGAGTCCTCAATATACCTGAGCTGAGAAGCTGCGGAGGCTCTTTTCTTTCTGCGCACAGTTTTTTCCTCTGTCCCTCTCTTTTCACGGTACTCCTCTTTTGCTGCTGCTCTTGTTTTCCGTTGCAGCATTTGCATTCGTGCATTTTCCGTCTCTTGCTTCAATACCGCGCATTCATTATCATACCACGGGTTCTTTTTTTCTAGGCAGTTGATAGCCTATGGTGGTCTCGGATAAGATCAGAAGCACCGCAGGGCGGTGTCCTATCTCCCTTTCTTTGGAACCTGGTAGCGAATGGGCTATTGAGGTTTTTGGAAGCGGAGAGTTATAGAGTGATTACCTATGCGAATGACACTGCTATTACCGTATCAGTAAAGTATCCTAACACTATTCTGGGCGGGGTGTTACCACGCACAAAGCAGATCTTATCCTCTTATCTAGCAAAATACTAGGGTCTTATTTAAGAAAAGAAGTTAGATTGGAAACCCAACATTCAAGAAAGAGTTAAAAAGGTCACAATGGCACTCCTCTAATGCAAAAATTCCATTGGGAAAAAAAGGAGGCTCTAACCCTGCATCACTCACTGGCTATAAGTCTCTTTTAATCAGACTGATTCTAATTATATCGTGGCAGAATTATGGACAGCTCTAGACAAAAACACTAATTGTTTTATACTTATTAAAGGTCCAACGGTCAAGTTGTCTGTGCATGGGCGGAGCACTTTGCATAACTCCATTCGCAGTCCTAGACATTCTGCTCCAACTTCCATCTAATACCCCTCGATATATTCAGCAAGCAAATGGCTGCAAGCACAGCTATTCTCCTCATTGCCTCCTTAATCATTAATGAAATTGGCCACTCCATCATTTTGAACTCATCCGGTTCATTTCCAAGTAGTATCGATTACACCATCCCTTAGATTCAATTCGATAAACCTTTCAGGTAATTATCGCTTCTAGAGAAATTTGGGAGGACATGGAGTTCCTGGCAGATGATTAAATTATTTCTTTTAAAGAAAGTGATATCAAATAAAGGTATCCGCATCTTCTCGGACAGCCAAGGAGCCATTAAATCTCTTTATTCTGACTCGTCCAGCTCAATAACAGCTCTTTACTTCCGAACATCTCTGATGGAGATGACGCAGCAGTTTAACATCTCTAATCGGTGCCGGGCGACAGTGATATTTCAGGAAATTACAAATCTGACGAACTCGACAAAAGTGGAACAGTGAAACCTTTATTGCCAGGTATTCCCATAACTACGTGTATGCTATACAGAGAACAAACCTTAGATGGAACAATATAACCACCTGCTTGGTGACAAAATAGATTTTGGCCAATGCTGGATCTGATGCGCTCCCAAGAATAGTCGAGTAGGCAACTTGGAATTTATTGTAACGATTTCTCTGGAAACTGTTCTGTCCCATGTTGGAGATTTCTAGTGATCTTAACTAGGAAATAGGAAGCTTAAATTGGCTAAACAATTAGGGATTGGGATTGTGATACCAAGATTCAATGTGGAATCAGAATAGACCAACTCATGGTCTTAGTGTATCGGCTCTCCTGATAGCCACCAGCGAGGCAATCAGTTCCTCGCAGTGCACTAGAAAACCACCTTGCGCGGACTTGGAATACACTCTTACAAGATCCAACTGACCCAGGAGCTCAAAGTTCATGACCATAGACAATACCGTTTGTTACCTGAATGGGGCTTCGGAAGAGAACACTTATTTTGTCCGAAAGTTCATCTTAAGCGAAGTGTATGTTGCAGTTGACAGTGTCAAATCCTACTTTTACGCCATGTTTTTCCTCAGTGTATATTGTGTCTGTTTTACTTACACGGTTACTATGTATATGATTGCGAACAACAATAATTATTTGGCTCACTACTAAGGACGATGATGACGTTAGTTTTCCGCTGCAGCTACAAGGGAAATTTGTAACATTATTTGCTTTGGCCGTGTTGTGTTTTCTAACCGTATTGTATTTTGAAAGGAAGGATATAACTTTCATCGAAAACGAACACAAGCAGAGCTTACTTTTGTGTAGCTATAGTTGCCTGCAGTGTAGTCAGCAAAGGCAAAGCTGTTTTGAAATCAACTTTATGTTAAACAAATTCTATCTTAAAATTTAACCTCAGCCGACATCTCAAATTAGTTTTGAATTGTTTTAACAAAACTAAAAATGAAGTGGATACCAGAGACTTGATAAATAGCTCCCAAGGGCCCAACAACAAAGTTATTTTGTGTATTTATGAGTCTTTTTCTTCAGCTCAAGAACTTTATACTTACTGTTGGGATATTTTTAATGATAGTGATGGCGAAATAAAATACTATTGATAAGTTTAGGGGAACCTTGGTATTGAGGTTTGGTATTGATTACAAAGATAACAGCTGGCATGAAATGTATTGTTCATAACACTCTGGTTTTTTATGGTTTGGTCGATTATATATACAAATAAAATGCGCGAACTTGATCTTTATTATAGACTTCGAATTTAAAAATGAATGTTATAAGAGAAAAATTTTCATAACCATACAATTCATTTTTACTTGCAACTTATAGGTACTATAAGGCAAGTTATGCATCCTAAAATAAAATACACGACTGGGTCGCACGAGCTTGATCCTATCTAATAAACTAGGAATTTAAAAAACGAACGTTATTAGAGAAAACTGTTGATAAGAATAAAATTAATTTATGAAATTCGTTTAGTAGTAAGAGACAAAAACAGAATGCTATGCAAATATGAATTTATGCAAGAGCAAAAAATTATACCTAAGTCGTTATACAAAATTTTTAAGAAAAAAATTTGGTATGCCAACTTTAAGTTTTTATTACTGTACGAATGAAAATTAAATTTCCAAAAAAAATACTGAGCCGTTTTTAAAATAGCGAGTTTTCCAAAAAAAAATGATTTTTTTTTTTTCAAAATGCAACGGTTTTTAAACTTTTATTAAATTAAAGAACGTAAAAATTAATTGAAAGAAAAAATTGTTATCCGAATTCTGGGCGCCGTTTTCGAGAAAAACACAATTTTTGAAAACCATTGTTTAACTTTTGTATTGTGGGTATCTTTAGTTTTGGGTAAAATATTTTTTTTCTCAAATCTTGTAGATTATATTGAAAAACTTTCATTTATCAAGTTTAAAAAAATCTAGAATGGGGTTTTCGAAATACCTATTGAGTTTTGAAAAAAAATAAGTTTTGAAATTTTCTTTAAAAATGCAAAAACTTTTTTTTGAAAATTTGAATACACAATTCTATTCAAGTTTTTGGGGAAGCTTTAGCAAAAAAAAGATAATCAAAATCCGTGGTACCGTTTTTGAGAAAATCAAAAACAAAAAAAATTGTTCTTTGGGGGTACCCTCAATAACCATTTTTCGGAATTTTTTTTCAACAAATACCTAGCTTTAACTAAATCCAATTTTCTTGTGTCTTTTTTTTTAAATATTTCGAACAGTTTTTGAAAAAAAAAAATATTTACAAAATTTCGAAAAAAATCGTATTGCAGGTACCGTTATTTTTGGTCTTAAAAAAAAAAAGAAAAAACATTGTGGGGGGAAAAATTAAAATGATATCTACCAAGTTTGTAGAAAATCGGCCGAGCCGTTTAAGCTGTAGTCGAACGGACAGACAGACAGGCAGATAGACAAAATTGCGAGACCCTTTTTTTTTAGTCTTCGCTATCATCGTATGTCAACTGTGATCAAAATCGCGAGTTCGAGTTTTTTTACGAATGCATAACTTGCCTTATAGTTCCTATAAGTCGCAAGTAAAAATCGAAGTCAAAATTTTGATCAAAGCTGACATTACAATGTTAGCGAAGACTTAAAAAGTGGGTATCGCAATTCTGTCTGTCTGTCTGTATTTTCGACTACAGCCTAAACGACTCAGCCGATTTTCTTTAAGCTTGGTAAATAGTTTTTTTTAATCCCCCCCCACAAGTTTTTTTTCGATACGATTTTTTTTCGATATTTTATAAACATTTTTCTTTCTCAAAAACTGTCCCACAGATTAAAAAAAAAAAAATTTTTTTAAAAAATTTCATTTAGTTAAAGCTAGAAAATGGTTTAAAAAAATTTACAAAAACTGGTTGTTTTTGGTACCTCCCTTGAAAACTTTTTTTTTTTTGTTTTTGATTTTCTCAAAAACGGTAGCACCGATTTGAAGTTTGAATATTATTACCTATGTATGTATTTAAATTTTCCAACAAATTTTTTTTTGGATTTTAAAAAAAAATTCAAATTTGTTTTCCAAAGCTCAATATTTCAAAAACCCCATGCTCGATTTTTGTAAAACTTGATAAATAAAAGTTTTTTAATAACTTATATTAAGAAACTTTGAGAAAAAAAAAATTATATGACCTAAAAATAACGATACCCTCCGTACAAATGTTAAAAATGGTTTTCGAAAATCGTACTTTTTTCGAAAACAGTTTCCAGGATTTGGCTTATATTTGTTTTCTTTTGATTAATTTTTACGATCTATAATTTAATAAAAAAAAAATTGAAATCTATATGTTACTGGCTGTACCTACCATAGAACCATTTATATTTAAATATTTTATATTTATTTATAATTTCTTACTATCGACATAACGGATTTTAATGAAATTTTTTATAAAGAAGCTCCTAAAAAGTTTAAAAAACATTGCATTTCAAAACTTAAAAAAAAAAAATATTTTTCAAACTTTTGAAAAAAAAAAAATTATTTTGTTTTGGAAAATTCAATATTTTTTTTTTAATTTAATTTTTACTAGAACAATAATAAAAACTTCAAATTAGCGTACCAAATTTTTTCTTAAAAATGTTTTAAAAATTTTGTATATAGAAGCTTATTTCTTTAAGAAACCAGTACAGATTTATAATTTTTGTTCTTGCATAAGCTAATATTTGCTTGAATCACATGACATCCTATTTTTCAACTACCAAAGGAATTGTTTTAGTCATTTAAAAATTAATTTTATGCTTATGAACATTTTTTCTCTTATAATATTCATTTTTGAAATTCTTAGTCGCTTACATAAGAGCAAGTTCGTGCGAGCCAGTCGTGCATTTTATTTAAATGGCCAATACAATTAATTAAACAGTTGAAGCTAAGAACAGAATGCCAAGAAAATATGAATTTATGTAAAGAACATAAATTATGGAAAAAGTCTGATATGCCAACTTTAAGTTCTAACAATTGCACAAATAAATATAAAATTTTTAATCAAAAATAGTGGAAGTTTTTAAAGATACCGAATTTTCAAAAAATAATCTAAATTTTTCGGAAAATGCAAAAAAAAAAACAATATTAAGAACAATTTTTAGAAATTTCATTATTCAAAATCTTATTGCCGATAACGAGAAAGTCAAAATTCGAAAAAATAAAAATTGATCAGTGGCTTTCGAAAAATTAAGTTTTCACAAAATAAATTGAACATTTTTTTAAAACTGTAAAACTTTGTTTTTGAAAATTTAAATAAACAATGCTTTTCAAACTTTTAACTAGCCCTGACATATAAAAAAATGGTTCTATATCGGTAGCATTTATATCCATTTTTTGAAAATTTATTTCAACCATTAACTAGCTCTTACTAAATGCAATATTTGAACAGGGAGATAGGTAGAATGGCGGGACTCGTCAAGTCTGTTCAAAATTCCGACTTGGATTTTTTTTTACTTATGCATAAATTGCCTTATAATATATGTAGGATCACCCTGTAAATGAACCATCCAAACTCACCACATTAATGAAGTAAACATAAAATAAACGAACTCGAAAGAAATGAAGAACAAGGATGAAGGCACTCGCTTTCCTAACGCCAAGAAGCTATCCAGACAATTGAATCATCTAAATCGAACATGCGCTTATTGACGCAAGGTATCATAGATGTTCGTAGATTTTATAGTTGGAGCAAAATTCAGACTTTGGATGCCTTATCATACCTGGAATTATAAGATTCTGCCAGAAAGCTCCTGATCGAGGACAATGAGTGATCCAATCATCGCGATATTCTCAAACAAAAAATCCAAGCATCAGTTACAACTATGCAAATGCACTCTTAGGTGTGGTGTTTTAGCCGAAAAAGTTATCGGCTCATATTTCTTCGGGAATAATGATGAACGCCAGCCACGATTTCTGGGGCTTCTTACAGAACAATAATCGACAACTTTTTGCGACCAATAGCGGAACAGCTTTTGTATTTGTGGTTCCGAAAGCACGGAGCAACTGCGAAAACTATGGACCTGCTGCGTGAAATTTTCGGCGAATGTTTGATTTCACAAAATTTAGATTCACCTTGGTCACCTTGTTCACCAGACTTAACTGACCCCAACTATTTGTATGGGGATATTTTAAAGACGTTAATAAGTCAGGGACTATTAGACAGCTGAAGCAGAATAATCGACACGAAATACAGAGCCTGCAACCAGAAATATTGCATGTTGTAATAGAAACCGTACTGACAGGAAAATTTCATGTCAGTTTAAATAGTTAATTTATGGAAAGCAAGCCAGGCCTTTCAGATCTGTAAATTTGTATTAATTTTAATAGGTGTTATATGCGTTTTTCTATCTTAGTTGTTTTTAAAATACACCTGAACACTTTGTTGTTAACAAATTTTTGTTTTAATTTCCATCTGTCAAATGCTTGTATTAAGCATTTCATTATCTCTGCTTAGTTCTGTTATTCTGAGCTCATAGAGCACACTCTGAACACGCTCAGAACGAAAAAAAACCATATTCGAAGATCTGAACACTCTGAACTAAAAAACAAACTTATTTTTTGACAACTCGAGCTCTGCTTTGAACTAAAAAAGAAAAATGCCTAATGTTAGTTAAGAATAAAGTATTACCTAGCACGGAACCTTGTGGGACACCATTTTTCAACACAAGGATGCCACTGAATATATAATTCAAATACAATTCTAGTCAAATAAGGTCTTAACCAATCGAAAACTATTCCCCTAAGACCCGCTGTTTAAGAATATTCAATCTTAATTTGTATTAAACTAATTCACTTAATTTTTTTCAATTAATATTATTTATAAAAGTTTAAATTGACCAAACTTTCATATAATACTCTAAAATCTTTGAATTCAATTAAATTCCACTCAATTATCTTAATCAATTATTATATAATTTTACACTCATTATGTAAAGTCATTTTATATTGTATAACAGTTGAGGTATGAGCTTCTCTCATGCCCAAGCTCTCGGTCACTTGGATTACGACCTGCAACCAGATAAGTACCATAAAATAAAATTGTATAATCTACATATTGTTTAAATTGGTTTGTTGGTTTTTTTATTTGGCTGCCCTTTCGTAAAGTGCTGGTCCTTCGTCGTTTGGGTTTTGTATTTTTCCTAAACATTTTTCTGGTCCTTCGAGCCGGATTTTATCAGGAACATTAATATGGAAATATTAATTGATTGAAGGAAAATTTGTGGCTGAGAATTACGGACATCGCGTGATCTCATCAAAATATAATTTCTCTATAGGGATTAACGGACATCGTGTTATCCCATATACTCGTATGATTAGAAATTTGACTAACGGACTTCGCGTTAATCTATTGAACATTAACTTTTATTTTTTATCGTGATTTGGCATTTCGTATGAATAAGATAAAATCGTTGAACAATTGCTGAAGTGTTAAAGCGGGGATAGATTGTGTATATATGTATCATTTGCTTGAATTCAGATTTTAATCAAACTCAACATAAATTAATCGGAATTTTAAAGGTGACTCGTTCCAACCAATTGTGTGAATATTTCGATACATACATATATACAGATCTAACGCGCGTATTTGGTTCCTTAATACAATCTATGAAAATGTCGTCCAAAGCAAAGTTATCTAAATTACGGGCAATTCGTTCAAATTTAACGAGTTCTCTTGCAAAGGTAGCTAGTTTTACTGAAAAATTAGAGATTGCCACGGTAGAAGCAATCGAAATTCGGTTAGCTAAGATTGATCAATTGTGGGAAAAGTTTTATGCAACGCAGGAAGAATTATACGAATTAGTCGAGGATGAGGGTTATGTTGATCCTGAACCGGAGTTCGAAGAGTTTGAGTCAAGGCATATACTGGTCAAATCGGTTTTACTTTCGGCCTTGCGAGAAAGAAAAAAATATGAAATTGAAGTTAGCCAGCAAAGGGCGGTTAATGCTGCATTTGAAGAAAACGCCGGGTTAGCTAGAGAGACAGATTCGACCTTACAGCAGCCTCAGGTCAGCATACCTAACGTTTTTCAATATAACGATTCGCTTCCAAATCTACATATTGAACCATTTTGCGGAGATTATCAAAAGTGGCCGACCTTTCGTGACATGTTTGATAGCATGGTTCACAGTAAAACAAATATTTCTCCAGTTCGGAAGTTCCACCTTCTTCGTTCATCTTTGCGCGATAAGCCTTTAGACATGCTTAATCACATTCCTATTTGTGATGCAACTTATGTACAGGCGTGGGAAAGGTTAGTCAAGCGGTATGACAGACCTCGTTTCATTGTCAATACTCTTTTAGAAACATTCATGCAACTTCCTTCGATTCAAAATACAAACGTTAAGATTCTGCGCAAAATATCAGACTGTGCAGATGAGGTTTTGAGGGGTCTGGATTCGTTTAACTTTACTAAAAGGGATCCATGGATGATTTACATTCTAACTGGAAAACTAGATGCAGAAACCAGGCAAGCATGGTCGAATGAAAGCGTTGACTCGGAGGATCCTACGATTAACGAGTTTTTAGCATTTTTGGAGCGCCGTTGCGAAGCTCTCGAGTCGTGTAGAGGCTATATTCGAGAACCTATCCAAAGAAAGTCTACGTCCTTGAAGAGTATGCATGTCTCATCTTCTGGTCAGTGTCCTAAATGTAGTTCTTCGCATAACCTTTCGCAGTGTTCGGATTTCTTAGCTATGGATATCCAGTCAAGGAGAGAATTTGTTAAAAATAGAAAGGTTTGCTTTAATTGTCTACAAGAAAACCATAATTCATTTCGTTGCAAGTCAAAGTCACGGTGTAAAACATGTAATTCGCGACATAACACTCTAGTGCACCGTGATAACGTTGTGCCCAGTTCTTCGTCAAATTCAGACAATCATTCTGGAACACCATCATCAATTTCGAAAAACTTCGTTACAAATCATTCAGTTAATGTGACTGGGTTTATACCGCAGACATTATTACCTACGGCTGTTGGCAAAGTCTTAGACAGGAACGGGAAGTATCAGCTTGTTAGAATTTTGATTGATTCAGGGTCACAAGTTTCATTCGTCACTGAGTCTTGTGTTCAGAGACTTGGGCTAAGAAGGACAAATGCTCGCATTCCTATATGTGGGATCGGTTCAACCTGCGCAGGGAGATCTAGGGGTCGAGTTTCAATAGTCATCATTTCTTGTCATAGCACTTCCAGTATCTCATTAGACACCTTCATTCTTGGGAATGTGACGTCAGCGCTGCCAACCATTTCGTTTGATATCAAAGATTGGAATCATATCGCTAAGTTACAATTGGCGGATCCATCTTTTAATCAATCCAGTTCGGTGGACATATTACTTGGGGCAGATAAGGTTTGGGACATTCTTCAAGGCGATGTTGTAAAGGGAGTTAATGGACAGCCAGTAGCACAAAAAACTTTGTTTGGTTGGGTTTTAGCAGGTCAGTTATTACCTGAAGCTGACCATTCAATTAAGACTCATCACACGATTCTTGACATTGACTCTACGTTGCAAAAGTTTTGGTCTATTGAGGAAGTCGATCCGAAATCTATTATTTCAAAGGAAGACAAGGCAATAGAGGAGCATTTCACTAAAACTCATCGAAGAGATCGTTTTGGAAAATATATTGTGAATCTTCCTTTCAAGAATCCTCCGAATTTCTCTGAAACCATCGGTGGTGCCATTTCTCGTTTAAAGGCGATGGAAAGGAAATTCTCAAAAAATGATTCACTTCTTCGGTCTTACTCTTTGTTTATGGAGGAATATCTAACCTTAGGACATATGCGTAGAGTTCCATTTTCTGAAATTTCGAAGCCTAACGTGTTTTACTTGCCCCATCATGCGGTTCTTAAGCCAGACAGTGTCACAACGAAGTTGCGCGTAGTTTTTGACGGTTCCTTTAAGGATACAAATGGTGTTTCTCTAAATGAATCATTAATGATAGGCCCACCCATTCAACGTAACCTGTTCTCAGTGTGCTTAAGATTTCGTCGGCATACATTTGTCTTTACGGCAGACATTGTCAAAATGTTCCGTCAAATTTGGGTTGCAGATGAAGACACGGACTATCAAAGGATCGTTTGGCGGAAATCGAGCAGAGATCCAATTGAACACTTTCGTTTGGCAACTGTAACCTACGGAACTGCAAGTGCTCCTTATTTATCGGTTCGGGTCTTAGAACAATTAGCGTTGGATTATAAAAAAGAATGTCCAGTTGCTTCAGACATTCTTCTTAATGACTTTTACGTCGATGATGTCGTGACAGGTGGTGACTCGCTTCCTGAAGCAATTTTGAAAAAAAACTGTCTAATCGATCTGTTGTCCAAAGGTGGCTTAGAGCTTAGTAAGTGGCAAAGTAATTGTATAGAATTGCTTTCGGAAAATGACTCTGTACAAAATGAAAACGTTTCACTTCACAAAGACACGGATTGGGTTAAGGTTCTCGGTTTAAATTGGAATTCGAAGTTAGATTGCTTTTCCTTTCGTTTAAATCTAATACAAAACAATGAATTCCCTACAAAACGACAAATCTTAAGTGATGTTGCAAGGATTTTTGATCCCCTAGGGTTTCTTTCGCCGTCGGTTATTCAACTTAAAATTCTTCTGCAAGAGTTATGGCATCAAAAACTCGATTGGGATGATTGTCTACCAGATTCAATCGCTAAAAAATGGTGGAATTATCGTGAAGAACTTCCTTCAATAACTAAAATTAAGATTCCTCGAGCAATTGGAACAATTGACTCCCATTTTCAACTGCACGGGTTCTCAGATGCCTCATCATCCGCGTATTCCGCCGTAATCTATTCACGTCAAGTTTTTCCGAATGGAGACATTAAAACAAACATTGTTGCCGCGAAAACTAGAGTTGCTCCAATAAAACAATTAAGCATTCCACGTTTAGAATTGTGTGGAGCCTTATTGCTCACAAGATTGCTCGTGGCGGTTCAAAATTCATTAAAACTGACATTTTCGAACGTTTTCGCGTGGTGTGATTCGCAGGTTGTTCTTTCCTGGTTGTCTTCTCCTTCTCGTCGTTGGGACATTTTTGTTGGAAACAGAACTTCTGAAATTCTGAACACTATACCTCGAAACAGGTGGTTTCATGTGAGGTCGGAACAAAATCCTGCGGACTGTGCTTCGCGCGGTATAGCACCTTCGAATTTAGTGAATCACTCTATTTGGTGGAATGGTCCACACTGGCTTTCCAAAAGCGAGGATAATTGGCCTATTATTAACACCTTTGAGGAACATCCAGATTGTAAGCACGAGGAGAAAAAGATAATGCAAAAATCACTTCTGGTTGTAAATGATCATCAACATCATATTGAGTTCTTTTCGTCTCGTATTTCGTCGTGGTTTCGTCTTATACGCGTCGTAGCGTTTATGACTCGATATGTGTTGAAATGTATTATGAAGCGATCAAACGCGTATTCTTATCATCTTACTGCTTCCGAAATCTTCAGGGCTAAACGCGACATAATAAGATGGGTACAGAACGTTCACTTTGGGGAAGATATTGCATATTTTATAAAACATGGACATTTTGGAAAAAATTGCAAAATCATTAATCTTAATCCCTTTCTAGATGAGGACCAGATATTGCGAGTTGGTGGAAGACTGCAAGAATCCAATATTTCTTTTAACGCAAAGCATCCCATCATTATTCCAAAAGGCTACGAAGTAACTGAGTTGATTGCACGCGACGCACATGAAAGACATCATCACCCAGGAGTTTCAACATTATTTTCCATACTACGGCAGGAGTACTGGATCATTGGCTGCAGAAACCTACTTCGCAAGATTACCCACCGTTGCAAAGAATGTTTTAGGCAGAAAAAACTGACAACAACTCAAATAATGGGTAATCTTCCAGCTGAAAGGATTAAACCCAGCAGGCCTTTCACACATTGTGGATGTGACTACGCGGGGCCTATTTCAATCAAAACCAAAATCGGCAAAAAAGTACACGTAACCAAAGGCTACATATCACTTTTTGTATGCCTGTCAACCAAGGCCATACATTTCGAGTTGGTTAGTGATTTATCGACAGAAGCATTTATAGCAGCTCTTCGCCGATTCGTATCCCGTCGTGGTAAACCATCACACATGTACTCCGATAATGGTACCAATTTTCGTGGAGCTACTAGAGAGCTAACAGAAATGCATCAACACACCTTGTCAGAACAACATAACTCCATAGTTGCAGAATCACTTGCTCGCGATGGTATTACATGGCACTTCATCCCTCCCTCTGCACCGCACTTTGGTGGCTTATGGGAGGCGGGCGTTAAATCGGTGAAGCAACACCTACGTCGTGTGATAGGTTCTGACATTCTTAATTTTGAAGAATTTTACACATTATTAACCCAGATTGAATCACTTCTAAATTCTCGTCCTTTATGTCAAATTTCTGATAATGATTTAGACGCACTTACTCCAGATCATTTCATTTTAGGTGAGTCCTATTCGGCTGTTCCGGAACCATCACTGGAAGAAGTTCCACACAATCGACTTTCCTCTTGGCAGTCCTTACAAAGAAAGGTACCGGGATATTGGAAACGTTGGAGCATGGAGTATTTGACATCATTACAACAACGCCCACGTTGGACAAAAACCCGGACAAATCTGAAGTTGAATGACTTGGTAGTCATCAAGGATTCTAATATCCCACCTGGAAAATGGTCTTTGGGGCGCATCATAGATGTTCATCCAGGCAAAGATGGTCATGTGAGAGTCGTCACTCTAAGAACATCTACAGGCAATTTTGTACGGCCCATACACAAACTGGCTTTGCTTCCTATGAGCTGAAACTATGTTCCAGGGGTGGCGGAATGTTTAAGAATATTCAATCTTAATTTGTATTAAACTAATTCACTTAATTTTTTTCAATTAATATTATTTATAAAAGTTTAAATTGACCAAACTTTCATATAATACTCTAAAATCTTTGAATTCAATTAAATTCCACTCAATTATCTTAATCAATTATTATATAATTTTACACTCATTATGTAAAGTCATTTTATATTGTATAACAGTTGAGGTATGAGCTTCTCTCATGCCCAAGCTCTCGGTCACTTGGATTACGACCTGCAACCAGATAAGTACCATAAAATAAAATTGTATAATCTACATATTGTTTAAATTGGTTTGTTGGTTTTTTTATTTGGCTGCCCTTTCGTAAAGTGCTGGTCCTTCGTCGTTTGGGTTTTGTATTTTTCCTAAACATTTTTCTGGTCCTTCGAGCCGGATTTTATCAGGAACATTAATATGGAAATATTAATTGATTGAAGGAAAATTTGTGGCTGAGAATTACGGACATCGCGTGATCTCATCAAAATATAATTTCTCTATAGGGATTAACGGACATCGTGTTATCCCATATACTCGTATGATTAGAAATTTGACTAACGGACTTCGCGTTAATCTATTGAACATTAACTTTTATTTTTTATCGTGATTTGGCATTTCGTATGAATAAGATAAAATCGTTGAACAATTGCTGAAGTGTTAAAGCGGGGATAGATTGTGTATATATGTATCATTTGCTTGAATTCAGATTTTAATCAAACTCAACATAAATTAATCGGAATTTTAAAGGTGACTCGTTCCAACCAATTGTGTGAATATTTCGATACATACATATATACAGATCTAACGCGCGTATTTGGTTCCTTAATACAATCTATGAAAATGTCGTCCAAAGCAAAGTTATCTAAATTACGGGCAATTCGTTCAAATTTAACGAGTTCTCTTGCAAAGGTAGCTAGTTTTACTGAAAAATTAGAGATTGCCACGGTAGAAGCAATCGAAATTCGGTTAGCTAAGATTGATCAATTGTGGGAAAAGTTTTATGCAACGCAGGAAGAATTATACGAATTAGTCGAGGATGAGGGTTATGTTGATCCTGAACCGGAGTTCGAAGAGTTTGAGTCAAGGCATATACTGGTCAAATCGGTTTTACTTTCGGCCTTGCGAGAAAGAAAAAAATATGAAATTGAAGTTAGCCAGCAAAGGGCGGTTAATGCTGCATTTGAAGAAAACGCCGGGTTAGCTAGAGAGACAGATTCGACCTTACAGCAGCCTCAGGTCAGCATACCTAACGTTTTTCAATATAACGATTCGCTTCCAAATCTACATATTGAACCATTTTGCGGAGATTATCAAAAGTGGCCGACCTTTCGTGACATGTTTGATAGCATGGTTCACAGTAAAACAAATATTTCTCCAGTTCGGAAGTTCCACCTTCTTCGTTCATCTTTGCGCGATAAGCCTTTAGACATGCTTAATCACATTCCTATTTGTGATGCAACTTATGTACAGGCGTGGGAAAGGTTAGTCAAGCGGTATGACAGACCTCGTTTCATTGTCAATACTCTTTTAGAAACATTCATGCAACTTCCTTCGATTCAAAATACAAACGTTAAGATTCTGCGCAAAATATCAGACTGTGCAGATGAGGTTTTGAGGGGTCTGGATTCGTTTAACTTTACTAAAAGGGATCCATGGATGATTTACATTCTAACTGGAAAACTAGATGCAGAAACCAGGCAAGCATGGTCGAATGAAAGCGTTGACTCGGAGGATCCTACGATTAACGAGTTTTTAGCATTTTTGGAGCGCCGTTGCGAAGCTCTCGAGTCGTGTAGAGGCTATATTCGAGAACCTATCCAAAGAAAGTCTACGTCCTTGAAGAGTATGCATGTCTCATCTTCTGGTCAGTGTCCTAAATGTAGTTCTTCGCATAACCTTTCGCAGTGTTCGGATTTCTTAGCTATGGATATCCAGTCAAGGAGAGAATTTGTTAAAAATAGAAAGGTTTGCTTTAATTGTCTACAAGAAAACCATAATTCATTTCGTTGCAAGTCAAAGTCACGGTGTAAAACATGTAATTCGCGACATAACACTCTAGTGCACCGTGATAACGTTGTGCCCAGTTCTTCGTCAAATTCAGACAATCATTCTGGAACACCATCATCAATTTCGAAAAACTTCGTTACAAATCATTCAGTTAATGTGACTGGGTTTATACCGCAGACATTATTACCTACGGCTGTTGGCAAAGTCTTAGACAGGAACGGGAAGTATCAGCTTGTTAGAATTTTGATTGATTCAGGGTCACAAGTTTCATTCGTCACTGAGTCTTGTGTTCAGAGACTTGGGCTAAGAAGGACAAATGCTCGCATTCCTATATGTGGGATCGGTTCAACCTGCGCAGGGAGATCTAGGGGTCGAGTTTCAATAGTCATCATTTCTTGTCATAGCACTTCCAGTATCTCATTAGACACCTTCATTCTTGGGAATGTGACGTCAGCGCTGCCAACCATTTCGTTTGATATCAAAGATTGGAATCATATCGCTAAGTTACAATTGGCGGATCCATCTTTTAATCAATCCAGTTCGGTGGACATATTACTTGGGGCAGATAAGGTTTGGGACATTCTTCAAGGCGATGTTGTAAAGGGAGTTAATGGACAGCCAGTAGCACAAAAAACTTTGTTTGGTTGGGTTTTAGCAGGTCAGTTATTACCTGAAGCTGACCATTCAATTAAGACTCATCACACGATTCTTGACATTGACTCTACGTTGCAAAAGTTTTGGTCTATTGAGGAAGTCGATCCGAAATCTATTATTTCAAAGGAAGACAAGGCAATAGAGGAGCATTTCACTAAAACTCATCGAAGAGATCGTTTTGGAAAATATATTGTGAATCTTCCTTTCAAGAATCCTCCGAATTTCTCTGAAACCATCGGTGGTGCCATTTCTCGTTTAAAGGCGATGGAAAGGAAATTCTCAAAAAATGATTCACTTCTTCGGTCTTACTCTTTGTTTATGGAGGAATATCTAACCTTAGGACATATGCGTAGAGTTCCATTTTCTGAAATTTCGAAGCCTAACGTGTTTTACTTGCCCCATCATGCGGTTCTTAAGCCAGACAGTGTCACAACGAAGTTGCGCGTAGTTTTTGACGGTTCCTTTAAGGATACAAATGGTGTTTCTCTAAATGAATCATTAATGATAGGCCCACCCATTCAACGTAACCTGTTCTCAGTGTGCTTAAGATTTCGTCGGCATACATTTGTCTTTACGGCAGACATTGTCAAAATGTTCCGTCAAATTTGGGTTGCAGATGAAGACACGGACTATCAAAGGATCGTTTGGCGGAAATCGAGCAGAGATCCAATTGAACACTTTCGTTTGGCAACTGTAACCTACGGAACTGCAAGTGCTCCTTATTTATCGGTTCGGGTCTTAGAACAATTAGCGTTGGATTATAAAAAAGAATGTCCAGTTGCTTCAGACATTCTTCTTAATGACTTTTACGTCGATGATGTCGTGACAGGTGGTGACTCGCTTCCTGAAGCAATTTTGAAAAAAAACTGTCTAATCGATCTGTTGTCCAAAGGTGGCTTAGAGCTTAGTAAGTGGCAAAGTAATTGTATAGAATTGCTTTCGGAAAATGACTCTGTACAAAATGAAAACGTTTCACTTCACAAAGACACGGATTGGGTTAAGGTTCTCGGTTTAAATTGGAATTCGAAGTTAGATTGCTTTTCCTTTCGTTTAAATCTAATACAAAACAATGAATTCCCTACAAAACGACAAATCTTAAGTGATGTTGCAAGGATTTTTGATCCCCTAGGGTTTCTTTCGCCGTCGGTTATTCAACTTAAAATTCTTCTGCAAGAGTTATGGCATCAAAAACTCGATTGGGATGATTGTCTACCAGATTCAATCGCTAAAAAATGGTGGAATTATCGTGAAGAACTTCCTTCAATAACTAAAATTAAGATTCCTCGAGCAATTGGAACAATTGACTCCCATTTTCAACTGCACGGGTTCTCAGATGCCTCATCATCCGCGTATTCCGCCGTAATCTATTCACGTCAAGTTTTTCCGAATGGAGACATTAAAACAAACATTGTTGCCGCGAAAACTAGAGTTGCTCCAATAAAACAATTAAGCATTCCACGTTTAGAATTGTGTGGAGCCTTATTGCTCACAAGATTGCTCGTGGCGGTTCAAAATTCATTAAAACTGACATTTTCGAACGTTTTCGCGTGGTGTGATTCGCAGGTTGTTCTTTCCTGGTTGTCTTCTCCTTCTCGTCGTTGGGACATTTTTGTTGGAAACAGAACTTCTGAAATTCTGAACACTATACCTCGAAACAGGTGGTTTCATGTGAGGTCGGAACAAAATCCTGCGGACTGTGCTTCGCGCGGTATAGCACCTTCGAATTTAGTGAATCACTCTATTTGGTGGAATGGTCCACACTGGCTTTCCAAAAGCGAGGATAATTGGCCTATTATTAACACCTTTGAGGAACATCCAGATTGTAAGCACGAGGAGAAAAAGATAATGCAAAAATCACTTCTGGTTGTAAATGATCATCAACATCATATTGAGTTCTTTTCGTCTCGTATTTCGTCGTGGTTTCGTCTTATACGCGTCGTAGCGTTTATGACTCGATATGTGTTGAAATGTATTATGAAGCGATCAAACGCGTATTCTTATCATCTTACTGCTTCCGAAATCTTCAGGGCTAAACGCGACATAATAAGATGGGTACAGAACGTTCACTTTGGGGAAGATATTGCATATTTTATAAAACATGGACATTTTGGAAAAAATTGCAAAATCATTAATCTTAATCCCTTTCTAGATGAGGACCAGATATTGCGAGTTGGTGGAAGACTGCAAGAATCCAATATTTCTTTTAACGCAAAGCATCCCATCATTATTCCAAAAGGCTACGAAGTAACTGAGTTGATTGCACGCGACGCACATGAAAGACATCATCACCCAGGAGTTTCAACATTATTTTCCATACTACGGCAGGAGTACTGGATCATTGGCTGCAGAAACCTACTTCGCAAGATTACCCACCGTTGCAAAGAATGTTTTAGGCAGAAAAAACTGACAACAACTCAAATAATGGGTAATCTTCCAGCTGAAAGGATTAAACCCAGCAGGCCTTTCACACATTGTGGATGTGACTACGCGGGGCCTATTTCAATCAAAACCAAAATCGGCAAAAAAGTACACGTAACCAAAGGCTACATATCACTTTTTGTATGCCTGTCAACCAAGGCCATACATTTCGAGTTGGTTAGTGATTTATCGACAGAAGCATTTATAGCAGCTCTTCGCCGATTCGTATCCCGTCGTGGTAAACCATCACACATGTACTCCGATAATGGTACCAATTTTCGTGGAGCTACTAGAGAGCTAACAGAAATGCATCAACACACCTTGTCAGAACAACATAACTCCATAGTTGCAGAATCACTTGCTCGCGATGGTATTACATGGCACTTCATCCCTCCCTCTGCACCGCACTTTGGTGGCTTATGGGAGGCGGGCGTTAAATCGGTGAAGCAACACCTACGTCGTGTGATAGGTTCTGACATTCTTAATTTTGAAGAATTTTACACATTATTAACCCAGATTGAATCACTTCTAAATTCTCGTCCTTTATGTCAAATTTCTGATAATGATTTAGACGCACTTACTCCAGATCATTTCATTTTAGGTGAGTCCTATTCGGCTGTTCCGGAACCATCACTGGAAGAAGTTCCACACAATCGACTTTCCTCTTGGCAGTCCTTACAAAGAAAGGTACCGGGATATTGGAAACGTTGGAGCATGGAGTATTTGACATCATTACAACAACGCCCACGTTGGACAAAAACCCGGACAAATCTGAAGTTGAATGACTTGGTAGTCATCAAGGATTCTAATATCCCACCTGGAAAATGGTCTTTGGGGCGCATCATAGATGTTCATCCAGGCAAAGATGGTCATGTGAGAGTCGTCACTCTAAGAACATCTACAGGCAATTTTGTACGGCCCATACACAAACTGGCTTTGCTTCCTATGAGCTGAAACTATGTTCCAGGGGTGGCGGAATGTTTAAGAATATTCAATCTTAATTTGTATTAAACTAATTCACTTAATTTTTTTCAATTAATATTATTTATAAAAGTTTAAATTGACCAAACTTTCATATAATACTCTAAAATCTTTGAATTCAATTAAATTCCACTCAATTATCTTAATCAATTATTATATAATTTTACACTCATTATGTAAAGTCATTTTATATTGTATAACAGTTGAGGTATGAACTTCTCTCATGCCCAAGCTCTCGGTCACTTGGATTACGACCTGCAACCAGATAAGTACCATAAAATAAAATTGTATAATCTACATATTGTTTAAATTGGTTTGTTGGTTTTTTTATTTGGCTGCCCTTTCGTAAAGTGCTGGTCCTTCGTCGTTTGGGTTTTGTATTTTTCCTAAACACCCGCTTTTACAGCTTATATTAATGAATAATTTCATTATTGATTGATTATCATCAATTCCTTTATACAAATCATAGCATACTGTAAGGATTGCACCCTCAGTTGATCTACCTGATCTGAATCCATAATTGATCATTATAAACAAAAGTTACTTTTTTACCTATGTTTTAGCGTCGTGTTTGCATTGATTTTTCCTTTTATATAACCAAACCAAGGTATTTCATTCAATTATCTTTTTTTAATTGCTCTACTATCAGAAATTGTTGAAACTAGATAACTAACTGGCGGACGGCGAATGAGCTCTGTTTGTAAATCTTTTTTTTAAAACTCTACTATGGAAAACAATATCCTAACCCAAATCCTTTTTATTCATTTCTATATCCCTTTTTTCTGGGAAGGAAATCCAATTTTACATTTACCAAAATATCAATCAATTAAATTTAATTCAATATTCAATGGAATACCCAAATCACAAAATGAATATCACATGCTTCCAGTTCTTCTCGGAAATGTAGTATTTTCGACAGAGATTATTTTTGGTTGAACGATGATCAAAAATTTGGTTATCCATTCAGTTGTTTGAATATTAAATACTTATGAGGAATCAAATGTCAGATCCATTGTCATACTTCGTTAATTAGACTTAGAATAACAGGAATTCCCTAACTGATTTTAGGTTTAAATTTTCCATCCTGTCATATTTCTGTATGCATATACAACACATTATGTATGTATGTAATGATAAAGTGATATGGGACTCGTTGACAGTCACCTTGAAAAGAAAATTACAACCCTTTCCACAAAATGATTCTTTATTGAAAAATAATCTTTTCTGAAAGACCAAAAAAGTCACGAATTTAAAATGTAACATTGTAACTATTGGAAAAGACGACCCAAAGCGGACAAAAGGGTGGTTAGATTTTAAGGCCCGATGTTGAATGTGAACCACACCTAAACGTACAATTTCTTTCTGCATTTCTTTTGACATTTCTCAATTTCAGACTAACTCAATTTGAACCATGGAAAGATACACAATCGAGCAACGCCTTAAAATTATTCAGGCTTATTATGAAAATGGGCGATCAAATCAAAATGCATATCGTGCACTTCGTGTTTTTTTGGTTAATTTAATACATAGTCCAAATGTACGTACAATCGGAAAAATTTTGAGCAAACCGGGTCTGAAGGAGATGTGAAAACACCACTGCATGCTCGTACAGCTCGTACTGCAGAAAATATTGCTGCTCTTAGCGATAGTGTGGCTGAAGAGCCGTCAACCTCAACTCGTCCAACAATTGCACCGCTCACGCTCGTCGTTGATGAACATTATGCATAAAGACTTGCAATTACACGCTTACAAGGTGCAATTGACTCAAGAACTAAATCCTCTTGACCATTTCAAGCGTCGTCAATGGTCAGAATGGTGGCAAGAAATGGCAACAGTGGATGATCAATTTTCGAAGAAAATCATCTTTAGTGATGACGCACATTTTCACCGCAGTGGATTCGTCTATAAGCAGAATTGCCGCATTTGGGCGAATGATAATCCAAGATTGATTGTCCAAAAACAAATGCACCCACAAAGAGTGCCTTTTTGGTGCGGTTTAGCAGTTACTGTGAATGGTGTTCGCTATCGTGAGATGATAACGAACTTTTCATGGCCCGAATTGGAAGATATGGATTTGGACGATATGTGGTTTCAACAGGACGGTGCCGCTTGCCACACAGCTAACGAAACAATGGCTCTTATGCGTGACAAATTCAATGGCCGTGTTATCTCACGTGGTGGCGATGTCAATTGGCCGCCAAGATCATGTCAGTTGACACCGTTGGACTTCTTTCTTTGAGGTTATTTGAAAGAAAACGAGTACATCGATAAACCAGCAACAATTCAAGAGCTAAAGGATGAGATAATTCGGCACATTAACGGCATAGAACCTCCATTATGCCTCAGCGTCATCGAAAATTTGGACCATTGGATGGGGGTGTACCGCCGAGGTCGCGGCGGCCATTTGGCCGATATTTTGTTCCATACATAATGAACCATACCAATATTATCATAATAAAAAGAAATGACAATAATTTTCTAAATAATTTGTGTTTTATTCAAAATCAACATCGGCCCTTAAAATTGCACCACCCTTTATTTACAAAATTGGTGGTTGGGAACGATTTGTTCAGGTTACTTTTTGCTGCGTAAATGTACTTTTTAGGTTACATCTTTGTCTTCTGTTTATACTTTTTCCATAGCTGAACGTACTGTAATTTACTTTACTTTATTTATACTATTATACGTCCTCAACTTATAAGCTCAACGAGCTTGAGTTGAGAGAGGTGGTGTATGTAGATCTGTAATCAGAT
The DNA here is from genome assembly GCA_963931855.1 of Philhelius festivus. Classification (NCBI taxonomy): domain Eukaryota; kingdom Metazoa; phylum Arthropoda; class Insecta; order Diptera; family Syrphidae; genus Philhelius; species Philhelius festivus. Next base: position 185,101,500 of record OZ007554.1, on the reverse strand, counting down.
AGGATTTCTCCAAAAATCTTCCGAATTTGGTGGACTGTTGACTTGTCTGCCCTATATACCACACTCATATGGTAGATCAGATCGTTGACAAGAGATTTTAAGCGATCACAGAGGATAGCCAGCTAGATTTTATAACGAACATTTAGGAGATTTATTCCTCTTTAATTGGCACAATCCACTTTCAGAGTCGGTTACGGCTCATTGGAATATACCTGCGATTTCACAATACCCCTCAAGAAAAAGTCTAGCAGTGCAAGTCGCAAGATCTCAGTGGGTAAAACCTTAATATCTTTCAATTTGGCCCAAATGAATTAGTATTGATTGATCTGCACAGATGAATTACGCCACCGGCCCGTGCCTGATATCATCATCATCATCGGCTCGATAAGCGGGTTCCGGTCCTGGCCTCTTTCAACAAGTCTCTCCACCTATCCCAGTCTCTAGTCGACGCGACGCCATCCAGTTGCGCACCTCAAGGCTTCGGGCGTCCTGGTCTACGCCATCTCTACAGCGCAAGCATGGTCTACCTATTGAAATCTGTAAGTTTCCAGAAACAACCTTAAGTAGATACACGACCATTTCAATAAGAATAGAAAAACAGAATAATAATTTATTAAAAACATTTGATAACAATTGATAAGAATATCAATATGAAACATTATAGCAAAGTATAAACAAAGTGTTTTATACTCTTACATTCAATTTCAACACTGCCACTGAATGTAAAATTCAATTAAATTTAAGTCCTATTGCTTTGGCACACAAATTGTGCTTCTTGAAATCTAAAGGTTTTGTAAGAAAATCTGCATTCATATCTGCTGTACTTATATATTTCAAATTGATTAATCCTTCATCAATTTTGTCACGAACAAAATGGTGTCGAACATCGATGTGCTTTGTTCGAGGATGGTACGCGTTTGTTAATGCAAGACTTATTGCACCTTTGTTGTCGCAGTGAATAGTTGTGAATTTTGGTGAACTTGGAATAAGCTCTAACTGCAATCCTTTAAGCCATAAAGCTTCTTGAGTGGCTGAGGAAACGGCCATGTATTCAGCTTCGGTTGATGAGAGAGCAACAGTGGGCTGTTTTTTAGTATTCCAGGATATTGCTCCTCCACAAGATTCAAAGATGTAACCTGTAACTGATCTTCTGTCATCGCCATCGTTTGCCCAGTCTGCGTCACAGTAGCCAATCAACATATTGTTTTTGCTTTTTGAGAATTCCAATTTAGCATCTGATGTCCCCTTCAAATATCGCAGAATACGTTTAACTGCTGTCCAATGAGCTTTTCCATAGCAGTTATTAAATCTTGACACATTGCTTACAGCAAAGCTAACATCTGGCCGAGAAACCTGTGCAGCAAACATAATGCTGCCAACTGCTTCCTGATATGGAATTTGCATCATTTCGTTTTTCTCTTCTTCTGTTTGAGGACACATTAGTTTAGTCAACTTTTGATTAGAATCCATGGGTGTACTGGCAGGATTACATTCAGTCATATTGAAACGCGTTAATATGTCGTTGATGTATTGTTTTTGATCAATGGTAATTGTGCCTTTTGAACGATCACGTTGAATTTGTATGCCGAGAACAAATCTTGCTTCTCCCATGTCTTTCATTTTGAAATTACTGTTAAGATATATTTTAAGTTTATTTTTAACATCAATATTTTTAGTAAAAATTAAAAGATCATCTACATAAACTGCTATAATTATGTAATTCGAATCTTCACCAGAAAAATAAACACATGGATCTATTTTAGATTTCTTAAGACCATAATTTATCAAAGCTGCATCGAGTTTTTGGTTCCAACACCGACTGGCCTGCTTCAATCCATACAGCGACTTCTTCAAATTAATAACATACTTTGCCAGTGTTATCGGAGAAACCTTCTGGTTGAAGCATATAAATATTATCATAAAGATCTCCTTGAAGAAATGCAGTAACTGCATCCATCTGATCAATGTCAAGGTCTAATTGGGCAGCTAGAGAAAATAAAAGTCGAATAGTGCTATATCTGACTACTGGGGAGAAAATTTCCTCATAATCAATCCCCTTTCTTTGAGCGCAACCCTTCACAACCAAGCGGGCTTTATACCTTGAAATCTTACCTTCGCTATCTCGTTTTGTTTTAAACACCCATTTGCAGTTGATAGCTCTTTTGTCGACAGGCAAATCTACCAGATTCCAGGTACTATTTTCTCTCAAAGAGTCGAACTCTTCTTTCATAGCTTGTCGCCACAATTCGGAATCAGCTCTTTCTAGAGCTTCTTTAACAGTCAAAGGATCATGTAACTCACCTGTTGTCACTGAGTACATATATCTTACTATTGGCTTTGGAGTACGTTGACTTTTCCTGGGAATTTGCTTTGAAATTTCTTTTTCATCTGACATTGACTGCGGAATGTTGACATCTTCACTTGATTCACTAGTCAAATAATCATCTTCTTCATTTGTGTCTGAATGCGGAATAACCTCTTCTCTTGATTGGTTTGTCGAATTGTCATCTGAATTGTCATCTTCCCCCACTGAATCATCATAGTCGACCGGAAATTCAGGAAAATAAAACAAATTATAATTTTCAATTACCTTCTCGGAATGTATTTGTTCATTTTCGAAAAATATAACGTCTCTGCTGATGATGATTCTCTTCTTTGTTGGATGATACAAACGGAAAGTGTGGGAATCTTCACAATATCCAACAAAAATGCAAGCTTCAGATTTCGGATCCAACTTTTTGCGCCGCTCTTTTGGAATATGAACCATTGCTTTGCATCCAAATGCACGCAAGTGACTCATATCGGGTTTTTTTCTTGACCACGCCTCTTCAGGAACCATTTGAAGCGATGAGCTACATGGTGATCGGTTTATTATATGAACTGCCGTTGAAACCGCTTCAGCCCAAAAGCTTTTTGGCAAATTCGCATCTAATAACATACACCTGGCTTTCTCGATTATAGTCCGGTTCATACGCTCTACCAATCCGTTGTGCTCTGGTGTATACGGTGCTGATGTACGATGATATATTCCACTTTTTCGTAATAATGCTTGAAACGTTTTATTGCAGTATTCGGAACCGTTATCAGTGTGTAAGACCTTTATTAGTTTACTGCATTGATTTTCTACAAGTGCCTTGAATTCTGCAAAACGAGCCACTGTTTCATTTTTTGATTGTAGAAAATAAACAAACGTTTTTCTTGTGAAGTCATCAACGAACACCAGAATATATCTAGCGCCTCCCATACTCCTTTCATTCATTGGACCACACAAATCCGAATGGATTACCTCTAGTACTTCAGTTGCTCTTGGTCCTGTGTGATTAAATGGAAATCGGCATTGCTTGCCTTTGAAACAAACTTCACATTTCCAATTATCCAGCATAGGGAATTTTTGGTTTCGTCCAAAACGATCGCTCAGCATACGTACACTTGCCATGTTAAGATGTCCCAATCTTCTGTGCCACAGGTTGTAGTCTGATTCCAATTTGTTTGTAACAAAACATCGAGCTTGTTGAAATCTGTCCAACTTGAAAAGTTCTCCATCAAGAGAAGCTGTAGCAACAAGATGTTTTTCAGAATTATAAATTCTACACCCTTTGGAATCGAAAACAACTTTGTTATTTTTGCTAACAATTTGACTAACTGACAGAAGATTTGCACATAGCTCTGGTATACACAAAACATTCTCGACTTTTACCTTTTCATTTTGAGCAGCAATTGGCAAATAAACATTACCAATACTCTGTACAGCTAAACGCATGTTGTTAGCCACCACAACTTCACTTTTAGCAGGTTGACTAACATCTGTTAATATGTTTGGATCTGAACACATATGAGCGGATGCTCCAGAGTCTATGTACCATTCACCAGGTTGCACTGTGGAGACAGCAAAAGATGTGTACAAAACGTTAGAATTACCTTGAACTCTCTTCTTGCTCTGCTGCTTTGATGGACAGTCTCGTGCATAGTGCCCATGATTGTTGCACTGAAAAGATCTAGGTCCTGCATTGCCAACATTTCCCTTACCACTTGTTAAGCTTTTGTGATTGTAATTCTTCTTTTTAACTTGTTTTCTTGGTCCGCTTTGTCCATAAAAAGTAACCGTATCAGCAACATCTTCTCCTTTCACATCTTGAAGGATCTTGGTCTTTATTACATCACCAGTGATAGGTACGCCGGAACTCTCTATGCCCATGATCATAGGTTTATATTCATCGGATAAACCTGCGAGCAAAATTGTTCCAACCCATTCCTCACTCACTTTTAAACCAACGCCGTTAAGTTTATGAGCTGTAGTGATTACGGAGTTCACATAGTCTTCCACAGATGAAGAATTTTCCAGTCTTGTCGTAATTAGTTTCTTCAGCAGTCCTACTCTGCGCGTTAGACCATCGTCCTGGAAAGCCTTCTGCAAATTATCCCATGCTTGCTTCGCCGTTGTAGTTGATTGTATGTGAACGTAATTCACAGGATCAACTAGCAAAATAATTTTTGCTCTAGCCTTGGCCACCTTCTTTAAGTCCTTTTCTCCTTCAGATTCAACGCATGACCACAAATCTTCCAGCTCCAAATAAGCTTGAACAGCAAACTTCCATGAGTCGTAATTCTCACGACCTTTAAGTTTTTCTATTGAAGGAAGTCCTGTGTGAGCCATTTTGAATTCAGTTGTGAAGACAAAACCGTTTTTATTTGAAAATAAAAATTTCTTCTAAAATTTTTTTTTTTTTTTAATATTCTTTTCTTTATTTCTTCGTTAAGGCCTTATTGCGTCTTTCTGGGCCCATAACCTATTGAAATCTGTAAGTTTCCAGAAACAACCTTAAGTAGATACACGACCATTTCAATAAGAATAGAAAAACAGAATAATAATTTATTAAAAACATTTGATAACAATTGATAAGAATATCAATATGAAACATTATAGCAAAGTATAAACAAAGTGTTTTATACTCTTACATTCAATTTCAACACTACCACGCTGTCGCCTATCATAGAATGTACCACAAAGAACTTTCCGATCACGTTCCTCTTCGCTCATGCGAGCTAGGTGCCCTGCCCACCGGAGTCTACCGAGCTTAATTTTTGTCACGATATCTGCTTCTAGGTAGATTGCGTACAGTTCATGATTGTACCGTCTCCGGAATCGTCCTTCCTCTCATATGGGGATAACAATTCTCCTTAAAACTTTTCTCTCGAACGCAGCTAAGAGGTCGGAGTGCCTTTTGCTAAGCAACCAAGTCTCGAATCCATATATGAGTACTGGCAGGCCCATGGTCCTGTACAGCAGCAGCTTTGAAGTTATGGTGAGATTTCTGAATTTGAAGAGCTTTAACCTCATATACCGCATATTTTTCATTTATCCAATAATACAGCTCGTAGCTTAATATGGCTTTTCGGAAAAAATTGGGGTCCTCTTCAAAATGCTTCAAAGTAACCGAACAAACAAAGTTGTCTTTTTTTATAATTTTTGAGTTGAAAAATTCACCAAATTCTAGTTTGTGAAAGACTAAGTTCTTGTGCAGGTATCACTTGTGCAGGAATCACTCGCTTGGGGTTCTACTTGATACTTTCACGTACATCACAGATGTTATAGGGCGATCTTGCACTCTGTTAACATACAGAAGTTAATAACTGATTGCCTACCGAATGGGTCGTCTGGAATTTTGCCACCAAACGTTGGATAATTAATTTTAAAGGTTCATTGCATCTGCTGTTAAATGTGCCCAACTCTTACATCAATGAACACTAATTTTGATCGTAAACTTTTATGACTTGGACATGCTGCTGAATTGTGTTGCTTGGCATGGTGATTTGACATTGATGACTGAATAACAAACAACAGTCTTTACAGACGCCACCAAAACAACATGGTCGCTCTGTCAAAATTTATCCATCGTTATTGAAAAACCCTTATCAATTATCATATTTCCACTCTCATTTCGACAGGCTTCTGTCCTGGCCTTTTAGCCTTAGGTAGACCGTTTCAAGTATCCGCAAATTTGTGGGGGCATTTCTGATAGCTTTTTGACAGTGTTTCAATTGATCCTCGGCTCTTGATGCTACTGGTTACGGAATTGTTAAGAAATTAAGAGTGACGTGGTCAGCAATAGTTTAAGTGGTGCCTTCTTATCTAAGCGAACTGATGAAAAACTACTAAAAGAACGCTAAGAACTACTTCCATGAACGGCAATACCGATATTATGTTTTTACACCAACTCCTGGTTGGTCCCATTGATTCTTTGAGGCGAATTTCATTTTGTTGTAAGATTTGACTATTCTCGGAACTCTGACATATTCTAACTTGGCTAAAATCATATAAATTATGGTTTAAATGAGTCACTGAACCGTACGAAATATGAAATCCTGAAACACGAAATTTCACATCACTTTTTTGCATAATTGTTACTGCATTTCACCAATAACAGCTTAGAAGATCATAAAATGTGAAATGGAGTTATAGCTATTTCACGGGATCAACACGATGATGTGGCTTCGTTAGCTAATGGCTCGCTTGGCTTGGTTCGACCCCCAGTTGACGGTATGAGGTTTTCGTGGAAACACTATGACACCCTAGCCTATAATCTTGGTGGTAGCACACTCAAACTATTCAATTATTTTCTATGTTAATTGAGTAAATTGGTGTATGCTCCGCAGCTTGTGCTACCTTTGTATGGTTTCCATTCAGAACACCCTCTAATCAGTGACTATTTCGTATATACTATACTTGGCTAAGCTGAAATTGTTGACAAGCCACCGAGCCACTGTCACACAATACAAATTTCGATTGGCAGCAATTCATACTAAAAATGCCAAGAGAGCATCAATATCGTGGTAATTAAATGTTGTGCAAATAATTCCAATTAAGGCAAAAATATTATAAACTCTTACGAGAGACCTGGCAACGCCAATTCCAATATTCTAATTATATCCATTCTTGAACGAAACATATTGAAAATCATATAAGATCAAACTGAACAAAACGACGACAAGAGCAGGATGATGTGTCCTTGCACTTCGAAGAGGGGTAAAGGCTACAAAAGTGTGTGTGTTTCTGTGTGTGGATGAAAGGATTTCATGTGCGGTGGGTTCGATAGCTTCGGTAAGCTGAGCGCTGGCTTTGAATATTGGATAGGTATTCGATGTTTCAACAATGAGAAAAGTTTCCAATTCAATTTGGAAAGATAGAACAAAAAATTTTCTTTGCTAATTGGAGGGATCTGGGGATTAAAGTAGAAAGTTGAAGCAAATCAATAGAAGCAAGACAAAAAACAAAAACAAACCAAAGGAAGTGTACATAGATACATAGCTATTCTGCATAAATATTTTAACGACTACTGTATATACTACCCGAAGTAGGGAATTACGTGATTTGAGTCGATAACAACAAACTGTACTATAAATCCAGTTGAATAACCAAATTCATTTTTGAAATCTACTAACAAGAATTGTATTTTAAGTTTGTCAGAGGTCCTTAGTACAAAATTCGCTTATAGTCTGATAGTTAATTACATATTGCCCAAACATTTTATACAGCCTAGTGTTAAAGTTTAACTAATTGTAATATCGATAACTTAACAATTTGCTGACTTTAAAGCGGCTTACTAACTTTTTCTTCATTTTTTAACATTTTCTAACAAGCATCACGATAACGCTATAATTTATTAATTTGTTAGTCCCTAAAAGCATCACAGTTCCTACAAATAAACTGAGTAATGAAGCATACGAAGTGAGCAAGAAACTAAAAAAATAAAATAGGTATTTGATGATTTAAACTTTCATAAAATACCTATAAGAGATAGCATGATGCTGAATTTGATTCAACTTTTCAAAATATTCTATGTAGCCTAGATTTAAATTCGTACTATGCTGATTTTAATTTTCAACGGTTATGCTGATTACTAACGGCCATAAGTTTTCTTGAATATTTTTTTTAATCGTTTCAAATAAGATGGCGTCACCGGGTGCAATAGTGCAAAATATGCAATTTTTCACGGCAAAATTCTAAATCCTCTGGACATTACCATTGGTAAGTAGATGACCGCATGACTGCAACTGCAACGCAACTGCAACTTCAACTTCAACTTCAACTGCAACTGCAACTGCAACTGCAACTGCAACTGCAACTGCAACTGCAACTGCAACTGCAACTGCAACTGCAACTGGAACTGCAACTGCAACTGCAACTGCAACTGCAACTGCAACTGCAACTGCAACTGCAACTGCAACTTCAACTGCAACTGCAACTGCAACTGCAACTGCAACTGCAACTGCAACTGCAACTGCAACTGCAACTGCAACTGCAACTGCAACTGCAACTGCAACTGCAACTGCAACTGCAACTGCAACTGCAACTGCAACTGCAAGTGCAAGTGCAACTGCAACTGCAACTGCAACTGCAACTGCAACTGCAACTGCAACTGCAACTGCAACTGCAACTGCAACTGCAACTGCAACTGCAACTGCAACTGCAACTACTGCAACTGTAACTGCAACTGCAACTGTACTCATCTATGATAGAAATCAAGTGATACAAAGAAAGTTTCCACATTCTGTACTTATCAGCTTGCTACATCTGTCCACTCTTTAAACAAATCTGATCTCAAAGTCCTTTAGTGCCTTGGAATTGAGTTCCACAGTCGAATGACGTTACTCAAAAACTGTCACTCTGAAGACACAAGAATAACGAGGATGAATGAGTTGCTGAGATCTGCCAGATGAACCCGTCAAAAAACATGCTGTTTTGGGATAACATTGAACAGTGTATGATCTCAAAAGCACATGACTTGATCAAGGCACATTTGATTTACATATTTGCGCTAAGAAAACTGACACATGATCAAATCTTTGAAGTCTAAATATGTATATAACTCGTGGTTTTAATGAAAGCGACATCAGGCCTTCTCCTGCTTACAAAGTCACATTTGCAAAATATTTCGCATCCGTATGTGAGCTGTGGTAATACCAACGTTTTAACCAAGAGCATACGTGTTTAAAGAGGGGTTTAAAACTGGGAGGGCTATAATCTAAGAAGTACTCCATATACTTTGCTAACGACAGAATTTTAGTGTAAATCCCAAGACATTGTACGATTAAATAACGTACCAAGATTTCTTGCATTTGAAACATAAGAAATGTGTGAGTTGTTCAAATGTAAGCTGGGAAAATAATCCAGCTTCAAGGCTGTTCTACTTATGGCAATACATTTGGATTTAAGGGGATTGAGGAACAGGCCATTGCATTTAGAACAGTGAGAAATTTTTTCTAGGTCCCGAATGATTGTATATACGCAATTTTTAATAAGTCAACTAAGGACAACTTTTATATGATAATGATTGCACACCGTCAGCATACATTTGAAAAGTAGAGGAATTAAGATGGAACCCTGAGGGACTCCTCTAGTGGTCGAAAGGAAACTTAAACTAATATAACATACCAACAGAAACTGCTTGTTTCCTATCCCGGAGGATAGATGAGAAAATAAGAAACAATACAATGAAGACAGTTGTTAATAAAGATTAGCATGGTCAACCATGTGGAATGCTTTTCAAAAGTCAAAGAGTAAAAGGAACGCGACACGATTTTCATTTAACGCGATTCTGATATATTGAACAATGCTAATAATGGCGGTGTAGTACAACTTAGCTTTTGACTTAACCCCGACTGCTTAAGATGAAAAAATGTTTTGTGCTTTAAGATGGGCTTTAGGTTCTTTTTGCATAACCCTTTCGAAAAATGTTTACAAGAAATGCAGCACAGAAACAGGTTGGAATTCATTTCCACTTGGTGTTAAAGGTGTGCGTGATGTTAGGCAAAATAACAGATAAAAGTAAATTGATGAATATAGGTTGAATTCCATGAATCCCTTAAGCGTTTGACTTAACAGAAAAATGCTTTCCACTACCTCTCTGCGTTTCACACAATTCAAATCAAATTGAACTTCAGAAGAATACCCTTGAAAAGGCCCAAACGGTAACACAGGTAGGTAAATAGAAATGGCGACCACTGGCAGTCTAGTCCTGTTGGCCAATTACCACTGAAGTAAGCCATTTTGATACCATAACTCTTAAGAACCCGTGGATCGAATTGATATCGGAAATTGTGGATATTCTAACCGAGCTATTCAGTTTGGATAAAGTTTAAAAACCTGAATAGGTTTTGATGTCTCTTATTGTGTGTTTGCTTTTGCACAAAAATCTTGAACTTGGATCACAACTTAGCCGGGCCACCACACTCAACTGACACCATCTACGTTTTGCCAAGCCAGGGAACTCTTTGACTGGTGCTGAAATCAGTAACGTAACGGAGTCATGATTTAACAAATCAAAATTAATGTTCGTTTCACAGTCCGTTTTTCTTTCCCTAAGCCTAACACCTTCAAAGCTTTTCTATATTTGACAACAATTTATAGAAGGACTAAGTTTCGTATTGTACAACTAAATCCTTTAGATATAAATCGTAGAAGTTACTCAGCGGTTTCATATTTCTTACTACCCAAACTTGAGCTGCAAACAGCAATGTTTCGTGATATGGGCCTCTTAATATTTTTATTCGTCATCCGCAAAATGAAGAGCTTAATTAATGTTCCAGCATATTTAACTTCTCCCGGAAAACAATCGATGATATCTTCGATAAATAGCATAAATACGGGCTTAGCATACAAACTTGCCGTACACCAGTTTTTGTGTCGAACCATTGTGAAATATTTTTTCTGTGGTTCCGTAAAACACGTCCGAATGATATTTCCATTCCAAACATCTTGTACATCAATGCATTTCTGTCTATCGTATCATAAGGCTGACTTAAAATCGACGAAAAAATAATCCGCTATACTTCGGAGAATGAAGATGTTATCTATGGTTCAATATCATTGTCTGAATCCAGCTTAGAATTCCTGTCATTTTTTAAAAAGAAATCGTCATCCTTAATTTACTTTCAGTTGATAAATATGAGCTACCTAGATGAAGTTACTAAATCATTTTAAACTGCTTCCATTTTCTACTGGAAATAATTTCCTTCGTGTTTTGGATATATTTTTCATAACTGAAATAAATTAAACAAACCCAAAACCACATTTGCAAACTGACAACTGAGAACTACTTTGGTATTAGTACAATCAGATGTTGATAAGCCGAAAAATTTAGGTTTCCAAAATTGATTTTAAATCGAAAAATAAATACATATTTGTCCAATGGAATTCAAGAACTGCCAAAATCGATATTTTGACAGATCTAAATCGAAAAAAAGATTAAATTATTTTTCCAATGGAAAGCCACATAGTGGAAACGTAGCATTATTTATAGCAAATTACCTTGATTACTCGTAGTTTTGTATTTTTCCGGCAATTATCTATCAAACTTCTTATCCTTTTAGTGTAATGTGTGTACAATTATATAATATGGAGGGCTCGTTTCTATTCCAAATGCGTGACTATCATAGAGGGCGCTACTCAAATTTGTGTAAGACAAAGTTATTGCCGATTGCTTCATATCACATGTGACGGAGAACTATATGTGAGGAGAAGGTAAGCACAAATCGGAGGATACGGCTGTATCCTTAACTTACAGAAAGTGAGACAGCGACCCCTATCACAACTTCAAGTACTACAATGCATTAGGGATAGGAACGAGCCCTCCATTATTATATATACTCAAAGGTACAATTCTTCATTCCATTCACCTGCAATGACACCACCAAATACATCGATTAAAATTTCATTTCCTCTCACTAGTCGATTATAATTTCTTTTGAAATCCAATAAGTATTAATAATATAATATTTTAAAGTGATTTCCAAAACTCTATTTATCAACTTCAAGCCTTAACTTTTGTAATCAAAATAAATCCTCATGCTACGCGGTTAGTTGCGTTCAATTTTTTGACAAAATTAATCGAATGCCACATAAACCAATCAATGCTTGTTTACAACTTCCACACACGAAGCGCTGTCATAAATGTGGCATTGGTGTCTCTTATTGATGAAATTATTATGTCTGTGGCCGATTGATTAAATTTATGGATAAAACCGAGTGCGCCAAAGTATGACCGCCAGCAACCCAACACTCTGAGTTTTTGCCCACATTATAATGTTTTTTTTTTTTATAACCGAAGCCAAACAAAAAGAGATCATCCATTTTCACGAAATTGAATTTTATTTGTTTGTAATCAGGATGTGTGCTGACATGTGTAATGTTTGTATGTATGTACACGTCGTCGTCAGTCGACGGTCGTACAGGGTAAATAATACATATACATTTTTATATGAACCTCAGGAAAGGACGAATAAATTCCAGGACTTGGTCTTATGAAATAACTTCTAATAATTTGTGAAGCCGGTAAATCAACACATGTGCCAGCGCCATAAATTAATTAAAAATGCAATAAATAAGTTCGTTTACATTTATGGGCAACCTAAAATAATGACAAAAAATTCCGGAACTAATTTGTCAGCCCCTTTGTCTACTGAACCAAATTTAAGAATGGTAGATATGTACCTACATATATTGAATTTGAAACTGGTGCGAACGACCTCATTTCAAAAAGGTAGACACAGCTTTGTTGTGTGTTATTACGATTGTGAACACAACGACCAGGATGGACGGAGGTTCCAAGGCAAAAAGGCTCAAAGTATCCGGTTGAAGCACCTTCTTTCAAAAAAATCATACATTTTAAATGAATATTGCTTTTTAAATTTAACTGGGAAAAATTTCGAATACTCTCTTAGCTGGAGCATTGTTGTCCATTCGCTCAATATGGACGACCCAATCGAGGCGTGCGTCGTGTTTTGGCTTTCTGGACTTCTTGGTACAGCTGAAAGAGTTCGCGGTTATATCTTGTCCTCCATTCGCACACAGGACCAAATATCGAAGAATTTTTCTGTCAAAAGAGCCCAAAATCATCTCTCCCTTTCTGCTTATAGTCTAGCACTAGGCGCCGTTAAACAGGACTCATAGTCAGTGGCGAGGCGTCAAATTGTTCAAGTCGTGCATGAACGACTAGCTTACAGGTGAATTTATTTTAATTTCTATCTAATTAACCCACACCTCATACTCATACGGTTCGTTCATTCCTTATAGTTATATCTAATGTATACGTACATATTTTCCATTTTCCAACTCGTGCATTCCTTCTGTGAACTACCCAAATGAAACAAAACGAACTAGCTACCTGCTACTGTTTTGTTTTCACTCAACCGATCAGTATCTACCCAAGTCGTTCATACGATTTGGCAACGAAATGAACCCATAGAAAGCATACAAGAAAAAAAAAACTATTCGCTCGTTGTAGGGAGCATTTCGTTCAAATCTGTTTTGAACGAGTAGAGCTTTTTTTTTTTAATATATGTATAGAATGATGGAAATGAGGAAAACGGCTAGCTAGGGCGTAGGTAAGTACATAGTTTATTTATTTATTTAGGTACATATTCTAATATTTAATTTTTTTATTTTTTCGAATATGAGAAATGAGCCGCGCGTCGTTCATAGGGACGGTTTCGTTCAAATCAGTTTTGAACGAGGAAAGCTTTTTTTACTGTGGAATGAAGGAAATGAGGAAAACGGCTAGCTGGTACTTAATCAACACATACCTACCTATTTATTATTGACATAAAAATAAAAACATTATAATGTACCTTTATATAAAAAAAAGACTTGTTTGACTTCTTGGCATTGCAAATAAGAATTTTGAAACTGAACGACTACATTTTTTAGGCACGCGTCGCCGCTGCTCATAGTATTTATAAGGCTTTTGTAGACCGTGCACTTCGTCTTACGAGTGGGGAGTTTTGAACCCATTTGTTTTGCCAAAAAGTAGCAGCTGTTTCCTAGAGTATTTCTTAGTCGGATCTCCACTAAGTTAAATTAACTCCGAAGTAGATGAACTTCTAATCTGAACTCCTCGCGGTAAACATCGGTCGCCTGGTACTTCAATTGGAGATTGGGTCACACAACCCCAATGAAAGGTTGTTTGGGTTAGCAAACGAGAGAGGGTTGAGCTGTTCCCACTAAGGCATCTGGAGGAATTCCCCAGATGGAATCAACGGTGCCGTCTACAGTTCCAGTTAGGCTGAACTACTTAGTGAATACCTTATATGGTCTACTATGACATTTTCGTAGCTCAGGTCTATAAGTAGCGGTTTTTTCGGCTTTTCGTTTTTGGAGTCATACTAGGAACTAAGTCCTCTAGGTTTGGGGTTGTGCCGTCGCGTCGGGGTGATTTCCCAGCCACATAACATAATTTTTTAGTTGCGAAACAAAAACAGGCCTCTGATACGGACGGAATCACTGATGACGAAACATGCAAACGAAATAAGGACAACGAACTTCGGATCTGTATGTAGAATGTTAGGTCGTTTAATAGACCATGTGCGGCCAAACAATCAGCGGAAGCCTTAAACTGCTACAAAGCAGATATTACATCCGTCCAAGAGATGCGATGAGACGGACCGGGGAGACGAAAATTAAAAGACTGCGTTATCTACTACGGCGAGTGTTATCGAGGTAAAAAGTCTTGCGTTTAAACTGTGTGATAGATCGCCTCACGACAATCCGCATTAAGGCCAAATTCGCCAACATTAGCCTGATTTGCGCGCATGCCCTAACAGAGGAGAAAGATGAAGACATATGTATTCTTTAAGCTCCTGGACAAAACATACAAGCAGTCCCCTAGTTATGACATTAAAAAGCTAGGAAGAGGAGACATCTTTGTTGACACGATTGCAAGATTTAGCCTGCATGATTCCACCTCCGATAACGGATTCAGGCTGATTGACTTCGCTGTGGGGCAGGACGTTCTTGTAGCTAATATGGAGTTCAAACATATCGATATTCACAAAGGGACATAGCGATATCCTGATCCATCAACCGTGAACCAGATAAAACATATTGCGATCGACGGAAGGCACTTCTTCAGTATAGAGGATGTCCGCACGTTCCGAGGGATTAACATCGACTCGAACTACTACCTCTTTGTAACCAAGGTTCGGCTTCGAATATACCGACCCAAGCAAAAACAAGGAAGTACTGCGAGGAAGTTCGACGTTGGACGTTTACAATCGCAGAAGATCGCAAGATTCTTTTCCAATCGAGTTTTTAACAAATCTCTTAAGCAGTATCAAGTATTGAGAACAAGTGGCAACATTGCTAAGTAGCCATCGGAGATGCTGCTTCTGACGTGCTGGGTTTTAAACGACCACCACCACAACGAAACCCCTGATTTGACGATGAGTGCCGGCAATCACATGCAGCAAGACAAAAGGCATAGGTATAAAGCAGTGCTGCAAAGAAAGACTAAAGCTGCTCGCGAGCTCTACGAACAGAAGAGGAGAGAAGAACACCGACTTCTCTGAAAGAAAAAGAAGGAGTGCTCGATTGAGGAAATAGAGGGATGCCATAGCAGGAACGCCGTTCGGAAGTTTAACCAAAAGGTAAAAAAAAGATCACAAGGATACAATCCCCGAGCCGAAGCCTGCATGGATAATCAAGGGAACATCGTAGTATAGTAAAACCGCAGTCCATGCTGAAAATATGGAAAGACCATTTCTCCAAACTTTATAATGGCCCTGAAGAAGAAAATTCCGCTGCTATAGACATATTACCATTCGAGTTAGGCGACGCAGACCAACAATACCGCCCACCCGACCTGGACGAAGTCAAGGTAGCTATATCGAATCTCAAGTCCAACAAAGCCGCTGGAGCTGACGGCCTCACTGCCGAACTGTTCAAAGTGGCCGGCGATGACTTGGTTAGGACTATGTACCAGCTCATCTGCAAAATATGATCGGAAGAAAGCATGCCCGATGAATGGAACCTCAGCATTGTCTGTCCGATCCTCAAGGAAGGACATCCTCTGAACTGCACCAACAACAGAGGCATACTCGTAAGTCACCTGAAAATGGCTTAGAAGACACTTTGACTCTCGTCAAAAACTTGATAGATCCATATCAGTGCGGCTTTAGACCAGGAAGGTCTATCTGCGATCAAATCGGATACGCTAAGAAAGCAATTGAGTCCTCTCTCGACTAACTAAAGTGTTCCCCTATAAGACTCTCATCATTTCGGTCCTTGTCTATGGTGCAGAGACATGGACTTTGTCGAAAGTTGATGATAATGCTTTAAGATGTTTCTAGAGCGAAATTCGCACTTAAGTGGGAGCACTTGACGTGCGAAACTGGAGACAACTAGCTACGGACCGAGCTAGATGGTGGAGCTTGTTAGTGGAGGTCCTGATCCACCCCGGACTGTAGAAGAAGAAGATGAACTCCTTTACTACCTCAAATTTCTTGCTATCAAGAGTGACGTTTTGTCCCAATCCGTGAAAAAATGTTTGGTTGCTTGTTGAGGTCTCGCCTGATCTTCAACAGCCATGAAGGACTCTTTTACATACCATTGAGAACGGCTAATGATGTCGATTTTGTCGGCATACCCAAACAGTTAGACAGATTTGTTGAATAATGTGCCTTCTGTGTTAACGCCTGCCCTGCACACAATCTCCTCTTGAACGAAATTGAAGGAATCAGATGATAGCGCATCTCCTTGCCGAAACTTTGTGCAGTGCGCATGTTTGAAATAGTTCAGACGAGTTGCTTCTCAGTTGCAAATTACAGCTCGTATATTCACGCACCACAGTTGGATCAGTTTTCCCGGGATTCCGAATTCGGCCATTGCAATTTAGAGCTCCTAAAGAAGAATCTTTTCATATGCGGTTTTAAAGTCGATAAATTGATGGTGACTCTCGACTTGAAATTCGTTGATCTTTTCAAGTATTTGCTTCAATGTGAATATTTGGTCTATAGTTTATCTGTCGAGCTGGAAGCCACACTGGTACTTGCCGACTTAATTATTACAGAACGGCTTAAGACGCTCACTTAGCACGTTGAATAAGATCTTATAGAGATGATGGTACAGTCATCCCTTCCACGCTTGATGGTTTGATGCATGTGCCCTACCAAAACATCATCTCCGTATTTGAAGAGTTTTGTAGGTAAACCTGATTTTCTCAAGCTTATTTATAGCTAGGTCTACCTCTGTTATACTGGGTGTCAGTACTGGTTCTTTATTGATTGGAAACAGGTTGTCTTCTTGCCGTATCAAACGCTCTACATAATGCCCATTTAACAGCTGCTAGCTACAAAGTAACCACAATCCCTGTGGATCGGTGACTTGGTTAACTTCGTTGTTTCAAAGAGCCTGCATTCCAGTCTTAAGGGTAGCAGCCAGTTGCTTCGTTTTTCTTATAAATCTTCCGGGTGTTGTTTCTATCGCGAGACTCTTCGATCTCCTTGAACTGAGAGGTAGACATACCGAATTGCAGACTCACTTCTTTCGTCTTCCCTATCTTAAAGCCAAGTTTGATAAAAATCTCTAGATGGCATTTTCATATTCAGTATCTAAAATGTTAAAATGTTAAATACTGACTCAATGAGGTAAGGCCATTTTTAGTTAATGACCTTTTCATCAACATAAATACCCAGAACTAAAAGAAAACATAAAATATCTCTTTATTAATATCGACCTGGGCGACGACGTTTCACCTAGCACCAACCCAGCTGGTGATGATTGTATACCAAGGCAAGAGGATCCTTAAACTTAATATCAGTTATTGCCTCCGCCATTAGTGATTCCCAGTTCAATATTTTCTCTTCGTTCCATTAAGTCTCTTTCGGTTTCCTTTCCATCGGTCCTTTAATTCAAAATGACATTCGAGTCTCGTAACGATGAAGACTATGACTACGACTATAAGTTGTAATTGGAAGTCAGAGCTGTTTAAGGTATGTGTGACCAATTCAATGTGATAAGGGCAATATTTTAGGATTTAAGTGACAAAGTTTTCTTATGCGGCGGCGGCTGATAGTCCCATTAGGAAAGAAAGATACAGAAAAATAGAACATCAGGGATTGGAAAATCATTTCGGCAGTAGATAAACATTTCTAATGGCAAGCATGACGTTAACATATTGTGTCTATAGTTGGGTCCTCTTCTCCGGGCTACAGCCAACTCCTGAGCAAACATGGGATGAAATTGCTATTATTGAAAACATTTGTTTGATTTTTGACCTTCGAATTTATTTTGTCATTGGGAAATATAATTGCAAAATGTTATTTTTTTTTTCCATCAGAGATTTCTGTTGTTGTTATAAGAGGATGGTAAATAAATACAATTTAATTGTTTTGCTTTGTATTCGAATGTGTGTATGTTCATATATACCAATAGCAATCATTGAGATACATAATTGATTTTATATTGCTATTCTGGCTCTAGGGGAATGATGGGTTTCTGGGAACATTATTGTCAGATGTTGGCTAACAATAATTATCTCATACTACACACATTTTAATAAATTCTGGAACTTCAACCTTTTTAACGATAACTTAGATTTGGATCAAGGGTTGTTATAGCTGCTGAAAAAATCTAGAACCTCATCCTCATAGACGAAAAAGATTGGTAGACGGCCTAACCTATAATAATTGTAATACTATTATATGCAATCAAATAAAGATTTCACTCACTAACTAGACGAAAAAGATAGCATCTGGTCTTTTGCATTAAGTCAGATAGCCAAGTCACTATTCACCACCCCACTAGTGTGGTAAACAGTGCCACATGTATATTCTGCAATATGCATCAAAGGAAAAACCATCTGGGACAATACCAGATCAAAGAGAGCGACCTATCCTCTCTGAAGGTGCCACAAATATCATACGAGTTCATTACGAATGCTTCAGATTCAGGTATTGAAATTTTAGCAAAAATCTTTTATCCTAAGGTTACATCTGGAAAAATAGAACCAAGTTTTAAGAATTCTTGCAGTGGTTCAAACCTGTAATGGGCGTAAAGCAAGGATGTCTCGTAAGTCCACTCTTCTTTTAGAAAACGAAGTGGGAGGTTGAGCACACAAGAACAATGGAAGATAAACAACGAAAATATAGAAATTGTCAAGAAGTATAAATACCTTGGGGTTTGGCTGACTCTTGGTATATGTTAAACGGGGCATTTTAAGGAAAGATCGAAACTGGCTAAACATAATCTCAATTTAATATGGAGAAACTTCATCACAAGCAAGGAATTTAAACTCGGATCAAAGATTGAAGTTTCTAACGCTGTTACCAGGGCTCCGACAATTCCGTCTGTCTGTCTGTATGTCTGTACCTCGATCTAGAGCCTAAGCCACTGTACCTATATTTTCTTCAAACTCGGTACTTAAGTGTCTTCGGTGATTCCCTAGAAGGGAAATTGAAATTTTTGAGCTCCAAAATTAACGGTACCCCCCATACACCCGTAATGCATAATCTTATTTATCACGAAAACGGCTCTAACGATTATGATAAAAAAAATTATGTGTGATATTATGGACATGAACTACATTTTGGCAAAAACAAATAGAAACTTTTTTTTTAGATTTTCGAATTTCTCATTAACGGCTCTAACGATTTTAACCAAAAATTTTCACCAGGAGCCCCCTTAAGTTTAAAATAATAGTGTATATAAAAATATTCGAAAGAAATATTTCTTTTTTTTTTTTTGAAAAAAAAAATTCCAATTTATTTTTTGAAAAATCAATATCTTGAAAACGTGTTAACGATTATTTTTTGAAATTATTTCCTAAAATCTATATTGCTAAGCACTTAAAATTGGCATCCCAAATTTTGTTCTATAAAAATTTGAAAGAAATTTTTTATATAAAAAATTACTTTAATAAAACGATTTTTAAACTTTATTTCAGTATATTCATACTTTTCCGGAAATCAGGCAATTCCACGCATGTGAACATTTTTATCTCATTAAATCCATGTTTTATATTTATAAAATGTATTTTAAATTCCTAAGTACCTACTTTTACATAAGAGCAAGTTCGTGCGATCCAGTCGCGCATTTTATTTGAATTTATTTCGCAGTGACCCTCAATACATAGTTCATTCATTCATGATCTTTTATATGTTCTTATACTTGGAGTCTTATGGCATGCGATGTGCGATTCATGTCAAGCAACTGAATTCAAGTTGCAATAAGCAATAATTGTTGAGGATGCGATAATGTTTTTGTTGCAATTTTAACTCATTTTTTTAAATGAAGGTAGCCCACCAATTAATAGCCTTATAAGTAGTTTGATTATAGTTCACATCACAGTTAAGACTATTTTACTTGCGACTTATAGGTACCATAAGGCAACGTAAGCATTCGTAAAAAAAAATGGACCTCAAGATTTTGATCAACGTTGACATTACGATGGTAGCGAAGACTAAGAAAGTGGGTTTCGGAATTCTGTCTGTCTGTTCAACTACAGCCTAAATAGCTCGGCCGATTTTCTTCAAACTTGGTAGATATCATTTTTAATTTTTTGCCCCCACACATTTTTTTCTTTTTTTTTTAAGACCAAAAATAACGGTACCTGTCATACGATTTTTTTTAGAAATTTTATAAATATGTTTTTTTTTTTCTCAAAAACTGTCCCACAGAATTTAAAAAAAAAAAAATTTGAAAAATTTCATTTGGTTAAAACTAGCTAATGGTTGAAAAAAATTTTAGAAAAAATTGTTATTTTTGGTAGCCCCCCTGGGTCCATTTTTTTTGTTTTTGATTTTCTAGAAAACGGTACAGCCGATTTAAATAATTTTTCTTATGCCAAAGCTCCTCCAAAGTTTGAATATTATTACATATTCAAATTTTCAATTTTTAATTTTTTGGATTTAAAAAAAAAAAAATAAAATTTTTTTTTTTGGAAACTCAATATTTCGAAAACCCCATCCTCGATTTTTTTCAAACTTGACAAATAAAAGTTTCTTAACATAATCTACAATATTTGAGAAAAAAAATTTGTTTTATCTTAAACTAACGGTACCTTCCATACAAATTTTAAAAAATGGTTTTCGAAAATCGTATTTTTCTCGAAAGCGGTTCCGAGAATTTTGCTAAAATTTTTTTTCTTTTGATTAATTTTTACGATCTATAATTTAATAAAAAAAAATTGAAATCTTGATATTACTGACTGTATCTGCCATAGAACGATTTTTTCGAATTTTGAATTTCTCATTATCGGCATAACGGATTTTAATGAAATTTTGTATAAAGAAGCTCCTAAAAAGCATTGCATTTCAAAACTTAAAAAAAAAATATTTTTTCAATTTTTAAAAAAAAAAGTAATATTTTTTTTTTCAGAATTTGATATCTCAAGAACGGCTTAATATTTTTTTTTTTTGGAAATTAGACTTTTATCCGGACAGTAATAGAACCTTTAGATTGGCGTACCAAAATTTTTTCTTAAAAATGTTTTAAAAATTTTGTACATAAAAGCTTATTTTTTTAAGGAACCACTACAACGACTTATAATTTTTGTTCCTGCATAAATTCATATTTGCATACATTCTGTTTTTATCTCTTACTGCTAAAAGAATTTAAAAAATTCATTTTATCCTTATGAACAGTTTTCTCTAATAACATTCGTTTTTAATATTCCTAGTCTATTACATAGGAGCAAGTTCGTGCGACCCAGTCGTGCATTTTATTTTCAAAATTTTGCAAATATTTTTTTTCAAAAACTGTTCGACTAGTGTTGGTTAAACATCGATAGTCTATCGATAGTATCGATAGTAAAAAACTATCGCGTACATCGATAGTTTTAAAAAACTATCGAAAAAACTATCGATAGTTTCAATACTACCAAATTATTTTACCACAAGGCTATCTTTCTGAATTATATTATATATATATACATATATATATATTTATTATTGAATAATATATTTATGAATTCATTTATTATCTTATGTTGTTATTTTTTGTTTAATAAAATGATTTAAAATAAGCACACTTGATTTTTTTATGATTTGCTTTAAAAGCTAAAATTATTTTTTTTTTCAGGTCTTTTCAGCATTTATTTTCTTCTAGATATACATTATACATAATATCGATACATAAAAACAATGTTGTCTTGTGCTCGATAAACTCGCGAACAGATGGGTCAAATATTTCGATTGCTTAAAAATTGTTTGGCATTTTTGGCAAGCTTGCCATATTAACCAAAAAAATAAAGTGGTATTCGTCAGGCCGTACCAAACCGATCTTTTTTTTAGAATACCATACATCTTGTTTTTTTTCAAAAAAAAAGAAATTTAAAAAGCATGTTAACAATTGAAACGATGCATTTCTAGTTGTTTAAAATAAGTTTTAAATTCACATATTCAGATTTTTAAATGTTTTTTAGTATTCAAAAAATATGTACCTAATAGAAAAGCCTTTTTAATGCTTTTTAACAAATTTGGTAAAACTATCGATAGTATCGATAGTATCGATAGTGTTTTCCCAAAACAATCGATACTATCGGAAAGTGAAACTATCGATGTTTAACCAACACTATGTTCGACAGATTTAAAAAAATGATAGAAGAAAATTTTATTTAGTTAAAGGTAGGTATTTGTTGAATAAAATTTTCCGAACGAACGGAACGATTTTTTTTTTGTTATTGATTTTCTCAAAAACGGTACAACCGCTTTCGATCGTTTGTTGTTTTTTTTTTTGATAAAGCGGGCCAAAAATTTGAATAGAATTGTGTATTCAAATTTTCAAAAAATAAATTTTTGGATTTTTAAAAAAAATTTCAATTTTTTTTTTCAAAACACAATATTTCGAAAACCCCACGCTAGATTTTTCTTAAACTTGATAAATAAAAGTTTTTCAACATAATTTACAAGATGTGAAAAAAAGTTTTATTTTACCTAAAAATAAAGGTAAAGGTACTACATACAAATGTTAAAAAATGGTTTTCAAAAATCCTATTTTACTCGAAAACGGTGCCTAGAATTTTGATAAAATTTTTTTTCTCTTCATGAAAAGTGATGCTCATTAACCGTTCGGAATTGCCAGAAAATTGTAGATCCACCCATTTCTGCAAACACGTACACAGAAATGGTTGAGAGTAGTAAGTCACTAGGCTTACGCTCTATTTGATGACTTTAATTTATTTTTTATTTTTATTATCTGGTGAGCCTCGCGTGAGTTGTTGTCGTCCCATATATCACAATTTTGTTTGTCAACAATTCCATTCATCCAAAAATTCACCTCGTCGCTAAAGATTATTTTTCGGCCAAATTTGAGGTCGTCTTACAAACGCTCCCAGCCCTAGTTGTCTCTGTACATGAACTTTAAGCTTTTGGGTTAGTTGGTTTTTGAGTTCTGACACAAAATTCGCCAAGTTGGAGTCTGCGAAATGCCAGAGAACTTGTTCTTGTCGAAGAATCGACTGCCTAGGGTTCTGCTGTAGATTTTCACGGACCCCAGCGATCCTGTGATTCTTGAAGTAAAAATGATGGTTAATTGATTACGATCCAGTCGTTACAAATTCGGCCACCAAAAGTTAAGGAGTCGACTGTGAAGGGTCACCATGTCTACCGTAAAATGGACGCAACGCGAGTGACGTTTGCACTAACGAACACCCATTTTGGTAATAAATTCTTATCATTTAGACGTACTTGCTTAAGCGTTTAACTTGCCATTGTGAATTGAAATCAGTAACTTAATAATAATCCATAGATTTTACAGATGTCATCAAAGCATCATGGCTGCCAAAATCTACCTATTGAAAAGTAAGCAGTAAAACTTTGCTTAATGCATATGTATTGGCCAAGTTAAAATTGAAGGAAATGTGATTTAAGGGCCATATAATATGTCGCCTTATGAAGGCAAAAGGTAAAAAATTGACTTATTTTACTTTATTAATGTATCAAACCATCTAATTGACATTATAAGTTGGCCGTGGCACGATGGTTGTGTGCTCGCCTGTCAACCTCATCATCACAGGATCGATCCCTGCCGTCGTCTATGTCGTTTTAATTCCATTGAAACCTTCTAAAAATTGTCATCAAAGGGTTGCTGGTTTACTCATTTACATGTTGTTCAGGCATAACACTAACAACATGTAATTGAGTTAAACTAGTATGCCCAACAAGGATGAACATGAATAAAAAATAATGTGAATTATAAACGACATAGTACTCGTAATAAGACACGGCATTTCTCCGCTTTAGCAAAGCCGCCATCCCTGGAGATAAAAATATCTGAGACAACCACCAACAGTCTCAGAACATCGTGCCACACATCTTTCCTATCCTTCTTTCTCTTCATTAACTTCACGCCCGCTCTGTGTTGAAACATTTAAAGGGTAATCATAATCCCTTGAGCGCGGGTAGATTATAAAAAAAAAAATAAGATATAAACATAAACCTAAAATATTGGTAGAGCACACCTGAAACAGATTAAAGTTACACTGATGGGTTATATTGAAATAAATACTCGGTGCTAGTCCGGACAGAAGCTTACCCGCTGGAAATACTAGTTTAATCGGAGACTTGAGGCACTTGAACGTACTTGGATTAGGGACTCGGCAGTAATGGAAAATATATAAGCACAAATACTTAGCTGGATTTAATTCATTAGATAACGCTTCATATTAGTTTTCCAATCAATTTCTTGGAGAACTATGTATATAAACCATTGGAGCAAATTCGTGCCCCCTATCGGTAGTGCCTTCTATTTATTTTTCAATCTTACTCGTATTGCGTATTGTGTCAGCTAATTACTGCTTTTTTCCGCTGATCAAAATTAAAACCACCAAACCAAAAACTTTCCACTTTATATTGAGGTCAATTGCAATGCCATTGTCTAATGCACAAAGCGATATACCCCTTCCAGCACTTGAAACCAATTTCGATGTTTTTTATAACTCCAACTCAAAAACAACAACAGCAACAAAAACCCCCACAGAAATTCAAAATTTAATTTTCAAGAATGATAATGAGTCCGAATTCTAACCCCGCATCTCTACCCTTGCACAATGCTCGACGAGAAGAAGAGAAATGCCAACAGATTTCTAATTTCCGCGAAAAGTTGATTTACTCCCTCACTTGGAGGATATGCTGTTTAATTAAAATTTTTTCCATCAAAAGAAGAACAAAACTTTTCCACAAAGTAAACCTTTTTCTGGTCTGCTTTTTGATTTTTTGATAGCAATTGCTGCACAGATTGTCTAAATGGTGTTTCATTTATCTGCCCCCAGTCGACTTCATTTCTTTAATTGCTGAGCGAAAAAAAGGAGAATAATCCCAGCAAAGCTGAATCCTTGAAGTATGTATTTGTACAATATCCATTATTTTTGCCAAAGTGCAAGGATCCGTTGTGCCTCATTGTCATTGGGTGCAACTGTTATAAAGTTTTGATAGTCCCCAGATTATTTTCAAGACGAGACCAATGGCAAAATCGTTTGGATATTACATTGGAGGAGCATAGCTGCATACTGTTCTAGTATACATATGGATGCTTGGACTCGTGTGTAGGTAGAACACCAGCACCGGGCAGGACTATAGGTCTTAGATACCTTGTTATGAACTTCATATTACATACGGGAAAATTACTAAAATCTAAATATTTAAGTAGTATATCGGGGGCTTGAGATCATTTACACAGATTACACAGACAGCGGCTTGTAGAAATCCTGAAACTAGTCACTTACAACTTTCAGCTTTTCTTGTGCGCGTGCTGTCCTGCTAAAAGGTTATGGGCTCAGACCATAAGAAGTTGTAAAAATAATAATAGAGAGAACAATTCAATCTTTAAGTAGAAAAATATGTCGATGCATCTGAATTCCTTAGGAGTCCATCATATGCAGAAGCCGACTGGTTCTGAAAATTGGTCTACATGAAGCTTTGCGATGAAGTCACCATTAGAGCTGGAAGATGCCTGGAAATATATTAAGCCTGTTGTCAATGAAGCCTTGGATGTTGCTAAAGAGAAGACTGTTCGATGTAAGGTGATCTTAGCTATCGAAGAACCTATATGTCCATGTAAGGATGCTAGAATTTCCAAGGAGGTATGAAGAGCAGCGCTGCAAAACTCAGGATTAGACAGACGCATTAGGTTGCTACAAAAATTGTGTCCTGCAGTACTGGTTGAATGCTCATCTGTAGAAGATTATATAAGTCAAATAATTTCGACAGCTCAAAAGTTAAACGATCTTGGGCTTGTAGTTAATCATGAATGGGTTAAAAGCTTATTACTTAAAGGTCTGCCCGATGAGTATAAGCCGATGATCATGAGCAGCAATGTTATCTTGACAACATTTGGCATCGAAAATGTATCCTAAGAAGACTAACGCAAGTGAAGAGCCTGAAGACATTGAAGATGCGTTATCTAGAAGCGAGAAAGAAAAATGGATAGAGGCAATGGTGAGCAAGTGGCGAGCAAGTGAATTGAAGTCATTCGAAGAAAATAATACCTGGAAATGTGTAGCCAATATCATTAAGACGAAATGGGTGTTCAAAAAGAAGAAAGACGAAAACGGTGTTATACAATACAAGGATCATTTAGTGGTAAGAGCTTCTCCACAAAAGAAAGGTACATACTTCGGTACTTGATTGCATTATCAGAAAGATATAATTTGGAAATTTAGCAAATGGATGCTGTAGCTGCTATTCTTCAAAGTGAGTTAAGTAAAGATATCTGTGTTGAGAAGTCAAAAGGACTTTCTATGGGAAAAGAAACCCGAGTAATGAAACTGAACAAAGGTGTCTATGGACTGAAATAATCAAGTTTAGTTTGGAACACTATATTGGACTAATTTCTCTACGAACTTCAACTGAAGCGTCCTGAAGTGGTTCCATGTACTAGTATATATTTGAATCGCAAATGTTCAAAACTGACATTTCTTGCAATATATGTATGTAGATGATATCCTTACATGTATTTACTAACGAAATGCTTTATTGGGAAATTCTGAAATCCAATTTGATGAAAAAGTTCAAAATGAAGTTCTTGGAAACAGCGAAGCAATGCTTAGGAATTCAGATTTCACGAGACAAAGATGGGATTTGCTTATAGATCAAGAAAAATTAATTTCAGAAATGCTGGTAGCATTCAATATGAATGAATTGCCACTGCTATGGATATCAACTCCAAATTTTCAAAAGACGTGTCGCCTCAAACACTGAAAACTCAGGTAACAAACTGGTAAAGAATACAAGCAGCAAAATTGAAATTCAGATTCTGACTAATCAAATGGTTTTGATTATAGAAGATCGGTTACGGTTACTTAAATTAAAAACTTTTTCATCAATCAATCATTTAGGGTGAATATTAATAAGAATATATTCAAACGAATCTTAGACAACGAAACATCAGCCAAATGTCGCTCTTTCTTCAACAAAAGCCAAATACATGGCATTTTCGGCATCAACTCACCACGCAATGTGGATTCGTGGTCTTGAAATTGAACTGAACCAAGATTTTAAGAATTCCGCCATGAGTATATATTGCGACAACAAAAGTGCAATCCACCTGTCATCAACTACCAAGTGCTTATCAAGATCCAAACATAATGATATCGGATATAAAACTTAGATCTAAGGAACGGATCTAATAATTTGATTTGTCAGAAGTCAAAGTGACGACCTACAGTCTATTTCTCCCAAAGAAGTGTAATGTAACTAGTACTTGTATTTCTGGTGAAATTGGAAGAACCGAACTGTTGTCTTTTCAAACTTATACCTGGAGTAAAATTCTCCATCGTCCAGCTCTTCAAAAGGATTTGCTGGTCAACTTAAAACATCGCAGTTTTATATTCATTTTATATTATTTTATTTACTTTTAAAAACAACGAGCTTACGAACCATAAAAAAACACATTTTATCTCTTTCGAATAAAATTGCTAAGAAATTTTTTTCGAGGAAAATGACAGGAGTCATATGGATTTAACAAATTACTTAAAGTTAAAGTAGCCAGTTTGTGATTTTAACTTTAGTAAAATGTTAAGAGATAGTAATATGTTAAAATTGTTTAAAATTAGCAAAATTCTTAGTAATTTACTAAAATTGATTTAAGATATTACTAAATCGTTTAAAATTTTGCGCCATTGTTTTTAAGTTTTGATATTGTTGTTACTGAAAATATTTTTAATATATTTTCATTCTGTTCTATATTCTCAACCGAATAACTTGTTGTTCGGTTTAACTCTGTTAAAAGTCACTTCCTGGCAAGAGGTAGGTACGAGTAGTACCTCTGGAAAAAAAAAATTTTAATTTAAGCTGGGGGCAGTTGGGGATGGACATGGAAAATATCTCGTTTAGCGTCACGTTTACATCTTAAACAGAATAATTAAAAAAAAGAATTAATTTTACCATCTTCCAGTCGGCGAAGCTTAAAAAAACGATCCCATAAAATTAAAAAAAAAGAGTGCAACATAGCACAAACAATTTTAAAATTTAATAACGCCCATATTGAAAATCGGCGTATGGTTGAAAAATAATTCTTAAATAAATGTGAATTTATGCATTAAAAAAATCGATTATCTCTTTTACTTGTGATCTACGTACTATAGTCCAAGTTTTGCACTTGTAATCTTGTAATTATTTCCTTAAATGTGAATAACTCAATAAATTAAACAAATAAAATGCACGACTGGGTCGCACGAACTTGCTCCTATGTAAAAGACTAAGAATTTCAAAAATGAATGTTATTAAAGAAATTGTTCATAAGCATAAAATTCATTTTTTAAATGATTAAAAAAAACTTCTTTAGTAGTTAAAGGTAAGAATATGATTCAAGCAAATATAGATTTATGCAAGAACAAAAATTATAAGTCTTTGTAGTGGTTTCTTAAAAAATAAGGTTTTATATAAGAAAATTTTAAAACATTTTTAAGAAAAAATGTTGGTACGCTAATTTAATGTTTTTATTATTGTATGAATAAAAATTAAATTTGAAAAAAAAGTATTGAGCCGTTTTCGAGATATTGAATTTTCAAAACACAAAAAATTATTTTTTTTTCGAAGTTCAAAAAAGTATTTTTCTTAAAGTTTTGAAATGCAATGTTTTTTAAACTTTTTAGAAGCTTCTCTCTAAGAAATTTCATTAAAATCCGTTGTGCTAATAATGAGAAATTCAGAATTTTAAAAATCGTTCTATGGTAGCTACAGTCAGTAATATCTTGTTTTCAAATTTTTTTTATTAAATTACAGATATTAAAAAATAATCGAAAGAAAAAAAATTTTAGCAAAATTCTTGGAACCGTTTTCGAGAAAAATACGATTTTCGAAAACCATCTTTTTACATTTGTATGGAGGGTACCCTTATTTTTAGGTAAAATGAATTTATTTTTCTTATATCTCGTAGATTATTTTTTCAAACTTTTATTTATGAAGTTTTGAAAAAATCGAGTATGGGGTTTTCGAAATATTGTGTTTTCAAAAAGAAATGTTTAAAGTTTTCTTAAAAATCCAAAAAAATTTTTTGGAAAATTTGAATACAAAATAATATTTAAACTGCTGGGAAGCTTTAGCATACAAAATGATCACAATCGGTGGTACCGTTTTTGAGAAAATCAAAAACAAAAAAAAATGGTCCCAAGGGGGGTACCCAAACTATTCATTTTTTGGAAAAATTTTGTCAACCATTAATTAGGTTTAACTAAATTAAATTTTTTGATTTTTTTTTTTAAATCGTTGGGACAGTTTTTGAGAAAACAAAAAATATTTATAAAATTTCGAAAAAAATCGTATGGCAGGTACCGTTATTTTTATTTTTAAAAATTCAAATCGAAAAACATCCGGGGGTAAAAAATTAAAACCCATATCTACCAAGTTTGAAGAAAATCGGCCGAGCCGTTTAGCTGTAATCGAACAGACAGACAGACAGACAGAATTGCCAGACCCACTTTTTTCGTCTTCGCTATCATCGTAATGTCAACTTTGATCAAAATTTTTTTTACGAATGCATAACTTGCCTTATAGTACCTATTAGTCGCAAGTAAAAATGTGGTTCTCCTTAGTATTAAAATTCATGATGAACATAATTGAATCGGTCATTTCAAAAACCTCTTAAGTCACATTTTTTTCCAAAATGCTTTTTTTGCTGAAAATGGTTCCTTAAAGGGAGATGCGTATTCTGGGTAAGAACTACCTAAATCTGTACATTCCTTCCTCTTCAAATAATACCTTAGGAAAGACGTTCATTGCATAAACAACATAAGTCAGTGACTTAAGAGGTTTTTGCATGCACTACCAAAATGGCGGGAGTAGTTTGATATTTTAAATTTGCTTTGCTCTGATTGGTTCAACAATATTCAAATCTTCAATTTGATAACAACCGTCATCAATGTCAAATTTGCGTTTTTCATACAACTATTTTCTGCGAAAAGTAATTTTAGCTTTAAAAATGTCTTCAAGTGAAACAGAGAGTGATGGTGCGCCGAAAAAGAAGAGAACGTGTAATACCTTAATGAAATGTTATAACAAATTATAAAATTGAAAGACAAGACATAAACTAATTTATCTAAGAGATTTGAAAAACTGAGGAACTGTTGATATCAAGTTGCAGAAGAGTAGAATCATATGTCGAGGTAAGATCATTGAGCTTGATATTTCTAAGGCATTTGATGGATTTTGGCATCAAGCTAATATATCGAAAATTTTGAGTTTGGTATCAATGAAGCCCTTATTCGTTGGATTAGAAATTTTCTACTGGATTGTTCAATACTTTTTTTTTGGAAGGTTTCAAATCGGATCTTCACAAAATAGTTTAGTCTCAGACTCTCTTTCTCATTTTTATGAATGATCTCTGAAACTGAATGATCTGATGATTTGCACTTCATTGTCTATCTTAGCTTTTCATATTCATCGGTCACGTCTGTCAAATTTATGTCCATCTCATTCGAAATTTAGAAAATATAGTCATAGAGCTAAAAACTGAAGATGTTTTTAAATTCATGAAATTGTGGCCAAATTTGTACAAAAAAACATGTTTGTCAACACTGAATCTTATAGAAAAAAATCCCACAAAAACAGAAAAAAGCACCTTCGACATATATGAGCTTTAAGTATGCTTCACATAGAAAAGGTACTATCATAGGTATATATTGATGGATTGATTAAAAATTTATTATTAGTAATAAATAAAGTTGCAACTTCGGTTTCACTTCTATCAGCAAAAGCTTATGTTTTAAAAGTGCCCATCAATAAGAAAATGTTGAAGATAATCAATCTATGTACCTTAAAGATATTAAAACATGACAAAAAGTTATTCTTAAGTGTAATTTTTAATAATAAGCAATACAAAATATAATTACTACCATTTTCTTGGTTAAATTATATACCACTTACCCCAGTCCTTGCTAAAACAACTTAAGTCAAGAACAGTTTTTTAGGTTTTTTTCATTATTTTTATTAATAAACTGTGAATTTTTTTCGCTTTTTAATTTTCTTACCCCTAAAATACTTAGTTAAGCATAAAAAAGTGGTTTAAAACTAATTTGTTTGAGCATGAAACAGTTTTTATTGATTCCTGGAAAATTCTAATTGAATGACTTATGAGGTTTTTGAAATGACCGATTCAATTGTAAGAGACTGAAAAATGTAAAAATTAATGATACTAGAGAAAAATGTTCATAACCAAAAAAATCATTTTTTAAATGAATAAAACAACTCCTTTCGAAGTTGCATGTAAAATAGGATACTATGTGATTATTAATCTATGCAAGAATAAGAATTATCAGTTGTTGGGATCTTGGCACCAGCGTTGCCGCCGAAAAAAAAATTTTCGTGCCACACTCTTTGAAAAAACGTGCCATTTGTGATATTTTCGTGCCATATGAAAAAAAATCAAGTTATTCTTTAAAAATAAATCTTATTTAAATACTATTACAAGCAAATAACAACCAAAAAATCACTTCCTCTATTCGTGTAGGTATAGGTATTTTCCAGAAACAGGAGTTTTTGGCAAGTTCATAATATTAATAAGTTAAATAAATAAATAAGCTGAAGGTTTAAAATTTTGACAATTATTAGGCTTAATAATTTCATTATATGACATTAGCATTATTCGTTTTGTATGACAGTCTGTTTTTGTTGTTTGTTTTAATATTATTTAGCCTTGAAAACACTCGCTCTGCTGATGCACTTCCGTGAGGCAAACTAAGAAGAATCAACATAAATTTTGAAATGTTAATGAACATTTCTTCGTCAATATTGTTTTTTAATTTGTACAACTTATCCTAGAACGTTTTTGAATCTTCAAGAAAAATACTTTCGACTAGTCCAATCTCAAAAAAAAAATGTTATTTTGCCAAAAAGAACATCTTTCTCGCACTCTAATAGATGAGAAGATTCTGATACCAAAATATAGAAGTGTGGAAAAATACTTTGTATGTTTGAATTATTTTTTAAAAAGGTTAATGAAAAAAAACGTGCCATATTGAAACTTTTCGTGCCACCATGCCACGATAAAATTTTCGTGTCAAAATGGCACGATCGTGCCACATCGGCAACGCTGCTTGGCACCCCATATATGGGCTTTTCGTAAAAAGAGCATGCCATCTAATTGGTCAGTAAATGGTCGAAAAAGGTATACTCGTTTTGGAAATTGGTCAGCCATAGACAATTTGTAATCAAGGCTTAAACTTTTGCAAGGTCATAAATGATTTTTGGCATCCCATTTGTGGGATATTCGCAATAATTATAAACTATCCGAAAGATCACTGAATCCTAGTAAAACGTCAACGTTCAGTAATTGGTCATTTTCTTCTATAAATTATTTTTGTCACCCCATTTATGTTATTAAGAAAAAAAGTATGCCATTTAAAAGGTCAGTAAATGGTCAAAAAGGTCAGCTAGTTTGAGTAATTTGTCAGCAATTGATTTTTTTAATAATTTTTAAAGTTTTTTTTTTTTTCTAAGTCACAGTACAGCACAGGCTTTTACTAGAATGATTGTAAGATTTTCAAGAGGTTCCTTAACAACAAGAGTGTTTTTACAGTCGCTAATATAATTTCAAATGGGACTAGAAATAGCTTTCATGTTCAGGATAATTGTTTTTATATATATGTTGCTTAGTTGTTAGCATATTGTCCAATTATATAAAAAAAAATATATTTTAAATATTTTATAACATTTATAATGTAATGACTTACAAAAATATCCTTTCAGGAATAGAATAGAAAAGTCAGTAAACTATTCCACGAACATTTCTTTCAAGAAGTAGTTAGATAGTTCGTGTCTAAATCCACGCTATAGTTAACTCGGTTCAAAATGAGCTGTCTACAATCTCTTATACTTTTGAAAAAAAATTAATTCATAAGCAAAAATTTGACCTTTTATGATGGTTAAATGCTCTTTAATACAGCAAACTTATATATTTTTTTTAATTTCCCAAATGAAGTGCCAAAAATCATTCTTGACCTTCAAAAAACGAATTTAAAAAAATCATTAAGAGAAATCAATAGACGATCAATCACTGAACCTAGCTGACCTTTTATATCCACCTACAGACCTCTCAGATGGTATAAATATTTTGCGAATATCTCACAAATAGGGTGCCAAAAATGCCACATGACGTTGAAAAAATTATTAAAAAAAAATCAATGACTGACTATTACTGAAAGTCCTTGGCATAATGGTTAGTGCGTTGGACTGTTCGATTCTCCGCCGCAGCAAAAAAGGTTTTCATGGATATATTACCTCTTACGAGGAATTGACAAATCCTCTAAGAGTATCTCGGAATCGGCAGAAAATTATAAGTCCCCTCCCTTCCTGGCAACACGCATCACATACATAGAAATGGTTTATTTATTTTTTATCACTGAAACTAGCTGACCTTTTATATGGATTTACAAACCTTGCAGGTGGTAAACATTTGGTACGGCAAGTTAAAGCTTTTAGTATTTTACGAATACAAATTTAATTTAAAAAAATATTGAGCCGTTTTTGAAATTTCAATGTTTTTCTAAGCGTCCCTATTTAAAATTTCATATTGCTCATCAGTTCACCATCGAACCTTATTTTGGTCGTAACGTCAAATACAGAGAATCGAGAAGGACGGCACGGTTTCCCCTTTCCATTTAAATTTGCAAACATTCAAGGCCAATGTTCATCGACACCTCCTTTCCCTCCCCCCTACTTGCCCAATAGCTCGTGCTATGTGTATGGTCAACATTACAAAGGTCTCACAATAAACCCTTGAGCGTGTGAATTATATTTTTTTTTATTGAATTCCACATCGTTTATATGTCCCCCACAGGTTTAACAGACTAAAAATTAAATTCCACATCAGTTTGGTTAACACCATCAATCAGATGTATTAAATTAATTAGGCGAGTTGAAATAGAAACGTTGTAATTGCAACCGGGTAATTTGTCAGGTTGTAAATTAGCAGTCTCACTTGTTAAATTTTAAACGTTGTTTTTAACCGATTATTATTTTTCTGTCTGCAAGGCTGAAAGATTACCTAGTAAAAGAGCCAGAATACTGGCTCATAGGATATGAAATTTTATCAAGAGTCTTACTTTGTATGTTTTTCTTTCTCTCATTGTTTTAGTAATTTGAATTTAAATCTCTGTAAAATTCGTACATTTCCCTTTTGGTTGAAGCCACTTACAAAATCCATATTGCAAGCAAAAATATTAAATATTCAACTTTTCTCATAATTTATTATTATGAATATGAGGCTTGTGGTATTGTTTTTTTTTCTCTCTCTCGTATAAAAATAATAAGGTCACTGACTGTGTAAAAAAGAAGAACAATAAAAGGATAAACGAATGGGGAGACCAAATCGCCTTCGCCACTCGCCAGACACAAGCATAAATGGTAATTCGCGGGGACTTGTCCAACCAGAAAACAAGACACAAGAGGCGCATGGAAATGGGATAATAAAACAATTAAATGCATAAAATTATGTGCAATGGGGCTTGGATCATTCTTTTATTTCTGGGCATCCTGCTGTATAATGTTCTCAGTGTGGCTGTGAGGGCTGCGGCTTGCTCTCAGTTTTCGAAATCAGGAATAAAAATGGTGATTTTTGCAAGACTTCCCCCGGGATATACCTTCAGTCATAACTTACACTTACGGTCAATTAATTTGAAACACTTGTTATATATTTTCGTAAAACTAAAATTCTTTTACATATTTAAAACTTTATTTTAAGGCTGATATAATTTTTGAAATTCTTTTTTAGATAGGGCAAGTCAACTGGAAAAAATTGGGATTGGATTATGAATGTAAATCCAAGTATTGTAATATATGTCTAATAATATAAAGAACGACTAAAAAAAATTCCAGTGAACGACACCAACCTGATCGTATGATTGCAATGACGTCTGATAAAATGTAAGATTAAATAAACTAAACTGAAACTTAAAACAGAATGAACATAGCTACTATGTTTTAGAAAGAAATTAAAATTCTAATTTCTCGCTGGATAGATTAAAAACAAAAAACTTGGAGCGCATGCAACAGATAATAACAAGGACTAAAGAGTTCAAAGAGAATTTAGGCTATGCTAGCTAGATTGAGGTGAGTTATTGCACACGCTCACGCTAATTAATAAAAAAATTGCTCTCTTGTTTAAATGGAAGATGAACCCAAGTGTGGAATAAGCGCTGTTGCTAATACTGCTAATACGTTCACGAAAGTAAAGTTGACAAACACACGTAAAACCTAGGTCACGAATGAAAGTGACAATGAAAATTTGTTGATTTTTAATCAGGCTTCGACGTTGTGGCAAGGGCGTCCGCTTACGAGAGTAATAAATGGCTTGACATTTGCTTGCAATAAGCTCAAGAATGTTATGTGACACCTGGCAAAGAAGTTATTAAGCTCTATTTGTAGCAATTGAGCACCTTAGATCCTGTAAGAATAAGTTCAATATCAGTGATAGTTAATAGGAAAATTAGTGACCCTAGGTGACTTCCTTGTGGGACACCTAAATTTGAACATATAGGGTTGGAAGTGCATGACCTAAAAAATACTTTATATTGATAATTTTTCAGATAGGACAGTATCCAAGATACAAACAGGCGAGGAAGACCGTATCCGTATGCTTTAAGTTTGAAAATAAAAATGTCAGGGGAGAGATTTTATTGAATGTTTTGCTGAAATCCGTTGCAATTATATCTACTTCATGACCGGATTCCAGGGCACATACAGTTTCGGAAACAAGATCTGCAAGATTTATGATCATTGATTTACCTTTTAAAAAGCCATGTTGCTTTGGAAAGAATAGTTGTTCAAAATGAAGTAGTATGGTATCATGAATTATACTCTCAAGAATTTTAGGTATTCAGGAGAGTTTCGCAATGGGCCTTTATATCATTCTTACATCCTTTTTTGTGGATAGAGATGATAAAGGAATCTTTCCATTGTATAGGAAAAATATCACAAGAGATATATAATTGAATAAAAGCTGTCAGAAGTTGGGCAAGCTTAAAGAAACATTTCTTAAGGACTATAGGAGGACATGTACACTTTTGCTAAATTTACCACTTCTACCACACTACCACAGTTCAGCGAACTGGCCCATTTCTTTCTATTCAACAATCTTTGTTTTGTAATTCGCACACACTCGATGATCACTGGTTTTGAAAGTTTACAAATTGAAATGGCAAGGTAATGGGTGATTTTTTTTTGCTATTTTCTTTTTGGCAACACTGGTTTTGACAGCTCACGCACGTTTCGTGTTTTGTGTCGCTGTCAAAAATCTTCAGTTTGGTCTAAAATTTAACCATGAATCGTCTAACAAACGAACAACGCTTGCAAATCATTGAATTTTATTATCAAAATGCGTGCTCTCTTACAGAAGTTCATCTTCTTCCATTTTATTGTCAGTTTAATCGACCTACTGAAGCGGGTATTCGGGCTGTTGCGACTAAATTTCGCACCAAATTTACATTCTACATTGGCATTAAACCACCAACACGGTTACGTAGAGTGCGAACTGAGGAAAATATCGCAGCTGTATAGGCCGGTGTTAGTGATGGCCGTGAATTATCGATTCGGCGCCGTTCGCAGCAATTGGGTCTCTGTTACTCCACTATGTGGAAAATTTTGCGAAAGGATTTAGATGTGAAGCCTTTCAAAATACAGCTAGTGCAAGAGTTGAAGTCGAACGACCTACCACAACGCCGAATTTTTGCTGAATGGGCTCTTCAAAAGTTGGCCGAAGATCCACTTTTTTATCGAAAAATTGTGTTCAGCGACGAAACTCATTTCTGGTTGAATGGATACGTGAACAAGAAGAACTGCCGTATTTGGAATGAAGAGCAGCCAGGAGCATTGTAAGAGCTACCAATGCATCCAGAAAAAGTCAATGTTTGGTGCTGATTATGGGCTGCCGGAATCATGGGCCCTATTTCTCTAAAGATGATGCGAATCGCCTCGTTACTGTGAATGGTGAGCGGCACCGTGCGATGATAACAACCTTTTTTTTGCGCAAATGGAAGAGCTTGACTGGCATGATATGTAGCTTCAACAAGACGATGCCACATGATGCAACATTCCATACAGCACGCGTAATAATGGACCAATTGAGAGGCGAGTTCCGTGAACAGTTTATTTCACGTTTGGGGCCGGCCAATTCGCCCCTTAAATCGTGCGATTAAACGCCTCTAGACTATTTTTTGTCGGGCTATGTTAAGGCTCGTGTCTATAGCGACAAGTTTGTTTCAATTGACGCATTGTGGAAGCCAACATTGAAGCATTTTATCGTGAGATACCGGCCTAAATGTTAGAAAGAGTATGCCAAAATTGGATTTAGCGGATGGACCATTTGAGGCGCAGCCGCGGCCAACATTTGCATAAAATAATCTTCAAACATTAAATTATATCGACCGTACTATCAATTCAAATAAAGGTTTCATGCATTTTTCTGAATTGTATGTGTTTTTTTTTTTTAATATCTGATAGCTCTTAAAAAATCACTCTAGAACCCTGCCCAGTAAACTATTCCATATAGTCGTGTTGTGTTACTAAAAAACGAATCTCTATATTCGACGGTAAGATCAAAACTAGGTTCGATGGTGAACTGACGAGCATTCCTAGCGACTCTCTGTCATGCAAAAGTTTTTCGATTAGATTCTCAGCCGCTGCAAAAAAAGTTTTTCAGGGTTATTCTAAATCTTGCTAGAAATTGACAAATCCTCCAAAAGTATCTCTTTTCATGAGAAGTGATTTTTATTAGTCGTTTGGAATTGGCAGAAAATTGTAGGACCTCGCCATCCCTGGTAACACGAATGTTTGATAGTTGTAAGTCACTAGTTTTAGGCTCTCTATGAGCATTGCTTGTGAAGGAATTGATGAAACAAGGAAAAACATTAAACATTCCGACGGTGTTCAAGAGATAAGAATGTACTGGATTTTATCCAATAAATGAAGAGAAGCTTGGGCTGCGACTGCCCATAGTCCATACTCCATGTCCATACTCGAGCCTTGGTCTAATAAATCGGAGCCAGATCAGAGGGGCTGACAAATTTCTTTGGGGGAAAAAGAAATCCTTAGCAATTAGCAGAGTTTTTGGTGGTCTCGAGAATGTGGTCATTCCACGTCATTGACACATAAACCGAGAGATGATAGTACCATTCAAAGACAATTGCATAGGGGCTCTATCTTGCTTCTACGACAAATAGATGGAATTGAGTTTCCCAAGCATTAAACTCAAAACGATTTTAACAATGCTGTAAAGATCGGATATTAATGAGCTTTTCATACGTTACCGATGCGATTCCACTTCCGAAGGAGATGGACGTGAATTTGAGAACGAGTATGGGAAGCTGAGACTAGAGTCGTTGGTGAGACAATGCGGTGGATAAGGAGCCTTTTGGGGAACACCAACATTTATTTTGCAAAGATCAGACTTGAAACCGTCCAATTCAACATGTATTGAACGATCTTGAAGGTAATTTCTAATACAAAGAATAAGGATTTCATTCTCCAAAACAATGTAAAGTGTAAATATCTGGGGCCAAATTACTACTTTAGTGACCGAGTGAGTGAGTCCCATCAGTGATCGAATGAAAATGTCAAATTAGTGTAATTGATTGCTCGATGGAGTGAGCGGTAATGCCAAACTCCCATAATTCAGTCACGTATTACCCGAAAACTGATGCGGTAATTTGGCCCCTGTTCAACTCTTTGGTAAGATATGCCATCTACTCGTAATTACCAGTGGAACGATTGTTGAGAAAGTCGTATTGCCGGTCGTTAAGAAGGTTTCGATCTTGGAGATACGAGTATATCTTGAACTGATGATTTTTCAGCGATTTTATGACCTTGGAAAGAAGGAAAGTAGGTGTAATCGGTTGATAAGAGGAGGGAAAATATGGGTTACCCTTTTTAGGAATAGGCTATTTTCCATCTTCTAGAGAAGATTCCAGAACAGTAGACGCAATAAAAAAAAGCTTGCGTAGTGGTTTCTTCATAGAGGAAGAAAACCTCTTCATACCTCCTCATAACTAACGGATTCGTTAATATCTTGCTAGTCTAAAAGTTCGGAAGTATACCGGTCTCATCGAATGATTTACGGTCTCAAGTACAGGAAGGGCAATGTTGCTATCAGGCAACGTATAGCTAACAGCAAAATGAGCTGCAAGTACATTTGCCTTTGACCAGAGACTTCTATTACCTTTGGGGCATTGCACAAATGTATGCTTGTGGTCTTTGTAAGGGCGGAAACTTACTTCTCTCAACCTGATTGTGTCCTTACAGCTCTAATCGAACGAAGTCTTTGCTCTAGGTTTTATACTCTTATTTCTGAATAAAACTATACGTATCTCACTCAAAATAAAATGCACGACTGGGTCGCACGAACTTGCTCCTATGTAATAGACTAGGAATTTTAAAAAACGAATGTTATTAGAAAAAACTGTTCATAATGATAAAATTATCATCATTTTTTAAATTCTTTTAGTAGTAAGAGACAAAAACAGAATGCTATGCAAATATGAACTTATGCAAGAA
Source organism: Philhelius festivus (assembly GCA_963931855.1). Classification (NCBI taxonomy): domain Eukaryota; kingdom Metazoa; phylum Arthropoda; class Insecta; order Diptera; family Syrphidae; genus Philhelius; species Philhelius festivus. The sequence continues at coordinate 185,061,750 of OZ007554.1, read as the reverse complement.
CAAAAATTATAAGTCGTTGTAGTGGTTTCTTAATAAAATAAGGTTGTATACCTATATAAAATTTTTTAAATATTTAAAAAAAAAATTTTGTTACGTCAACTTTAGGTTTTTTTTATTGTACGAATGAAAATTAAATTTCCAAAAAAATATTGACCCATTTTTGCGATATCGAATTTTCCAAATAAAAATTATTTTTTTTTTTTTCAAAAATTCAAAAAATATTTTTTTTAAAGTTTTGAAATGCAATGTTTCTTAAAGTTTTTCGAAGCATCTGCATAAAAAATTTCATTAAAATCCTTTATGTCGATAATGAGAAATTCAAATTTTAAAAAATCGTTCTATGGTAGGTACAGTCAGTTATATCTTGTTTTCAAAATTTCTTCTATTAAATTATAGATCAAAAATTAATAGAAAGACTAAAAATTTAAGCAAAATTCTCGGAACCGTTTTCGAGAAAAATACGATTTTCGAAAACCATTTTTTAACATTTGTATGGAGGGAGGGTACCCTTATTTTTAGGTAAAATAATTTTTTTTCTCATATCTTGTAGATTATTTTAAGAAACTTTTATTTATCAAGTTTAAAAAAAATCGAGCATGGGGTTTTCAAAATATTGAGTTTTCAAAAAAAAAATTTTGGAATTTTTTTTTCTTTCATTACATAGGTTTAACTAAATGAAATTTTATGAATTTTTTTAAAAAAATCTGTGGGACAGTTTTTGAGAAAAAATTTTTTTTTTAAATTTCGAAAAAAAAATCGTATGGCAGGTACCGTTATTTTTGGTCTTAAAAAATCAAATCAAAAAACATCCCGGGGGAAAAAAATAAAACCCATATCTACCAAGTTTAAAGAAAATCGGCCGAGACGTTTAGCTGTAGTCGAACAGACAGACAGACAGAATTACGAGATCCACTTTTTTAGTCTTCGCTATTATCGTAATGTCAACTTTGATCAAAATCTCGAGTTCGATTTTTTTTACGAATGCATAACCTGCCGTATAGTACCTATGTTACATATAAGTCGCAAGTAAAAAATCACTTCTCTTATCATATCAGCACTGGCATCAACGTCACTATCGACGAAACATAGTAACCAGTTAAAGATTCGAAAAAAGTTAATTAAGACCGTCCTAGTTTTGTTCGCTAACTTGTATTGTCAAACGGTCTTAGTGGGATGTTTCTTTTTAACTGAATGGATGGGACATGATAAATTAAGTAATATTACACAATGGTCCGAAGAACCCAATGGAGAATTTTTTTTTTAAACTGTAGATGGACCGTTTTTAGTATGCCAGTATAAAAAACAGAATCGGACTCAATACACATTCTAGGGGTACAGCAAGGCTTAGAAGAACTTGAGGGCTTATATGAAATTTTTTAAAGGATGATATACTTATTTCTGGCATTCTTACATTAAGACGTTATATAAACTGTATTAAAGATCATTTTCAATTCTTAAATACCTTATAATATTTCTGATTCAAAAGTTAGCGTGTTGTCCAGGTGATCTCCCTTGAACTTATCTTTTCTTGTCTCTTCTTATAATTTCTACTCACTTAACCGTCTTGATTTTTAAAATAAATGTGGAAGTAAAGGTCGAAAGGATTCCACTACTTTTGAAGTTATGGTATCAAATAAAGGAGACTTGACCAAGTTTTTGACCATAACTGTAGCCACATATTCTCCCTCAGGGCTTAAATTTCAATATTTTCGTAACGTATAACTTCCGCAGCTTAAAAAGCTGCCTTTAACCTGAATTCACAGTTTTTTGTTTTTTACTATTTTCATTTTATATGGATGTGCGGCACATAATTAAGAATGGACAAAATAATGTTGAAAAACGCTCGAGTTTGAGTTTATCGCAATGAAGAGTCCTGCTGAGTTCTGAACTACTGAATAATATTTCAATTAATGGATTACCGGTTAGTTTGGTTGGCGGCAGATACTGTGGGAATTTTTTTTTTGAGGAAATTCAATGCGTGAAACTTCAACTGATAAAATAAAAATGAATAATTTCGTAGGCATTGTTTTTCGTACGAGCACGGGTACATACAACGGTTTTCATTATTTTTTTCACTCTGAATTTGTGTTTGTAACTCATTTTACACTCATTATTCTCGGTGATTGTAAGGGAAAAGTTTTAAACGAGTCGTTGAAAATTAAAAACAAAAAACAAGAAGCATTTATGTATGTATGTATGTATGAAAAATTCAGATTGTTGACTTTTGATTGAGGCTAAGAGGAAGGGAGGGGACAGAAAGCAACTCCGGTGAATGCCGAGGCTGTCCACCAACAATACTAGGGGTGAACATTTTTAATCAATTAACCATGACTGGAGGTTTGCCCTATTTCCAGGCCGGATATAAACCTACATATGTATATGTATGAATGTATGTAATTTAAGCGACCTTATATCTCGTTTTATACGCCAAGCATTGGTTTCGTGAAAAAAAAATTGTTTAAGAAAACATGGTCTCCCTGCGGTGATGTCATAGGTAAGCAAATTACTTAGGCATAAAAGTTCGTATGTTTTGATAAACGTCGCCCGGCCGTGACACTCGTACATCAACAGTTTGTGATTCCTTGACATCAATTTTTTGACCTCCAAAACAATTAATCCTAGTTCATCGAAGTGATTTTCTTACAACTTAACACTTAAAGGATTTAGGTAATTCTCTAGACCATAAATTGTTTTTTTTTTGAGCCTTAAAAATAAGAAAACCCGATAAATAATTGTCTAACGTCTCTTACAATTTTAATAGATCAAATCTTCTTACTTTCATAGGTGTGGTCTGTATTTTGGTAAGAACATAAATTATACCTACAGAAAAGGGTTATTTACACTATCGCGGATCACGTGAATGCAGACACGAATGTCTCAGGAGCAGGGTTGCGTATTTTTGAATTAAAAAAACCATAAGTCATAAGTCTGTAGATGATTTGTGAATTAAAAAAATTTAATTCATAAGCTAGTTGGTAAATTGGAAATGTTTAAGCATGTTTTGACTACATAATTATTTAATTACTAACGAAAGTAGATTTCAAGATTTTGTGTGTCATAAAATTATCTTGATAGCTTAAAAATTTTCCAATTAATAATTTTTTAATACAAATTTATCCATTAGCTTATGAATTAATTTTTTTTTTAAATTCATAACTCACTTTTTAAATTCACAAGTCACCAACTGACTTATGAATTATTTTTTTTTAATTCATAAGTCAGTAACTAGCTGCTGAATTACATTTTTCTTAATTCATAAGTCACCCACTATCTTGTGAATTAAAGCCAAGCTTAAGCTAAAAAATGACTTAAGCTTTTGCAACCCTGCTCAGGAGGAATAAATCCACATGTAAGCGTATTTTGAAAGTATTTAGGGGCACAGATAGAATTTTTGTAACGATTCGACTGCTTAAAATGATTCCCAAAAAGATCCGGAATCACGTTGTCAATACTCTATAGAGAAACACCAGAAGAATTCCTAGCTTTTTTGTTTGAAATATAATACCTAACAAAATTCGAAATATGTTCTACGTCATATTTACTTGCGACTTAGAGGTACTAAGGTTATAAGGCAAGTTATGCATTCGTAAAAAATTCGAACTCGAGATTTTGATCAAAGTTGACCAAAAAAAGTTGGTCTCGAAATTCTATCTGTTCGACTCTGCCTGCCGATTTTCGTTAAACTTGGTAGATATCTTTTTTAAATTCCCCCCCCCCCCCCCCCCCCACATTTTATTCTTTTTTTTTTAAGACCAAAAATAACGGTACCTGCCATACGATTTTTTTTCGAAATCTTATAAATATTTTTTTTTTCTCAAAAACTGTCCCACAGATTTAAAAAAAAAAAATTGAAAAATTTCATTTAGTTAAAACTAGGTATAATGGTTGAAAAAAAATTTCCAAAAAATTGTTATTTTTGGTAGCCCCCCTGGGTCCATTTTTTTTTGTTTTTGATTTTCTCGAAAACGGTACAGCCGATTCAAATCATTTTTTTTATGCTAAAGCTCCTCCAAATTTTGAATATTATTATACTCGTATATACAAATTTTCAATTTTTTATTGTTTGGATTTAAAAAAAAAAATCAAAATTTTCTTTTGGAAACTCAATATTTCGAAAACTCTAAGATCGATTTTTTTCAAACTTGACAAGTAAAAGTTTCTTAACATAATCTAGAAGATCTGAGAAAAAAAATTTGTTTTATCTTAAACTAACGGTACCTTCCATACAACTTTTAAAAAATGGTTTTCGAAAATCGTATTTTTCTCGAAAACGGTTCCGAGAATTTTGCTAAATTTTTTTTCTTTCGATTAATTTTTACGATCTATAATTTAATAAAAAAAATTGAAATCTTGATATTACTGACTGTATCTGCCATAGAACGATTTTTTCGAATTTTGAATTTCTTATTATCGGCATAACGGATTTTAATGAAATTTTTTATAAAGAAGCTCTTAAAAAACATTGCATTTCAAAACTTAAAAAAAATATTTTTTTCAATTTTTAGAAAAAAAAATATTTTTTTTTGGAAAATTCGATATCTCAAGAACGGCTTAATATTTTTTTTTTTGGAAATTAGACTTTTACCCGGACAATAATAAAACCTTAAGATTGGCGTACCAATTTTTTTACTTAAAAATAATAGTTACAAATAAATGAACAAAATATATAAATAAATACAAATGTAACTAAATTAACAAATAAATAAATATTTTTTTTATTATCACAGTGTAAGAAAATTAATGGTTTTTTTAATAAATAAATAAATAGAAAAGAATAAATACATCAAATTCACTTTGAAGATCTATTTAAATACACACAATTCTCGATCCATTTTTATAAAATGTGGATTCGTCAGCAAAACCTTTAGAACATTCGATTTCCTAAACTAAATTAAACAAATGAGCTACCAAGACTGTGCTTGCAGCGCTATAAACTCGACTTTAATACACTGTGTTACGACTATTCCTGTACTTAGGAGCGTAAATGGTTCAATGAGATAAATCTTCTTTCGTACTCAAGGATCTTGAAATGTGAAAGATCTCTGGTTCAGATTGCATATCCCGTTTAGTTTTGAAAAGCTGTTCTTTTACGCTGGTAAGACTATTGCGTAAGCCTTTTATCTGTCATACCCTTTGGCTATCATTCGGAGTCCATGGAAAACTACATTTATCCAGCCAGTCTCTTAAAAGAAGGATCTTTTTCTCCCTCCAATTACAAACCAATTGCACAAACTTCCCTTCTTTCCAAAGTTATAAAAATCAACAATAAGCTTACTATTTAGCTTACCATTCATCTGATGGCATGTCTCACTGAAAATTGCAACAAATTCTTATATCACAAAGGTAATTGCATTTGATATTTCTCAAGCATTTGATCGATTTTTCCACGAAGTTCTTTCATCAAAAATGCGAGCATATTCAGAAACAACCTTTCTGACCGTTCAATACGAGTTGTTCTGGACGGTCTTAAGTCTGATAATCATAAAATTTATGCTGGTGTACCACAAGGCTCCGTTTTATCTCCAACGCTTTTCATTATCTTTATAAATGATCTCCTGTTGGAAGCTTCTAATCTAGCTCATTGTTTCGCTGACGACAGCACCCTCCTCAGCTTTTCATATTCGTTTTCAGACTCATTATAGCTTCCTATTTGGACAGAATTATACAATTGGGTATTAATTAACAACTGCATTGAATTTAATGTTTCGAAATCATAAAGTTGCCTTCTGTAGGCCAAACAAAATGTGCCATCATCCATAAATGGCACTTGCATAAATAAACTCAAAAGCTTTCCAAAGTCAGTATATTTGTTAACGACCATCACTTGTTTAAAAAAATCACTAATTCTTCTTTTACTGCGCAAGTTATACAGCTTGGATGAATCGACTAATAAGAATCACCTCAAAATGAGGCCCTATAATATTAAGCTTATCAGTTCTGCCTATCAATCCCAGCTTGAGAAGAAATGACTGTGATGTCAGAGGTAGTATCAGTTTCTGTATTTTAACGTTGCCAAAAGGAGTAGGTATCGGTTTAATTTTTGAAGACATGTCTGTTGACTTAGACTTCATAAAAGTTTCTGCACACTATTTCCAATAATAGTTTTACATTACTCGAGAATGATTTTCTTTTTACCGCCTCTTTATTTTGAGAATTCTCTTGGAACGTTTTCGATTTCAAACCTTTTTCCTTGGAATATTACAATAGACAGTGAAATTCCTATATTTTCTGTTGAGTTTGAAACCAATCAGTCTATTTAACTATTGAAGATAGTGTACCCTTTTCACCTATTAACTTGAGGCAAGAACGTGCGACAAAGTCATGTCATTTTATTAAATTAACTTTAATATTTTTGCTTATCATTAATTGACGTGAAACGAGGAGGAAGTACGTTGAGTTGGTAGTTGGTACCAAAAATGAAAAGTGCACGCACTTAAGTGGAAGAATAAAGTAGGTCTTCAATTATGGAATAAATCTTTTAAAAACGCAGCACTTAAGATTAAATAAAATTGGAAATGTACTTTCCCAGCGGGTTGGTAAGTGTTATATTAAAATTGGTTTATTTTATTCGACATTGAGTTGAATAAGTTTTATGCTCCAGTAAATTACGTGCTGGGAAATACAAATTATAATTTCCAATCCCTACCAGCTTGATAGCAAGTATGGTAGAGTGAAGATATGGTTTAGGCTGCGAATAGCGACCTACTTGAGTTCCCATAGATCTGTCTCATTTTAACTGTCAAATCACAAATTGCCAGTACAAAACACGTAAGCAGGTACCTTAATTGGTAAACAGAGACCTCCACCGGATCCTTATGTTGCGGCGAGAGAGCAGATGGGTGCACTGAAGGGTCACATCAAGATCAATGCATATTACTAGGTGATCTTCCAATACAAACATAGTCTTGAAGGGGGCTAATAAATGACCCTTTTAACTTTAGTGTTTTTATAAAGTTTTGACCCTTTATTTTAATTTTGTATGGTTAGAAGAGATTCTGATATGCCAAGCCAGGTAACCTCACTCCAAAAGTTGCTTTCCATGTTCTGGCTAAGCTCGAGAATTCACATCTGCCAATTCATCCCAAGCCCCTTACACAATTCAGTTGCGTTGATGCCCTTTCACCGTCGTTCTCGACTTCAAGTGGTTTTGTGAACTTTGTCTTATAATTTGAACGGTGTAACTGTGTGAGAGGATTTAATAGGAGATATCGGTGCACTTTGGCCTTGAAAGCCTGTACATCACAATGAGGTTGCAACATCAAAGAGGGCAAAGTATTCCAAATTCTAGCAGTGCTGCTTAAAAAAGAATCTCTATGTTATTGGGTTCAATGTTAAAGCAATGAGCATTTCCAGCTAGAAGATTATTAAGGCGGAATTAGCTGTGGGACGAATGCAAATGGCTATTTCATTTGAGCATTGTTAATAAAAAAAAAAAGCGATAAAACAATGAAAGACAGAAAACGCTACGACAGTGTTGAAGAGCCACAAAATTTTATATAATGGATGTGCTTTCTATAAGGCTCTTTTCAACGGGCTTAAATGAGTAATGGGGGCTTTAGCACATATATGAGAGTTCTTCCAAAGTTCTTGGCGAATGTATGCCTTAAAGAAGGTCCCCTGATCAGAGGGGGAAAAATGTTATTACATCTCTTAAGAAAACCTAAGCTTTTCGCTAAGTTCTTGGCTACGTCGAATAAATGATCATTCCGTAAGAGATAGTTGTTAACACACACACAATCTTTTCAGTTTCTTTAATTCAAGTGCCATCCATGGATAATGGCATGTGTGGTATATTTCGCTGTCGTGCGACTTCTTCAACATCGTTTTTGAAAGAATAGTGCAAGGCTCAAGCGTCAACACAAGAGACGCAATCTTTCAAAAGTCCGCCGAATCACTCGGATACGCCGACGACATTGACATTATTGGAAGAACAAAGCGTGATATCAGTGGCACATTTTTGAGCATTGAGACGGAAGCGAAGAAGATGGGCTTAGCGGTAAATGAGGGCAGGACCAACTCGATCAACTTAAGTGTCTCTCTATAAGACTCTCATCATCTCGGTCCTTGTCTGTGGTGCAGAGACATGGACTTTGTCGAAAGTGGCTGAGTGCTCTTTAGGATGTTTCAAAAGAAAAATTATTCGTATGATCTTTCCTCCCGTTTGCATAGACGGAGAGTGGACGAGAAGATATAACCATGAACTGTACGGGCTGTACAGCGAAACTGACCTAGTCAAACGAATCAAAGTCCAACGACTAAGATAGCTAAGTCATGTAGAGCGAATGGAACTGAATGTTCCGCCCCGGAAAGTCTTCGAATCCAACCCAGAAGAACGGCGCAGTAGAAAAAGACCGCAACTCAGGTGGCGCACACAAGTGGAAGTGCACCTCAATCAACTTCACGTGCGAAACTGGAGACAGCTAGCTAGGGACCGAGTTAGCCGGAGAAATCTGCGCCACCTTAAGTAAGAGAAGTAAGCTTGTCGCTTGACCGACAGAAGACAGTTTTGTCTCTTTGGAGAATCAATTTCCACGCTGTTGTTGATACTCCATTGAATAATTCTGTCTCTTTATGTCGCTTTTTCAATTCCACAACTGAAGAAGTGGGTTGTCAGTAAAAATGAAAAGTGAAGGGTACTGTCCTCAGCGAAACAGTGAAGTGTATTAGAAGCTTCAGATAAGATATCATTTATGAAGGTATGGAAGAATGTCAACAGCAACTCTAATTGAACGGATAGAAAGGTGGTTTCTAATCCAACTTCATACCAAACTCTACCAAAAGCTGTAGAAATATCTAAAGTCATTACCTTTGTTTCTCAAAACGGATATAAGGATTGGTTCCTCTTTTTAGGGAGATATACCATCAGATCACCAGGGAAGTCATACTTCGGGTCATGTAAGAGCTTTCGTTCTTCGGAATATTTCGAAGCTGTTTATTGATCAGCATTGCTAATTTCTTGCACAGAAGGGACATTTGGGCTAATATTCCGTAACTGTGTCCTCTTTGGGAAACCCATGTGGTCTTATCCCAGGGGTAATTAAAGTTTGAGTCTAGGTCCAAAAATTCCAGCCCCATTACTTTGAGTCGTTCTCAATTCATCTTTGGAAGGGTAGTTCGCGGCTTCGCCAGCTCATTTCTTTCACTCTGTGTTGTGACTTAACACCATTTGAAAGTTTTACTTAAAGATATATTTTTTAATCACGATTTCTCTTGGGATGTCAAGAAGACTTGGTACTTTGCAGATAGAGTCTCATACTTTGAGACCTATTTGGCAATGGGGTCAGGTTAAGGAGAGCCTCTATTGCTGCGAGCCTTTCAACCACTATTTAGTGCTTTCTCAGTTTTCACCCTAGGTAACTATGGGCCTAACTAGCAAAATGGATATCCATCTCAGGATAATCAGTGTGCAAGCCCAAAATTTGTCCGCAAGTCTCTCGCATATCATAGGGGCTTTTGTGAGTTTCCCGACAGTTACCCCGACATGTTTGTTCCAGAGCGTGTGCTATCTAGAGTGATTCCTAGATAATTTACCTCTTCGTTTCGATGATATGATAGTTGCCTTGGAAGAATTTTTGTTTAATCCCACCGACAAACACCATTTTCTAATATTTGACAAACATCTTTGGATTATATCACAGATAGTTTTTTTTTTTTTTAACTCTTCCAATGTCATCTACAAACCATTAGTCCAGCATATCCTTTGGAAGTCATAGCTTTTCCAGTACATCACCTACTTAATGACCCAAGCTGATAGTACCCTTCCTAGAGGGCAACATCTGCTTGTTATGATTCTCCGGACGTCTACCGTGTTCTGAAACAGACTTTTAGCTTGTGTCCCTTATAACATAACAACAACTATACCAGACTGCACATTTCCGGAGCGAAACTCCATATTTACAACAAGAACAAAGTTAAGCCTATCCATCCTCTTAACTTAGTTAAAGCTAAATTACTTTACAAGCAAACAATTTCAGTAAGATGTCAAAAGATGAACATTTCCATGGGTAACCTTGCTCAAAGCTTAAACTTGAGTGAAACCTATTTATGGAGTAGTCTAAACCCTAGAGCAATAACAACACCAACCCTGATGTTAGCAGCAAAAATAAAACTTCAAGTGTCAGAGTTTCACCTCAATTGTGCCATTCAGGTAAACATCAAGGACACAGTCGTTTCCATTTCCATCACCGTACCAGCTTCTTTCCCTCCAACCATGCGGATATTTTTCCAAGCGAGGATAAGCCATGAGCATACCTTTATCAAAAGCTTAGGGATTCGATATGTATAAGAGCTGTGAGTAAGGCAGCATGCACAACATATAGATATGGACAAACATCACCCTAAACAGCACAAAGAGTGTGGCGCTATTCACAAGATATGTCACATTAAGGTATTACAGCTCCAAGGATATGTGAGCCTGAGCCTTAGTCTGAACAACAAACACATACACATGCCCAACCATAAAACACTTTAAATGGTACATGCAAATTTACAAACCACACGACATGAGGTGAACAAAGAGGACATTACACCGAACACCAACTACTAGGACACCAAACCATAAAGCAACGAACAAGCAAAAGACGAAGCCACCATTACCGCGCTTCTAGCTATTTACGGCATTGCTCCGCTCTTTGTAATGCCCAGGACTGATGCTGGACAAGAAGACCTATGTAGAATATGTTCGTGGATTTACCACATACCGCAAACACAGAAATGAAAAGGACTAAAGCTGAAAGAAGGTCCGCTAACGAATTGCAGCTAAATGAAAAAAGAAATAGAAAAACTGAATGGTCAAGAGTAAACGTCCTACAAAAGCATGAATGCGAGGAGAGAACAGACGAATCGCGAGAGGAATTTCATTTGAATTTGAATTTCCTTCACAATGGGCCCACGAGCTGGACAGGACTAAAATTTATTCCTTTCCGAGGTCTTTTTTATCTTGCGGCTCGTTTTAGATTTTTGTTTTTCCTTGCGATATAGGAAGGTAGATAAATTCTATAAAGGTAAGTTATGGGTTGGTCAAAATAATCGATTACGTGTTATGGTCAGACTTGGTAGGCGGGTTGTCACTCCTTTGGCTAAAAGGGCTGGCTTTAAATACTACGTTTTATTAAAATTTTTTTGTGATCCTTAAAATGTCATAAAATTTTCTTAATGTATTATTTTCGACATGACACCGCTTCACAGTGCTATCACATAGTTATGAAGTCTCTTTTGGAGGTTAATCGGGAATTATATGGAGATATCCAATTGCGAGGGGTTTCCCTACAAAGATAGTTAATGTCCTACAATAGCGCAAGGTGTTTCGTTTTGCACAATTTAAAGCTTTCCGATTCTTTTGAGGAGTGAGACAAGGTGATGCTCTTTAACCTATGCTGTTTTCACTGTGGCAGTTGATGATGCGATGACTGCTATAGTGACCGTTTGGCAAGCTCAGCCATATAGACTATGCTGATGATATCTGACTCCTGGAAAATAGCACTGGTGCACGGTCGGTGGTTTGAATCAAATGTGTCAATCTCTGCAAGTAAACGGAGAGGTGGCTGGCAAAAGGGTTAACCAAAGTAATGGACACTGGCAAAAACATTCAACAGCAAATTATTCTAAGGCAGGTGATCATTGAAGTGGTCAAGCAGTTTAATTATCTGGGTGGGTGTGTAGCAATCGATGGTGGAACAGACCTGGATGTTAACCTGTGTGGAACACTATACTCTGTCCAACAAAAATTGTCAGTACGGGCCTTATGGGAGAGCTTTTTCTAAAGCAGTGGCGCCTGATGCACCCTCACTACAATGCGTTAGGAAAAATGACACTAAAAAAAGAGCAAGCCACTGACTTTTCTTAAGGAATTGTTGTTGTAATTCTTTGCAAAAAGTTGTACACCCCAACACGACCGTCGTATCCCACTGCTGATGAGATACTGTCAAGACTCAAGAGTATTAAGTGTCACTCAATGCGATCGTTCGCTCTTTATCTACATCAAAACAGAGTTACCAGTATCATTCTCAATTGCAAGCAAGGAGCTTTTTCAGTAGTTTTTATTAAGGAGCTTTTGGGATTTGAAGCTTTTGAGAGCACATTTTAAGAAGATGAGTATGTTGAGTGTTGTCACATTGCTTTTCAACTTAAAAAAAACGCGCATATTATCTTACCGCTTGGTGTTGTGGGAAAAGGTAAATTGAATATTGTTTTCAGTCGTTTTGAATCGGCAGACGGTAGCCCTACGCAGTTTTTACTATCATTTGCGGCGATTTATAATGTAAGCTACGGAATCCCTGTGAGAGCTTTACAAGGCGACACACTTATGCATGGCAATGCAACCAGAATGAGAGACAAACGTCCTATCTTCCCTGTACTGACAATTTTTGTTGGACAGAGTAAAGTGAAAAATCACTAACGCAACAAATTGAAACTCTTCGAATCGAACGTAAAATTTGTGCTGTTATACGCCTGTGAAACATTGAAGTGATCTCCTAGCATCTTGAGCAGATAACAGGCTTTAGTTAACCGATTTTTGCGGTAAATTTTGAAGATCTAGTGGCCAGAAGCCAAAATGTATAGTTTTGGAATAGAACCGGGCAGAAAAAAGTGGATGTACACATTTGCAACGAAAATAGCGGTGGATTGGCCATACACTGAGGAAACCTGACAAAAACATCTGGAAGCAATCTTTTGAATGGAATCCTTAGTGTACAAGACGCGTTGGAAGACCAAAAACAACCTGGAGGTCAACTGCAATAGTAGAAGCAAGGTCTCGGGATATTCTTACGTATGGCCACAGCTAAAACCACTTACGCCAAATCGTAACATATGGGGGGATTTTGTTGCTGCACTATGCTCCTGATGGTGTTGAAGTCCTACTCAAATAGCCGTAAGCCATATATTGAAGATAAAGTTTTTTAGATCTTATTTGGAGTTCAAATATTCTCTAGTATTTGAAACTTAGATTATAAAATAATGCAATATTTTAAAAGCTAAATAGTCATGTCTCCTATTACGGCAAAATTTTAGGCAAGTCCAAAAATATGGCAACTTGAAAGCACTTTTAAGTAACACAGTTATAATATTCAGATACTTGCTAAGCTTTTGCCGGAAATAACGGGTGATTTTTTTGAGGTTAGGATTTTCATGCATTAGTATTTGACAGATCACGCGGGATTTCAGACATGGTGTCAAAGAGAAAGATGCTCAGTATGCTTTGACATTTCATCATGAATAGACTTACTAACGAGCAACGCTTGCAAATCATTGAATTTTATTACCAAAATCAGTGTTCGGTTCGAAATGTGTTTCGCGCTTTACGTCCGATTTATGGTCTACATAATCGACCAAGTGAGCAAACAATTAATGCGATTGTGACCAAGTTTCGCACTCAGTTTACTTTATTGGACATTAAACCAACCACACGAATGCGTACAGTGCGTACAGAAGAGAATATTGCGTCTGTTTCTGAGAGTGTTGCTGAAGACCGTGAAATGTCGATTCGTCGCCGTTCGCAGCAATTGGGTTTGTGTTATTCGACCACATGGAAGATTTTACTCAAAGATCTTGGTGTAAAACCGTATAAAATACAGCTCGTGCAAGAACTGAAGCCGAACGATCTGCCACAACGTCGAATTTTCAGTGAATGGGCCCGAAAAGTTGGCAGAAAATCCGCTTTTTTATCGACAAATTTTGTTCAGCGATGAGGCTCATTTCTGGTTGAATGGCTACGTAAATAAGCAAAATTGCCGCATTTGGAGTGAAGAGCAACCAGAAGCCGTTCAAGAACTGCCCATGCATCCCGAAAAATGCACTGTTTGGTGTGGTTTGTACGCTGGTGGAATCATTGGACCGTATTTTTTCAAAGATGCTGTTGGACGCAACGTTACGGTGAATGGCGATCGCTATCGTTCAATGCTAACAAACTTTTTGTTGCCAAAAATGGAAGAACTGAACTTGGTTGACATGTGGTTTCAACAAGATGGCGCTACATGCCACACAGCTCGCGATTCTATGGCCATTTTGAGGGAAAACTTCGGAGAACAATTCATCTCAAGGAATGGACCGGTAAGTTGGCCACCAAGATCATGCGATTTGACGCCTTTAGACTATTTTTTGTGGGGCTACGTCAAGTCTAAAGTCTACACAAATAAGCCAGCAACTATTCCAGCTTTGGAAGACAACATTTCCGAAGAAATTCGGGCTATTCCGGCCGAAATGCTCGAAAAAGTTACCCAAAATTGGACTTTCCGAATGGACCACCTAAGACGCAGCCGCGGTCAACATTTAAATGAAATTATCTTCAAAAAGTAAATGTCATGGACCAATCTAACGTTTCAAATAAAGAATCGATGAGATTTTGCAAATTTTATGCGTTTTTTTTTTTAAAAAGTTCTCAAGCTCTTAAAAAATCACCCGTTATTTATTTTTTTTCCCATTTTTGAAAATTATTTAAACAAATTGAAGAAGTAAGTAAATGGATAGCAAGTGTTATACTTCCCCGGACTTCCTTAAAAGACCCCTGCTCTGAGACATTAGAATCACTTATTAGCACTCACTTCCCAGCATAAGTGGAATATCTGATATAGGTAACAAAATCGTAAATAGTAGGAACGTAGCTTTGGCTCCTTCTCAATATGCAATCTGCCGCATTGGAATAATTCAAACTATACCTTAAGGCTCAATATATATACATAACTGTCCTTATTCTAGTTTTAATCTTAAAGAGAATTCTTAATATCGGCTACATTCCCACTTGTTGGAGAGAAGTCAATATCATCTTCATTCCAAAGGTTGGCAAGCCCACACACACTGAACCGAAAGACTTTAGGCCATTCCAGTGCCGGATTAAGCCAGCGCGGGGCCTGTAGCAAATTCTATTAAGAGGCCCTTAGACTGTTTTAGGTTAGGTACTTATCAAGTTTATGGTATTAAATAAAACAAAACTTTTCTTGATTTAATTTGGGAAAATTTATAAATAATGCTGTTGATATCGACTTCTCGGAGTAAATCATGTTCAAAATTCATTAAAGTGAGGTGATTAAGACGTTGTTGGCTCAATTCATTTTTAACACGTTTTAATGTTGAGAAAGATCGTTCACCACTGCAGTTGGTGATCATGAGATACAAATAAATGCGCAAAGCAATTTCAACGTTCGGGAAACAAGATTGTAAAAAGTTATTTATCAACAGCTTGTAAACCTGCATTTCCAGAGCCTCAAGGTTCCTGCTGTCAATAATACCAGCCACATCAGAATTGAGCATTGAAGCGAACTGCACTAATTCGTTGCTCAGACTGTCCTCCATCTGCGTAAGCACTTACTATGGTTGCAGATTTTTTCAAAATTTCTTCTGGTGGAAGAGATTTTATATGAAGGTTTTTATAATACAAATTCTATATACGACTGAAATAAATCAGCCAAGCAGAAGACAGCACTATTAATGGACTTATTGAATTATTGATTCAAAATAGCTTTTATGGCCTTTAGTCCACAAAAATTGGCGTTTCGTCCGGGTGATCGCACATGGACTCATCAGTTGACTGTGAGGACCTTGTCAATACGCAATTTTTATTAAATTCAGTTCATCTTACATCGATTTTTTGACAAAAATCCAATGTGAAGTATATCCAACCAAGATTAAAATTGTACTCATTAAAGTTGGAATATTTTGCCAGTGGCTCAGCTTTGATTCTATATGAAGGTTTTTATAATACAAATTCTATATACTACTGAAATAAATCAGCCAGGTAGAAGACTTCACTATTAATGGACTTGTTGAATTATTGATTCAAAATAGCAAAATATTCCAACGTTAATGCCATGTCATAATGATTTTTTGTATATAAACATGTATTGTAAGAAACCAATGTATAATTCAATAAAAATCTTTTCTATCTTCTATCTATCTAATATTCCAACGTTAATGATTACAATTTTAATCTTGGTTGGATATACTTCACATTGGATTTTTGTCAAAAAATCGATGTAAGATGAACTGAATTTAATAAAAATTGCGTATTGACAAGGTCCTCACAGTCAACTGATGAGTCCATGTGCGATCACCCGGACGAAACGCCAATTTTTGTGGACTGGACTAAAGGCCAAAATAGCTATTTTGAATCAGGAAGAGATTTTAGCTCTCGGAATATTCCGAAAATGCCAGCAATTTTATGATAACTGTTCTGTTCATACGTTTACCTAAAGCAGTGAGTACGTTATCAATGGTGACAATAAACACCTGCATTTCATACCGTTGTCCAATTTGCGTGTAGTGCGGTGCGAAACATGATTTTTGGTATGACCAGCAGATAGAAAAATAAAATTTTAGTTGATCATTTTGGTGCAAATATTTTCTTCTTAGTAATTGTAACTAAATCTAATATATAAATAATACTTTTTTATGGTCAGAAAACGTTGGTGCGCGGGGCCCCTAAATGCGCGGGGCCCCTAAATGCGCGGGGCCCGTAGCATTTGCTACTCTTGCTTCGTGGCTAATCCGGCACTGGGCCATTCAGATTATCCTCTTCTCTTCTTAAGACCATAGAAAGGCTAATTCAGATTCGCTTTGAGCTAAATGCATATATGGAGAGCAAATCTGTTGAGACATCGCGTCATGAATTTGTCGGCACAATCGGAAATTAAGGATTTTCACTGGTAGCATTTTTAGACATACATAGGAGAAGCCTTTAATAATGTTGAAAACGATGCAATTCGACAAGCCGTAGATTTCACCAAAATCGATCTTTTTACATTACATTACATATTACACTACTCCGTAGATAAATGTACGATGTAGAGACTTAAAGCACTGGCAACTGAGGCCATCGGCTTAGACAATACAACAGAGAATGAGAGAGACAGACAGAAAGGAAGAACAACAGAAAACACATGTCAACAGCACACGGTTGGTATGTGAACGGTCCCCCATCCAAGTACTCGTACTAACCATGCACAATGATGCTTGATTTCGCTGATCGATCGGAAGCGATGCTTTCATCAAAGCCAAGGCTGTTGACCAATATCGATCTAGTAGTGATAAACTGGATAGATTGGTACGCCACGGAGTGGATTCTTATCTCCTCTGCTTTGGCTTCTTAACGCTAACCAGATGAGTTTGGCGTATGTGATGCAGGACCTGGACCAGGAATAAGATGCCCCTATATGTAGAAACCTTACAGTATGTTGGTTATACTATTTCAAAATGAATCACAACACTAACAGACCCACGATCTAGTACTCAGCGAAAATCCATGCAATATTTCTGGGATTTTCCGGGTTTTTTAATAATAGATTTTAAGTGATTTCAATACAGTACTCATTCCGAATATTTTTAATCAAATTATATTGAGCGTGGTCACCGGGAAGCATGATTAGGGAACATGGTTGGGAAATCGTCCTTTATCAAATTTGTAGCAAAACGTTCAGAGTAGTCACCCGAAAAACTCATGTGGAATCTCCCGATCACCAAACTTAATGTAATTTGATGCGAACCGTTATGAATTAGTACTAAAGTGCACTCTATTATTTCATTACGATGCTAATCCGCAAAATAGTATTTCCTATGTATATTAACTACCTATTGCAAAAGCCTTAACAGTTATATTTTCTCGACTTCGGTTAGTTTTATTTTAAATAGCGCTTAGATTTCGGAATGAACATGTGAATCAATTAAAATGTCCATTACGCAGAAGGCCGCTCTCCATTTGAGCACACGACCTTAGGTCTTCATCTGATGTGTATGATAAATCAGTAGCAATTTCGAACCTAGAACTTTTATTCAGACTTCATCGACAGTTCGAAATCTATTAAAGAAGGTCTATGATTTAACCTCATACAACAAAAATAAAGGTCTTGTGCCACTTTCTTGGTTCCTTAATCGGGGATTTCTTAGTCAGAAGAAACAGTTATTGACCAAGACTGATTCGCCATTGATTGCCGACTTTTTTTTTTAAAAAATGTTTACACTATAGTTGACTAGCGAGTTGCGTATAATTGCTTCGAGAACAATATACAGAGTTTGCTTGTTAATACGTTTCACATTAGTCCTTTTTCAACATCAATGGATTCTTGCCAACTTTTATCGAACAGCAAGAAACAGTGACCGAGGATGCTGTCAAAGTTATCATACGAAAACTTATCGACGATACGGTTGATTTATCTGGTCTACTCCACTGGTAACACGCACACATGAATAGTTGAGAATTGTAAGTCATTAGGCTTAGGCTATCTACAAGCCGTTATGGCCTCCTATTTACTCCTCTGTGATTAGTTCGTCAGCATCTACTGATCATCGTCCAAGTTGAATGCCCAACAGTGAAATGTCTTGTCTGCCGAGAAAAGGGTCCTAGATCCTCAGTGAAGGTGCACGAGCGTGAAGAGGCGGCAAACTTATCACATGAATCAGTGCTTTCGATTTTACATAAATATTTGGACATGGTCGCAAGGTGGGTGCCGCATTTGCTCGCAATCCACAACAAATGCAATTGTTTCACAAATTCGAAGTAGTGTTTGGTGTTGTTCAAGAAAATTTCCACCGATTTTTTTAGCCGTTTCGTAACCGTGGATCAAACATGGATTCACTAGAACAACACACAAGAGACCAATAAATAGTCGAAACAATGGACTTGGTAAATCGAAGCCAAAGAAGCACAGTGTGGGTTTGTCAGCAAATAAAGTAGTCATGATGCAGAACTGATAGATTCCAAGGAGAATGCTACGGCTCACAAGTCCACAGTCGGAATGGCAATATTGTTAAGGTAACCTACTCTTCCCCCGTGCAGCATATTCTCCAGATTAAGCACCCTGTGACTATTTCTTGTTTCCAGACATGAAGCAAACAAACGCATATTTTAATTAACTTGACAAATCATATTGTTTTGAGAGCATCAACAAATTGGAGAAATATTTTATGAAGTGTATCAAGCTTGATGGAGAAATAAAATATCATTACGTCAAAAAGAGTGTTCCTTTTTTTAATTTCTCAGGGACTTATTGACGCATCCTCGAAGATTGAAGGCAGATCAGAAGTGGGAAAAACTGTTTTTACCCCCTTTTTTGGGAAACTTTAAATCTTCCTCAAAGCAATTTGTGATGCGCTTTTTTGCTTTCCATCCGAGGTTTTTCTCGCCGGATTGTCAGGGTTGCTCTGAAGAAAAACACGAAACTTCATTAGGAAGGTCTTTAAAATCTTATACAAAATCTTTATTGAAAACAATTCTTAAATTCATATAACAACTAATCTTTAATCAAATATTCTAGTTTCCAATTCATTTACATACATTCATACAAGGTATTGTGTATCTGGGATCATCGGCTATTCTCCTTGTATTGTGCTCCTGTCGGTTTATTTTAGAAAGCTTTATTTTGGCATCTGGTTTCCTATTAACTGGTATTCGGTATCGGGTTACTTTTTTACAAGTACGAACTACGCTCTTTGCGTTTACAAGATCAGCAGGTTTGAGGCCTGTGATGTGCTTTTTGGTTTCCAGCCGAGGTTTTGCTCGCCGGTCTTGCCAGGGTCTTTCTGAAGAAAACACGAAACTCCAGGTTTAAAGGTCTTCAAACCTTATTACAAAATCTTTATTGGAAATAACTCTTAAATCTATAACACACAATATACTACTGCTAATATTTCACTTATTCCGGGTGCTTGAATAATCCACGTGATCTTGGTGCTTCATATCGGCAGACCCCTCTTTACCACTGGGCCCACTGGGCCCAGGCCCAGGGCCCCGCAATCACCAGGGGCCCCCAATTGTTGAAACATCACTTAACCTTTATTGGTCTATTTTCAAGAAATAAAATATTTCGATACAATTTTAGATGCATAAAGAATGATCAGAATTCGTACTTTCTTTGCTGAACAACAACCTTTGCTGAACATTTTAAATCACATTCCCTGCGGAATTACATATATTCAAATTAAAACAGAAATATGAAGCACCTATAAACAATGCTCCGCTGTGAATAACTCTCGACTGAAAAGGTAAAGTATCTTAAGTCGACTTAAAATATTTCGCGTTTTTTATTGAACCTTAGTGCCATTCTAAAGGACTACAGTTCTATCTTATCGGCATCCCTATATCTCACTTCTTTGCTTTTTTATAGACAAAAACAATTTCATCTTATGTTCAAAAGACACATCTCTACACGAGGTAAAATATCTTAAGTCCACATAAGATTGTGTGTTCTGCTTAATTGTAAAACCTAAAATAGACATAAGATTATATTGTCTGAAGACTTTCTTATTATTGTGAAATCGTAAATCATATTAAGTTGATTTAAGATATTTTCGCGCGTGCAAACAGAAACAAAAGTCATCCTTAAGTCGGCATAAGATAAAATACTTAAAAAACTTCCGAAAAAGTGTGAAAACGCAAATCATCTTATGTGAACATAAAATAATTTTTTGAATTTAAAACTGAAATTTTTCTCTCCCTAAGTAATAATAGGATATTTTACCGTTTGCAAACCTAAAAAAATGCCCGTAATGACAAGGACATGAGATATTTTTAAGCGTAGTTTGGTTCTGGATTTCCCTTTGTGCGAACGTTTTTCTTTTAGTGGATGAGTTGATAATTCAGTTCTTTTTTCATTTAGTGTTTCAGGCAGTGTTGTTTCATACGCGATTGAAAAGTTATTACTAATAAAACACATCTACATACAACAAAGAAGAGTTGAAATGCACGACTGGATCGCACGAACTTGCTCTTATGTAAAAGTGCTTTGGAATTTAAAATACATTTTATAAATATAAAACATGGATCTAATGAGATAAAAATGTTCAAATGTATGAAATTGCCGTCTGATTTCCAGAAAACTAAAGCAAACAAAGCTCAAAAATCGTTTTATTATTAAAAGAATTTTTTATACAAAGAATTTCTTTAAAATTTTAAGTAATTACATAGTAGTATTGGTGCAAAATTCTAAAAAGACTAGCGCAAAATTTTAAACAGCCTGTTATTATTAATTTCTTAGTATGATACTACTTAAAAATTTGCTAACTTTAAAGAAGCTTACTAACTCATTCATAATTTTAAACATTTTCTAACTAGTATCGTACTAAGCCAATTTTCTTAATAAATTGTTTCTTAACATACCTAAAACAATGACAGTTCACACAAAAAACTAAGTAAACAGACCTTTTGTGGCGTTTCTAAAAGCAAGATACTTTTACGATGATTTTAACTTTAATAAAAGGGTAGAGAAAGTATGATGTTTAAGTTCGAATAAAATTTGCTAAATTTTTGATTTAACTTAGTTTCATATTAAAACAACTTTAACATCGTACTAATTCAATTTAAATTTTGAGCCATTAATTTTAGGAAATAATTTCAAAAAATAATCGTTCACAAATTTTGAAGATATATTGATTTTTCAATAAATCCAATCAATATTTTTGGGAATGTTCTTATATACAATATTATTTCAAACTTCGGGGGCGAAAATAAAAAAAAAGACGGGCAGGTACCGTTAATAACATGTTATTCAAAAATTTGTCTGAACCAAAATATAGTTCATGCTCATAATAGCTCACTTAATTTTTATTTTATCAATATCGTTAGAGCCGTTTTCGAAATAAATGAGATCTTACACTACGGGTGTGGTACCGTTAGTTTTGGAGGTGAAAACAATTTTCAATTTCTCCTCTAGGGAATCACCAAAGGCCCTTGAGTCCCTTAGGTCCTTAAGTTTAAGTTTTTTCCAATGAATTTAGTTTTTTTTAAATAATTTAATAATAAATAATAAATAATTTATTTTATATTTTATTTTAATAATTTTATTTTAATAATTTTTAAATAAATCTAAACAGGTTCTTTTTGTAATTATTTTTTTCTGTGAACCAAATGTGATTTATAATTTTTTTTTTAAGAAATTCAAGTCTGTTATTTTTATTTTTTTATTATTAAAGCTCTATAGAACAAATGTGATTTTTTTGTATTAAGTACTTAAATAAAAACCAGAAAATATCATCTTAAATCTCTTTTGATCAACTTTTGAACACGCAACTCATCTTAAATGGACATAAGAATTAAAAACGCCCTTCGAAAACGCGAGGCAAAATATCTTATCTCAACTTAAGATCTTGGAAATTAATATAAAAAACCAAACTATCTTAAGTAATATTTTTCCTTATAACGGCCGAAATATTAAAAATATCTTTATGACATTAATTTCAAAAAAAGATTATAAAATTTTACATACAAATGCTTTATTGAATAAAGTCTACATTTGAAAGATTTGTGGGAGGCAGCTTTGAAGTGTTTTTTTGTTTGAATCGCCAGTAAAAGAGGATAATTACGATATATGCGAGGAGACATCAGATGCATCGCTCATTGAACAATTTACTTATACCCAGCAGGAAGCAGAAAAAGGACAGTATGGATGAAGTTCCATTAGATGATTATCAATCAGACAAATAATTATCCTAAATTACTCATTACTTGCACCGTTTTCGTCATTTTCAATAGTAGTATTTTTTAATTAGATACAAAATTTTTAACTCAACAGGACCACAATAGATCGTGGAACAGGCCTATCGGGGAAACCACGTTAAAAAAAAAAAACTGCCAAACTACCCCACGGGTGGGTGGCGCGAAAACGTGTGCATATTATTATTATGAAGAACACAACTTTTTCAACTTTTTGCATAGCTGTTTCCCCAAAATGGTGATTCTTAGGAGAAAAAGTGTATGGACAATTTTTATAGATACTTGCATGATGAATAATTTTTGTCTCACCTATTTTTATGATAAAACTTGCCATTAAGCTGAAAAATGCAAAAAAAAACAATTTTTGCAACATTTGACCTTGAATAAATTTTTTTCCACACGTCGCCGTCGGATCGATCGGGGCTTTCGACAAATTATTTGTAATAGTGTTAACTCAACATTCATGCCAATTTTCAGCTTTGTGCGAAAGCTAATTTGACGGGGCTAGTATATAGTTTTTGTTTTTGTGCATTCAATGAGATAGATGAAAGATTACGCTTCTCACTATTTGTTCTATAGGTCAATAGTAAAGAAAATGATAAGCGTATGTTTTCGCGCATGCGGAATTTTCAGATATACTCTGGTAGTGTTAGTGTGCGACTTTGCTCATTTGATTTTTTTATCATCGTTCTGTGTCAAGTTTGTAATGTATTTTCAATTTGTGTTTTTCCAGTTAAAATGTTCCGTTTTGATCATCGTTCTGTGTAAAGTTTGCGTGTTTCATTTGTGTTCTTGAAGTGCATAAAAATATACTATATTAAATCAAAATACATATGTCTAAACGATCATACGTAAGTGGATCCGAAAAAGGGAAAAAATGCTGCAATAATTATTTATCTTTTTAATGAATTAAAAAAACATTATTTATTTAAAAAATTAAAAGAATAAATATTAATTCAAAGTTATGTAATTTTTTCTGTATACCTTTATTACACAACATGACATTTTTATATAATCATACAGGGGCCTCATTTTCGTAAAGTGCCCAGGGCCTCCAAAAGTGTAAAGACGGCCTTGCATATCGGTCGTACGAGTTGCGGCTGCTTCGAATCTGGTACTTGGTTACGGGTATTTCGTTTCTGGTACTTCGGCTTCAAACTGGTCCTCTTATTTGGCTTAGGATGTGATTCAACGGTGTTCCACCCCTGGTTTTACTAATTTAAACAGCAGGCTTAAACGCTCTGGTTGATCAGCAGGTACTATACGCCCCTGGTGGCACTAAACAGCAGGCTTAAACGCTCTGGTTGATCAGCAGGTACTATACGCCCCTGGTGGCACTAAACAGCAGGCTTAAACGCTCTGGTTGATCAGCAGGTACTATACGCCCCTGGTGGCACTAAACAGCAGGCTTAAACGCTCTGGTTGATCAGCAGGTACTATACGCCCCTGGTGGCACTAAAACAGCAGGCTTAAACGCTCTGGTTGATCATCAGGTACTATACGCCCCTGGTGGCACTAAAACAGCAGGCTTAAACGCTCTGGTTGATCAGCAGGTACTATACGCCCCTGGTGGCACTAAAACACCAGGCTTAGACGCTCTGGTTGATCAGCAGGTACTATACGCCCCTGGTGGCACTAAACAGCAGGCTTAGACGCTCTGGTTGATCAGCAGGTACTATACGCCCCTGGTGGCACTAAACAGCAGGCTTAAACGCTCTGGTTGATCAGCAGGTACTATACGCCCCTGGTGGCACTAAACAGCAGGCTTAAACGCTCTGGTTGATCAGCAGGTACTATGCGCCCCTGGTGGCACTAAAACAGCAGGCTTAAACGCTCTGGTTGATCAGCAGGTACTATACGCCCCTGGTGGCACTAAATTAGCAGGCTTAGACGCTCTGGTTGATCAGCAGGTACTATACGCCCCTGGTGGCACTAAACAGCAGGCTTAGACGCTCTGGTTGATCAGCAGGTACTATACGCCCCTGGTGGCACTAAACAGCAGGCTTAAACGCTCTGGTTGATCAGCAGGTACTATACGCCCCTGGTGGCACTAAAACAGCAGGCTTAAACGCTCTGGTTGATCAGCAGGTACTATACGCCCCTGGTGGCACTAAACAGCAGGCTTAGACGCTCTGGTTGATCAGCAGGTACTATACGCCCCTGGTGGCACTAAACAGCAGGCTTAGACGCTCTGGTGGATCAGCAGGTACTATACGCCCCTGGTGGCAGTAAACAGCAGGCTTAAACGCTCTGGTTGATCAGCAGGTACTATACGCCCCTCGTGGCACTAAACAGCAGGCTTAAACGCTCTGGTTGATCAGCAGGTACTATACGCCCCTGGTGGCACTAAAACAGCAGGCTTAGACGCTCTGGTTGATCAGCAGGTACCGAAGCCCCTGGTGGCAATTAGGACATTAAACTTCGAGTTAAGACCCCTTACCGCTGGTGGGGGGAAGACCTAACTTGTCTTCCTACGAAACCCCTTACCACTGGTGGGGGGAAGCTCCGCACAAAGCAAGGAAAGCTAAATGACCAACTCGTCTATACTACTTATCTACGACTGGATTTCAAAAAATTTAACAATCAATTTACTGTGCCGCCTGACTGTGTGTATGAGCGAAGAGGTGTTTTTCGTTCACCCAAGTAGGTCCTCTTGATGGTTTTTCAGTAGAAACTGAATGTGAACTATATAAGTGGCGAACGAAAAATATCCATGTAGTTGATTTTGCTGTGACGTCATATGCTCATGGTGCTTGTGAATTGAATTTGAGTGAAATACAATTCTTGGTATCATGCAGAAGTCGTATAGAGTGGAGTAGCATGGAACGCTTCGTTACAGGCCCCTGGTGGCACTAGATCAGCATGTACGAGGGCCCTGGTGACACAAGATCAGCAGGTATATGGCCCCTGGTGGCACAAGATCAGCTGGTTCAAGGCCACTGGTTGCACTAGATCAGCAGATACGAGGCCCCTGGTGGCACTAGATCAGCAGGTACGAGGCCCCTGGTGGCACTAGATCAGCAGGTATATAGCTCCTGGTGGCACCAGATCAGCACATTTATGGCCCCTGGTGGCACAATATCAGCAGGTATTTGGCCCCTGATGACATAAGATCAGCAAGTACGAGGCCCCTTGTGGCATAAGATCAGCAAGTTTAAGGCCCCTGGTGGCACAAGATCAGCAGGTATATGGCCACTGGTGGCACAAGATCAGCAGGTATATGGTCCCTGGTAGCACTACACTAGATCAACAGATACGAGGTCCCTGGTGGCTCCATTTAATGGTTTAGGAATTTCAATTTAAAAAAAAAAATTGTTTCACTAAACTTTTCCCAGGAATGGTTTCACTGTTCAGTGAAATATCAGATCACTAGAAGATCAACTATTATGAAACCCGTACTGACTGATCGTTCAGAACCTTTTCTTCTTCAAAACATTTCTTCAGCTGATAGCGTTTCACAAACCTTGGAAAGAAGTAGCGCTAATGAAATTGGTTGGTAATTAGACGGGTAGAAGTATTCCCCTTTTTTTAGAATTGGTTGAGCTAATTCCCTTTCCATTTTTCCGAAAAGTCTCCAGAGTGGAGTTGAGACACCGAAACTCGTATGATCGCTCCGAAAATCTTGGCCTTAAACTTTTACAGCCGTATCTATAAAATTTTCTTAAACTGCATTAATGTAAAACACGACCTTCTTTTGTGGTGCACACTTTATTAACTTACTTAATAAAATTGACATTAAGAATACTTAGGCTAGACTAGAGAGAGTGTGTTCAGTCATATACGATATTTATACGGATATAACAGTCACCCCTTTTTAATATATTTCAATTCTTACAACTAATTTAATAAATCTTAAAATAGATATGATTACTTAACCAACCAACTTATGAATTCATTTATTTTACTTTAAATTTGTTTAATATTAAACTTCGAATAGGTATTAAATTGGTTTTCTTTAGAATTTGGTAAAATAAAATAATAGATATTTTAAAATTCATTCATTTGTAAAACTGAAATGCCCTCGATATCTTTTAGAATCTCCTCGATTTGGTTTTGCCACTTTGCAGGCCCAGAGGCAACTCCGTACATAAATCTGGTTGGTCTGTATAAACCACGGTGAGTACTCAACGTAAGAGGCTCACGGTCATCAGGATGAACTTCTAATTGTAGGTATGCCTTACTGAGATCTATCTTCGTAAATTTCTCCCCACCTGCCATAGACGCAAAAAGTTCTTCGACTGTCGGCAACGGATGTTCCTGAACTAAAATTTGCGGATTTAAAGAGATTTTATAATCTCCACATAATCGGACTTTACCTCCTTGTTTCCGAACAGGCACAATAGGAGTAGCCCACCTAGACGTTTCGACTTTTTCGATAATACCATTTTTTTCTAGCTCGTCTAATTCTCTTTCGACTGCATCTCGTAATGCAAAAGGAATTTTCCTCGCCTTTATAAAAACAGGTTTAGCATCATCACACAAAGGAATACGAGCTTGAACATTATTAATTTTGCCCATTGAATTTTCAAAAACTGAAGAATACTTTTGTTTAAGTTTTCCGATTTGGACTAACATTGTTTCTTTAATAGATGAAACCACTTGAATGTTTTTACTCGAAGAAGAAAATATTTTGTTCCAGTCTAATTTAATGCTTCGTAACCATTCCCGGCCTAACAAAGGCTTTCGGTTTGAATCGACGACATAAAGCTTCAGCTCGCTACTATTTTTGTCGGAATTTTCATTTATTACACCTGACATAGTTCTACAAGAAACATGCACAAAGAAGAACCCCAACACTTTAATATTTGTTCCACAATAACTTACCAGTTTCGTATCTGATGCAATTAATTCTTCTTCTGGAAAATTTTGTTCTTTGTCATTGTTGCTAATTATTGTAACTGGAGAACCACTGTCAATTTCGAAACCTAGGATAGAATTATTAACTTTTAGTTCAATAAACAATTTACTTCTTAAATTTAATGATTCTACACTAAAAATTTCTTCTACTGACTCTTCTCTAACTGGATCGTCTATATAATTTGTGTTGTTGTTTGGTGCTTTAAAGCAAACTGTTCGTAAATGTCCCTTGATCTTACAAAATGAGCATGTGGAGTTTCGATGACGACACTTGTTTGCTTTGTGGTCTTTGCTTCCACATCGATAGCAATATTGTTTCTTCTTATCAGCCGCTTTCACATCACTCTTTGGCTTACCACCGTCACTCTTCCCAAATTTATTTGTAGAATGTTTTACCTTGGACTTGTTCTTTTGTTGAATGTAGCTTACAGGCTGCCCTTCTCTCTGTTGTTGGATCTCTGCTCCCCCTTGTGCCGATAGTTCCATAGTTTTTGCAGTGGTCAACGCTGTTGCTAGCGTCAAGTTTGGTGTCTCCAATAACCGGTTTTGTATTCGGGGACTACGTATTCCAAAGACAAACTGATTGCGGAGCGCTGTCTCCAAATAAATCCCAAAATTGCAGTGTAATGCCAATTTTCGTAGTGCTATGGAATACTCTTCCACAGTCTCTGCGTCGTTTTGTTTTCGGAGATGAAAACGATAGTTTTCCATTATCTCTAATGGAACTGGATCGAAGATTTCAGAAAGAACCTTGATTACTTCGGAATAGGTCTTGTCTTTAGGTTTAACAGGTGCTAATTTGTCGGAGAGAATATCGAAAGTTTCTTGACCCATGTAATGTAGAAGCAGGTGTATTTTTTTATCCTCTTTAGTTCCAACTATTACCATCGCACCTTCGAATCGTTCCACCCATCTGGACCATTGGGTTTTAGTTTTGTCGAATTTCTCGAACACAGAATAGTCAGCCATAATTAAATAATTTTTTTGCAAGTCCTCTTTATCTTTTTGACTCATAGCCAGTGCGCGATTTTTATGTATGCAAGCACGTGTATGGAATGTACATTGACAAGAAGGTTATGTTAACACTTTGTATGTAATTGGGTGTGCGGATTGAATTTAGTTCTTGTACGTAGTTTAACTTTTTAATTATTGTAAATATCTTGCATACGTTTTAAATTAATTGTATTTATAAGAAATTTTTTTTTTTATTTTTGAAAAATTAAAAAAAAAATTATCAATTTCTATCATCCTCGTCGCCACTAATGTAAAACACGACCTTCTTTTGTGGTGCACACTTTATTAACTTACTTAATAAAATTGACATTAAGAATACTTAGGCTAGACTAGAGAGAGTGTGTTCAGTCATATACGATATTTATACGGATATAACATGCATCTTAGAGGTTATTTAGTTAAGCATACTTAAATATTTAATTTGGCTTTAAATGACGAAACTTCAATTCGTATCTATAATCGATTTTTCATTGGTACTTAACTAAACAATGGTTGTGTCACGTAACGTAAAAGAATGTGAAAATCTAGTACAGAAAAAAAAACAAATGCTGCTTCGTTTTATACAACACAGCTGTTTTGTGACACCTTCTTTCAGTAAATAATTGGAACACATTTTTTTATTTGTGAAATCAAAAAAAAAATGGCTATCGAACACACACCCACACCCGCCGCCACAAATAAAAGAAAAAGATCTGAAAATTGGGATGCCTCCTACAAGGAAACTTTTTTATTTTAGAATTTGCAAAACGCACCTAATACACTACAAAACAGAATTATTTTATGCACAGATTGGGCGTTTTCTTAAATGCAGTGTTGCAGCGCATCATGAATTTTGATGTTTTTTTTTATTCACTTATAACGTTATTAAATACGAATTCTAAATTTTAGAGTTTTTTTTAATGAATTGTAAAAGTAAATTTCAGAGTGAAGAAAAACGTTACAAGGCATCAAAATCCACGATGCGCTGCAACACTGCATTTAGGAAAACGCCTATTCTCTTCCAACAACGAGGAAGAAAGTGTCGATACAAACACTTCAAAGGCTAAGAGGGAAGCGTGGACGAAATTTCTTTGCGCGCACACATACTTTAATCAATACAAATTTTATGTTTCTTAAATCGTTCCACTTTATAGTTCTAATATAATATCACAACAAACAATACCTACAAACTAGTGTTGGGCATAATCGAATGATTTAAAGAATCGAGATATTAGTATTCGAATGATTTAAAGAATCGAATGATCATTCGAATGATTTTCGAAGGAATATCATAGTAAAAAAAAAAAGTAGGAAACAAACACTCAAGGAAAAAAAAAGCAAAAACAAAACAAGAAAATCATAACATAATGGTTCTCGCTTGAACTCAGTCATTGAATACATACGCACGAAATATACAAATAACTAACTTCTCGAGTTCTCGATTTTGTGTGTTTTCTTTTCTGTCTTTTCGTTCAATATTCGCTTCTCGGTCTCGAATAGGCACTCGAGTCCTCATTTCACTTAGAGAAAGTAGATAAGAAAAAATCATTCGAATGATTTGAGTATTCGAATGATTTGTGTGAAGAATCGAGATATCTCGAGATGTTGCCTGAATCGATTATAATCGAGTATTTCATTCGAATGCGCCCACCACTACTACAAACTCACAATTTGAAACTTCAAAATTTCAAAGATGACAATCGAGATGTCAAAATACATTTTAAAATGCCTTTAAGTGACCCTTAAACGCGGTTGATGGAATTTAAGTTAAGAGGCCTTTAAGTAACGTTACTTAAATGTGAAAATTGATTATAGATACCGATTTCATACTTAAGAGCTGCTTAGAGGTATTTTAAAGTTAAGTAACCTTTAAGATTTGTTTATAGATTCGCCTGTTAGTCCTGTAAGGTATATTAGTTCTCAGTTATGAAATCTAAGTGTAAACACTTTTATAGGATTTTTGTGTAATAGTGAAACAAATAGATATTTCTTATTTTGATCCAAAAGTTTCCTAGGTATTTGCCATCATGACAGAAATATGTACGACCAGGTGGAGCACTTACTCTCCTTTTGGATAATTTTTCGCTTTGTCAATCTTTTGTTCTTGGTACCTACATTTATCCAAGGTGTATTTTTAAAGCTTTCCTCCAAACAAGCAAAAAAAACTGAGCAAACAGAAAAAAATTGTACAAATCTCGATATAAAGTCACATAGACATGTTCAGGCATGGCGATGGTTTTTTCTTTGAAAAATTGGAAAAAGTCGGATTGCATGTTCGATGGTGCTTTCGTTTATTGCTCGTGAAAGTGGAGCAATTTTCATTTGGAATTTATGTGCCCGAAAGAAGAATCACAATCACACACGAACTTGAAATTGACAAAAAAAGAAAAACAAGACCAAGCCAAAGCTTGAGCTGGAGCCTCTGCAGGATGACTTTGCGATATGACAAAGGATGTAGGATGAATTCATAGAATGCATATAATAGCTATGTGCCATCTGCACTATCTACACTTATAGGTACTATGCGGAATGTTATTGTATTCTATTTGCTTGTCCAATGACCAGTTGGCCTTGGGCTTCTCTTTGCTACCCGTTGAGACTGACGATGTGGAAGTGGAATCGATTTGACCAACATAACAAAGAAGAGTGTGCTGGAACTACATAGAAGTGATTGGGACTTGTATTTATTGTTGTGCGGGAAATCATTTTTAAGCTGCTTGCCGCATACATAGTGTACAACTGCGGCATGAGCAGTTGAAAAAGTGTTCAGAGTTTTGATTCCTCATAGGTTTGCATTATACTTTTAGACACTAGCCTTGTTTGTGTTGTTTTGGTGAATATGACTGTTTTGGACTTTTGGAAAATGGCCTTACATGGTTTTATCAGAAAGTTCTTTGCTTATTTTGAATGCGGATGTCATTAGAAAACCAAAGAGTTTGTTTCAATTTTGAGTTGTGTGGGTATTCGCTCATGTTCCAAGCAGACGATAACTAAAATTGAGATTTCTAAATTTCAAAAAGAATCTTTTTAGTATCTTAATATAATACAATTGAGACACAGGGAGAATTTTCAGACCACAGAACCAAGTTTCAGACCAGACCTAGAAAAGCTATAGAACATGATCTTAGTTTTGGACTTAATTATGTACTTAAATATGTTCAGCAAACCATAATCTCAATAAATTAAGATCCCAGTTAACGTTGGAAATAAGGTCTAAGAGACTGTTTGAGAATAGGAGAAACCAATGTTATCAGCAAAAGCCGTCAGCGAACCCTTCAAACTAAGAGCAAAGAGTGAATTTATGTATACTAGAAACAAAATAGGACCTAATACAGAACCTTGTGGAACACCTCAGTTAAAGAACCTTATTCCGCTTCTTGTATCATCTATTTTCACTCTTTATGACCTATTTTCAAGATATGAGCTAAACCTAAGACGAAACTATATAAGAGTGCAAATTGTACTGTACTAAAAAATATAGTTTTATCAAAAAAACTCATTTTTCTATTTTCCATAATTTTTTTCGAAAATTTTGCTAAAAAATTAAAGCAACTCTTTTTTAATGAATTCAAGACATCTGTACATTTAAGATCTCCAGGAAATAAGCCTTCAAACACGAACCGATTATAAATATTAGCCAATACATCAACTAAGAAACATGAAATTTGTTTAACTAAAAAACTAGAAAGCCATCAGCTCGGTTGTGAAACAGAAACGGACAGCATGTATGTATGTATGTCTCATGCTTCTGGTCATAAGATTCTGATTTCAATAGCATAATATAATGGGGTTTTAAAGACCGCTTTGAATTTAATGTTTCAAAAAGACATAGCTGTCTTCTGTCGGACAAGCGAAATATACCATACCATGCCATTGTCCATGAATGGCAAGTTGTTAAACTTTTAGTAATTTACTAACTCTTCGAAAATGTTAAACCTTATCTTCCGTTTTACTAACTAGTAAATTACTTATTGCTTTTCATTAAAAATGATGCATTTGAACACGTCCAAACAATGACAGTTCGTCAAAAAATACAAAGCAAACAAGACCAAATCTGATGAAGGGACCTAATAATTTGATTTATCAGAAGTCAAATGACAACCACAATTTATTTCTCCCAAAGAAGTGTAATGAAACTAGTACTTGTAGTTCTGGTGAAATTGGAGTCCCAGGGCATGTAATTCAGTCTTAGATTTTCAGGTTTTCAACCAAGAACTGAACTGTTGTCTTGTCAAACTTATTCCTGGAGTAAAATTCTCCATCATCCAGCTCTTCAAAATTATTTTCTGGGGACTTAAAACATCGCACTTCGTCTTCAAACATATCGAAATCTTCGTCTTCCGAAAACATTTCATAT
The DNA here is from genome assembly GCA_963931855.1 of Philhelius festivus. Classification (NCBI taxonomy): domain Eukaryota; kingdom Metazoa; phylum Arthropoda; class Insecta; order Diptera; family Syrphidae; genus Philhelius; species Philhelius festivus. The sequence goes on along the minus strand of OZ007554.1, from coordinate 185,029,129 downwards.
TTTTTTTATTTACTTTTAAGACAATTAGCTCACGAATCATAAAAAAAAAACACAATTTAACTCTTGGAAATAAAATTGCCAAGAAATTTTGTACGAGGAAAATGACAGAAGTCATATGGATTTAGCAAAATACTAAAAGTTAAAGCAGCCAGTTTGTGATTTTAACTTTAGTAAAATGTTAAGAGATAGTAATATGTTAAAATCGTTTAAAATTAGCAAAATCCTTAGTAATTTACTAACATATTACTAATTTTACTTTAACATATTACTAAATCGTTTAAAATATTGCGCCATTAAACTGTACGGAGGTGGCCACATAAGCCCTGAGCGACTTGTTAATGTTTTAAGCGACAGAGCGACGTCGCTCAGTCGCTCGCCACTCAGTGCGTCGCCGAAGGCTTAGGCATACATCTGCCCATTTACATTTGAATACAACTCTCATATCTAGATTGGTGCTCCAATTGCTCATTCTAGAACAGAGCCCTTAAGCCTTTATTAGACACAGCCATTGCGAAAACTTTTCTTCTCTTGAACACTGTAGTAATGTTTCCTCTTTGATCGTTTTTCTATTACAATGCTCAAATGAAAAATAGCCAGTTGCATTCGTCTCCTCAAGCAATTCGGCCGTAATGCTCGTCTAGCTATGAATGCTCATCAGTTTACCCTTAAGTCTAACTTCGGATATGAGGAAATCCAGCGTACCTTAAGATTTTCGTTAAAAAAAAAAAATCAAATCATTAGCACACCAAAACAGTTGATGTTTTTATAATCAAAGTAACGTCAGAAATGTAAATCAAGTCGCGTTACTAAAATTCATCAATGCATCAAAAATTAATTGATAAAATATGTCGAGTTTCTACACAGGTGCACAAGAAAATAAAAAAGTAGTTAATTTCAAAAACCGAACCTACATATCCTTACGTATTTTGACGCGCTGAATTTGAATTTCAAGTTAGAATTGGTCCACCAATTGTATACATATAAGGCTGTTGAATTCAGGCGTCCAGTGGTCTATTTCACCAAATTACAATTACAATCACAAATTTGTAATTGTAAAATACAATTACAAATTTGTAAATTGATTTTCCGTTTCACAAACTACATAATTTCAACAAATTTGTAAGAAAATAGACAAAAAGTAGGGGAAATTGTAATTTACAATTACAACGTTTAATTTCCAGACTTGTAGACTACAATTTTGTTCACAAATTTGTAAGACGGCCGATGAAAACATCAACAGCTATGAATAAGCAAAATAAAAGTGTTGCATCGGTGTCAATGAAAAGTTTTTTTCAGACTCATTTTCAATCCGTGGTCCAATTTATCGAAATTTTTTGTTGAATGTAAAAGTATCAGAAATTTCGTAATTTATACGCGGTCGATAAATTTGTCTTCGTCTATTTAGCACGAAATGGTCACTCATATCACTATCGGTGCTACTATGCCTACGACGCGACGCACGGCGTTATTAAATTTCCAAAAACAAAATTATTTTTTTTTTTTTCAAAATTCAAAAAAAATATTTTTCTTAAAGTTTTGAAATGCAATGTTTTTTAAACCTTTCTCTAAAATCCGTTATGCCGATAATGAGAAATTTAAAATTCGAAAAAATCGTTTTATGGTATGTACAGTCAGTAATATCTTGTTTTTTTTACATATTAAATTATAGATTGTAGGAATTAATCGAAAGAAAAAACATTTTAGCAAAATTTTCGGAACCGTTTTCGAGAAAAACACGATTTTCGAAAACCATTTTTTGTATGAAGGGGACCGTTTTTTAAAGGTAAAATTATTTTTTTTTGTCGCATCTTGTAATTTATATTAAGAAACTTTTATTCATCAAGTCTTAAAAAAATCGAGCATGGGAATTTTCGAAATATTGAGTTTTCAAAAAAAAATTTTTAAATCTAAACAATTTTGTTTTTGAAAATCTGAATACACAATAATATTGAAACTGCTGGAGAGCCTTAACATAAAAAAGAAAATCTATCGTACGGAAAATCAAAAACAAACAAAATGGTTCCAAGGGGGTACCAAAAATAACGATTTTTTAGAAAATTTTGTTCAACCATTACCTAGCTTTAACTAGATGAAATTTTTTGAATTTTTTTTTAAATCTGTGGGACAGTTTTTGAGCAAAAAAAAATTTATAAAATTTCGAAACAAAAATTCGTATGGCAGGTACCGTTATTTTTGGTCTTAAAAAAAAGATTAAAACATGTGGGGGAAAGATTAATTCGCAAGTAAAAATCTTCTGTGGCACAAACTTTTATATCAATTTCGAGAAAGTAAAAAGCTGGTGTACCACAGGGCTCCATTTTGTCCCCGAATCTCCTTCTCATATTTATTAATGATCTTTTGTCTAAAACTTCTAAGCCATTAAATTATTTTGCTGACGACAGTAACCTGAGCTTCTCATATTAGTTTCCAAATTAACATTCTTGACCTTGGAATAAAATGGCAGTGTACGAGCAGCTCATTTAATTCAGATATCGATAGCATTTTAAAATAAAATATAAAAAACCGCATAGAATTTAATACTTGATGACCTCAATGCTGTCTCCTGCCGTTAAATAGGAACCCATTCCTTATACCACTATCCATGAGTATCTCTGGCATTGAGGAAACCAAATAGCTTTCACTCTTTCAGCTCTCGGTATGTGCATCACAGACCACCTTTTCTGGAATGATATTCGACATCGCCAAAAGTTCTACAAAGTGTTTTAATTTGTCTCTCCTCCTGATTAGGGTGTAATCTTTGGTTTCCGAACGCTCACATTTTGGTAATAATAACCTCCCCGAGTAAAGACATACGAGTATTGTAAAAATAGACTAATTATTTATTTTTTTTATTTACTTATTTTTAGGGTGAAATGAGGGAAAATGGGATTAATCAAGAATACTAATATTAAATTTTTACAACATTATAAACAGACTATACTCTGTTCAACGAAAATTGTCAGTACAGTACAGTCAGTCAGTCAGTCCCTAGTTTACATTATAAATCGCCAACACTCAACATACTCAACTTCATAAAATTTGTTCTCAAAAGCTTCAAATCCCAAAAGCTCCTTAATAAAATCCACTAAGTCAGCTTCTTGCTTGTAATTGAGAAGGATATTGGTAACTCTGTTTTGATGATTGATGATAACAAGCGCACGATCGTATTGACTTGACAGCAGGGTTCGAACCTTGCTCCGTTCGGAGCAAATTTGCTCCACTTTTGAAGGAACAAAAATCGACTCCAGTGCTCCGATTTTTCGAGATTTACTCCACTTTTTCCACACAGACAAATTGTCTAATTTAAATACAAATATGACATTTTTTTAAACCATTAAACATTTGTTAAAAATTCTTTCTTAATTTGTAGTTCCATAAGGCCTGACAGTTTTTGTTGAACAGAGTATAGAGTACAGGTGTTAGTATGATACTTCTTGAGAATTTGCTAGATTTTTCCTAATTTTAAACATTTTCCAACTAGTTTCGTACTGAAGCAATTGCGTCTGAGCACATCTTAAACAGTGAAAGTTCGTTCAAGAAACTAAGTACACAAACCATTTTTGAATTTGGAAATGTCAAAGAGTCATATGAAGTTAGCACCATACCAAAATGATCAAATACATCACCTATTTGACTTGAACTTTAACATAGTACTTATTTGACTAAAATTTTGCGCCGATATTTTTAAATACTTCTTCTTTGGAACGCGATATTTAATGATAACTATTTGCCAAATTCCTAACAATACTAAAAAATTGACCAATTGACTGCAAAGCTAAGAACCATCCATCAATTTGCGTATCTCACATGCCTCTGCTAATATTTTATAAATTTAAAAAATGACTGCAATCAATTTCAACTTGAGACTATGTACATGTAGATACAATAAATAATATAAGTATACGCACTCGAAATTCAAAAAAAGTCTCAAAAACAATCCAACTTTTCAACTATAACAATTTTAATATTCCATTTTCTTTAGAAGTTTGAACAGATTTTTATTTGCATTACTTCTTTAAATAAAAATTTCATATCGTAAGGACGAATTACCTCCCTTCTCCGTCTGGTTTCAAACAATAAAAATAAACTTCAAGTACGTATCATAAAGTCGAGTAGTAGTATAGAACATCGATTATTCCTTGTGAAAGAAAAAAAATTGTTTTTTATCCCCAACATTCTCATAGGCTCAATAAAACCAAAGCCAAATGAACGAATAAAACAAAGTTAATAAAAAATAAACTGAAATTCGGCAAGAAAGCTGTATGGATGGGCTGGACATTGGTCACTGATGTCTGTTGTCATTTATTTATTTGACTCTTTTCTTAAAATCTCATATTGGAATCTGTTTGTGACAGGGGCGAAATGAAACATACCGGCGCCTTTCGGGCAATTTTTTCGATTGGTATCTATGTTGAATACTTTCACACTTTTAAAGGAATTGGTAACTGAATTCGAAATAACTAAGCCAAGACGGTTTAACAAATAGGCTTCAGGATAATATAATTTTTGTAAAGAATTTTCCAATTAGCGCCGGTAGATTTCGGCAATCTGTGGCGGTCGTCTTGATTTGGTGACATTTCTGTCAAATCTGTTGTTTATTGTTCAACAACTGATGCCAAATCACTATGGTAAGTTAAGCGAAAGATTACCCTTTATTATCAAAATAATTTTTCATTGGCGCATTGCGCCGAATTTATGGCTCTTCAACGTTTGATGGAAAATTTGAGACGTAGTCAATCAGCCAACATTCGCACGTCAAAGGAATGCAAGATATAGCAAACCCGAGTCGATTCATCGCCGCCCGTCCACAAGAACTCGGCTTTTCGCAGACATCAACTTGGCGAATTTTGCTTCGGGGCTTGATTCTACACCCTTACAGGATCAAAATGACCCAGGACCTCAAAGCTCATAACCATAGACCTCACTGACTGGGATCCGGAGTTGGAAGAGGACACCGGTCTTGGCCCTGAAATCATCTTTAGGGACGAAGCGCATTTTTGGATAAATAACAAAAAATGGCGCTACTCGTATTTGGGACGACATCAACCCACACGGCGCTTACCAGGTGAAAATGGTGTAGATCTTAGGCCATATCATTGGTCCCTACTTTTTTCGAAAACGACATTGGTGAGACGTTCACCGGCAACAGTGAGAACTACAAAACGATGGTAACCAATTTTGTATGGCCCCATTTGAACCTAGATGAGATGTGGTTTCAGAACAGCAAGATGGCGCTACTTGCCACACAGCGGTTACCAAGATTGACATTCTGGATGAACGATTTGAGGGCAAAGTTATTTCTCGCAGAGTTGATCATCAGGATCATGCTACTTTACCCCACTAGACCTTTTCTTGTAGGGTTTCCTGAAGTCGCGGGTCTATGCGAATAAACCACAATCGACAAATGACCTTAAGGTGAACATAACACGTAGGCCATCGCTCAAATTCAGCCGGATCGATGCAGAAGAGTTATTACAAGTTCATTTGTGAATCTTATTATCAATCATATAAAAAGTTGTAAAAAACTGTGTTTACTACCAAAAGTTGAGTTAAAAAAATATGTACAACAAGTAATCCCCAAAACTCAAATGCATTATAATATAGCAAAATTACTTACTGCGACTGTTCTCTTTGTGCTCTCATCAAACACTATTTTCGGTTCCCTCGCACTTAAGCGCCCTGGTTCTGGATCGCGCACAATACGCCCACTCCCCCGTTTAAACGATGCAATCGATGAAAAGCGAACTTTCATCTATATACAAATCACTTACACGCGTTAAAAATGAATTAGGTAGCGTTAGAACCGAGCTATAAAATAATTTAGACACTAATTCCCGTGATATAAAGAGAAACGATTAAAAGCTCACTTCATGCACAATAAAATCGACAGTTATATTGTGATGCATTTTAATTTAATATTCCGCACTCTACCGAGGAAAATTTGAACTCGATCTTCAACACACTTCGTAACAACAATAAGATAAACCCGTCAAATTTACAAAGAATCTTCCGCACGCGGCCTAAAACCTCTTCAAAAATGACACCGCAATTATAGTAAACTTTTTCTCACTCTTACTTCTATCGAAAAACAAACAACCGACAACTTTGTTTACACGATGCTGGCTCTTCTGATGTTTTGATCTAATTGAGAGAATGTTTAGGTTGTCTTCACAGAACAAACAGCTGTTTCAACGGGCTTTGGAGATCAAAAAACGGGAACGAATTACTTCAGTGCTCACACTGCACGAGGATGTGTTTATGTAAAACGTCACCAGACTGATTGCATTAGCAAATTGGGAAGAGTTGCCAGTTCAGAAAATGAAAATTAATTTATTTTATTAATTTATTAATGGGTGTCACTTAATTCGTGCATAATATTTTAGGGCTTGATTCTTGGATACATTCTAAGAAAGTAAAATGAACGACTGGGTCGCACGAACTTGCCCTTATATAAAAGACTAAGAATTTTCAAAAATGAATTTTATTAGAGAAAAAAGCATAAAATTAATTTCTTAAACGACTAAAACAACACTTTAGTAGTTGAAGCTGAAAACAGGATGCCATGTGATTACCAAGGCAAATCTAAGTTTATGCAAAAACAAAAATTATAAGTCGTAGTTTTCTTAAAAAATAAGCTTTTATAAACAAAATTTGTAAAATAATTTTAAGAAACAATTTTGGTACGCCAAGTTAAATTTTGTATTACTGTACGAATAAGAATTAAATTTCCAGAAGAAAAGAATTTTCCAAAAAAAATTATGTTTTCATTTAAACTCAAAAAAATATTTTTTTTTTTTAAGTTTTGAAATGCAATGTTTTTCAAACTTTTTAGAAGCTTCTTATAAGAAAATTCATTAAAATCTGTTATGCCTATAATGTTATATCTTAATTTAATTTGTTTTATTAAATTTATAGATCATAAAAATAAATCGAAAGAAAAAAAAAATTTATCAAAATTCTAGTTGCCGTTTTCGTGAAAAATACGATTTTCGAAAAAAACACTTTAACATTTGTATTGTGTGTACCGTTATTTTAAGGTAAAATACAATTTTTTCTCACATCTTGTAGATTGTATTAAAAGAAATTTATTTGCCAAGTTTAAAAAAATTTTCAAAACATTGAGTTTTAAAAAAAAAATTGAATTTTTTTTAAAAGTACAAATAATATTTTTGGAAAAATTGAATACAAAATAATATAATAATATTCAAACCTTAAGCTTCAAAGCCTAAGCATAAGAAGTGATTGGTTGTACCGCTTTTTTTTTGGAAAATGTATGAAATTAGTAAATTTTGTTTGTAAGAAAAAAAATCGAAAAAAAAATCGTATGGCAGGTAAAATTATTTTTGGTCTTAAAAAAAAAAGAAAAAAACGCTTGGGGAAAAACTTTTTAAATGATATCTACCAAGTTTAAAGAAGACCGGCTGAACCGTTTAGGATGTAGTCGAACAGATTGCGAGATCCCCTTTTTTTTTTCTTCGCTATCATCGTAATGTCAACTTTGATCGAAATCTCCTCTATAGTACCTAGGTATATGTACATAAGCCGTAGGTGAAAATCGTTTTACAGTAAGAACATATCTCCAATTTTTATATCATATATCGGTGATTTAAGAAAAGCCTTACTTTGGGTATCCTGACCCATGTTAGGGCTAATTGCGCTGGAAGTTCTTAACTTCATTTAGATCCTTATTCTTAGAAGAATTACCAGCCTTTTGAATTGCGTTCATACAAGTTTGATTACACAATAAAATCGAAATTCGGTCTTGAGATATCTATTTTCAAGCAAAAATTAAACTCAATGACAAGTTTGCAGAAAAACCCATTGTATGATACTTGAGAAAATCTGAAACATGTAAAATTAAAAAAAAAATTTTTTTTTCGCAATTTTGGGGAAAACCAAGGAAAAATTAGTTTAGTAGCAGAATACATTGCACGGACGTATCTGAATTTACAAGAGATTGGCCCACAAACTTTTACAATCTTCACACAAAGGTGGTGAAAAATCCACACACAAGGCAACAGAAATGATTTCAACACAGATTCAGCGTCAATATGTGGGAAGGTGTAATGGGAAAAAATTAATCGGCCCCCAAGCTGAATTCTACAAACTATCTTAAGTGATGATTAACGAAAACTGTTGGAGGAAATTCCACTTATGCAACAAAACAAGCTTCATCATATTTCCAACAGGATGGCGCTCCAGCCCACTTTGGTCGAGAGGTTAAGATTGTGTTAAATGAAGAGTACGGTAATTGTTGGCAAGGAAAAAATGAACCGGTTCCTGCAAGATCTCCAGACCTAACAATATTGGAAATGCCGTGTTGGTGGTGGCGTAGCGAAGTATGTTTGGAATGAAATTAAGGGCAAGCTCAGGTGCACTTCAAAGGCAACGTTACTTGACATATTTAGGGTAAGCTGTTTGAGTATAAACCATCGTCGGATGAAACAAATACAATTTTCCAATGAAAGCACTCTCGCTCTTTTTAACAGTTTAGCAGGCATGTCCCATCGGTGACACAAAAAAATAGTACACCTCTTGTAAAGCCTTGGTTTTTGAAGCATATTCAGTCTCTCATGCTAAATCGCAACAGTGCTTTCAGATGCTGAAAACGCTTTCGCTCAAATGAAAACATCTCTATACTTACCGATTATTTCGGAACCATGTCATAATGGCAATACAATCTGCAAAGCGTCAAATAAACTCCAACAGTTTATATCTTTTTTTAAGCGGACGACAGTTGTGGAAAAAATAGGTGTTGCCAAAAGCAAAAATTTTTGGGTCGATGATAAAGATTGCAATTAACTCAACAGACAACTTGTATTGCTTTCAACTCTTCCCATAATTAATGCTACCTACCCTACTGAGGCTCCTATAAATGATGACCCTAGTTTTACTAATGAGATGCATCCAAAGTTTCTCAAGTCAATACTGCCCATTGTCTTACCTTTCGCAACATACATCTTTTAAACTATTTTAACAACAAGTAAATATCTGAAGGAATAAGCTAAAATTTTACCAACTCCTAAAAACTATCGTAGAAATGAATTCAGACCAAATGCAGTTTTACCTTTTTTGTTCATAGTTTTCGAAAGAATTTTGCAGAATCAAACGGCAACGTATCTCGGTTCTATTAATTTATTGACACCTGAACAGCCACGTTTTCTGAAAAGCCACAGTTGTATCCCTACCCTGATTAAAGTGACGGAAGATATGCGCCAAGTTTTGGATAAGGGTAATATTAATTTTCTTCTTCTCCTAGATTTCTCGAAAGCCTTTGATATGGTTGACCACTCTATCTTATACGAAAAACTTCTCATTTTGTGCTGTAAAACTTTTGCTACCCTATTTAACAGATCGAACGCAGGCAGTTCAATTAAACAACAGTTTCTCCGATTTTCTTTCAATTTCACCAATTTCACGCGGCGTTCCACAAGGTACAATTTTAAGTCCCTTATTATTCTCTTTATATCTAAATTAATAATAAAACAGCTCAATCCACATGTATGCTAATAACATTTAAATGTATTTTAGTTGCTAGTTAGGCTTCATCGAAAACGGAGTAAGAAGCCTTAATGAAGACGTGGAAAAAATATCATGTTTCTCAAAAAGAAATGTGTCTTTTATTGAACCCTAAGAAAACTCTTTGTATTGTGATTTCTAAGAAAATTGTTGATCTTTCTTACTTTCCTTCTGTCCTCCTGTATAATTTTCGGATCAAATTAATATGTTGAAACGGTTAAATGCTTATTTATAGGAACTACACCTCGCTTACATCCGAGGGTCAGTTTTTCGTTTTAATATATTTTCTCCTTTATTGAAAAACCCTTACAATCTCGGAACTACAACTATTTACGCCAGCCGGCCATGTCCACTATCATATGTGTTGCCAAAGGGTGATTGTAACTTAAACAGAAGGGGAAGCAAAAAACGAAAAATTTTCTATTTGAATAAGTTTTTTTCTAGACGGATCTTACCGATTTTTTTAAGGGCAAGACACACGGTATATCTTGTCATCCGGAAATAATAAAATGAAACAAAAACCTCTCCACATCTGTACACACAAACCTACGAATGAAGATAAATAAGTTTAAAAAAAAAAAAATAAGAAAATAGTAAAAATATCCATAAAAACTCTTCGGATGGTAAATATAATTCAAAATTGAATCGCCTCTATGATTTTATCCTTCCGCTTGAATGCTGAGCCTCCACCACCCTCCATGACACTGGTGTTTGTATTATTCAATTACTTGAAATTGTCTTGGAATCAGTTTTTTTTTTTCACTCCTTGGGCCGTCTTTTCGAAGATTTCATCTCCCACAGGACCCTCTCTGGTTTGGAAAATCAGAATCCGACAATGCAAATTAAACATTTATGCTCCAATATTTTTTGAGAATAAAGAAAAGTCCTTGCTCTCCTATTCAACTAAAGTACGTCCAACGGGTGTGAACACCAAGAGAATGGACACAAAAAAATATAGAAAATGGAAATGGAATTGAGGTTCATTCGTTCTATATGTCCATCCATGATAGTCTTCAAAACTTTTTATTATAATTTTATAATGCGGATGGAATTTTCAATAGAAATGGTCGGTCATCTATAGGAAATAAAGGAATTCCTTCATTCTGCATTCAAGTAGGTACTTATTCCTTTTGTGATCTTCTCTTTGTGCTTGGCTTGGTTCATCTAGGGAAGAGGGAATCGCAATCGCCAGACGATTGGACACGATTCCCTTGTCCTTTTATGGTTGAGTAGATTCATCTTCAATCGTTAGCGTTGTAACCGCTGCTGCTCTGCATGTGTGACCAGTGGTGTCCGGCTTGGTACAGCTCGTTGCGTTCGTAGTATATTCTCAAGAAAATTTATAATGTATGGTTTTTAGGTTTAAAGCAAGTAATTTTGGTTTTTTCCAAAAATAGGTATGGCGTTGCAATTGGTTTTTAATGATTTGCTTACTATTTTAAATCAATTTAGTAGAAAATTACCGCCTAGATAGGTACAATGGCGCACAATTTTAAACATTTAAAATCTGTTCAAAATCAATTTTAGAATATTAGTGGACTCTAAATATTATGTACAAAATGAGAACCGACTTTTTGTTAATTTTAAATGACATAAACTATGCTTTAACTTAAACTTTAATTTACAAGATACGTGGGTCTAACGTATACGCTTCGTGTCACCTATTACGGTTACACGTTCAGTGTAACCCGTTACGGTTATACGTTCCGTGTATCACGTTACCTTACGGATGATTGGATTTAAGACCCTGTTTACATTGGCAAAATTGCGTAGTTATTACATCGGGTGTACATTGAAAGCTTTGAGGCGCCTCAGAAAGTGTCCACCTATAAATTCAACGGATTGAAATCTCGATTTTAACAACTTGATAGTTGTTAGAACTAAATATCTTCATGTCAAAACGACGAAACAATTGGTGTCAAATTTCATTGCAGATTCATTCAATGTTTTTAAAAATGTCCTTCAGTTAGTGAAAAATGCATTTTCAGAGCAATCGGGTGACATTTGCAACGAAATATTCTCGATACGTCAAAATTTAATTTGTTCGTTATCTGTCAAACTATGCAATGCCAAATTTCGAACTAAATATTCTATACATCCAAATATATACATAGATCGTCCTCCGCCTGTGAAGCCATGAACTTCATGACCTAGATGATTGATTTAAAATTTTATTTTTTTTTTCGATTATATTTACTTTGACAGTTTCTATTACAAGATGGTAATGTCTAATAAATCCCTGACAGGGAGTGAGATTAAATACCGAAACCTTATAAAAAAGTCGGAGGATTTATTTCAGTTTAAATACCGTCTATAGCTGAAATAAAACATCAAGAGCCTTATTGAAGTATTCTGTTTTTTTGGTTGTATCGTCTTTTTGCCATATTTGCTGTGTGGTGAAGAAATGTAGCGGAATGAAGCTACCCTCACCCAAACTGTCAAAAAGACGAAACAAACGAAAAACCAAATCGTGTAAGCCGTCTCCAAGAGTCAAACTGAAATAACTTGTTTTCGTGCAACATTGGGGTCGTTCACATTCTCAAATATGTTTGACAAGCACGGCATGATTGGGTTGATTTTGTTAATGTGAACACTCCATCTAGCGTCTTTTTCAAGCATGATGGATGGATTTAAAAATGTTTTGATATTTTGGCTGTATGACAAGCATTTTTGAGATTGCTTGTCAACCCTGAGGTAAATTTCATTTTCCATGAAGTTACCGCACAGCTCAAGTGGATTTTGTTAGATTAAGTTTAAGTTTTCTGCAGACTTGGAATATACAAATTAAGTGTTTTATCAAGAAATATTTCTGTTTAAACATATGTAATGGGTAGCGTTGCCAGACGTCCCGGTTTACCCGGGACTTCCCGGATTTCAGACATAAATTCATCTGTCCCGCCGGGACAGCTTTTTTCCCGGGTTGGAACTAGAACTCACAAAATAATGCCTAATGTACCTAAATACCTTTCAGTGATAAGGAACAATCGCTGCATTGTGATTTAAGAAATTGCTTTTAAAATTTCAATCAAATAAACCTAACTTAACGAAGAATGTGTTTTTCCAAACTGACATCTGTCATTAAAATTTACAAAAGAAAAATGTTTGCAAATGACAAATGACAAAAGTCATTTAATTAAGCTAAGTGTACACAATTGGAGGATATTACAATATTGTCAGACCTGACAATGTTTGACAATTATCTACTAATGAGCTGACAATTAAGTTGTGTGTGTACACGTTTGGTAGAAAATCTACCAATCTCTTACAATTTACTGTCAGAAGTTGGCTGACAATTTATTTTCAGATAGCTGAAAATAGAAACTGCTTCATTTTAACTTTGGTAGCAAATAATTGTCTGACAGTGAAAAAATTGTACAATGCTTTGAAACCTACATCTAACAATTTCTTCACTGTCAGAAACGTCAGACAACGATACAAATTGGCAGGCCTGACAATAAATTGTGTGTGTACATGATTTTTAAATACCTTACAATTTACCGTCTTAAAATTAATTGTCAGATACATTTTCTGACAATTATGACTGTCAGATTTCTTACAATTAATTGTAAGACGTTTATCTAACAATTAATTGTCAGACAATTTTTCTGACAGTTAATTGTAAGACTACAAGGTTGTAAGACATTGTGAGCATGTTTTTCACTGACACACCTGACAATCTTGTAAGATCTACCAATCGAATACACCTAGCTTTAGTAATTGTTAAAAGAATTTATTTATTTTGATCTACACGCATATTATGATTTTTTATTTTGTCCCGGGCATTACATTACATTACATTACATTTAACACTACACCGTAGATAAATCTACGAAGTAGAAACACTGAAAAGCACTGGCAACTGAGGCCATCGGCTTTAGACAATACAACAGAGAGAGACACACAGAAAGAAAGAACAACAGAAGAAACACACGTCAACAGCACACGGTTGGTATTTGAACGGTCCCCCATCCAAGTACCAACCGCGCGCAATGATGCTTGATTTCGCTGATCGATGGGAAGCGATGATTTCATCAAAGCCAAGGCCGTTGACTGTCCCGGGCAATATGTTGAAATCCCGGTATTTTTCATGATTTTAGCCATTTGTCCCGCCGAGGTGTAAGACAAATCTGGCAACCCTAGTAATGGGTGATTTTTTGCTATTTTCTTTTTGGCAACACTGGTTTTGACAGCTTACGCACGTTTCGTGTTTTGTGTCACTGTCAAACATCTTTAGTTTGTTCTATTATTTAACCATGAATCGTCTTACAAACGAACAACACACATTATTGAATTTTATCACCAAAACGCTTGCTCTGTTAAGAAAGTTCATCGCGCGCTTCTTCCATTTTATGGTCAGTTTAATCGACCTACTGAGGCGGCTGTTTTGATTAAATATCACAACAAATTTACATTGTTGGACATTAAACCACCAAACACGCTTACGTAGAGTGCGAACTGAGGAAAATATCGCAGCTGTATCGGCCAGTGTTAGTGATGACCGTGAATTATCGATTCGGCGCCGTTCGCAGCAATTGGGTCTCTGTTACTCCACTACGTGGAAAACTTTGCGGAAGGATTCAGGTGTGAAGCCTTTCAAAATACAGCTGGTGCAAGAACTGATGCCGAACGACCTACCACAACGCCGAATTTTTGGTGAATGGGCTCTTGAAAAGTTGGCCGAATATCTACTTTTTTACCGAAAAATTTTGTTCAGCGACGAAGCTCATTTCTGGTTGAATGGATACGTGAATAAGCAAAACCGCCGTATTTGGAGTGAAGAGCAGCCAGAAGCATTGCAAGAGCTACCAATGCATCCAGAAAAAGTCACTGTTTGGTACAGATTATGGGCTGGGGAAATCATTGGGCCGTATTTCTCCAAAGATGATGCGAATCGCAACGTTATTGTGAATGGTGAGTGCAAAATGGAAGAGCTCGACTTGCATGACATGTGGCTACAACAAGATGGTGCCACATTCCATACAGCACGCGTAACAATGGACCAATTGAGAGGCGAGTTCGGTAAATAGTTTATTTCACGTTTGCGGCCGGCCAATTCGCCCCCTAGATCGTGCGATCTAACGCCTCTAGACTATTTTTTGTGGGGTTCATGTCAATAAGTCATGGCAATAAGTCCGCTTCGATTGACGCACTGTGGAAGCAAACATTGAAGCACATTTTCGTGAGATACCGGCCGAAATGTTAGAAAAAGTATGCCAAAATTGGACTAAGCGAATGGACCATTTGAGGCGCAGCCGCGGCCAACATTTGCATGAAATAATTTTCAAACATTACATAAATTATATCGAACGTACTATCGATTCAAATAAAGATTTCATGCACTTTTATGAATTTTATTTGTTTTTTTTTTTTTTAATTCCGATAGCTCTTAATCACTTGTTACAACTAACTTCACGTTACGTAGCGAAGTCTGGTCGTGCGTTCTTTTTCTAACAATATTTAACTTTTGAAAGAAATACTCGTATAGATCTCTTCCTTTACTTTAAAACTCTACTACAGAGACGAAACAAAAGTCGGAGCAGTTAGTCCAATCTATACATAAGCGCTCGAAGACTTGAAATTATTGATTAAAAAGTCGGTGATAAATTTCACTAATAGCTACGAATGCATTGGTATTATTGGCGCTTTAGTCGACTATAATATATATATCTATGCGATAGTTGAAGTATTTGGTTGGTCCAAAAGCACATATAGGTACGTAATGAAGTTTGATGGAAAGCGGAAATTCGTCTTTTTATAATTTCAGCCGTATGATAGTTATGTATGTATTACATCTGTTTTAAGACCTTTTTGGTTTTAAGTATAAGTAAAAGGAACATATTGTGGGAGAAATAGATTCTCTTGAATTGTATATATCCAAATTTACAACAAAGTTGAAATTCATTTATGATTTTCATTGACTATTTTTGTATTAAACTTATAACTTCAAAAATGTTTTTAATTTTTAAATAAAAAAAAAAAACAATGTTAACATTATGATTCCATTACTATGCATGTTTATTCGGAACGTTTGATAACAAAAATTCGGCACTCGGACGAACGTTGATGTTTACTCAACCGTGAGTCCAGGCACTCACACTTGGTTTTACATAGGAAAGATATTTTTATTCCACCCTGTACTTCAATGGGTTCTTAAAAGCTACATTGCAGACATCTTAAATCCTCTAGATAGTGTTCAAAAACCGCTGAATGCAAGGTTTAAATGTATTTAATAAACATGGATTCAGTTCTCATAGCAAGTTTCTGGGAGCTTCGGGATAAAATATTTGATTAAAATCAGTTTAACCGTTTTCGAGCAATTTAAATTCAGAACCACGTTTCTATGGGTGGTAAGGTTTAAAACTATACCAAATAGCAAATCAATTTATATTAAACAATTTTCAATTTATATGTTACTAGCTACTCATCCGGGTGGTTGGATGCTGTAGGAACTGGGGGCTTCGAGCTGTATCTTTTCCTACACATCAAGTGCTTACTGCCTTATACTGGTCTTGGCTTTATGTCATGACTTGCTTAACTTGTAAGTGCGAGCGTTGACCAAGGAAACAATTGCAACACTAAGCCCATGGCCCTACAGATTGGAGGTTAGTGCGTCGAACTAACGACCCGGCCACAGTAAAGAAAGACGCGAGAAGCCTCGGATAACGATCCCCCTCAAATGGCAACCAGACCCGGAACGAAAATGGACTACGATATACGGGTATGCACCTCGAATGTAAGGACACTCTACACACCAGGTGCTACACAAAAACTTGAATCTGTCCTCTCGCGGTACAAGGCAGACATTACCGCGATCGAGGAGATACGATGGATAGGATCAGGAATAGCGAAAAGAAAAGATTGCGACATTTATTACAGCTGTCATCAAGGAATGCACATGTTAGGATGCGGATTCGTCGTGGGAAATCAATTCAGATCAAAAGTCATCGATTTTAAGCCGGTTAGTGATCGCCTGGCTGTGATCCGCAGCAAAGCTACTTTTTAAAATATCAGCCTAATATGTGCACACGCCCCTAGCGATGAAGCTGAGGAATCTAACAAGGAGGAGTTTTACGACCTCCTGGACAGAGCCTACGGAGCCTGTCCGGAGTACGATATCAAAGTCGTGCTCAGAGATTTCAATGCTAAAGTCGGGAAGGAAAATATCTTTGGCGGATTAGTTGGAAAGCACAGCCTCCACCAAATGACAACAGATAACGGCTTCCGACTAATCGACTTTGCTGCAGCTCGGAATTCGGTGATAAGTAGCACTAGGTTCCCCAGGCGAAGGATACACACAGCAACCTGGCGATCTCCAGATGGTCGAACCG
Organism: Philhelius festivus; assembly: GCA_963931855.1. NCBI lineage: Eukaryota > Metazoa > Arthropoda > Insecta > Diptera > Syrphidae > Philhelius > Philhelius festivus. Next base: position 185,012,282 of record OZ007554.1, on the reverse strand, counting down.
AAAACCGAATCGACCACGTGCTAATTGGCGCAAGGTACGCGTTGAACATCTTGGACGTGCGAACTTTCCGAGGTGCAAACGTGGACTCTGACCACTTTCTTGTTGTGACAAAGTTCAGAGCCCGACTGTCCAACGAAAATAAAATGAGGACCGCCAAAGGAAGAAATTCAATATTGCATGCCTTAGCACACCTGAGAAAGCCAGAGACTACAGTGAGCAATTGACCGGGAAACTCTCTGCCGTACCCCCAGCCACAAGCGTCAACAATCAGTGGAGCCAGTACCGTGACATCATTAAGGAGGTAGCCGAGTCCACCATAGGCTATCAACCACCTAGGAAAAAGAACCCGTGGTATGATAATGAATGCGCGGTATTGAAGCAGTATTGCGCGGTATTGAAGCCCGAATGCAAATGCTGCAACGGAAAACAAGAGCAGCAAAAGAGGAGTACCGTGAAAAGAGAAGAAAAGAGAAAAAAACCCTGCGCAGAAAGAAACGAGCAGCCGCAGCTTCTCAGCTCAGGCATCTCGAAAAGTCTAGCACCGCCACAAACACCCGCCGGTTCTACAAAACAGCCAAACAACTAGCATCAGGTTATAGGACCGGCACGCAAGCTCTTCGAAACAGCGAAGGGAACCTAGTCACCGAAGCACAGGGAAATGTAGACGTGTTTAAACAGCATTTCCAGCAGCTGCTTAATGGGCATTATTTAGACGAAACCACAGGACAGCAAAGAAGCATAAGACCAGTCAATGAAGATCCAGTCCCACTACCCAGTACTGAAGAGGTTAAGAAAGCAATACCCAAGCTTAAGAATAACAAATCCGCAGGCTCGGATAGCCTACCTGCGGAACTCTAAGTATGGAGGAGATGTCCTGATAGGGTGCATGTATCAGCTCATCAACCAAGTGTGGGAGGAGGAAAGCATGCCCAACGACTGGTCAAATAGCTCCATATGCCCAATCTACACAAAAGGCGATCCTATGTCCTGCAAAAACTGCAGGGGCATATCCCTGCTTAATGTTGCCTACAAGATCTAATCCACCGTACTATGTGAGCGTCTAAAACCTTTCTGCAACACTATAATCGGCACGTACCAGTGTGGCTTCAGGCCAGGCAGATCAACGATAGACCAAATCTTCACATTGAGACAAATCCTGGAAAAGACCAACGAATTTCAAGTCGAGACCCACCACCTTTTCATCGACTTTAAAGCCGCATATGATAGTATAAGTCGCCAAGAGCTTCTATTGGCAATGTCGGAACTCGGGAACCCGAAAAAACTGATCCAGCTATGCCGCATGACGTTACAAAATACGCGGTGCAACGTGCAAATAGGTAACAGCTCATCGGAGCTATTCCAGACATGCACAGGGTTCAGACAAGGAGTTGCTCTGCCATGTGATTTCTTAACCTAGTCCTGGAGCAGATAGTGCGCAAGAGTGGTGTTAACCTGGAAGGCACTATTTTCAACAGGTCTTCCCAACTGCTTGGATATGCAGACGACATCGATATCATCGGCCGCTTCAAGCGAGCTGTGCTAGAAGCGTTCACAGCTATTGATGAACAGGCGAAACGCGTTAGTCTTGAAGTTAATGAGGACAAAACAAAGTATGTATATACTATCAACAAACAAAGCCGCATCTGTCCATCGCCTAGGACAAAACGTCACTGTTGGTAGCAGTAATTTCCAGGTAGTCAAGGAGTTCACCTACCTCGGAACGAACATCAATCCCACGAATGACACCTTAGTGGAAATTCGACGAAGAATCACCCTAGCAAACCGCTGCTACTTCGGTTTGGCCAAACAAATGGGTTCAAAACCCCTTTCTGGAAAGACAAAGTGCACGCTATACAAAACGCTAATTTAACCAGTTCTAGTCTACGGCCGCGGCGCCGAGTGCTGGACGATAAGTAAAAAAGGGGAATTGATACTGGGCACTTTCGAGAGAAAAATTCTTCGGAGGATATTTGGTCCTTTAGGCGAAGAGGGCGAATGGAGGAGAAGAGTCAATCGTGAATTATACGAGCTCTACCAAGATATGGATGTAGTCTAAAAAGCCAAAACACGTCGACTACACTGGCTCGGTCACATCGAACGAATGGACAACAACGCTCCAGCCAAGAAAATCTTTGAATCCCAGCCCCCAGGTTCGAGACGACGAGGAAGACCGAACCTCCGCTACAGGGACCAGGCGGTTATAGACGCAAGAGCGCTTGGTCCCGATGACTGGAGGGAGCTCGCGAGGGATCGCAACCGATGGAAGACCGCAATAACTCAGGCAGAGACCCTCCATGGATCGGGAGCCGGTTAAGTAAGTAAGTAAGCTACTCACCCGGCTTCGTAGGGGTACTTTCCATACGAAGCCATATGTTTTTTGGTGTATTAATGCTGACAATCATGTAAGGAAGTCTTAAAAATGTTTTTGTTAGGTTATGCATGAGTTCGTTTTTATGCACACAATTAACAAACTCTTGAACTCTTGAATATTCGCCATTTTATGATGTTATTGCCGGAAATGTGTCGAAAAGTCTTCTGAAATTCGTATAACGTTTGTATTCCAATAATAATTGCAAAATCTAAGCAATTAATAAAAATTCGATCGAACTCGAACTTCGACTTCAAACCATCCAATTCAACTTGTAGGTATAGAGCGGTTCGAAAGGTAATTTTTAGTCCAACGAAGAAGAGGTTCATTGATGCACGCATTTTCGATAAGACAGCTTGATGCGAAACGCTATGAAATTCCTTTGAAATATCATGTGCAATAATCTTACTTTCTCCAAAACGATGTAAAGGTATGTGGCACTGTTCATACCATTACCAGTAGATCTATTGGTACTTGTACGAAAGCTGTTTTTCTTTAAAATATTTCTTGAGCTGATAACTTACCAATGTTTTCATGACCATTAGAAGAAGGAAAGTGAACGCAATTGGAAGATAGTAAGAGTGGTAGAAAATTCGAATTTTTAGGGATAAACTGGACAAATGCTGCGTTCCATTTATTCGGAAAGAGAACAATAAAGTAAGACAGATGGAAAAGTTAATGCAGTAGTTTTGCCAGTCTTAAAGAGCACCTATTCACTGAAAAGAGCTTATCTTGCTTTGGATCGAAGAAGATGGAAAGTTGCGGACGTGTCTGCGGCAATGACCCTTTTTCGTTCCTCCCTTCCTCTCTATTGCATTCAAGCTTTTATTAAATTTGATCCCTAGGATACTTTTCGACATTTTGACCTAAGGATATGTATATCCAAGATCCAACTCATTGGTTAAAAAATTGAAATTTCAATTAAATTTAACGAATTTGACACAAGCCATTAATACTTGATTACATTAATTTACAATATAAAAAAGTGTTGGTAGGCTGTGTGTTTGCTTTTTAAAATTACATATTAAAATCATTTTAATGGTAAATGAACCAGTGCATTAATTAACTGGAAATTAGTTTTTTTATATGCTCAATAGGGCAATTAATTAGTTGTAATTGATGGAAATTGTTTGATTGATATTTTCCCACGAAATCTGTAATTGAATAATTGTTAAATAATTTTGTATGTCAGTTCTTTGATTGGAAGAGGATTTAATTCATATTTCCATAGCAACAATACCTACCTTCGTTTTCAAACTGGTGACTGACAGCACTGGTTAAACTTACTTGTGAACACTTCTCGATTCTCTGGTGATTATATTTATTTTTTTTTTCTTACAACAAAAAAAAGTTTACTCCATGTGTGTCATTTACAAAAGTCCTTTTTTTAAGGACAATACAAGATCGATACATATTCACGTCGGTCGTCGAAGGGAAATTTATTATGAAAATAATGTAACGACACAGATGAAAAGATTGAACGAACAATTGAGATTTCAAGTGGATATATAAATAAATATAACCTTAGGTGTTTTTTGTTTCGTCTGAAGTTCTTTAAATACACCTCTTTAATCCTTGGTTATATGGCACATATGATGGAGACTTTTTGTATTTGTATTATAAGTTTGTGATTTACTTGTTTGCAATATAATTGTATAAAAATATAGCATTGAACATTATTGTGTTGTTAGAAGAGTTTAAGTAGTATGAATTTATTTTATAAGGCTTGTGTGTTATATGTGGGTGAAAAGTTCCAATATCGGAATGATATTGTACTTTAAAAGAAGCATTTGAATTTTTCATATTTAAGACTCCCATATAAAAGTAGAGTGAGAGCTTTTCTGACAGACAAGAGAAATAAAGTTAACTTCTTGCTGCAGTTTAAGTTCAAGTGGCCATTAAACTTTAAGTTTTCTTAAATGAGAATAAAATGACTTACCTGCTAAACGGTCCCTGGACCCATGAATAGTCGTAGCTTGTGACACGGCGGCTTTCCAACCTCTTCAATCCCGGACTTTCATTCTCCAGTTATAGGTGACCAAACAAAAGATCGATTTTCCTTGGCGCCTCGAATTTGGGATAGACAATCTTCACTAGAGTAATTTATTGTATATTAGCTTGATGTGGCCTATTTTTACTTACTTAATGCAAAGCGAAGTAATAGTTGTTTTAGATTAATTCTTCCATCAATTTCCACTTTAGTATCGTTAATGGAGTAAGCGATCGATATTGCTTGTATTAACCCTTAGCTGCCACACTTCTGTAGAATAACATAGCTGCCACACTGGGCCAGATATTGAATTTGTTTGAAAAAATTCTGTGTTGATCTTTAATATGTATTTTATAAGATGAAGTAGGTTTAAAGAAAAATAGTCATATTTATTATTAATAAAAAAAATTGTTAATTGAGAAAAAGTGGTGAAAATGATAATTTTCACCAAAAAAATTCTATTTTTATTCCTTTTTTTTAATATTTTGAGCTAAAAATTTAATGAGATACTGTCAAGATGTATACCTTCAAGAAAAAAAATACTTCATATTTGTATTAGAAAAAAAGTATGTATATTTTGTACTATGAAGAGCTTCGACGTAGGTCGACCGCGTACTCGAGACTGTAAAAGACGTGGATCGAAAGTTGCGTCTTCCATCTCTACATCTAACTCCGATGAAGATGAATTATCAGATACGTTGAATTCAGACTCAGAACCATCATCGACTTCAGCATCCGAAATATTCTCAGCAACGCCATTGTTACAATCATCCTCGATCATTTCTTGTCGCAATGTCCTATTGAGCAAATTGTATGCCATCTAATGGTAACGAATAAATATACTAATATAAATATTATAAACGTTGTAAAAAATTCTGAGCAGTCAAAATATTATATTTTCGATTATTTAAGAGAAATAGAGCCAAAACAGAGTAAAAAAAAAATACTTAAATAATTATAACTGCCACACTGTGGTCTTAAACGGCACCACACCACTTCCAACGACTGCCAGAACGATACTAGCGCGCATATCATCGTACTATGGGTTTCAGGGGAAAGAGGCATGCTTCAACTAATAACAGATGGAGCCACAATTGCAATTTTTTGAAAATTGTATGTTTTATTGTAAATTAAATAGCGCTAGTGTCACCTGGACCCCACAAGTGCAGCTAAGGGTTAATAAGAATAATAATAATAGGTTGCGGTCAGATGCTTGTCTGCTTATTGATAGCAGGTATTTTTTGCTTATCCTCAGTAAAATTAAGAGCAACAAGTTAAGCATGTTCTTCAATCGCCGCCGCCCGCCGCCGTGAAGATCAGTTACATGCGCTTTGTAAATAATTGAACAGAACGGTGTTTTGTTAAGACATAACTCGATAGCTATTCCCAAACGAGATTTAGGTTAGGATAGGTTAGGTTGTTGGGCTGACAATTGATGTCGTTATCGTCACAATTAGATCAATGTAGATCCATTGTGCTACCCCTGAGTGTAATCACTCATTTCTGATAAAAACCTATGTATTCTATTAGTCAGTCAAGCCATTTTGAGGCATTGACGAAGTTCAATACTAAAATATTGGAAAGATTTTCTATATTATCAAAGAAGTAACTACCAAGCCATTTCTTTCTATGGGGGCATAGTGAAGGCCAATGACAGAGAAAGTGTGATGTCAAGCGTCAAGCGGTATGCCTGGTATGCCGCTGTGTTCCGGGATCCAGCAGAGTCTAATATTGTGCTGCGTGCCAAGAACCTTAAGCTCTGCGCGGCGGCAAGAAAAAAGCTTCGATTTTATCACAGTGGCTGAAATCAGTGTTCCCAGGTTAAGGGGAAATCCGCAATTTTTGCCGATTTTTTATGCCAATAGGGGCAAGGGGGACGGGGAAAAAAAGGGAAAAAAAAACCTAAACGGGGAAAACATAATCTTATCAAAAACAGTCTTTAAAAATTTACAAATCTAAACAACCAATTAGAAAATATAAGAAACAACATGCTCTAAACAACAGCGCATGCAACTTCTTATTAATTCTTTTGGCATTTTATAACTGATGTACTATAAACATGTAATGTACATATAACAAATGAAAGAGCATACAAAAGAGAAAAAAAACATAAACTGTCAAACGGATAACGGACCACGTTGCTTGTCTACATGGCGATGATTCCGTGATGATATTTTTTGGCAATTCATGAATTAGTAATACACATTTTAGTAAATTAACATAGAAAACAATACTAAATCAACTATCATTTATTCATTTATTTAAAAATAATCAAAAAACACTTATAAATTAAACCCTTGAAAAAGTCGCGAAAATCGACAAAACGTTGAACACTGGCTGAAATCGCTTTTATTGCCGCTTGGCTGTCAATGTAAAAGGTGATATCAATCTGTTGCGACTAGCTTCTTAGCCGCAAATTTAGCTATACGAACAAAAAATCAATTTGCAAAAAAAATTAAAACCAAATTTAATTTTAACTACTATTTTATTTTGGGACACAAGTTGTACCAATGAATTGTTATAAAGGACTGTGTTTTTTCTTACAACGGATCTGCCTTATAGGGCCCATACACTACGCAAACACGTTTGTTCAAACGCGTGTTTGAGCAAACATATTTTCGCCACACACTACACAAACATGTTTGAGAGATATTAGTTTGCGTGACGTTTTTCATCTCTATTTCTATAAAAAAAAAAGTGTGAGTGCCAGGACTCACGGTTAAGATGTGTAAACATCAACGTATCGAATTTTTGTTATCGAACGTACCCAATAAACATACAATGCAATCGTACTAATTTGTGACTTGTGATATATACCTCTCACACACGCCACATCGATCAAGACGAACAATCGACAAAGTACTTCGCTTTTGTATGGGCATTTACACACCAATACGCCGACGTAGAAGTACATGCCAAAATCAGCTGTGAAATGGTAGAGTTGTAAAATTTTAAATGAAAAGTGAAAATGACCGAAAAATATTTGAATTTTAATGCTCCAGAACCACTTTTTTGCGTTGATCAGAGCTTTATTGAATTCTTGCTTAAGGAGATTGAATTTTATTCTTGCTTTTTTAGGCGATTTGTAAATTTTAACAACTAAAACCGAATAACATCATAAAAAATTGTTTCGACGAACTAGTTCGGTCCTTTTTACACGACATGTCGGCATAGTACTTCGATTCCCAGAGTTCGCACTTCGACACATATTCATTTCACATGACCCAAAAACCTTATCGACAATATGCTTCGATGAAGTAGTTCGTGGCATGTGTTAGGAGTAAGTCGACTCTGCTACGTAACGTAAAGTTTGTTTGACTTATGTTTAACCAGGGATGTTGCTTGTGACAGCATTATATTTTTACCCTTATATTTAAACAGAGATGTTATCTGATAAAAAATAAACTGTTTTTACACGAATCTGATTTTAATCTCTGTTTCTCTTTTGGCTTCCTTTCGAGTGCATCTGTGCTTTTAAACACAGCGATTTTTAATATAAGTTAACTTTGTTCATGCGAAAAAGAGTCATCTCTTCGCACTCCTCTACTCAGTTAAGCGAATTGCACTGAGCGAACGCCAAATATAAAAAAGAAAACCACAAAGAAGAATGAACGATAACTCCGCATTTTTCTCAGCAATTGTAAGTGTATTAGTAAAAAAGTCACACGTATATAGATTGGATGTAGGCTTGAAGGAAAATCAAAATCTTTTCAATCTAGCGTACTGCATAGAAATATTGTATATGCAAGGTTGATGATTGATCATGTATTTATTGGATCATTTGCGTATAGTACGTTGTGGGGAACAGCTTTTTTTTTTTTTTTTTACAAGGCACACATAATAATATAATAAAACTAATATAATATTTTTTTTACATAATACTTACATTTATAATTCAATACTATAATAATAATTCAATATAATAATATAATAACAAAATAATATAATATTTACCTATAATAAAATCATGTTATTATAATACATACTTTTAATAAAATACTTACCTATAATCATAATGCTAATATAATACATACCTAAATAATCCAATACTAGCCTATAATAATGCTAACATAATACCTACCTAAATAAACTAATACTTACGCATAATAAATAATTACAATATAATACTTATTTTAATAAAATAATGCTACCATATAATAATAATCTAAATATAATACTTATTTTAACTACATAATACTTACCTATAATAAAAAAAATGTCAATATAATACTTACCTTACTAATCAAATACCTACCTATAAAAGAATAATATAAATATAATATTTACCTAAATAATCCAATACTTACCTATAATAAATAATGTCCATATAATATTTACTTTAATAAAATAATACCTACCTATAATAAATAATACTAATATAATACCTACTGCTATAATAAAATACTTACCTATAATAAATAATGTTAATATAATACTCACTTTAATAATCAAAACTTACCTATAATAAATAATCTACCTATAATACTTACTTAAATAAAATATTACTAATAATAAATAATTCTAAAATAATACTTACTTTAATAAAATAACCCTTATTTATAATAAATATTACTAATATAATACATTCATACTATAATAATCAAATACCTATAATAAATTATGCTAACATAATACTTACCTTTATAATGAAATACTTACCTATAATACTAAAATGCTAATATAATACTTACCTTGAATAAAATACTACTTATCTATAATAATAACGCTATATAATACATAATATACATACCTAAATGATGAAATACTTACCTTATAATAAACCTACACATAATACTTACTTCAATAAATAATACTCACTTATAATAAATAATTTTAATATAATATCGATTAATAAAATAATACTTACCAATAATAAATAATTCTAATATAAAACACAACTTCATAATCAAATACTTACCTATAAATTAAATTAAACCAATATAATATCTACCAATTGATAATCTAATAACAATAATAATAATAATTCAAATAATAATAATCATACCTAATTCAAATAATAATAATAACAATAATAATAATAATAATAATAATAATAATAATAATAATAATAATAATAATAATAATAATATAATAATAATAATATTACCTACCATAAGCCATAAATAACAACATAACATCCCGGACTATATAGTTCAATTATAATATAGCAATTACCTAATAGGTTTTACATAATAAAAGACTTAAGAAAAAAAGTCCCGCTGCCCACGAGCCACCACCAAACGCATATACTTACATATGTACATCAGCTTCTTGAACTTCCCATGCAGCAGGGCCCGCTAATCGATGGTATGATCTCTTATTTTTGCTAACTGGTGTGTCGTATGACCAGATCACCGGTATAGCTGTAGATTAGCAAGAGATCATATCAAAGAGAAGTGTCGTCACCTGTTGCATGGGTGGCGATAGTCATTAAGTGGTTGGTAATTAAAATGTGCGGGTCGCGAAGCTGCTAAGTTTAAATAGTTAAAGGACAAGCTACAGAGAAAAAAAAAAATTTAAGTCCAGCGGCGAAAAACAAAGTGTTTAATATTAAATAACTTATAAAATTAAAATAAAATAATTATACAAAATAAACAAATAAAAAAAAAACTATACTAAAGAACCAAAAGTGCAATTGAAGTGCAAAAAAAAACAAGAAAGTGCTGTGTCAGTGCCACCCTCTTTTATACCACCCCCCGTACATATATATTTCATTTATATGACTCTGAAATTTAAAAAGTAAAGAAATCATAAGATAGACCTGATAATACAAAAAAAAAAAGTAACTTTGGTTTATCGAAAGAATTAAATGATATAGGGAAAAACAAAATTATATTCAAATCAATAATTAATGTGAAAACATACCATATTCTGAAAAGTGAAGAACCTGGGAAAAAAAAATAAGACCTGCCAATAAATTAAAAAGAACCTGAAAAAAAAAACCGGTTAAGAAGTAAAGAAAACCTGAAAAGGAAAAAAACCCTGAAAGAAATGTAAAAAAAAACCTGTGAAGAAAACCCTGTAATAAAAAAATAAAAAAAAAATAGACCTGGAACATAAAAGAAAACTGGAAGATACTTACTTACCTGGAAGTCATAGCCAAAGCTGAAATTTTCCCCTTCCCTTTGTGTTGTGTCCCCGTGATCCTTCAATAGAAAAATTTTAAAGATTCAAAATAGGAAGTTAAGTAAAAAAAAAAAAAAATAAAGTGAAGTTTAAAAATATTAAATTTTGGAATAGAAAATAAAGAGAAAGTTAAATTGTAAATAAAAAAAAAAAATCCTTATGTGGTGTTATGTGTACTTTGTTTACTTAAATGTTATGTGTAAATAAAATAATTTTATACAAAAAGAGAGGAAGGACTCCTAGAATCTATTAAACTAATGTAAAGTGTGGTTATACAGTGAATTTAAGAAAAAAAAAAGAAATAATAGGAAAACGAATATTTATGAAAAAAAAGGGAAGAGGAAAGAGGATATACCTAGATATAATAAATAATCTTTTTTTTTACACCAGCTAAAGAAGCAGATCCTCAAGGTGCACCTCGGCGGATATTTTCAGCTGCAAATTGTTAAGTTCCTAACAAAATATTCAAGTAAGTGTTTGAAACCAAATTGTATTTATTATATTCCTAAATATATAATCTTTCTGAATGACCTGAGAGTGACCTAAAATTTTTTAAAAATACCTAAAAACAGAAAATGTAAATTATTAGACTTACCAATAAATAACACAAAATACCTGAAAAGAAATAAAAGCAACTTTTATGATTAATTACCAGAGACTCGCGAATAACCACACTATTTTTTTTATTTACCTTCATTTTTGTTGTTGTATCTCAAAGATACTTACCCTTCCTCTGCTAAAATTTTAATGTGAAATTTAAATTTTTTTTTAATTTTAAATAAAAGATGTTTGTAAGCATTTTTCACGAAAAGGAAAATCTCTTTTATTGTTATCGCCAGAGATGACACTTCCGTTTGTTCCGGATGTTAGAATTTTTTTTTTTCTCGTTGAAGTTTATTTTTGGGAAGATTTCTTTCTGAAAGCCTGGACATGGTTGCCATGAGGGCATAATTTTTTTTTATGTACAGGTCAACGGTGGAGTGAAGCGATGGAGAAGAAGATGAAGACAGGGTAAGAAGGATAATTATCTTCGGTTTAGGGGCTGATGCATATTTTGGAGGAAGCATCAGCCATGGTGGTATCGGACTGATACAAAGGGTGGGCAAATCCTCCGAGGGTCGACAACATCATGACCCTCCCCCTTTAGAAACACACCCTCCTTCCCCTCATAAGAAATTTTAGGCCCCCCTAATCTTCGAACCCCGTTTTCTCTTTTTTATAGGCATGAAAGATGTAACACGTCCAGTGCTGCGGTTGCAACAACCCACCCCGCCGACGAGCTAAGCCTTACACCAGCAAGCATGCCGCGCGGCCGCAGACTGGACACCCTCTCCTTCTTGCTGCCTGGACCGGCCTTAGGTGCCTGTAGGCCTGAGGTCGTAGAGGTGGTATAGGAGGGAGAGGGCGAACATCGGTTCCGTTACAAGATGAGAACACAGCACAGCATAAGCACTGATTAAAATATTAAAATAGCAAACGAAAATTGTATGATAAAATGGACAGACAAAATAAAACAAATTACTCGGATAAAATTACAAAAATCTCAAAGAAATTCGTAAAAACACAATTTTGCTGAAAAAAAAAACCACAAAGGGCAACGTTCTCTCGCCACTGAAATAATACACTTGTACGTGCTTTTCATGCATTTGAACAATGTATACCTGGCTTAACACCGCCAACAAATATACTTGTCATGCAGCGAAAAAGTCAAAACTTTTTTTTTTGACAAACCACTAGATGGAGCGTTCACCTTACCAAAATCAAACCAATCCCTTAACTTTTTTTTTAGGTTTTTGTACTTTATCTTACTCCCTCTGTCAGAGATTTACAACCCGATTGACATCATTCCCACCTTGTAATGCTATTATTATAAGTGGCAAAAACTAATTTTTTTAATACATTGAAGTCGTAGTCATCATCCAGTTCATGGCTTGACAGATGGAGAACGATCTATATTTTGATATATAGTGAATGCTAAAAGTATATTTTGATATAAGGTGTGTTTTTTTTGCAAGTCCATATAGAATTGTAAAAAAAAACGACATCGGGATTTAAGAGCTTTTTTTAAACATAGCTGGAAGCACTGTGTACGCTCTGACATTTGTCAGCTTATTGACGACTAGCATCAACCAATCCAAAAACTTCACTTTTGACGTCTCTGAGCAAATTATCGATAACATATACATAGATAATAAAGGTCTGCATGAATACATTCATTTACCTTCTCTGAGTAAGCACAGTACTTCAGTGTATTCTGTTCGTTGCATGCATAGAAAGTAGTGTACACTGAAAATGAATACACTATTCTAAAAGAACAAACACTGCACACCATTCGATTCCTTTATAATAAAACGAATACACTGTTTGGTTTCTCTCCTAGGCTTGAATGCTTGAACAAAATAGAACAGAACAAGCCTTACAGTTATAAACACACCGAATACAGCGAATGCAGCGAGTATAAAAACGAATACACTGTTTGGTGTCTCTCCTGGAATTATAGATAATTTTATATAGCAAAATCGATAATAATTTACAAATTTTAATTATATGGGCTTATCCGTGCAAATTTTAACTTTTGCCATGCGTCGAAATATATAGACATTATTATTAAATATTCAGGTTTTGGAACTTATAATATTATATATGTATATCATTGAGTTTTAACTATTCAATTTATAAAATGAACCATCGAGATAGTGCGAAAGTGTTTGAAATCGAAAAAATCATCGAATATTGAGACTTTTGGCTGCGTGCGTGGATAACTAACGTTTTGTATTATTGCAAAAATAATGTTTAACATAAGATTACTTAGTACAATTTTTGTTTTTTTTTTTCAGATAAATGAAGGTCAAAATTAATTGAAATCATTCATTTTGAGTGCGTGCCTTCCTTATAAATAATCCTATATTATATAAATTTTAGAAAAAACTGCCATGCGTTATTTTTCGTAAATCTTTAATTGTCACAAATTTTCGTTTTTTTTATGGTCTGCATCATTATTTAAGCTATCTAGAGTAAAAAAAACTTTGGCTTCAATGCGTGCTTCATTATGTACAAATTTTATGAAGTTAACAAAACGAATGTAAAAAACGTAACTGTTTCAAAAAAGGCACATTTTTTACTAGCACAGCAAAGCATTGTTTGATTATACCCTTACAATGAGCGTAATTTAAACAGTAGAAACTATAAAAAAATGGTAAAAGTGTTAAACAAATAAGTTTTAAAAAAGAAGCTGTGAAGATTAAAAATAAAAACCAAATCAATTAACTCGGTTCTTAAAATAAATTATTTTAAATTCATTTTTCTATACTTTATACCTTTATACTCTTCAACAAACAATACAACATAATGAGTTATTTTGAAGTTTTTTATTTATTCGTGGTTTATAATTGAAGAAAAACTCAAATTTACATGCGTGCCTTAATTTTTTTTTCAAACTCAAGAAGTTAAAATTTACAGGGATAAGCCCATATCTTTCTTAAAAATGAAATATGTTCAAGGAAAATGTACTAAAACTTTTTTTGCCATTTTTATAGAACATTATAATACAGTTTCTATGTCATTCATGGTAATGTTTTATACATATATTTGAATAAGAGCTTATTTGTAGACAAGATAATTTTTCAAAATGCGTTAATAATGTCAAAACTAATGAGTGATATATGTAAACTGGAACAAGCCTTTAAAAAAAAACTTAATTGAAAATACTTTTATATCAGCTTTCCTCTTAGATTTAAGGTTTTGTAATCTTTTACATAATATGTTTATTTAAAGAAAAAGCAAACCAATAATATAAAACTACTTATTTTCTCAATTTTTTATTTTTTTTTTTTTTTTTTTTTCATTTTTATTTGACAGTATGGTATGTACAATAAGATGACATCTTTTATAGTACTTAGATAATATTATTAGAAATTTACTTTCAATAAAATCATACAGATATATTTAAAAAAAAAAATAATTATAGTAATAATACTTAAAACTATTTCCTTTGATCAGAGGGGAAAGGAAGAGGATTATGGTTGAATTGAGAGAGAGGCGAAGTGAAGGAAGATTGCATCTTTGAATCTTGATTGGTTTATTATTAATTTAATTGGTTTATTATTAATTTAATTTTGTATACAGATTTTACATTTTTAGTCAATGGAAAAGAAACACTACTTCAATTTCTTTTAATATTATTTTTTCAGATTAATCATGTAGAGTTGGATAATTTCTTTTCACAAATTGTATATTTGCTTTAATGACAGTATTCTCAGACCTTAATTTTATAGATCTGTTGACGATTTCGGAAGTTAGAAACTAGTTTATGAACCATCTCGTTTGAATTGTTTTATGAAAATTGTTTTTTTTTTCGAATCCTTATGACCAATTTTAGTGTGTAACTTGTTGAATTGATCGTAAAATATTGTTCGGCATTATCTTAGAGTAGGGTTGGGGCAATAAATGAATTTTAATTTTTGTTCAATATTCAGAAATTTTTCATCAACTTTTGAATTTTTAATTATAAGAAGAAGAACCTATCCCAGTTTTGCTTCACACAGCTTTTTAGTATTAAATTTGGTGTCAGTTTGGAAAAAAAATTTAAACAAAAATAAAGATGACCATATTTCATTGAACTATTGACCTCAATCATAAAGACTCGTAATACTCAAGTTGGAATCGATACAGTAAAATCGGCATTTTTTCGTCTCCCGTTGCATATATCAAGTTATTGCCTATGAAATATTATAGAGAATCATTACGATAGTAAATTTACATCATAAGATTCTTAAAATTATTCAATTTTTCATCAACTTTTGAATTTTTCATAACAAAAGTTGAAATGAAAAGAACTTTACCCATTCTTTTAATATGGTCAGTTTTACCCTTTCCCAATAGTTCTTATCAAAATTTAGCTTGAGTTTTTCACTTTCTTTATTGATCTTCACCTTAATGATCGGATAATTTGATTAAAAGCTAAATTAAATTTGCCGTGAACAACTTTTCTATTTGTTCACCCTCACATTCTTTAGCAATTGAAAGTTCTTAGTTCGCTTGGTGTACTCGGTGTGTTTAGTGTATTATTTGGTGTATTCGATGTTTTCGATATAAACTCGCTGTATTCGATGCATTTGAGAAAACAAATCAAATGGTGTATTCGTTTCGAGTGAATACACGATTCTTTTGTTTTGGTATGGGGTGATGATTCATTTGTTTTGTTTTAGAAGAAGTGAAAGCAGCAAATAGTGTATTTGAAAAAATATAGAATGGCTTGGAAGTGGTTTCAAGCCATTCGTTGCAGATGTCTAATAGATAATACTATTTTGGCATCACCATTTTTATCGGGTCTTAGATTAAATCTCGATAATTATCTGGTCTTAGCTAACTCTGTATAGATTTAAGTAGTTGTTGCATTTGCATGTAAAGCGCGTAGTCCCGATGTCGTTTTTTTTTACAATTCTATATGGACTTGCAAAAAAAAACACACCTATAATAAAGAATATCTAATTCGATAATTAAAATAATTATATGGTATGACAGATAAGGGACAATTTATATTTTGACGTATCGAGAATATTTCATTGCAGATGTCAACTGATTGCCCTGAAGAACATTTTTTGGATTTTTAAAGTTCAACTCTGAAAATGCATTTTTTGCGAGCATAAAATAAAATGTTATCGTCCGTCAATAACGTGAAGTGGATTTTTTAAGACATTAAATGAACCCGCTATGAAATTTTACACCAGTTGATTTGTGTTTCGTCTTTTTCACATATTTAGGACTATTCGGCGTGATCTTTTATTCTTCTATTCTGTTATTCTGCTATGAATTTCCATATAAATGTTTGAGCTGTCAACAAATCTTTTATGAATTTTAATTTTGGTATTCAGCACCCTAAAATCTGTTATAAAATCTGCTAAGAAAACTTTTATGAACTGTCAAACGTTCGAACATAGAAAAAATCTTTTACGAATAGCATTTTTGTTAAAAATCATAAAAGACAAACTTCTGTGACTTTTATCATGAAAGATTTCAATAAGTACACAGGTGCATCAAGTAATAATGAATATTTATCTTTTATTTCGTCAATGAAATGTTCTTTAAAGGAGACAAATGAAAGAAAATATATCAAAACACATATCATATAAACATAGCTGGGCATTAACTCGTTAATCCGTTAATCGTTAATTAACGAAGTTAACATTTTGATTAACGGATTAACTTTTAAGTTAACTTTTAAAAATGTTAACGGACACGTTAAATCCGTTAATCCACGTTAAGTCCGTTAATCGTTAATCCAATGCCTACTATTTACCGCGCGGCGCGAAAAACAGGTTCAGACAAGTATGAGACAAGTGCCGTGCGGCGCGTTAATCAACTGCGTTTTCGATATTGTTGCTCAACCAGTTGATGAAAGAGTTGTTACCTTCGTACATTTAACCAAGGATCACTCGGTGGGAAACGCGTTGAACGCACCACGATAAACAAAAAACTCAAACGTCAAACCTGAAATAATTTTGACTTCAGTTCGGTACATACATACATTTATTGTCGACGCACGCATTTCACACATTTCACTGCAGCCAACGCAACGCAACGCAACACAATATTACGTGAAGAAATCCCAAAAAAAAATAAAAAGTTGATCAACGCGTTGAACAAATAATGTGCAACACATTATCTTGAAAATGTTCAAGTTACTCAACGTGTTGATCGAACATTTTCAAGGAGCAACACGAGCTCGTACACTACCCGTACAATTGTTGCGCAATTCCTTGAGCAACGGCCAACAACTAGATCCAACCCGTTGGTTGAACAGAATTGAAGGCACCGTACATTAGAGTTGAATGCGTTGAATTCGAAATTTGTGCGTTGATCGCCTAGTGGTCGACCGGCAGCGTATTGCCAAACTGTATATCAGCACAGATCTCCATAGTCTGTGCTCAGCCATTTTCTGCTCACCGAATTTGAAAGTATTGTAGAGCAAACTGTATGCTACCACAGAGCGCTCTGTGGTCACATGCAGTTTGCTTGTAAAATATTAAAAAAGCTGAAGCAAACTATATGCTAGTTCAGATCGAGCAATGTACCTGCCCAAGTAACATTTTTCATCTCATAAGATTCTCCAAGAGTTCAACTAGATTAGGTAAGAGGATCTAAAAGTAATCTTAAAGAATACTACGAGATTCTTTTAAAACTGTTAAAAGCTTTAAATGGCCTAGTTATGAGAGGCTCTTCCTACTCATAGTAGCAACAGAAGTTTCTTTATGGGATGACAGATGTACGTTTATATTAAAATGGCACTTCTAAGGCTCTAATAGAGATCGGCAAAATTCTATTATGAGAAAGCGTCTCTTCCAATAAGAGGTGATAAAAAGAGAACAGAATATTTGTTAACTTAATAAAGAATGAAACAAAATACTTTTTAAGTTTGTGTGTATACATGATTTGCTATGCCAACAAACTGTTAGGCTTGATATAGTATTTATTTTGTAAGTCTATCAACTATTATATTATAATGGCGATGCATGACATTTATTATTTTGCACATATGGGAACCGAAATGTAAATGCGGTTGAAATTGTATCTACTAATTCTAACATTTTACGTCGAAAAAACACAAAGCCCCTTCAAAATAATGCATATTTAAATTATTTTATTTATAACTTTTATCGGAAATAGGGTTACCATATATTTCTTTCGTAAGCAAATAAAATCATAATTAACTTTGAAATTTGTTTTGTTTTTATTTAGGTCATGGGTCATTTGCTTGTGAGAGTAAATAGGAAACAGGAAAAGTCAAATTTAATACGAGTATAAAATATTCCAAATTACACACTGAGAGTCTTATGCTGCATTTACAAGAGTAATAAAATCTCATATTCTCTGTAATTTTCTATTATTACTCTTGACACAAAAAATTACTACTCGTGTAATGCAACATAAAGAATACATTTTTTTGTTAATTTTGAATGAAAAGATAGTAGTAGCAATAAAATCCCAAGATGTTAATGTATTTAGTTTAAATTGAAAAAAAAGTTACACAATATATTTTACACTTTCTATGTAATCACAACAATGCTAAATGTAAACTTGAAAATGCCACCTAATAAATTTTAAGTCAGTGCTACAGCCAAGTTATTTTATCGAGATCATAATTTTTTAAGTTATGGTAACCCTCAAATGTACAGGCAATTACTTTGCTTGTGTATAGGAATATGGCTGCTGCTGACGCGACACTAACTCTTCTAGTAACATCTTTATTCTTTCTATAGGATCTTAGACGCTTCTTTATGATTTATGTGTACTTACGTGCGAGTGAGAGGAGAATGTTGACATCAGAAAACTGAAGTTTGTGAATAGTTGTGCTTGTTGCATTAAGGATCTTGTTAGGATCTTACTGCAAAGCTTATATTCTTTGAACTCCAAATTGTTTCTTGATATAGGAGGATTTAAACTCAAATTCTTTTAGAATTTTCAAAGTAGTATACAAATAACTTTACTCTTAAATATGACTTGTTATGGGATTATTTTGACATATTTAGAGCTCAGTTTTCAGAAAGGGATTCATATAAGACTAAAAGTTTTTATAATCTAACTACAAGAAGAGAAAATAGTTTTACTATAAGATTTAAGTTCTTTTAAGCTGGAAAAGTGTTTAACTCTTAAAATAAAAGTGTTATGACATCCAGTTGAGTTTCATAACAAGATATTAATACTTTAGTATAGCAATGGGATATAACAGAGTTGTATGAGAGTTTTTTTTCAGATTTCAAGAGATAAGCTCTGGAGAGTATGTTAGTTGGGTGCGATTACAGAGCCATCGTTCACGTTGGTATAGTTATTGTGTGTGGTGAGTTCTGGGTTGGTATACATTTTGCTTAGGAAACTAAGAGCAAAGTACCTGTGATTACAGAGCCATCGTTCACGTTGGTATAGTTATTGTGTGTGGTGAGTTCTGGGTTGGTATACATTTTGCTCAGGAAACTAAGAGCAAAGTACCTGTGATTACAGAGCCATCGTTCACGTTAGTGTGGTTATTATGTGTGGTGTGTGGTGCCGTGACATAAGGCCAAGTGACAAAAGGCCAAACATAAAATGTTTTGTCTTGAGCAACAGTACCTTGGGTGGCCCGCTTCGCGGGTTTTCAGGATTTTAACTTCCTTTTCGGGGCTCACACCCGCTCACGCAACTCCGTTGCTCCGCTTAGGGTATGTTCAGTCGCCAGGCAGGCGCCTGTAGCAACAGTTTTCCTGAGCAGCAGTACATAACTGTTAGTTGTTTACTCCAATTAATGTAAAATACAAAACTGTTGCTACAGGCGCCTGCCTGGCGACTGAACATACCCTAAGCGGAGCAACGGAGTTGCGTGAGCGGGTGTGAGCACCGAAAAGGGATTTAAAATCCTGAAAACCCGCGAAGCGGGCCACCCAAGGTACTGTTGCTCAAGACAAAACATTTTATGTTTGGCCTTAAGTCACAAACAAATTTGGCCTTTTGTCACTTGGCCTTATGTCACGGCACCACACACCACACACAATAACCACACCAACGTGAACGATGGCTCTGTAATCACAGGTACTTTGCTCTTAGTTTCCTGAGCAAAATATATACCAACCCAGAACTCACCACACAC
This sequence comes from Philhelius festivus, assembly GCA_963931855.1. NCBI lineage: Eukaryota > Metazoa > Arthropoda > Insecta > Diptera > Syrphidae > Philhelius > Philhelius festivus. The sequence goes on along the minus strand of OZ007554.1, from coordinate 184,992,179 downwards.
AATAACTATACCAACGTGAACGATGGCTCTGTAATCACAGGTACTTTGCTCTTAGTTTCCTGAGCAAAATGTATACCAACACAGAAAAATCTGCTTTTGATCTGACACAGTATATAGTATGCTCTTAATTTGAATGAGCATTCTGTAGTCTATTATAGAGCGTCGGAGCTCTGTACTGATATACAGTTTGGCAATACGCCGACCGGCATTACTTAGCACCGGTGCTCAGAGTCAAAAAATATATAAAAAATGCAATTTTTATCACATGTTAACGGATTAACGATTAACGTTAACTTGCGTTAATTCTTCCGAAATTTAACGCTTTAACGTTTAACGAAGCTAACTTTTTTAGTAGCGGATTAACGATTAACGAAGTTAACTGTTTGATTAACGGTGCCCAGCTATGCATATAAACATATAAGTAGATTATGGCCATGGTATTCCCAGAAACATATGAGGTAAAATCGTGTTCCATTGTATGGATACCCATAGTGTGTAAGGCTAGGCCCACACATTCAATTTTTAGTTGCACAACTGTTTGGTAGTTTATAGAAAACAGATGAACTACTTAAATGAATGTCCGCGCAGGTGCATATAATTATATGTTACACAAAATAGCCTTAGTCCAGGCGCGCACATTCAATTTTTAGTTTCGCAACTGCTTGGTTCGAGCAACTAGAAGTTTGTGTTTTGATACAAACTAAGCGATTGCCTGAAATGAGTTGGCTATTCTGTGTAACATAAAATTATATGCACCTGCGCGCACATTCAACTAAATAGTTCATCTGTTTTCTATAAGCAACCAAACAGTTGTGCAACTAAAAATTGAATGCGCGCGCAATCGTTTAGTTTGTGTCAAAACACAAACTTTTTAGTTGCTCGAACCAAGCAGTTTTGAAACTAAAAATTGAATGTGCGCGCCTAGCCTAAGAGTTTACTTTTTTGTTCGTCATCCATTTAAATTATGTCAGATGAAATATTTTACATAATCACAGCTGATTATGATAACAGATTTAGTTCAGTTTCATAACAGATCTCGTTTTCGAAGTAGCATAAGGCCAAGCGCGCACATTCAATTTTTAGTTTCATAACTGTTTAGTTGCTAAAATGAAACATATGGGCTTATATGGGACACCGCGCACTTAAAGCAACTCGATTCGAGCAACTAAAAAGTTTGTTTTGACACAAACTAAATGATTGCCTAAAATTAATTCGTAACAGTTGAGCTGTTTTCCATAAGCGCAAGAGAGAAAAGAGTGTGAGCGTGTGTAAAGAGTTGCCAGTGCGCGGTTCCCTTTCAACTGGTGATTAAACTATTTGATTTCAATCACAGTTGCCAGTGCGCGACTAGCCTAACAGACTTTTATAAAAGTTCGAACCTCTGAATACCAATCATAAAAGATCTTTTAAGGTGGAAATCTTTTATGATTCATAACAGAAAATCTATAGCAGAATAACAAATGCGGCAGAATAGGCCTAATTGGTCGGGTGGTGAAAAAATGTTGAGGGATTGAATTAAGTTCTATCCAGTAATGGAAAGTAATAAAATCGAGATTTCAGTACTCAAAGTCTCCAATGTAAACACGATGTCGTAAGTACGCAATATTAACAATGTAAACATGGTGTTAAATGCAATCGTCGGTAAGGTAGATTGCTACACGGAACGTGTAACCGGAACGTGTAACCGTAACGTGTAACCGTAACGGGTTACACGGGACGTATAAGTTTTACACACGTTTTCAATTCACTCTACCGCCGGGAAAGATGTTTACACATCAAAAAAAATAGAAAAAACAAAAAAAAAAATAATTTGGTCCAAAAAAATTCGTTCGTCTTGTTTATTAATCTTAATTTCATGAAAATTGGCATCTGTTTGAGCAAAATTCAACACACACCACTCAAACATGTTTGTGCAGTCACGGAAAATTCAAAATTTTTTGAATTTCTTCAAACCGTTTGGGCTGCAAATACTCAACATCGCTACACAAACATTTGCACAAACATTTTTACAACAACAAAAGGCATTTGTTTGCTCAAACGGTTTGCGTAGTCTATGGGCCCTATTATATAGGCTTTAACTTAACTCTAAAATTCTAAAATACCGCTACTTGAACTGGCATCGCATGATGATCTTAGCTGTTGTTTTTTCTTTGCTTATGGTGCAGGCGCAGTAGCATAGGCGGCTCGCTGTCGGTTGAGCTCAAAAGCCGATGATGTTGATGATGTAGATGACGATGATGACGATGATGACGATGATGACGATGATGACGATGATGACGATATGGTGCGAATATGCCTTCTATTTCTCGGTCGCAGGTACCGCTATTTGGGAGCGGCCGATGTCGATGGTTTAAATACAATGCAAGTTAAAGGCATTGACTGACATTGACATTGATCCAAATGTGTTGATTGATGGGTGCCATAAAATGTTTGCGATTTGGTGAATCTAACGACATGTGAATTTATAGGGTGATGTTTGGTTGTTTTGCATTTGGAGACCAATAATGATTGCGAGTAGCAACACAGCCCGTGGTATCGCCATCATTGATACATGTCTAGCATGTTGTCACTGCCAGGACCTCCTCTTGGAAGACACTACTATAACCTGGGAGCCTAAGTGAGTTGTTTAATAAGTAGCATGATATTGCATCTCTTTGTCGAAACTCTGTGCATGTTTGTTGTAGTATTTTGTAAATTTTAAACGGTAGTTTGCTTTTGTTCGTAAAAATGACCAGTTCGATTTTTTTGCGGGTTAACCGCTAGACCGCAGTTTTTAGTCGTATTAACTATAGATAAAGCATTCTCTATCTATTTGCTAGTTGTGGAGGGAAATTTATGTGTCGCTAGTAATGATAGGTCATCAGCATATGCAATTATTTGGACTCCACTATATTTATGTCTCATTAGAACTACGTTCACCAAGAGTGTCTTGAGAAGAGGAAAAAGCACACCACCTTTGTGGAGTCCCTCTAGAAGCAGTTACTTTGATCTGTACTTCTCTTAGCTTCGAGTTGATCTGTCTGCTGATCATGCACATTAAGATTTACGAGCGCTCCTTCCACGGCCTCGTTTCGGACATTGTTAAAAGCTCCTTCAATGTCTAGAAAGGGTGTATTGCTTGTCTTAGAGCGTGTTTTCAATTGTGTAGACGACACTGTGTAGTGCTGACTCAACATTTTTACCTTTTGTATAAGCATGTTGGGCTGGAGATTTATGACTTCTGGGCTCAGTGTGCTACGTATACATATGTCTATTAATCTTTCAAATGTTTTTAAGAGAAAAGACTTGAGACTAATAGGTCTGAAGTCCTTAGTGTCTATGTGGCTATGCTGGCCAGCTTTCGGAATAAATACCACTTTGACTTCTCGCCACGCTTTAGTCCATATTCCCATTTCAGGCTGCTTAAGAATATATTTTTTAAGTGTTGGATTACATGGTCTTCACATTTTTGTAGCATCATGGCGAAGACGCCATCCAAACCAGGTTATTTAATCAACTCCGCTGATGTTTTTGGTGTTGTGTTCTCTATGCAGAAATCCACTAGTGGGTTGTAATTCATGTAAGGGATGTAACCAGGAAAGTAAGCGTTTACCAGGAATTCCAGTGTTTCGCTACAGGATTCTGTCCAATGTCCATAGGGTTCCTTAAGAGATCCCAGAACAATAGGTCCCTTAGCAAGTATTTTCCTGAGTCTTGCTGATTCGTTGGCACTATCAACTTGACTGTAGAATTTTCTCCACGAGCTGCGTTTGGCTTTTTGTGTTTCCATTTGAAATTCTTTTGACTGGATTTGTACGCTTCCCACAGTCAATCTCTGTTCTTGTGCTCTTGGCAACATTTAATAGTCTCCTTGTTTCTTTCCTGATATTGTCAAGTTCAATTGTCTATCAGGGTGATTTCTTTTAACCCTGTCCCCATGGTTTTATTGGACAACCAATGCTTTACCGAGAATCTCAGTGAAGCTATCAGTAGCTTTGTCTATATTATCGGGTTTTTGCATAGTACTATATTAGTTCTTCTAAGATTTCTAAATGGTTTACGAGGATCTATGGTGTCGGGTATTAACAAATTCGTCTTTTAATACCTTCCACTGGTCTACGGAAATAGTCTCCGAGTTGCTTAAAAGAGTAACATCGAGTATTTCTTTACCATTTTTAGTAACAAACGAGGGTTCGTTGCCCCTATTCGCTACTAAAATATTTTTTTTTATAATAAATTCAAAAAGTAACTCACCTCTATAGTTGATGTCGGTACTTTCCCACTGCTAATGGTGTGCGTTGACATCACATCCCATAGCAACATCCTATTTCTCCAGTGCGGCACGTTGGATAATCTGTTTCGTCATCTCAGCCGGTGGTCCCTCTACTCCGTCACCCGGCATATAGCATAATGCTATGACTAGTGATGGGTGCCCGGCACTAAACAAAACTAAACAACTAACGAGTGATTTTTTAAGAGCTATCGGAAATTAAAAAAAAAAAAACACATAAATCAGAAAAATGCATGAAATCTTTCTTTGAATCGATAGTACGGTCGATATTATTTATTGTTTGAAGATTATTTCATGCAAATGTTGGCCGAGACTGCGCCTTAAATGGTCCATCTGCTTAGTCCAATTTTGGCATACTCTTTCTAACATTTCGGCCGGTATCTCATGAATAAATGCTTCAATCTTGGCTTCCAGTGCGTCAATCGAAGCAGGCTTGTCGCTATAGACATAAGCCTTAACATAGCACCACAAAAAATAGTCTACAAGCGTTAAATCGCATGATCTAGGCGGCCAATTGACCGGCCCCAAACGTGAAATAAATTGTTCACCGAACTCGCTTCTCAATTGGTCCATTGTTACGCGGGCTGTGTGGCATGTGGCACCGTCTTGTTGAAACCACATATCATGCAAGTGAAGCTCTTCCATTTTGCGCAAAGAGAAGTTTGTTATCATCGCACGGTAGCGCTCACCATTCACAGTAACGTTGCGATTCGCATCATCTTTGAAGAAATACGGCTCAATGATTTCGCCAGCTCATAATCCGCACCAAACAGTGACTTTTTCTGGATGCATTGGTAGCTCTTGCAATGCTGCTGGCTGCTCTTCACTCCAAATACGGCAGTTTTGCTTATTCACATATCCATTCAACCAGAAATGAGCTTCGTCTTTTCAAGAGCCCATTCACCAAAAATTCGTCGTTGTGGTAGGTCGTTTGGCATCAGTTCTTGCACCAGCTGTATTTTTAAAGCCTAGACACCTAAATCCTTCCGCAAAATTTTCCACGTAGTGGAGTAACAGAGACCCAATTGTTCGAACGGCGCCGGTCATCACTAACACTGGCCGATACAGCTGCGATATTTTCCTCAGTTCCCACTCTACGTAAGCGTGTTGGTGGTTTAATGTCCAACAAAGTAAATTTGGTTCGAAATTTAGTCACAATAGCCCGAATACCCGCCTTAGTAGATCGATTAAACCGAGCATAAAATGGGAGAAGCGCGCGATAAACTTTCTTAACAGAGCACGCATTTTTATAATAAAATTCAATAATTTGCAAGAGTTGTTCGTTTGTAAGACGATTCATGGTTAAATTATAGACCAAACTGAAGATGTTTGACAGTGGCACAAAACACGAAACGTGCGTGAGCTGTCAAAACCAGTGTTTCCAAAAAGAAAATAGCAAAAAAATCAACCATTATAATGGATAGAAGAAAGAGTCCGATCTGTTTTCTAGTCCCAATACAGTTCTAAATCTACTGTTAATGCCTACATTTGTGGTCTTATACAGTGTCAGTTCTTTGGAGTGCACGCTCTTTATTCTGACACCTGCAATCCAGGGTTCTTGAATTAGGACAATGTCTATTTGTCTATTCTCTATGAGGTAGACCAAGTTGGCACTGGCGGCTTTACTGTGCTGGAGATTTATTTGAATTAACTTTATATAATTTTTATTTGTTAAAACCCCCACTTCCTTATTTACCATGCTTCACATTGAAAAAGTACAAATGCCTTCGTATAGTACTAGATGTCAACTCATAGACTTAAAATCCTTTGATAAAAGGAGATCTTAATGTTTTGTTCTGTTTGCTCACGATGTCATATCTGGTCATATTGACTCTTCTACTCTGTTATCCCGTTTTATATGTACCTCAACGTACTCTCAGACCTAGAGTATTCTTTGACATTCCTATAGACATTTCACCAACTATGGCAAAAATAATCCTTTAACTAATACCTGTTTTTATTTTAATAAAAAAATTTCCATTTAATCGACTTTAATATGATTAGAGAGTTATGTAAAGCCACCATCTTAGTCTTTATAAGTTTGATAGGTACATAACCCCCAGGTTTTGAAATTTACAAGTTCCTATAATACCTTATTTGTATAGAAAATTCTGATGAAGCACATTTAAGATAAATGATTTTGCTTTAAAATTATACCAATACATAGTAGTTATCTAGAAGGTTTCAAAAAATATAATAGAAAGTTTATATTAATTGACCGACCTTGGCGCATTTTATTATGCCTATATTCCACACGCGTTTTCCAACAAGAAAATAAAAATTGTTTATGGAGGCAAACTGTTGCTGTTCCATTTCAATTTTTCAATTTGTTTTTTATTGCAGCTATAACGCGTTAGACATCCTAACTTATAATTTGCTAAGCAAAACTTGCTCTGCTCTTACTAGGAGCTATATAATACCCATATTTTTATGCCTTTAATATAAAAGTTCATACCTCAATGCAATAATACTCGTAAACACTAACTTTTCCAATGATCAAAAAAAAGTTTTGGTTTTGTTGCTCGTTATAATGTAGATGGCCACGTAAACCAACCTCATAAAGTGAGGGTTTACCTAGACTATATAAAATGCTCACTTCCCTTCGGCTCAAGAATATTACTTAAAATAAATAAAACAAAAAAAAAAAATAAAATACACGACTGGGTCGCACGAACTTGCTCCTATGTAATAGGCTAGGAATTTTAAAAACGGATGTTATTAAAGAAAACTTTTCGTAAGGACAAACTGAATTTTTTAAATTCTTTTAGTAATAAGAGATAAAAACAGAATGCTATGCAAATAATATAAATTTATGCAAGAACAAAAATTATAAGTCGTTTTAGTGGTTTCTTAAAAAAAGCTTTTATATATAAAATTTTTAAAAGTTTTTAAGAAATAATTTTGGTACGCCAATTTAAAGTTTTTATTATTGTTCGAATAAAAATTAAATTTAAAAAAAAAAATATTGAGCCGTTTTTGAGATATCGAATTTTTAAAAAAAAGAAAAAAATAGATTTTATTTTTCAAAAATTCAAAAAATATTTATTTTAAAGTTTTGAAATGCAATGTGTTTTAGACTTTTTAAAAGCTTCTCTATAAAAAATTTCATTAAGAACCGTTCTGTGGATAATGAGAAATTCGAAATTCGAAAAAATGGTTCTATGGTAGGTACAAGCTGTAATATCTTATTTTCAAATTTTTTTTTAATAAATTAAAGATCATAAAAATTAATTGAAAGAAAAAATTCTAGCTGCCGTTTTCGAGAAAAATACGATTTTTCAAAACCATTTTTTTTAATTTTTTAACATTTGTATGGTGGGTACCTTTATTTTAAGGTAAAATGAATTTTTTTTCTCACATCTTGTAGATTATATTAAGAAACTTTTATTTATCAAGTTTAAGAAAAATATAGCATGGGGTTTTCGAAATATTGAGTTTTTTTTTAAAATCCAAAAAAAATTTGTTTGAAAATTTCAATACACAATTCTATTTAAATTTTTGAAGAGCCTTCGCAAAAAAAAATGATCAAAATCGGTGGTACCGTTTTTGAGAAAATCAAAAACAAAAAAAATGGTTCCATGGGGGGTACCCTCAATAACCATTTTTCGGAAAATTTTTTTCAAGCATTAACTAAATGAAATTTTTTTGTGTTTTTATTTTTTAAATCTGTCGAACAGTTTTTGAGAAAAAAAAAATATTTATAAAATTTCGAAAAAAATTCGTATGGCAGGTACCGGTATTTTTGGTCTTAAAAAAAAAAAGAAAAAAACGTGTGGGGGTAAAAAATCAAAACCCATATCTACCAAGTTTGAAGAAAATCGGCCGAGCCGTTTAGGCTGTAGTCGAACCGACAGACAGAATTGCGAGACCCACTTTTTTGGTCTTCGCTATCATCGTAATGTCAACTTTGATCAAAATCTCGAGTTCGATGTTTTTTACGAGTTGCCTTATAGTACCTATAAGTCGCAAGTAATAACAAAAACTCACAACAAGGGAGAACTCAGATCTCAGAAGCCTCAAGGAATTATGACTCTAATAATTTATCCAAAATTATGATGAAATGCTTCTTTGTTTGGGGTAGGCAGCAAATCTTCACAGAGGTTAAGTATTAGTAGTAAAATATTTACCAAACTCTCGTCCTTGTTTATTGGTATTTCCAAAAATTATGCAACACTACTATAAAAATAGGAATATTCTTCCTGGAAGGTGAGTGAATAGTAATAGTAAAGCCTTCGTTTTGGCATTTACAGTAAACGACAAATTGCCCAATAGGGACGAAGTTTTTTTTTTGTTGTTTTCTGTTTGTATTTTTGTTTCTCTAAACCTATCCTTCTCGATAAAGAGGGTTTGACAATATTGAAATGAGGAAAATACAACATAAAAAAAAAACAACCCCCTGAAGAAGAATGAGAAGTAAGACAATCGACCTCAGGCGACCTCATCTTTTCTGGACTTCAATTCTTCAATGCCTACCAAGAACAGAGGAAATCATCATTTTCCTTTTCCTCTTTATTGTGTCCTTATTATAGGTCCTGCCTTGAGGTTTTTTTTCGGTTGGTTTTTCTTTCCACTAGTCTTCTTTTTTAGGGAGCGGACCATTGAGGAAGGAAGCGAAGAGCTGGCCCTTAGCTTAATCCCTAGACAATAAAATATAATAACGTTTTTGACATTGTTGAACATTTTAAGGCCATTATTTGAACTGACCGACTTCGGCGGGTCATAGTACACACTCCCTCTGCTATGCGGTGTTTTTTTTTAATTTTTGGAAGTAATTTTTTTTAAGTGATTGTGTTTCCTGATGACAGAGCTAATTAGATGACCTTTCAACAACCCACCTTCCTTGGGGGACCTACTCTTCCACACTTTGTTTTTATTGTTTTATGCTCTATTGACCTAGGACAACTACCGCACCGCACCAACAACTCGTCGACCGACATGCTCTTGTTTAACGCAATTATGTGGTGGTTTTTCCCCTGTTTAAGGTTTTAGTGTGTCCTTGTTCCTGGGTGTGAGCGTGATTCCGGGTCAAAACAAAACAAAAACTAAATGAATACTTAAAGGTTATTTGCGTTAAGAGGAAATGTTGTCAAAAGGACTTATATAGCACAGAAAAAAAAAATTTTGTGTTTCATCAAGACTTTTTCCAGTCTTTGTTTTTTTATTTACATTTTGTTGTTGTTGTTGTTGTTTTTTCTGTGATTTTGTTTGCTTATAAAAAGGTTAATTTGTCTCTCTGGTTTATTTTGGGCAAATTTAATTACTGTTACTTTGGTTAGAGTGAATAATGTTTTGGATTCGGTGTTCGGTTGTAGAGAAAGAGTTCGAACACTCTGAAACCTTGGAGCCCTTTTCAAGGAATAGGTAATAATAGGCGGGTAATTAGTGGGCTTGTGGGAAACTATCGAAAATATAGTTTACGAGTAGGGAGAGGTATACACAATCCTAACAACAGCTGCGAACCACAAAATTAACAAGAATCTAAGTGTTTATTTAGGCAAGCTATAGGGGATTTTGTGAATTAGTTATAAGCAGATATACAATATACATACATACCCATAATATAACTACAGAACATCGTTTTCAAATTTAATTAAAACTAATGAGATGAGACTCTTAAGGAAATACATTATGGTTGACTTTAAATTGTTTTTCGCTTTGTCTAATTAATGAAATAAAACAACAAAATATTTCGTCTGAAAAATGTCAAATCCAATTGTACAATCTGTTTTCTATACTCTGTCCAACAAAAATTGTCAGTACAGGCCTTATGGGAGAGCTTTTTCTAAAGCAGTGGCGCCTGATGCACCCTCACTACAATGCGTTAGAAAAAATGCCACTAAAAAAAGAGCAAGCCACTGACTTTTCTTAAGGAATTGTTGTTGCAATTCTTTGCAAAAAGTTGTACACACCACTGCTGATGAGATACTGTCAAGATCAAGAGTGTCAAGTGTCACTCAATACGATCGTGCGCTCTTTATCTACATCAAAACAGAGTTACCATTAGCATTCTCAATTGCAAGCAAGGAGCTTTTTCAGTGGTTTTTATTAAGGAGCTTTTGGGATTTGAAGCTTTTGAGAACACATTTTAAGAAGATGAGTATGTTGAGTGTTGTCGTATTGCTTTTCAACTTAAAAAAAAACGTTCCTATTACCTTACCGCTTGGCATTGTGGGAAAAGGTAAATTGAATATTGTTTTCAGTCGTTTTGAATCGGCAGACGTAGCCCTACGCGTTTTTTTACTCTCGTTTGCGGCGATTTATAATGTAAACTACGGAATGCCTGTGAGAGCTTTAAAAGGCGACACACTTATGCATGGCAATGCAACCAGAATGAGAGACAAACGTCCTATCTTCCCTGTACTGACAATTTTTGTTGGACAGAGTATAGTATCTCCGAAAAAAAGTATCTAATAAAGGTTTTCCAATAGGTATTTTGGAACTTTGACAGGTGATAACGGCCATATTGTTGAAACTCCATCTGTCAAATTGTCTGTCATTTATTAAGTATTAAGTAAAGTCAACATTGAGAGTAGTAGAACACCACAAAATTTGAAAAATGATTTAAATTTTACGGTCGCCATAATCTTCTTTCTGAGAGGACTATTCCCAACGTCAAGTCGTTCAGTTCAATGAAGACATTCCACCAACACCCGTACGTCAACCAAATGCTAGATCTACCAAAAATTTCGCTGTTGTTTATGAGAGTTTGCAAAAGAATCCTTGGCCTTTCCCAGACCACAATTTGGCAAATTTTGAGACATAACTTAGTCATGCACCCATGCATTCTTTAATTTACCCAGAAGTTCAAAGTTAAGGGTCATAGACAACGATGACGTATGTTCGCTAGCTAGACTCTCGACCAGTTGGAAGTAGAGCTGTGTCAATCGCGATTGATTCGGTCTTTGTGACCCGTTCACCAAAAAGATTGATTGATTGCAATCAAAGTAGACCCAATCAATCCATCCTAATGTCAATCTCTTGCCACTGAAACCGATGAACGAAAAGAACGAAAAAAAGTTATGTTTCGTTCATTCAACTTGTTCTCATTCATTTCACAATACCAAATAGGAATGGACATGAAACAGAATGTATATTCCTCATTTTATATACAATAGAAGATGGCGTGAACGAAGCAACGAAGTAGAAAAAAGCCAAACTTGCTTTCATTTTCACATTGTTTCGGTCTCGGTCTGAACGAAACGATTGGATTGAATGAAAGATTAGTTGAATGAATGATTGAAAACATTTCGTGTCGGTCTATATCTCGTTCAGAACGAAACGGATGGATAAAAAATTATTGAATGAACGATTGATTGAAAAGACCGAATCCTTAAACCAATCAATCAATGATTGATTCGGTCTTTCAAAATGAACGATTGGCACAGCTCTAGTTGGAAGTTGTCGCCAATTTTAAGTGAAATAAATATTTTCAGCGTCGAAGCCCATGTCTAGATGAATGGGTTCTTCCACAAGCAAAATTGTCAAATTTAAGACAATCACAAAGATCAACCGAATGGCCATGTATCCAGAAAAACTTGCTGTTTAGTGTGGATTTTGGGCTGGTGGGTAAGACTTCCTCTTGTGGGAATCAATACTTCTTTGAGAACGACGTTGACCAGACAATCACCGTCAACAGCGGGCGCCGTCGATGAAAACCAATTTATGTTGGCCCAATTGGATGATATGGACACCGATAAAAGGATTGCATTACGTGCCACACAGCCCGTGTCACAATGGACATTTTGCACGAGCGATTTCCAGACATGGGTATCTCGAGCGGAGGCGATATGAATTGGCCCCAAGATGGTGCGATTTGTCCCGGTAAGACTTCTATTTGTGGGTTTTTTTAGTCACAAAAATTTGACGTTTCAGCTACGGGCCGCCCAGCAAAGCTGCGACGAACATTTAAACATCACTATGGCAAGTAACTACGATTACACAGAAGTCCAAACGATAAAACTTTATTATAAAAATGAGTGTTCGTTGGTCGAAACGTTGTGTGTATCCCACCTATTTTATGGTAGACGTGCTTTGCCCTCATAGTCGGCTCTTCAGTCAACATTCGTAGGTCAAAGGTTAGAAAAATTCGGCCGAGAACTTCGCCGGGTTCCAGGAAAGTCTACCACAAAACCAGATGCAATCGATTTCTCCCCATGCATAAGAACTCGGCCTTTCGCATGCTTCAATTTGGCGAATTTCGAATTGTGACTTGGAATATATCCGTATAAGATCCAACTGACGCAGGTGCTCTTATGTTATAATCATTGAATACGCCGTTTGTACGCTGACAGGGCTTAGAAGCGGTAAGAAGAAGACCCGAATTTTTGCAGAATAATGTTTACAAGTCGTATATAGGACGTCACCAACCAATACCCGGTTTACCAGTTGACAAAGCATCCTCAAAAAGTTTAAAGTTGGTGTGGATTTTTGACGGCAACTGAATTGGTCCGTACTATTTCGGTAGCGATGATGATGAGTCGGTCACCTTCAAAAGCGAGCACTTTACGTTTTCCACCATTATTTATTCAATGGATAAAATCTTACCAAGAGAACCGTATATAGAGGGCTGTTTGCAGAAATGCGGTGTCTAACCCATTCTATGCCACTTCAGGCTTTCCTCAGGGCTACCATCTTGGCTCACATCTATTTGTGCTTGCCATTAATGGCGATATTAAAATAATAAAGGTAATCACATCTTCTCACGATTCTTCCTTTCTCCAATCTGACCTTAATCATCATCATCATCATCGGCTCGACAACCGGGTTCCGGTCCTGGCCTCTTTCAACAAGTCTCTCCACCTATTCCGGTCTCTAGCCGACGCCATCCAGTTGCGCACCCCAAGGCTTCGGGCGTCCTGGTCTACGCCATCTCTCCAGCGCAAGCATGGTCTACCACGCTGTCGTCTACCATAGAATGTACCACAAAGAACTTTCCGAGCAGGTTCCTCTTCGCTCATGCGAGCTAGGTGCCCTGCCAACCGGAGTCTACCGAGCTTAATTTTTGTCACGATATCTGCTTCTAGGTAGATTGCGTACAATTCATGATTGTACCGTCTCCGGAATCGTCCTTCCTCATATATGGGGCCAACAATTCTCCTTAAGACTTTTCTCTCGAACGCAGCTAAGAGGTCGGAGTGCCTTTTGCTAAGCACCCAAGTCTCGGATCCATATGTGAGTACTGGCAGGACCATGGTCCTGTACAGCAGCAGTTTTGAATACGCCGCCGCGTATTTCTTCTTCTATATTGTTATCGGCTGCTACTATTGACCCAAGGTATTTAAAATTGCACCACTTCAAATTCGTGCTCCGCTACCTTGATTGTTTGACCAACTGTTCCTCTCGCATTCGACGCCACCATGTACTTTGTTTTACCTTCACTAATGTGCAGCCCCAGATTTTGTGCCGCCTGCTCGATCTGGATGAAGGAATCGTGTACAGCTTGTTCGGTTCTTCCGATGATGTCAATGTCGTCTGCGTAAGCTAGTAACTGGCTGGAGCTGTTGACGATGGTCCCTCTTGTTGCCGTGCCAGAGTCACGGATTGCTTTCTCCAACGCCAGGTTGAAGAGGAGGCAGGCCAAACCGTCCCCTTGTCGGAGTCCATTAAAGATGTTGATTGGTCTGGATAGCAATCCGGCTATTTTTACTTGGCTTGTTACGTTGGTCATGGTCAACCTACATAGTCGTGTCAATTTATTTGGGATGCCGAATTCTCTCATGGCTTTGTAAAGTTTTACCCTGGCTATGCTAACATAGGCGGCCTTAAAGTCTATAAACAGATGGTATGTTGGGATGTTAAATTCTAGACATTTTTCCATCGCCTGCCTAAGGGTAAAGATCTGATCAGTTGTTGATTTGCCTGGAATGAAACCACACTGATATTGTCCGATGACGGTTTTAGCGTATGGGGTTATCCGGTCTTGTAGGATAGAGGAGAGTATCTTATAGGCGGTACTCAACAACGTGATACCTCTATAATTGCTGCACGTTGTGACATCTCCCTTCTTATGTATGGGGCATATTATGCCTTTTCCCAGTCTTCTGGCATTTCTTCCTGCTCCCATACGTGCACTATAATATCATGAATTGCTTGACGTAAGGCTGGCCCGCCGTGATGAAATAATTCGGCTGGTATGCCATCGGCTCCCGGGGATTTGTTCCGTTTAAGCCGGCCTATAGCATTCTCAACCTCTTCTATGCTTGGTGGCGGCAACATAGGGTATTCTTCTTGAAGTAGTGGAGCCTCCACTTCTGCAGTGAGCTGACCATTTAGCAATTCATTAAATTACACTTCCCATCGCTCCAGTATGCTTTCAGGATCGGTGATCAGATTTCCCTCTCCGTCCTTGCAGTATGTGCAGCGTGGTGTGTACTGCGTCATGTTTCGGACGGATTGGTAGAACTTCCGCGCCTGGTGAGGACCTCGCTCTCGGCTGTTTTCTATTTCACAGATTAGGTTCTTCTCCCAGGCTGATTTCTTTTGTCTGTGAAGCCGTTTTTCTGTTCTTCTGAGCTCTTTATATTCCTCTTCGCGTGCCCGCGTTCTATGAGATTGTTGCATTGCTCGGTACGCAACATTCTTACGTTCAGTCGCTAGCTTGCATTCATCATCAAACCAGTCGTTCCGATTTTTACGACTGCTGCCTAAGATGGAGTTGGCAGTACTAATGACAGTATTTTTAAGGCGTGTCCACTTCTCATTTACGCCCAGCATACTGCCTCCAGGACTTACTCTCCCTAAATCAGGTGTTTCTAGGGCGAGTCCTAACGCATTACCAAAGGTGTTACTGGTGTTTTCATTGCGCAGGGCAGCCGTGTTGATTCGAACCTGATCGGCGGATGCAATGCGTCTTCGCAAGGCAATCCGCCCTCGGAAAACCATACCAACAAGATAGTGATCCGAGTCGATATTGGCACCTCGGTACGTTCGTACCGTCATCAAGTTCGAGTAGTGGCGACGGTCTATCAACACGTGGTCTATTTGGTTACGAGTGACTCCATCAGATGATATCTTTACGCGGGAACCTGGTACTCGCAACGACCATGTTTTTCGATGCTGCCAATTCTAAGACTCGAAGTCCATTGTCATTAGTGTTCTCATGCAAACTATGGGTGCCTGCGTAATGCCTGAATACCGCCTCCCGACCTATTTTTGCGTTCAAATCCCCAAGGATGATTTTAACATCATACCTTGGACAGGCATTGAGGGCCCTCTCGACTTGTTCGTAGTAAGTCTCTTTTTCTTCGTCTGAGGACTCCTCCGTAGGTCCGTGAACGTTAATGAGGCTGATGTTCGTAAATTTGCCTCGCACGCGAAGGGTGCATAGCCTTTCGCTTATAGCGTTAAAGCCGATGATAGTAGACTTCATTTTTTCGCTGACTAGGAAGCCTACCCCGAGCGTTTTGTAGTATATGTAGTATATGTCATATTCTTTCTTCTGTAAAACACCATTCCCTGTCCATCTGATTTCTTGAAGAGCTGTTATGTTAGCTTTATATTCTGACAGGACATCGGCTAGCTGCTGAGCAGCTCGAGCTCTATAGAGCGATCGTACGTTCCATAAGAAAATTCGTAAATCGTTTTTCCTTTTTCTTTGCGTGGGTTGTCGTCGTGAGATCAGTCCGTTTCCGAGGCTTGTTGTCGTTCTCGAAATTTTTTAAGTTTTACGGGACAGGGAATTAACCTGTCGCCAACCTGAGGAACCAGCCTGATCATATTAGCCAAACCTTTTTTAAATCTAACCTTAAATCTGACCTTAATACTCGAATCTTTCTTAATTGGTGCAATAAGAACTTCTGGGAAGTAAATAAAATGTCAATCAATGACTTTCTCCCGCAAACACCTACCTTTCGCTACACGATCCTATCACTTCAGTAATGTACCTGTACCTATCGTTTCCTCTATTCTTGATCTGGAGATAATTTGCGCTAAAGAGCCAAATTTCCGGTTTCACATAAATCATGTTATTGCAAAAACAAATACTTCCCTAGGGCTTATCAAATGGTGGTCTATATATTACCAAATCTCTATACACAACATATGTTAGACCTATCCTAGAATATGCTAGCCAGGTTTGGTCTCCCTTCCATATCACCCACTCGGCTAGAATTGAAGCAGTACAACGTAGATTTCTCCGTTTCGCCTTGGGCAACTTGTCATGGTCTGATCCCAACATCTTATCTTTTTGTGGGTTTTCTGAAGTCACAAGTCATTTGAACGATTTCATATTTCATACATAATGTCATACATGGGTTTTTTCAAATAAAACACTTGTAAATTCCTCACACACATCTACCCATCCTTATTGAAAAAACCCTTTAGAATTAAGATGGCTTAATTGAAAAGGATTATCTGCAAAGGACCCACAGAAGAACTGGAAAAGTGTGCAATTTAATTGGGAAATGAACCTTTCAATTGAAGGCGTTGAACGTTGACGGTGTCACTTAAAATTACTAAAGAAGATAAATCTTTTTGGGCGGTACTGCGTCATTCAACTAAAGCTTCGTATTTATTAGAGAATTTATGGTTCAATAAATTAAATAATTACGATTTTTCTTATGAAAATAAGGGATATCATTTTTTATTCTAAGAAGAATTTTCTCAGGGAGTTGATTTATTATAGGACTTTTGTTACGGTCGTCTAATGAGGAATCCAATTCAATTATATTTCCGAAACGAAAGACTTGCTTTGAGAGCTAACATCAAAGGTCAAATAAACATGCATATTTTATTTCTCCTCAAAGCATAAACATTTTATATCAGCAG
The DNA here is from genome assembly GCA_963931855.1 of Philhelius festivus. NCBI lineage: Eukaryota > Metazoa > Arthropoda > Insecta > Diptera > Syrphidae > Philhelius > Philhelius festivus. Next base: position 184,975,144 of record OZ007554.1, on the reverse strand, counting down.
AGTGTAGTTATTTCCATAAAAAAAGAAAATGCTCTCTGAGTTCGTTTTCATTTTATTTTCCATTATCAAAAAAGATTTTAAATTCATTCAATAAAGAAAATAAATTCACAATTCGTATAAAATTATCCGGGTAATATGGAATTCATGAGAGCTTTATTATAAGGAATTTCTTATTATCCTCCAATGTCTAGAGGCATTACCAACGAAAACTTACATATGTATGTCAATAAAAAGATACTAAAGATGACCGGTGACTGTGAGAAATAAATTACAATAATTTTCAGTGGACAAACAAATAATTTTGAAATATTTTTATTCATTTACTAATGTAAGATACATTTATTTTAATTTAGTTTAATTGATACAAAAAAAAAAATCTTTTGGAAAATTTCTTGTAGTTTTGGGAGTCTGTTACAATATGCATTTCATGAAAAAATGAATTTATTGTGAACCACGTTTGTCACTTTTTATACAAAAAAAAAACAAAAAGTATTTACCAGAGATGTAAAAAGATTGCAATCTTTCGTGAATGCAATCATTAACTACTTCAATTAAAAGATTGCATTCATTGGATTTACTTTGAGATTGCGACATAAAATACGGCACTCACCTTTCATTCGACATTAAAAAGATTGCAATCATTGTGTCCTAATTCATTTAACAGCGATCAATTGATTGCAATTTTTGAAGAATTCATACATTCTTTGCACTCTCTTGCATTCTTTGCATTTTATTTGCCTGCCCTGCCCTCTACAAATCTGACATGTCACAGTAGTTACATGACAACATGTCCACTAATATTAGTCGTTTTTTTTTGGTACATGTATAGGCAGCGCAGTAAAATTTTACACAGTAAACAACAACAAAGAAATAGTGCGTATAAACTAGGCAGCAATAAAAGTGCACATATAATATTGCAGATAAAGTTTTGGAGCATCTGTATTACAGTGACACTCAAATTGGTTGCAAAAGTTTTATTTTTCGTGAGGTTGGCTGGTTTTGATTATTCGAGAATGTGTTCGGTGATATTTGTTCATTTTATGGTAAATTTTCACAAGAGCCAAAATTATGTGGTTTGAAATATTAATTTACGATTAGACGGCAAAACGTTAATAGTCAATGGTCAAAATGTTGCCTCTTAATGCCTGTGCATGTTCCCTATCTATCACGTAAGAGTATGAAATTTATCGAAGGATGGCTGCGATGCCAAACGATTAAAAAGAACAAGAAAATGATTTTTTTATGACACCAAGCCTTTATTTGATTTTGTGTACATACATGCCATTAAGATTTGATTTTATTAATAATTTTGCCACTTGTTTGACAACAAATTTGTCAGTGATGATAATTCAGCATAAAACGTATACTTTTCCAACGCATCCATTAACTTATTCAAAAGGGGATTGTTTATTCGTAGCAGGGACGAAGCGTCCATATATTGAGTGGAATGAGTGCTTCCGTTGAACCATTTGAAAAAATCGTACCTAGCAAGGAATTAAATTCAAAATTCCAAATTGTATTAATATTTTTATTATATTACATACCTATTTGTATCTATTAATGAATCTTCATTTACTCTGTAAATTACATTCCAACATTATTATGACAGCATTATCATCTTTTATTAAAATTACTAAAGGAAATCAAGATCTTTCTGGTTATTACAACTTAAAATGCCACACTGCAAACCAACTGAGAATGCCCAACATCACTCCATTATTTATAATGCTCAATCTCATGAAAGTTCTTGCTAAAATGCTTAAAAGCTATGCATTCCTTATTATCGCCGCCTTAACTCAATTTCAAAATACCCTTCCACTCCAAGTCAACTGAAAATATACCTACAAAATCACTCACCAATATTCACAAAATGCTCAAACAACAATGATTCTCAAACAATATATAGAATGCACAACAGCTGGGCATTCCATTATTTCGTATACTTAACTTAGATCTCAACCCAAAGTCAAAATAATTTTGTCTCGTTTCTTGCCTTGTGTGAAGAATGAGTTGAGTGAATGCATTACGAGAATTTCCTACAAGAGATAGATAGAAAAACAAAGATTGAGTTGCTTATTGTCTCAAACTGATAATGAGTTTAATTTCATGGACAGAAGGGGTAGAAAAGTTTTATTTTAATATAATGTGTGTGCAAATTTAGGTGCAATTCATAACTATCAAAAAACAAACAAATATGAATTTAAAAGGTGGTAGTTTTGTAATTATTTTCGTGGCGATAAATACAATCCACCTGTTTTCTGTTTATTTTTTGATATTATAAAAAAAAGGTGGTCAAAATAGTATTTCTAAGTTTCATATCTGAGGTTTCTTGACATTCCAGCAGAAATATAATATAATTTTCAATTATGAGAATTTTAAATCAAAAAAAACTTCAAGGAATCTTAAGATTTTTAATATCCCGTAATAATGGCATCTGTAGAGAGATCATATTCATGTTTTAAGAGAATAAAATTTTTTTTTTTAGAAATAAATGTGGACAAGAAAGGTTATCTCCTCGTAGCTTAGTTCTCATCAAATCGTACTTAGATAATTTTGCCTTAAAAGAAAAAGGATAAGCCTTTGCGCAAGGCATCAAGGTTTTTTTTTTAATTAGACTTTACTGTAATAAATTATTTATGTATATTATTTTATGTGTATTATCACTAAGTGGAATTTAAAAGGTTGGATCTCAAAGGTCTTTCAGTTTTGGTTTTTATGTTTGAAATTTATGTTCAGTGCTTCCGCTATCGAAAAAGTCACGCCTCGTGCCTGATTCGTAGGTATATATTTCATTTTTAGTTTTTGTTTCCTTTTACTTTGTTCACTTAATGAGTCTGAAATATCTACTAAATTAAAATGATTTGTTAAAAGAAACTCAGAAATTATGTATAGCCCTTTTCTGTTTTGGATCTTTATTCATTTCAATTTGTATTATTTTTGTAAGAAATTACATATGTATTTATTTTACTTCTTTTCCAAATCAGCTGATTTTGACACGGGTATAAATCCAAAGCATACCAACTTCAAAATTTAAAGTAAAAGTGTATAATATGCAGTCAAAAAAGCATTTTATTCGGACTTCCATTGCTGCACTATGTATGTATAGATTACAAATAAAATACGCATATTGTAAACCACATGACCACATTTCAATACGGGTGGCAACAAAACGAGAACTCAAGCCTAGGTTCCTTTAATTCAGAGAGGCAGCAAAGAGGCATTCACCGTTTTTAATAATAATTTAATAATATAATAATAATAATAATTTAACCCAAGCTTAAAAGCAATAGTTAAATAGTTAATTTCAGTTGCTCCACGACCCCCATTATAGATGAAAAGAATGCAAAAGTACATATGTCAGTAATTCAAAAGTATGCAAGGAATGGAAAAAAAAAATGCAAAGAAAGAATGACTTCTCAAAAGATTTCAATCAAGTGATTGCAGAATTATAAGTCGTAGTCTTAAGTATATTCAACGAATGCAATCTTCATATTGAATTAAATGAGTGATTTTTAAAGATTGCATTCAAAATAGATTACATTCTTTTACAAGCGTGCTGTGTACATATGCAAAGTTAAAGCTTAACAATTTTTGTATTTTGTATAAAACCTAGCCTAATCCAAAAACCCCAAATAATATTTTTCTACAGTTTTTTGGTTCCTTTAATTTAAATGTAAACTCTCATTTTATCTTTGTTCTATGGAGAAAAAGTAAAATGCGGTAAATATTCGTAACGAAAGTATAAAAGAACGTCGGAAATATGATTCTGGTATTGGATTTGATTCCACAGGGGGCAATACAAAATCCCACCTTACGATATTGCCACATGAATGTTAAATTTCTGGATGCAACACATAGACGCAATCATTTTTGAGGAACTTCAATTCCTTTCTAAAAAAAATGTTTTTTTTCGAGTTTTTGAAGAATATATTTATGTACCTATGTTGTCAATTAAAAATATTTTTTACTTGCGACTTATAGGTACTATAAGGCAAGTTATGCATTCGAAAAAAAAATCGAGTTCGAGATTTTGATCAAAGTTGACATTACGATGATAGCGAAGACCACAAAAGTGGGTCCAAAAAATTTTTATTTTTGGTAGCCCCCCTGGGTCCATTTTTTTTTGTTTTTGATTTTCTCGAAAACGGTACAGCCGATTTAAACCATTTTTTTTATGCTAAACTCCTCCAAAGTTTAAATATTATTACATATTCAAATTTTCAGTTTTTTATTTTTTGGACTTTTAAAAAAATTTTCAAAATTTTTTTTTTGGAAACTCAATATTTCGAAAACTCCATAGTCAATTTTTTTCAAACTTGACAAATAAAAGTTTCCTAATATAATCTACAAGATTTGAGAAAAAAAATTTGTTTTATCTAAAACTAACGGTACCTTCCATACAAATTTAAAAAAATGGAAAATCGTATTTTTCTCGAAAACTGTTCCGAGAATTTTGCTAAATTTTTTTTTATTTTGATTAATTTTTACGATCTATAATTAAATAAAAAAGAATTTGAAATCTAGATATTACTGACTGTACCTCTACTATAGAACGATTTTTTCGAATTTTGAATTTCTCATTATCGGTATAACGGATTTTGATGAAATTTTTTATAAAGAAGCTCGTAAAAAGTTTAAAAAACATTGCATTTCAAAACTTAAAAAAAAATATTTTTTCAATTCTTATAGAAAAAAAGTCGTTTTTTTTTGGAAAATTCGATATCTCTAGAACGGCTTAGTATTTTTCTCGGAAATTTAATTCTTATTCGTACAATAATAAAGACTTAAAGTTGGCGTGCCAAAATTTTGCCTTAAAAATGTTTTAAAAATTGTGTACATAAAAGATTATTTTTTTAAGGAATCACTACAACGACTTATAATTTTTGTTCTTGCATAAATTCATGTTTGCATTGCATTCTGTTTTTATCTCTTACTACCTACTAAAAGAATTTAAAAAATTCATTTTATGCTTATGAACAGTTTTCTCTAATAACATTCGTTTTTAAAATTAAATTCCTAGTCTATTACATAGGAGCAAGTTCGTGCGACCCAGTCGTGCATTTTATTTTTTTTAGAGTTCAAACTTTTTGATGAAAATTTTGAATTTTTGACGAAAGTTCTAAAGTTTTTAAAAAGATTGTAAAAAGTTTAAAAAAAAAAAATAAATAAAAAAAACTTAATAACATACTAAGACTAACGGAATCGAACTCTTGAGTTGCCAAACTTTATGGTCACAGCAATATTAAGGAGTTGATTCCAATAGAGATGCGTTCGACTCCTACTGCACCCCTAAAATGGGCATCAGTAAAGATTTTAAGGTTATCCTCCTTTCCTAATTGCTCGCTCAGTGTTAAGCATTATAAGAGTATTCATAAGCCCTTGAGTGCGCGTAAAATAAAAAAAAAGCAATTTTGGTTTTCGGGTCATTGTAGCATTGATGGGAACGAACGGGCGACACGTGCTGGCCAAGCTGGCTCTTCATAACTAAGTTGTAGAAAGAGTTAACATTCCGCTCGAAGTTATAAAGGGCAAAACTCTCAATTTTTCTTAGCGAATCAAACCGTAGGAGGGCAGTTTAACTAACCCCGAAATTGATGGTCAACTGTTATATGCAAATGCAAACCATTTTTAAGAATTTTTAGCAAACATTCCAGAGACATTCCCAATTCATGTGCACGGTGTCGATAGATGAGAGGTACTGAATCAATCTTTTCTGGCGTTACGTTGGCTTACGATTCACCCAGTCTTGACTTTATCTCCCAGTGTGTGCAAGTTTTCAAATTAAAAATTATACACTGAATGTTTTACTCGCTCGGGACATGTTTAACATAAAAAAGTCAAGTAATTTCCCCAGCGTATTCACATTTGAACAATTATTTAAATAAAATGTTTTAATAATTTCAACACGTTGTTGCTTTGTTGCTCCGTCGAATGCTCCATAATAATTTGTTATAGACCACTCTCTACGACTGTCAAATGCCAACTCCCAAATTTCATTCACACAAAAATGGAAACCAAATTAAATCGACCGGGGACACAAAACGCACCCTGTATATATTACTACATTTTTATCATATATGGATGTATTTTTGAATAGCTCAAAATTCTACACATAAAGCCGATGATTCGGAGATGGATTGACGTTACGTATTTTGTAGGGTAAGCCTCTAACGTATACCGGGTTGTCTGTCGAATTAAAAATCAACATTGCTTTGCATACAAATTTCTTACGAACATTACATTTTATGTTTAATTTAATAAGAAAGAAAAATATATTAATTGAAAAAGTTCTCGTGCGTCATCATAAATATTCATCATCATCTTTAATTCTTATCACGTCCTTATCTGTACATCTCCATTTGTATAAACAGGAACAATGGAATTTTGTCACTGTCATTTTGTCAAGGAAATAGTATTGTTTTTCTTGAGGTCTAGACAAAATATATCAAACAGTGTCAATGAGAAACACAATAAGCTAAAATTAAATTAAAAAAAAAAAAACAATATAGTACCTCTATTTAAATTTAATTTTAAGGTAATAAAACAAAAGCAAATGCTCCACTTCGTCACATATCATTTTCTCTCTTGTTTTAAGTGACGAGGTTGATTACTTTGAAAAAGCTGAGTTTCTAAATTAAAATTATTAATTTGGATACCTACAATCAAGCTTTGCTTAGTGAAGTTTACAATTTAAAATAAATTGCACGACTGGGTCGCACGAACTTGCTCCTATGTAATAGACTAGGAATTTTAAAAACGAATGTTATTAGAGAAAACTGTTCATAATTCATTTTTTAAATTCTTTTAGTAGTAAGAGACAAAAACAGAATGCTATTCAAATATGAATTTATGCAAGAACAAAAATTATTATAAGTCGTTGCAGTGGTTTCTTAAAAAGAAGCTTTAATATACAAATTTTTAAAAGATTCTTAAGAAATAAATTTGGTATGCCAACTTTAAGCTTTTATTACTGTACGAATGAAAATTAAATTTCCAAAAAAAATATTGAGCCGTTTTTGAAATATCGAATTTTCCCAAAAAACAACGATTTTTTTTTTCAAAAATTCAAAAAATATTTTGTTTAAAACCGTTTTTAAAATATCGAATTTTCAAAAAAAAAATGATTTTTTTTTTTCAAAAATTTAAAAAATATTTTCGTTTAAGTTTTGAAATGGAATGATTTTTAGACTTCTTAGAAGCATCTCTACAAGAAATTTCATTGAAATCCGTTATGTAGATAATGAGTAATTCAAAATTTAAAAAAACGGTTCTATTATAGGTAGAAGCTGTAATATCTTAATTTCAAATTTATTTTTATTAAATTAAAGATCTTTAAAAAAATTATCAAAATTCTTGGCCCGTTTTCGAGAAAAAATACAATTCTTGAAAACCAATTTAACGTTTGTATGGTGGGTACCTTTATTTTTAGGTAAAATAAAACTTTTTTTCATACATCTTGTAGATTATGTTGAGAAACTTTTATTTATCAAGTTTGAAAAAAATCTACCATAAGGTTTTCGAAATATTGAGTTTTGAAAAAAAAATGAATTTTTTTTTCAAAAATCCAAAAAAATGTTTTTTGAAAATTTGAATACACAGTTCAATTAGGTTTTTGGGCAGCCTTAGCAAAAAATATGTTCAAAATCGGTTGTACCGTTTTTAAGAAAATAAAAAAAAATGGTTCTTTGGGTGTACTCTCCATTTTTCGAAAAAAATTCGTATTGCAGGTATCGTTATTTTGGCCTTAAAAAAAAAGAGAAAAAAACGTGTGAGGGGGAAAAATTAAAAATGATATCCAACAAGTTAAAAGAAAATCGGCCGAGCCGTTTAGGCTGTAGTCGAACAGACAGACAGAATTGCGAGACCCACGTTTTTAGTCTTCGCTATCATCGTAATGTCAACTTTGATCAAAATCTCGAGATCGATTTTTTTTCCGTATGCATAACTTGCCTTATAGTACCTATAAGTCACAAGTAAAAATAAACTTTTAAATATACACAAGAGTTTGAAAACGTTTTTAAGAAAATATTTTGGAATTCAAACTTTAAATTTGTATTACTAAATTAAATAAAAACTATTGGCTTCTTTCTCTATGAAAAATTTCAATCCGTTATTCCGGAAACAAGAAATTCAAAACTCGTAAAAAATAATAGAAAACAAAATTATCAAAATTCCGAGCGCCGGCCGTTTTCGAGAAAAATACGATTTTCGAAGACCATTTTTCAGATAAATACATTTTTTTTTCCTCATATCTTTTTTATTTTATTAAAAAACTCTTAACTGTTAATTTAAAATAACAATCAAGAATAGGACTTGCGAAATATTGATGAGTTTTAAAAAAAAGAATTCGATAGTTTTTTTAAAAATCCAAATAATTGTTTTGAAAATTTGAATACACAATACATACTATCCAAACTTTTAGGGTAAAAATGATCAAAATCTGTTGAATCGTTTTTCAGAAAATTAAACACACACAAATGGATAAAATAAGGAAGGTGCCATTTTTAACTACTTGGCCGTTTAGGATGGAATCGAACAGACATACAGAATTGCGTCTCGCACTTACGAGTATTATACTCGTTCTTATACTCGTCCATGTGTCAAAAGATATAAATTTTATTCCAAGAATATATCCCCGTTTATGTATTTCCATCTCTTGAAATATGAATATCTAATAATTATTTCTCGAAATCTTAGATTTTTAATTTCACTATATTTGATGCTTATAGAATTAATATGCCACAATAACTATTAATCTAAATATTATTCTGTATACGAGTATATATACCTAAGCATAGTACTTATCTATTCGCTGAAGCTTTAATTTCTCCTGAAATAAATAAAAAATTGCCGGTATTCCATTCAAAATATTTCTAATAAAATTTGTATATGAAAATTCCTTGTCAGAACCATTTCTAGGCCATGGTGGCTATAGGTTTTCTATATTTGAGTGAAAGATCAAGTCGTAGCCTCCAACAACTATAATAGGTATAATATCGAAAGTACACGGAGTGCGTCATTTTTAACCCCAACCGAGCGGGTCCCAAATCCCAAACCCTATTTCAAACATAAAACAGATTCCTCCTGGCAATCTAAATTCAACACAGCCTGCAGCATTCATTCATTAAAAAGTTTTGCTTAGTTGCACCTGAATTCCACATGTGTTTCTGTTATTTTTTTCTTTTTTTAAGAATATCCTTTTTTCTTATCCCAAAGTGGTTGTGCCAAAGAATATGTATATGAGTACGTTTCTATGTTCCATTTGCAGGGCTGAATTAAAATTACGGCAAAGTAGGCAATTGCCAAGGGCTCCACATTTCTTAGGGCGCATGTGGTCATGAAATGTTTTTTTTTTTATTCTTTATTTCGGTCCGAGTAGAAGCTAAGTATTAAACAAAAGTTAGGTTTTCTTTTTTAGCTGATAATACTCAGGATCAGTTGTGCTTGCAAATTTAACACCGGATCAAGATCTTAGCCCACCAATGTCAGCATCTTTACAGAGATTTAAACACACGTTGATTTTCATTACATATTAGCACTTACATGAGCCTTGAATCCTGGTTCAACTTTAGTGAATTCGCTGAAATCAGTGACGTACAGGTCATTATATTGTTTTAAACAACATCTCGGCTTTGATTGTAACCCTAATTAAAGATCAAACCGATAAAAAATAAAATGCACGACTGGATCGCACGAACTTGCTCTTATGTAAAAGTACTTTCGAATTTAAGATACATTTTATAAATATAAAACATGGATTTAATGAGATAATAATGTTCAAATGCATATAATTGCCATCTTATTTCTAGAAAAGTATGAATTTATGCAAACAAACTTTAAAAAACCGTTTTATTATTAAATACATTTTTTATATAAGAAATTTCTCTAAAATTTTTCAAGAAAAAAATGTGGGATGCGAATTTAAAGTATTTACTAATATTGGTTTTAGGAAATAATTTCAAAAAATAATCGTTCATAGGTTTTGAAGATATTGATTTAAAATTTTTTTTTTTTTTTTAAAACCCAATAAATATTTTTTCGAATATTTTTATATACAATATTATTTTAAACTTAAGGGGACTCCTGCTAAAAATATTGGGTTAAAATCCTTAGAGCCGTTAATGAGAAAGTCGAAAATCAAAAAAACGGGCCTATGGCAGGTACCCCTAATAACATTTTGACCCAAAATTTTTGTTGACCAAAATGTAGTCCATGTCCATAATATCACACCTAATTTTTTTTATCAAAATCGTTAGAGCCGTTTTCGAGATAAATAAGATTTTGCATTACGGGTGTATGGGGGGTACCCTTAGTTTTGGAGCTAAAAAAAAAATTTCAATTTCTCCTCTAGGGAATCACCGAAGACCCTTAACTACCGAGATTGAAAGAAATAGGTCCAGTGGTTTAGGCTGTAGTGAGAGGTACAGACATACAGACACACTGAAACATGTTTTTTGTGTACTAAATTTTCCTTAAAATTTTTATAAAAAAAATTGATATGCAAATTGTTAGTATTTAATAAAATACATTTTAAAACGTAATTTAAAAATTTAATCATGTATCGGTTTTCAAGATATTGAATTTTCAAAAAAAAATTTTTATTATTTTTTTAAAAATCCAAAAACTATTTTTTCGAAAAAATTTTTAGTTTATATTTTTTAAAATGCAAAGCAGCTCCTACATAAAAATTTTGGTTGAAATCGTTAGAGCCGTTGGTGAGAAATTCGAAAATCAAAAAAACCGTTCTATGACAGGTACCTCTAATAACATTTCCCCCCAAACTTTTTTTTTACCAAAATATAGTCCATATCTATAATATCACACTTAATTTTTTTTATCAAAATCGTTAGAGCCGTTTTCGAGATAAATAAGATTTTGCATTACGGGTGTATGGGGGGTACCCTTAGTTTTGGAGCTAAAAAAAAAATTTCAATTTTTCCTCTAGGGAATCACCGAAGACTCTTAACTACCGAGATTGAAAGAAATAGGTCCAGTGGTTTAGGCTGTAGTGAGAGGTACAGACATACAGACACACTGAAACATGTTTTTTTTGCGTACTAAATTTTCCTTAAAATTTTTATAAAAAAAATTGATATGCAAATTGTTAGTATTTAATAAAATACATTTTAAAACATAATTTAAAAATTTAATCGTGTATCGGTTTTCAAGATATTGAATTTTCAAAAAAAAATTGTATTATTTTTTTTAAAATCCAAAAACTATTTTTTCGAAAAAATTTTTAGTTTATATTTTTTCAAATGCAAAGCAGCTCCTGCATAAAAATTTTGGTTAAAATCGTTAGAGCCGTTGGTGAGAAATTCGAAAATCAAAAAAACCGTTCTATGACAGGTACCCCTAATAACATTTCCCCCCAAATTTTTTTTTCACCAAATTATAGTCCACGTCCATAATATCACACTTAATTTTTTTTATCAAAATCGTTAGAGCCGTTTTCGAGATAAATAATATTTTGTATTACGGGTGTACGGGGGGTACCCTTAGTTTTGAAGCTAAAAAAAAAATTTCAATTTCTCCTCTAGGGAATCACCGAAGACCCTTAACTACCGAGTTTGAAGAAAATACCTCCGGTAGTTTAGGCTGTAGTTCGAGGTACAGACATACAGACATACAGACATACAGACAGACAGACGGAATTGTCGGACCCACTTTTTTCGTCTTCGCTATCATCGTAATGTCAACTTTGATCAAAATCTCGAGTTCGATTTTTTTTCCAAATGCAGAACTTGCCCTATACAGTGAACATTGGAAAACGTGAACCCCCCAAAATGTGAACTACCCCAAAACGTGAACACTGTATTTTTTACATTGACTGCTCTAAAACGTGAACAAATCTAAAAGCTCTAAAACGTGAACAGATATTTTCCCAACATTTTTACATCAAAATGCACTGAATTAATTTTTAAAACTTCGGGAAATACCATAATATGTATATACAATGCGTAGTATTTGGGGGATCCCATAATATTGACAATGCGTTCCTAACCTAGTATGTGCATTTGGTACCGGGCGTACGTTCGTTCGTGCGTGTACGTATTGCTATCATCCTTATTCAGTCTTGTTTTGTTCTTCTCTGCATAGTTTGGGTTGATCAACGTCTTTTTCTCTATTTAAAAATGTGTTGAAAGAAAGTTAAGGTTTTAACATTAATCCTCTACTGCATGAATTATTATTTAAAAAAAATGCTTTTTAAATAGCTTCTTTGGGCTGTTTTAAGACATCTTTTAAAAAAAAAAAAATTATTTTTTTTTTTTTTTTTTTTTTTATAATTTACTTGCACTCAAGGGATTATGATTACCCTTTAAATGTTTCAACACAGCGCGGGCGTGAAGCTACGGAAGAGAAAGAAGGATAGGAAAGATGTGTGACACGATGTTGAGACTGAAGGTGGTTGTCTCAGATGTTTTATCTCCAGGGATGGCGGCTGAACTAAAGCGGAGAACTGCCGTGTCTTATTTCTATGTCCCTTATAATTCGCATTATTTTTTAATCGTATTTATCCTTGTTGGGCATACTAGTTTAACTCAATCACATGTTGTTAGTGTTATGCCTAAACAACATGTAATGAGTAAACTAGCAACCCATTGATGACAATTTTAGAAGGTTTTAATAGAATTAAAGAAGACATAGACGACGACAGGGATCGAACCTGTGATTATGAGGTTGACAGGCGAACGCACAACCATCGTGCCAAATTTGGCTTCGTATGCATTAAAGGTTTTAAAACTAGAACATTTTTGATTTCAGTTTAAGTACTTAAGTAAAATATATAAAAAAGCAACAAAATATAAAGAAAAAAATAATTTATAACAGAAGAAAAAAGAAGATAAAGTGGAAGAAAATGTGTTTTATTTTATGAGCAATAGTAAGACTGTAGGAATACATTTTAAATCATAAAATGTTACATTCCAAAACATGAACAATCTCAAAAACATGAACACCCTCGGTTTTAATTAGTTCACGTTATCCAATGTTCACTGTAGTACCTATATCGCAAGTAAAAAAGAAAAGAGGGTGTGGCAGTAGGAAGTTACCCAAACTAAATTAATTATGTCATGCCTTAGGTGGCATAAAACCGAATAACAAAGATTAAACACTCTGAGAACATTCAATGAGACACTCAACAATACGAAAAGTAGGAGTGGCGGTAGGTGTATTTCCAAAAAATATGCATACATAATTATTTATGAGTATAGTTGTGGGTGGATTTCCAAAAACACTTTACACGCTATGCATTAGATTCGGTGCAAAGTTAAGAAATTTTGGATATCTGCGGATATTGAAAATTGTTATAACTTAAATACAAGCAATGACGGCATGGCAGTAAGTGCCAGACAGGAACACAGGCGTGGCAGTGGGTGGATTTCGAAAAATACACATATATCAGGCATTATAATATTCAAAATAGTTTATTAACAATACTTCACGTTTGAAAACACTTGAATGTATGAGAAATGTGAGTGTCAGTGGATTTAAAAACCATAAAACACAATAAAAACAGATTGGTAAAACTTCAACAAAATCGATTTATAAATTCTTCTATCTGTAAAATTATACAACTCTAAAAAGTCTCTTGTTAAATGTATATAAAGGGATTTTCAATAGGGATTTCGGAACGTTTTAGGTAATAGAGGCCATTTTGTTAAAGCTATATCTGTCAAATTAGTTGTAGTTTATTTAGTCAAATCAACATGGATACGTTTAGCGGTTCAAGTATTTTTTACGCTTCGCTAAATTCACAGTCCCCTTCTTATTTTAGTCAACAATCTGGCAACATCCGAAACGAAGTTCAAGATCGGCAGAAAGTATCACCGCTGTCAGTGAGTGTTCAGAATAATTCAAGGCAGTTAATTCCGTGTCGCACACAAGGACTCGGTCTTTAGCAGTCAACAATTTAGCATACTTCGCGTCATTACTTAGGTCTACACCCATACAAACTTCAACTGACTCAGGAGCTCAGAGTTAATGACCATAGATAACGACATGTCTTCGCTACGTGGACTCTGGAGCAGAATGAAGTTGATCCCAGTTTCAGCCGAAAAATCATTTTCAGGGACGAAGTACAATTCTGGATGAATGGGTTCGTCAACAATTGTTGAATTCTGGAAAATCACAATCCACAGGAGATCCACCAAATTAAAATGCATCCAGAGAAAGCCAGTCGGTTAATGTAGGTTTTGGGCCAGCAACATCATCGATCTATATTTCTTTGAGAACGACGTTGGCCAGACCATCAACGTCAACAGCGAACGCCATCAGTCGATGATAACCAATTTATATTGGCTTGAATTCGATGATATAGACCCCGACAAAGGACTGCACTGCGTGCCCCACAGCTCATGGCACAATGTACATTTCGCACGATCGATTTTCAAACATTGTAATCTCACAAGAGGCGATGTGAATTGGTTACCAGCGTAATGCATTTGACCCTGTTAGACTTCTTGTTGTGGGGTTTTCTTAATTCACAGGGTTTTCCAGTGAACGACAAACTACCCCGTCCCTGAAAGCAAAGAATTAATGCCATTTGAAAAGAAGAAACCTTTAATGGAAATAAAATAAATACATTTAGTTCGTGCAACATCACAAAGTAACCCTGGGCCTAGTGACTTACAACTTTCAACCATTCCTGTGTGCGTGTTACCAGTAATGCAAAGGACCTACAATTTTCTGCGGATTCCGAAAGGCTGATGAGTAACACGTTTCATAACAAGAGATACTCTTGCAGGATTTGCCAATTTCTCGCAAGAGGCAGCACACCCCTAAAAAAAACTTTTCTTGCAGCGGCTGAGCATCGAACACAAGACTTTCTGCTAGAAAGTCCAACCCCACTTACCAATATGCCAAGGGGTACTACTACTAATCGAACACCCTATTTATATAAAAAAAAACGCGATCCCAGCGCCACCTATTCGGTTGGGACCAATATGATATGATTAAAATTATTTGCCGCCATCTTAAGAATAGAGTCGTTAGTACTTGCAATATCCAGTACCAAGCGACGGCTGTTTGATTCGAGGCTGAAAGGAACTGATTCCAAGAAATGCAAGTATAGCGGTGGGATTGTTTTGGGGAAGGAACTTAACTGCAATAATAAACATTTGGATGCAGCTTGAAATGCGTAGATTACCTTGTAAAGCTTTTTTTAGAATTATATCTAACAGACTCAACATATCTCAATTTTGCACAAAATTACTCATCGTAGTATTTAGGCAAATCAGGCAGGGAGAAAAAGTTCTTACAGCGTTGAAGAAAACTTAAACACTTATCAGTATTTTTGGTAACTTAAGATACATATATGGTTATTTCATAAAACGTGGTCATTGATGCGCACACCGAAAATTGTAAGTCTTTTAGTTCCCTCAATGCAAATGAATTAAATATTTTGAAACTACGAGTATAAATTCTACTAGGTTTTTGATTCCTAATTCCTTTGAGATCAGAATTCAATGACCTTCTCATTTGCTACCGTTCTATTTATCCGATGGACAAAAGTCTATATCAAAAACCAAATATGAAAAGCTGAAAGTACTGTCGTCTGCGAAATAGTTTAAAGAACTAAAAGCTTAGGATAAAAACAGTTATGATTAAAAGAAAGAGAGACGGAGAGAAAACAGAGCCCTGGGGCACACCATCATTTAATTTTAAAAACTGTCCAACATAATGTATGATTATCGGCTTGAAACGTAATTTACAATCCAGCGAAGGAGATATTTTTCAATATCAAAAGCAAGTATTTTTGATAAGAGATTTTGGTGCCAAACGCTATCAAATGCTATGAAATATCAAGCGCAACAATCTTACTTCCTCAAAAATAATGTGAGCAATCAAAAATAATGTAAAGATTTGTGCTATCGTTTCAAGATAATTCTTGAGTTGATAATTTATCAGCGTTTCAATGATCTTAAAAAAGGGTCATCGGAACAATAGTTTGAAAGACTGGACAAATGATGCTCGGAAAAAAACTAGTAGATTAGGCCAGGCAGTGTTGAAGAACAGCTCTTCATAATCCTGGGGGGATATTATCCGGAGCAGTTGATTTCTGTTCATGGAGTTAGTTTGAACTCTTGTTACTGGAAATCGATTGCGCTTTTTAGTACTGGTAATGTCATGAAATCTTTCTAGCGGCAGCGTTGAATTAATCGCAAACTGTCCTGAAAGCAAAATGACTTTCTGTAGAGAACACCTTGAGTGTCGTTAAAAAAGATCGTTGGAACCCAAGACAGAGTAGTATTTCGAATATTTTTTTACAAATGACCAAATTTTTATTGCCATTGGGACATTGTAGAATCAAAATTTTTTTATGAAATCTGTCTGGTTATGAAAGGTATACGTTATGAAAGGAAACATATTTAAATATACTCGTACTCCTGTAAATAAAATTCAAAGCCTTACTTGAATTGTCTTTATCTTAATTGCCCCCAGGCCTCTACAAGCCCAAGTTCAACCCTGGATCATTGGAAAAAAGAGAAAATCTGACAAAATTTCTTGGCTTCTTCGCTCACTGTGAGAGGGAAAAAGTAGGAATTTTCATTGCAAAATATTTTCGCATTCACATCCTTCAAACTGAATGAAAAAAAAAATAAATAAACAGAAGAAAAACCAACAACATACAAACACTCAGCGGATGGTACTCAAATGTTCGACATTCGGTTTGAGGTATGCCTAAGTGGACCCGAAGGCCTTTGCAACCACAACTAGTAGTGATGTATGTTGAGTTGGATGGCAAATTCGTAAGGACGAAGTAAGAGTTCTTTTTTTTTATTTTCTAAACAAAAAAGAAACCTGGTTCAAGGAAAGATCTTCAGCTTCATCTTCATCTTTAGCTTGTGTGCGAATATTTTTCATTTACCGACGTCCTCGCTTGTCGTCGTCATCGTCGTCGTCGTCATCTTCGTCTTCTTTCAGTCTTGATTCATGAAGGAAACCAAAAGAAAAGGATTACTTTTTGCTGTAAGGCAAGGAATAAAAAGTATGCACTTGCAGCGTTCAAGAGGACCTTCTGCATCTCCACACTTGCACTCCACAGGATTTGTTTACGTTGTTGTGCTATTAAAAAAAAACATAAATGTTTGCCTAAAAACTTTACTCACAGCTTCAAGGAATATGTGTATGCGGTATATGTGCGGGATATGATGTGTGAGATTATGTGCAATTAAATTATATCTTTTTATTGTTTGTATTAATTATACCAACATTTTATGCACGGCTGCGAAAAAGTGGAAACAGTTTGAATATATTTTAAGTTTTATTTTGTGTGGATCTTTGGATGACCTAGAAGTTTTTGTGTGAAGACAAGCATTATTTTGTTTGAAGGTCGCAAGAATCACACACAAAGTTGGATTGACTTTCGAAAGTTTTGAAAAATAATTCTATTATATAGTATTATATGGGTATGTGTGCATACTTTAAAACAGCATTAGGGTTAAGAATTTTAATTGAATGAAGAAACCAAAGTTGCGTAGGAAGAGACTAAGAATACGTATTACTATAGCGACTTCTATTCAGGACTGTGTCCTTTCAACAGTTCGAAAGGAACTCTTTTCTGAATAAACACTTAAGAACTTTTTGCAAACTTTCTAACAAAAGGAAGAAACTGAATTTTCTGCAGATACTTTTAAAGTTCATAGATGGGTAGGAATAAGTTTCATTTTTTTTAGTGTAAAATATAAGTAAAAAAAAATAACTCAAAATCTCACCAGCATGCTGAGGTAATTATAATGTGGCACTGATTAAGCAAAATCAATAACCAAAAATTAGTTTACCAAACATAAATACGCACAATTATAGAGGCCCTATTTTGAGGTCTTAGCGTGACACTTCTTTTCAACTACAAAATAGTTGTTATACTTTTCTTTAAACTATATCTACTTCATATTTAGTGTCATTCGATTATAGAACTCAACTTGAACACGCCTAAATCAATGACAATTTATGCAGAGAAAACGAAGAAACCAAATGTATTAATTCCAAATCCAACTCTGGTGAAGATCAGAGATTCTGCGATTTATATAAGCTGGCTATTAGCAAAAAATAAATAAATTAAATTTGGTGGTGCAACAGCTCGGAGTGAACCAGGACCTAGTGACTTACAACTGTCAACCATTCCTGTGTAAGTGTTACCAGGAACGGAAGGGACCTACAATTTTCTGCCGATTCCGAACGGCTAATGAGCAGCACTTTACATGACAATGACAAGAGATACTCTTGGAGAATTTGTCAATTTCTCGCAAGAGGCAATACACCCCTGAAAAAACCTTTCTTGCAGCGGCTGAGAATCGAACTCGAGACCTTCCGCATGCCAGTCCAACGCACTACCCATTATTCCAAGGGGTACTATTAGCAAGTTAGGGGAAATTTGGGCAGGCGCGAAGCTCTAGGTCATTGCTAGAGAGCTAGTCCCTACCAGGCCTCGGGCTCATACCTGGATTCCAGAAGAACACTCTCGCTTAAACGTCATCCTCCAAATTATTCTGAGAAGTAATCCAGACCTGCCCACTGAAAACTGGAAAGTTGCGAAAGTGAATGAACCAAAGGGTGCTTCAAGATCTGCAATCATTGCAGTGAATAAATAGTCCTTGGCTCCTCTACTAGCGATCAAAGGTGTGACAATGTATGGTTTCTCTTCTATTACTCAGAAAATCTACAAAACAGATGAGGGTAACAATAGCAACGTTTCTCCACAACCATTGGGTACCTCCACAGTCGCAGATTCAGACATCGATCCAGCAATGGAAATTGATGCTTCTAGCACTTCTGAGTCTGAAGCGAGGACCAGCAATATCGCCGAAAAGGCTATTAACAACGTCGACAGTGTCTCCGAAAAGGAAGCAGAAGATTCCAAGAGGAAGGCTTTTCTTAGCGATGATGAACCGATGGGCTCGACTTCTGAAGCCGAGCTACTGGATTCGTCTTCTTAATTAGAAGACCTGAATCTAACCATGTTGGGAGTTGGTCTGAGTGATTGTAGCCAAAATGCTGCTATTATTACAGATTGCAGATTGAAATTGAGAACACTCCATTAAGACTTAGGCCTCACTTCTTCTCCGACTCTACAAAAACCGCCAAGAAATATTCCGGATCCAGGAACCTTATTCGGAACATTCCCAAGTCACTCCGAGTCACTCTCTTGCTGGTTTTCGATAAAAACTTTGGAGACACCATTCTCTCAAGTTCAGTCAGCTTGGGAGGAAGGGGCCTTTACAGAAAATGATTCATTACATTTTTATATATGTAGATGGATCGAAAACTGAAAACGCAGTCTCAGAGTCTCTCCTTCCGCCTACCAAAATATTGTAGCGTATTCCAAGCGAAAATTGTGGCGATAATGGAAATATTGTCTTGGCTTAAAGAAAACGTGATATCTAGTTCAGATATCCGCATCTTCTCAGATAGTCAAGCTGCATTAAAATCCCTTGCATCAGTCTCTTCAAACTCCATTACAGTTCAAGACTGTCGATCGTCTCTGATGGTGATGGCCAAACAGTTTAATATTCACATATTCTGGGTGCCGGGATATTTCGGGAAATTGTAAAGGCGATGAGCTCGTCAGAATTGGAACGGAAATGAATTCTTGCACGACAGGGCAAATATAAGCGAATTGCTCTAATACAACATGGCTTCATACTACTACTTGTTTATCGACCAAACGAATCTGCTTGTTGTCCCTAAATAGATCTCAGATCAGCTCTGTAATAGGTATCATAACTGGACACTGTCTTATAGGAAGACACGCAGCCGCACGGCTCGGTGTAATATCAAACGATTTCTGCAGGAGTTGCTTGGACGAGGAGGCAGAGGAAACAATTTCACACCTTCTTTGTAAATGCCCTTCTCTCTCTTACAGACGGAATTCTATTCCTTAATGCATGTAACTCTGAAATCGTACAGCAAATCAATTTTGTAAACTGGTTGATTGTTGATAAGATACATCCTGGAAAGGAGTTGAAAATATTTATGAACCAAGGCGGGACCTTGGCACTTGTTAACATTTTTACTTAAAGAAAGTTTTATGAAAATCGGTTAAGGTCATTTTGGAGTAAATATCATTCGTCAGAAAAAAGTATGTATAGATTCTTATATCATTGGAGACTGATATTGAAGACTCCTTAATGACACAGTCGAAATTATTGATTGTAAAAATAAAAACAAAAGGTCTAAAATGGCTTCCTTGTGGGATACCATTTATTACAAGGATAGTATCAGGTTCAGTAGATCTTAGAGTTAATTTTAAAGAGCATTGAATTGAGGTTTAAAAGTTGGAATAAGATTAGAGACTGTGAGATTTTGTTAAAGGCCTTGCTGAACTCTGTTGCAATCACAATAACTTCATTTACATCTTCGTTGGTACATAGGAATTCAGAATGCAATAAGTTTCTGAAAATTAAAACAAATAACGTCGTCACCTCAAATCCAGCATTTTTTTATCAAAAACCATCTTCCAAAAAAACCGTACACAAATTTTCAGACAGATCTGTCAAACAGTTTTGTTGTGGCTGCCATTTTATATACATAGATGAGAGTATTTTGAGTGCTCATTAAACACTTCTCTTACGAGCAATCGTACGTAAACCGAACAAACGCTTAAAAAATATGATCTGCATTTTTAACCATCAATTGGAAGCATTTACCAATAGCTTACTTAATTTCGATGCGGTCGTTACAGTATAACTGGGAAAGTAGAAGCGTTTGCCAATCACTTGGAGTATAGTTTCAAAGACCGCCCTTCTACAAACCTTCGTGACTTTATCGAAAAAGTAGAAACTCGATGTTAGGAGATATCAGCAACCACCGAAACCGTGACCTTATTCAACGAAGAAAACTCTGACAGAGGCTTTTACTCGTCCTGAAGAAGTAGCTGACATTATCACCACGGGAAACTCCAAAAATTAGTAGCAAGCAACAAGATTACTAATAATGTACTTAAAAAGTTAACAAATCTTGCTGTTCTCCACCTGACTTTAATTTTCAACAACTGTCTGAAGAACAGTTATATCCGTGAAGCTTGGAAAACCGCGAAACTCGCCCCGTCCCCCGTCCCGAAGAAAAACTACCGTGCAAATGTGTAAGGATATCAGTCAATTTCGTTGCTCTGCTATATGAGCAAGATACTGGGAGTGTTATTATTGCAGAAACTCAACGTTTTCTGCAGAGAAAGAGATGTCATACCGGGGTTTCAGTACATTAATGAAACTTCATATTGATGTTACACTTGGGGGTGGCCGTGGCGCGATGGTTGTGTGCTCGCCTGTCAACCTCATGATTACAGGTTCGATCCCTGCCGTCGTCTATGTCGTCTTTAATTCCATTAAAAAAAACCTTCTAAACAAAATTGCCATCAATGGGTTGCTGGTTTACTCATTACATGTTTTTTAGGCATAAAACTAACAATATGTGATTGAGTTAAACTAGTATGCCTAACAAGGATGAATACGAATAAAATAATGCGAATTACAAGGGACATAGAAATAAGACACGGCATTTCTCCGCTTTAGTTCAGCCGCCATCCCTGGAGATAAAAAATCTGAGACACAAACCTTCAGTCTCAGAACATCGTGCCACCATCTTTCCTATCCTTCTTTCTCTTCCATAACTTCACGCCCGCGCTGTGCTGAAACATTTAAAGGGTAATCACAATCCTTTGAGCGCGAGTAGATTATAAAAAAAAAAAACGACTACAGCGTGCTTGCTTAATATGGAAAAAGTTTTCGACAGCCTTGGGATAAAAGGATTACTATTCAGACTTTCGGAACTTGGACTTCCTAATCACTTGGTAAGTATAATCAAAAATTTGCTTACTCACAGACTTTTTTATGTGCAGATAGAACACGTATGGTAACATCAACCAAGGGAATCAACGCTGGAGTCCCTTAAGAATCAAAACTTGGACCCCTGCTGTTCAACATTTAAACTACTGATCAATTAGCCAATATAGCAATTACAAAGATGAGGCTTTATGCAGACGACTCCATCAAATACGTCACCGTTTTTTCTACTAAAAATTCCTGCCAGTAGAGTGCAAGAGCATATTAAAGACCTATGAAAATATAATGTCAAATGAAGACTGAAGATAAGCCGCGAAAAGGCCAAACTCAGCTGCTTCCGAACACCAGTGATTGTCATTCCATCATTCCAAGACGAACGTTTGCAAGACACTTGATGTTGAAGAGAGCTAACTATTCTCTGCACTTGGCCCATCCGCTACTCAAAAGACGAAAAGGACTTAGTAGGAAGACCAGGGTGCTTGTGTACAATCAAATGGTCGACTTATGCCTTTCCCAACTTGTTTACTATATCACCTACAACAATGAAGAAGGTGACGGAAATACGGTTTTCATCTCGTGGTTGTTAAGACTTCGCAGTCGCTGATTGTGTGATACAGCGTGTTTTTGGCCACTTCTGTTACCTATCGCTATTTCTTATGTACCAAGGGGCATTTATTATTCCACAAAACTCTACGTTTTGAAATTTAGTAATGGCTTCAGCATTTATTTTTTTTTTTTTGTACAGCCCCATAGCCGGATACTATGCATTCAAACGGGTTTCAGCATTGTTTTGTTCTTGATAGATAGGCCAGTGTTCTGTCCTAGTAACCAGTACATTTTTCTGTTCTTTAAGTTCAGTTGCTCTCTATATTTTAGCTTTCCATCCAAAGTCAGTCCAAAGTATTTGGTAGTATTGGCGTAAGGTACAGCTTTACCATTGATAAAACTTAGAACATTATTTAGTTTTTTGTTTGTAAAGCTTACATGCGTCCATTTTGTTTCGTTTAATTTGATACGCCATCATTGCGTCCACTCTCTTACTTTAAAGACTTCATTTTGCAGTTTTCTGTAGCTTTCGTGACGGTTTTAACAGGCACCAGCATCGCCATGATAGCATTGATTTCCACTGGAATATTACTAGTACATAACAAATACAGGGTTGGTCCTAGGACACTTCCTTGAGGTACACCGGCTTCAATTTTCTTAAGTTCTTAGTAATTTTGGTGGTACCGTATTCTAAGGGGTTAGTTCGTTACGTAGGTTTTCGGGATGTCGTAGTACTGTCTGGTAAGGTTCTTAAGCAGTTTGTACTGAAGTCTTAAATGCCAAACCTTATCAAAGGCTTGATCAACATCTAAGAATAGAGCTGAACATACTTTTATTCTTCAAGTGCTTTTTCTACAACATCCGTAAATCGATGCACTTGGTCTATCGTGCAATATTAATTTCTAAATCCAAGGGGATGGTTCAGGACTAGTCTTCTTTCTTCTATTATTTTGCCAAGCCAAGCAGTTTGTCGAAATCTTTTGCCATGTTTGGTACATGTCTAAATTGGAGTTTTTTTGAAGGCTATTGAGGGCATTTCTTTCAAAACCTGAGCAGTTTTTAGATCGTACCCTGGTGATAATTTGTTATATAACTTATTTTGACACATGCTTCGTACTTCTTTGAGCTTGAAAATGGGAATTTCACATTTGTCGCTTATTTTATTATCAAAATGAAAACATAATCCGTGTTCAGGCACTTGAGGAGGGTTGTACGTTAAAAACAAAAATTGGAAAAAAAATTGTAACATATAAACCCCATAAAGGAAAAATTTCTTTTAATAATTTTTTCTGAAAGATTTCAAGGACCCCTATAACTGGTTCCAAGGGTATCCATTATTTACTGGGCACTCTGTACAAATACTAATTAGAGCAAAGAATTCCAATAATTCATATATCCACTTTACAAGCAACATCTCTTCTCTTCGAGGACAAAAATTAAATAGATCCATTGACATTTCGTGATTGACATACTTCACGTTGTCTGTCGTGTGTACCCTGTTTACAATCAATCAAAATTCGATTCCGAAATTATCATTGTTTTCACCCCACCAGTGTAACTCCCAATCACTTGACTCGTGAGCTATTTAATCAAAAAAAAAAAGATATGTATATATAAATTTTTATTGATATTAAATCCTTCAAGGATTTTCATCGTAATTTCAATTGCACCCTGGAAAATGAAAATATTTTCTTCTCAACAACACAAACATACCACACATTCCACTCGAAAAAAAATGACCCTGCTTCCCTTCTTCCATATACTCGTACACACAGCCCAATCTCACATATGCAGCAGTATCAATATTAACTTCCTGGTCCTATTGAATTAAGGGCCAATCAATCTGGTTTTTATCTCATTTTCAATATCTCATTCCGGACCTTAATCTTCAGTCGGCTTCTCTGCCCTTTTCGCCTCCTATCCGACCATTGCCATCGCATCGGTTCGCCTTGGTTCGAAATTCGAAGGCCTGCTCGTATTCAATACACGATTGGGTAATAGTAGTAATCTCAGTCGTAGACTTAATTAAATTTTCCCCAAAGAGGACCTCGAGTGTCTAGTATACCACGATTGTAGGGCTCACATATTCCCGCCCCCATTTTAATATCCATCGGGAATCTAGGGAAGAAAAGGAAAAACTCAAGAGCTCCTCGTGCTTTAATTTATTATTGCCTCTACGCTATCCGGACGATTTATGTTTGAAGTTGCTGGTCCTACTACGTTTTTTGTAAGGTTGATTCAAGCGGGCGATACTGTTGTACGTAGTACGTCCTTAAAACTGAGCCCGCAAGTGGTTAATAATAGTGGCAATTCACGCTGCACACACATACTTTTGTAGTTTATGAGGCATCCACTTGACAGAGGGAAAGAAAATTATTATCAATCCAAGGCAAAAAGTATTAAATCTGTGTTCTTTGCGTTCGTGTGTGTGACATAAAATGCTAACAGCTTGAAGCTTTATTGCAATTTTTCGGTTTGATTGATCTAATTTGATGTCCTCTCAGACCATTGATTGCTGCTACTGAAACTCTGGAATAGCGCAACTCCAGCATTCAACCACAGCAGTCAACATAATCTTCGCGGGCAGTAACTGTACTTGGGTGACTTTAATGGAGCACTTGGAATAAGCACCAATAAAAACGTCATAAGTTATCATATTTTTTTGAAGATTTGAAAATATTGTGGGGCCCCAAGTTTTACAATCTATATTTGTAAGGAATGTAAGGGATAGAAACAGAATTGAAACTAATAAATATAAGACACAACTAAGGTCGCATGTGTAGATGTATACTTGCTTTTAACGGTCAAGTTAAAAAAAAAATTATTTTAAACCTGTTTTTGAAATCCAAACAATATTTTTGAAAACCTTGGATAGACAAAATTATTTATATTTTCTAGAAGCTTTGGAAAAGGTTGAAGAAGTTCCTTACTTCGTTCGAATCTATCTCCGATAAGATCACAAAAACAAAATTATTTGCAAATAGGTTCTCTACTTTTATTTAATTCCATGGCTTAAATTTAACATTTAATAAATTAAACAAATTGAATAAGTAAAATTTAAATTATAGTACGTAAATGTTTATTTGGGCCATTTTTACGCACGTCGTTTTCCCCAATTTCTCATAAAATTTTCCAGTCTTGCCTGAACGTTATTTTCTTCAAGTTCTTCAATCTGGTCCATTTCATCTGACGCCGCTGAACTATCTGGAGGTGCAGTAGTAGATGGAGTCGCAGTGGATGAAGTATCTGTTGCTGGGGCTTCAGTTGCTGGGGCATCTGTTGCTGGGGCATCTGTTGCTGGGGCATCAGTTGCTGGGGCATCTGTTGATGGGCCATCTGTTGCTGGGGCATCTGTCGCTGGGGCATCTGTTCCCGGGGCATCTGTTATTGGTGCATCTGTTGATGGGGTAACTGTTGCAGGAGCATCTGTTGCTGGGGCATCTGTTGCAGGGGCATCTGTTGCTGGGACATCTGTTGCAGGGGCATCAGTTGCTGGAGCATCTGTTGCTGGGGCATCTGTTACTGGGGCATCTGTTGCTGGGGCATCTGTTGATGGTGTATCTGTTGCAGGGGCATCTGTTGCTGGGGCATCTGTTGTTGGGGCATCCGTTGCTGGAGCATCTGTTGCTGGGGCATCAGTTGCTGGGACATCTGTTGATGGGGCATCTGTTGCTGGGCCATCTGTTGCTGGGGCATCTGTCGCTGGGGCATCTGTTGCTGGGGCATCTGTTGCAGGGGCATCTGTTGAAGGGACATCTGTTGCTGGGACATCTGTTGCAGGGGCATCAGTTGCTGGAGCATCTGTTGCTGGGGCATCTGTTACTGGGGCATCTGTTGCTGGGGCATCTGTTGCTGGGGCATCTGTTGCTGGGGCATCTGTTGCTGGGGCATCTGTTGCTGGGGCATCTGTTGCTGGGGCATCTGTTGCTGGGGCATCTGTTGCTGGGGCATCTGTTGCTGGGACATCTGTTGCAGGGGCATCAGTTGCTGGAGCATCTGTTGCTGGGGCATCTGTTACTGGGGCATCTGTTGCTGGGGCATCTGTTGCTGGGGCATCTGTTGCTGGGGCATCTGTTGCTGGGGCATCTGTTGCAGGGGCATCTGTTGCAGGGGCATCTGTTGCTGGGACATCTGTTGCAGGGGCATCAGTTGCTGGAGCATCTGTTGCTGGGGCATCTGTTACTGGGGCATCTGTTGCTGGGGCATCTGTTGCTGGGGCATCTGTTGCTGGGGCATCTGTTGCTGGGGCATCTGTTGCAGGGGCATCTGTTGCTGGGACATCTGTTGCAGGGGCATCAGTTGCTGGAGCATCTGTTACTGGGGCATCTGTTACTGGGGCATCTGTTGCTGGGGCATCTGTTGCTGGGGCATCAGTTGCTGGGGCATCTGTTGCAGGGGCATCAGTTGCTGGAGCATCTGTTGCTGGGGCATCTGTTTCCGGGGCATCTGTTACTGGCGCATCTGTTGATGGTGTATCTGTTGCAGGGGCATCTGTTGCTGGGGCATCTGTTGCTGGGGCATCAGTTGCTGGAGCATCTGTTGCTGGGGCATCTGTTGATGGGGTACCTGTTGCCGGGGCATCTGTTGACGGAGGAGGTATAACACCCCCATTTGCATAACAAGCCATCATATCATCTGTAGCCTTGGTAGTTCCAACAATATACCGTCGTTCTGCATCGTTTGTACATCTTCCGGTTTGGTATTTAATCACATGTATCTGCTCTCTTATATGTGCAGCAGTATCTGATGAGTCCTTAGATGCCTTCCATACATCTCGAGTGTTCTTGTCTCCCTATACGACAAAATCAGAGATCCAATTAATATAACTTCCAAAGCAAATTCCAAGATTACTTACCGAGTTATTGACGCAGTCGAAGAATTCCAAGTTCTCAGCTTTTCCCTGGCATTCTTCAAAACTTGTACAAACTGCGTTGAGAGATGAGGTTGTAGCATCTCTAGATTGTTGTCCTTCATTCGACAATTCCACAAGTTGTTTGCTTTCGTTGTCTTCACATGCCTTAACATCATTTTCGTATGTGCTCAGGAGATTATTCAAAATAACCGAATAATGTGGATGACATGAACTTATACTCGACCTTAGCATTGGTGCTGATCTCGATTTGATCATTTGCTGCCGAAGGGCGTCCTCAGCTCTTTGTCGAATGTACAGAGCTGCTGGATTAGCTGCATTCACCTATTGCACATACAAAACCAAGTATTTCTATTTTCATTTCGACTCACTTATATTTTTTCAAATCAAACTTACAACATTGAAAACTGCAATCAGCCCAATCAACGTTATTAAGTTAATTTTTAAATTCATTTTTCACAAAAAATAAAATTTTACGCTACACTTTTTAAATTATGAAAGAAGTATTTTTTCGTTGCACTCAAGCAAGTGTCTTTTCGGGTTTATGTTATATATTTAAAAAACAATGCGCTTTTATAGGATGTAGGTGAAGATAAAAAAAACTGGGTAGTGCGTTTTTAGTGTTATCATCAAGCTCTTCAGATCTTAATTTTCTTTCTTTAAGTTCAATACTTTTGTTTGTTTTTTGTTAAATATCAGGGCCGCTTCTTTCGAGTCTAACAAAAAAAGGCATTACAATGAGTAATGTGACAAAGTTTCGACTTATACCAAAGATCTGTCGAACACCGTCTTACTGGTAATCGCTACTTGTATAAACAATCTTTGAAAGAAATATCTGGTTACATTTGTCCCCTAAGACAATTCAATCGTAATTGCTACTATTGATTCCAAAAACACCCATCAGCTGGCAATTAAGCACAGCTTCGGACAAAATGTCAAGTACGGAGATTTTTCTTAAGCCCCACAACACGAATGTAGAATGTTTTATCTTGCTCTAGTTGTCCCTCACAATCAAATTATAGACCAATGTGAATGCGGGGTATCTTCTTTTGAAACTGACTTATTTCCTAACACTCTCACTGTGATCAATATATTTCTTGCTTATGTTTACTCTATTGGACTCAGGCCGCAAAACCACAAATATTAGGGATTAGTCCACACAACGAGGAACTATCACAAGGAAACGTATAATTAATTCATCAAGCTGTTTCTTAAGATGGACTTTCACGATTTATACGCTTGCAACACAGCGGTCAACCTGAATAACTGGAATATGAAGCAATGTTGAAATTGAAAGGATATGGTTCAGAGACACAATGTAAAGTAATAACAACTGGAAGGTGTTTTTATTGGGATTGGTTGGATCTTGCCGGCCTGTGGGTGCCATGTTGTTTTTTCTGTGACATCTGCCAAATCTATTTTGTATTATGCAGTTACTGATGCCAAATCACCATAGCGACCAACACGTCCAAATGATAAGACTTTATTATAAAAATGAGTGTTCGTTAGTACAGACCTTGCTCGCGTCGCGCCCATTTAATAGAAGACGTATTGGCTCTTCACATCGACCCTGCAACGTTTAGTGTCCAAATTTCAGACCACCGGGGTCCGCGGTCTGTGAAATTGTTCGGCAGAACCCAAGGCAGTCGAGTTCTCGCCATGCAGAAGAACTCGGCCTTTCACAGACTTCATCTTGGCGAATTTTTCGTCGTTACTTGTACCTAAGCCCGTTCAAGCTGATCCAGAAGTTATATGTTCATGATTATCGACAGATTTGTTTCTTCGCTGACTGGGCTTCGGTCTGTTTGGAAGAGGACTCCACTTGTGGCCGAAGTGCCTACTGGACCCACATCGAATGGTTTGTAAGTAAAAAACAAAGTCAAGTCCATTTTTTTAAAAGAATAAATTCCTCCTCTAGGCAGCATTTCTCCCAAACAAAATCAAAACAACATTGCATCCAGGAATATCATATATAGAATGCGACCCTTACCGTGTCGTCGTTACACCTCTTTCCTTCACATAACTGTATGAATTGACTTAATCGGCAGATACTTAATATACAACAATTGATATTTCATAAAATGTTATTTTAATTTGAGTATAGATAAGTCCACTTAAATTAAATTATATTTGAATCACAGATAGGTCTGTATTTCTTATATTTTGTAAACAGAAATTTCTAGATAAATACATATGATTATACATATAAGGGTATCTAAAGTGTAATTCTAATCAATAATGAATTTTTCACTTTAAATGTTGTTTTAGATTTTTTTTTGTAATTATTTCTACATTTTAATTTACACCTCTTAGAAAAGCACATTTTTCAATTACTACTTTCTCATGTGTATTAGCAAACATTCCTCAAAATAAATTATTTTTGAATTCGCAATTCTTAAGGGAAAGAGCCTTAACTTGGAAAAATTGCACCCTCATTTTATTAAATACTAGCTGCCCCGGCAGACGTTGTTCTACACAACATTGATTTTTTATATTAATAGTTACTGCCCGACAGACTTTGTTCTTTTAAAAGTTATCAGCCCTTCGCAGTAATAACACATATTTCAGAGTGATCACTTTATTTATAGATTTATGTCTCCATAATAAACATTGATTACTTACAAATACATATAAGTTTTCTATTTTGTACATTGCAAGACTTTAGTAGTAGTAGTAATAATGCGGTATTTTCATTGTAATGCCTTATTCTAAATGATATTTTTTGTTTAATTACCTGGCGCGTAAATAAATAAAGCTCGCAACATCAACTGTCCATGAGAGAAGCATGTGTTTTCGAGATTGACGCCGCAAACACTTAACAACTGATCCTGTGATTTATTTATGGTCATAGCAAAAGAGAGCCCTACTGAAAATTGCAGTCATTTAAATTCAAACGGTACGTCAGTTGGTACCATTGGGTTGCGGGGTATCAACACATCCTCTCCCTTATATTTTCCCTTTAGAATGGTTGCTTCGATCACATTGTTTGGTAATTTTTTCACAGCTAACCGTGTGCCGTTACAAAGTCGCGGTTGGTTGATATTTCGTAACATAATGACCACCGATTCTACTTTTAATTCAAGATTATAGGGAGGTAATCCTGGCAAATCCTGGATAATTGACTACATCATCTTGTTTAATTGCGCAATCAACTGATTTGTATGTCCTTAATTCACCGGCAATTTCATTTTGTATTTTGAAGTGGAGGCTCCACTACTTCAAGAAGAATATCCTATGTTGCCGCCACCAAGCATAGAAGAGGTTGAGAAGGCTATAGGCCGGCTTAAACAGAACAAATCCCCGGGACCCGATGGCATACCAGCCGAATTATTTCATCACGGCGGGCCAGTCTTACGTCAAGCAATTCATGATATTATAGTGCACGTATGGGAGCAGGAAAAAATGCCAGAAGACTGGCGAAAAGGCATAATATGCCCCATACATAAGAAGGGAGATGTCACAACGTGCAGCAATTATAGAGGTATCACGTTGTTGAGTACCGCCTATAAGATACTCTCCTCTATCCTACAAGACCGGATAACCCCATACGCTTCATCGGACAATATCAGTGTGGTTTCATTCCAGGCAAATCAACAACTGATCAGATCTTTACCCTTAGGCAGGCGATGGAAAAATGTCTAGAATTTAACATCCCAACATACCATCTGTTTATAGACTTTAAGGCCGCCTATGATAGCATAGCCAGGGTAGAACTTTACAAAGCCATGAGAGAATTCGGCATCCCAAATAAATTGACACGACTATTTAGGTTGACCATGACCAACGTAACAAGCCAAGTAAAAATAGCCGGATTGCTATCCAGACCAATCAACATCTTTAATGGACTCCGACAAGGGGACGGTTTGGCCTGCCTCCTCTTCAACCTGGCGTTGGAGAAAGCAATCCGTGAATCTGGCACGGCAACAAGAGGGACCATCGTCAACGGGTCCAGCCAGTTACTAGCTTACGCAGACGACATTGACATCATCGGAAGAACCGAACAAGCTGTACGCGATTCCTTCATCCAGATCGAGCAGGCGGCACAAAATCTGGGGCTGCACATTAGTGAAGGTAAAACAAAGTACATGGTGGCGTCGAATGCGAGAGGAACAGTTGGTCAAACAATCAAGGTAGCGGAGCACGAATTTGAAGTGGTGCAATCCTTTAAATACCTTGGGTCAATAGTAGCAGCCGATAACAATATAGAAGAAGAAATACGCGGGCGGCTTCTCAAATCCAACAGAGCCTACTATAGTCTGTCAAAGCTTTTCAAATCCAGAAATCTCACCATAACTTCAAAACTGCTGCTGTACAGGACCATGGTCCTGCCAGTTCTCACATATGGATCCGAGACTTGGGTGCTTAGCAAAAGGCACTCCGACCTCTTAGCTGCGTTCGAGAGAAAAGTCTTAAGGAGAATTGTTGGCCCCATATGTGAGGAAGGACGATTCCGGAGACGGTACAATCATGAATTGTACGCAATCTACCTAGAAGCAGATATCGTGACAAAAATTAAGCTCGGTAGGCTCCGGTGGGCAGGGCACCTAGCTCGCATGAGCGAAGAGGAACCTGCTCGGAAAGTTCTTTGTGGTAAATTCTATGGTAGACGACAGCGTGGTAGACCATGCTTGCGCTGGAGAGATGGCGTAGACCAGGACGCCCGAAGCCTTGGGGTGCGCAACTGGATGGCGTCGGCTAGAGACCGGGATGGGTGGAGAGACTTGTTGAAGGAGGCCAGGACCGGAACCCGGTTGTCGAGCCGATGATGATGATGATTTTGAAATTTATTTCATTTACATCCATGTTTTTGGTAGCTAAATATAGCTCGTTCACTCAACCAACAATGATCTCTATAATTTTGAGCGACGTTTGCGAACACCTTTTCTATAAGCTCAGTATTTGATTCTGTAAACTGATAAAAATTTACTGAAAATAATTCAGCCTGTCATAACATCAGTTCATCCGCTAGTGTAGATCGGGTATTAAATGGTAATGTTTGACGAATATCTTCTGCTAATAAAATCATCGATCCACCGAATCGGTTTTGATTGTTTCACAGATCTTTCAGAGTTCTGTCTAATGCCTCCAAAGACTTCTTATGTGCCATCGTGCATTCATCCCATACTATGAACATGCATTGATCCAAAGCCTTCGTCATTGGAGAGTTCTTCAAAATGTTGCAAGTCGGAGTTTCGTTGCTTTGAATATTCAATGGTAATTTTAGCGCTGAATGGGCTGTTCGACCGATTTCCAACAATGTAGCTGCAATACCAGAGGAAGCAAGTGCGAGTGCAATTCCATTCTGTAAGCAAATTGTTGCTAAAATCAATGAAATTAAAAATGTCTTTCCTGTACCACCAGGAGCATCCAAAAAGTAAAACCCTCCAGTTTCATCATTTACAACTTTCATAAGTGTATCAAAGACATACTTTTGTTGTTGGTTCATCAGCGGAAAATAATTCAAACCGATTCCCTTAAAGCATCGAGATCGAACAGTTTTTCACGTTGCAACTCTTGATTAAAAGCGTCGTGCATTAGGCGATTAGGCGCGGCCATGCCTAATTGAGATAATACTTTGTTCGACATCATCAAACATATGTCTTCAATTGATATCAATGCCTCGTTGAAAATTTCTTCTCTGAATTGTAAATGTTGATTTCCTGTTCTATTGCGCATTTGATGCAAGATATCGTTACACATATCATCTTTGTATTTGATCCATAAATCAATTGGGTTTGACGGAAAGCATGTTGATATAATTATAGAAAACAATGTTCGTACTGTTGAGCTTTTGAAGAAATTACAGTATCATTTAAAGTTCGATCCCCATGAGCATCATTTTCTAACAGTTGCAAACGCTGACAGGCTTCTCTGTAAGAGCCACATACATAATTCACCATTAACAGTTCGTAAATGTTGGAATGATGTTGCGCCTCGAACATTGACTAAGAGTATCTCAAATAAAAACATTCATTATTACGCCTACTAAAAGTGTTGTTTTTATTATTTTCCTTGTAATTTCTACGTTTTTTCTTTCCATAAGAACCTTCCTTGCAGCTTAACAAAAACTTGAAAAAGAAAAATTAGGCGAATTGGTCGAGCCGTTCTCGAGTTTTACGCTTAGCAGCACATTTTGCGATTCATTTTTATTTATATAGATTAATGACTAATTGTTACGTGTGTTAAAGTCAAACCAAAGTCTGCAGATGAAATCCCAGATATGCCACCTTAAAAAAAATATTCTCTTAGTGGATACTGTAACTTTAGAGAAAATGTTAATAATTTCTCCGAAAGTCTTTGTTCTCATAGAAAAAGGCTTCTCAACCTAGCCTTTCGGATTCGGCAAAATATTGTATGTAGACTAAGTCTCTGGTTCTCTACAATATATCGTGAACACCAAATGTACATATTTGAGTCCTCATTGAAGAATACTGTGAAGATCAGAATTTGAGGACCTTCTCATACGTTGCCGTTTTATTTTCGCATCTGAGGGATAAGGAATCTAAAAACGAACATAAAGATCTGAGAGTACACTGTCGTCAGTAAAACAATTTAATGAATTAGAAGTTTCAGACAGAAAATTATTAATGAATATAAGAAAGAGAGTCGGAAACAAAATGGAGCCTTGAGACACACCATTATTTATTTGACGAATATGAGATTTTAAACCATCCAATACAACTTGTATAGAGCGGTTCGAAAAATTATTTCTAATCCAACGAAGCAGATTTTCAACAAAACTAAATGCGCCTATTTTCGATAAGAGATCTTGATGCCGAACTCTTTCAAAATCTTTTGAAATAGCAAAGCAATAATCTTACTTTCTCCTGAGCTTGAAGCTTTAATGCAATTTTTCGGTTCGATTGATCTAATTTGATGTTCTCTTAGACCACTGATTGCTGCTACTGAAACTCTGGAATAGCGCAGCTCCAGCATTCAATTATAGCAGTCAACATAATCTTCGCGGGCAGTAAATGTACTTGGGTGACTTTAATGGAGCACTTGGAATAAGCATCAATAAAAACGTCATAAGCCATCATATTTTTTTGAAGATTTGAAAATATTGTGGGGCCCCAAGTTTTACAATCTATTTTTGTAAGGAATTAAAGGGATAGAAACAGAATTGAAAGTAATAAATATAAGACACAACTAAGGTCGCACGTGTAGATGTACTTGCTTTTAAGGGACAAGTTAAATAAAACTGTTTTTGAAATCCAAACAAAATTTTTGAAAACCTTGGATACACAAAATTATTTATATTTTCTAGAAGCTTTGAAGAAGGTGGAAGAAGTTCCTTACTTTGTTCGGATTCATAAAGGGTATTCTCCGTGAAACTCAGCATCCTCCAAAGTGAGCCAAGATTTCTTGCATCCGCGATGACTTGGTCCTTAAACTGGAGGTTTTGCTCTTCTTTGTCGCTCCGAGCTTAGATTTTAAGGCTCTCTTGTTTATTGTCCATTCGATCGATGTGGCCGAACGACGTATTTTTCTTTCTTTTGGGTACAGCTCATAGAGTTCTATCATTTTTTTTCCAAAGAGCTCCTCCTGTCTCCTTATAGTCCAATACTGATTTGGCGATTGGCAGTATGAGGGTTTTTTATGCCGTGCCCTTCGTCTTACGCCTAAGAACCAGCGGTTTCCTAGAGTTTTTCTTCGTCGGATCTTAACTTAGTTGTCCTCCATGGAGTTATTAATAAATCCAAAGAAGATGAACTCTATAAGTCCTTAGAAGATGTTGCTATCCATAGTCATGTTTTTTTTTTCCTATTTTCTGGATTAGTTGGATTTTTCCTCGTTTACTTGAAGACCAACAACCAGTCGCCATGAAGGACGCGACGTTGGGAATGGCCGATGATATCGGTATCATATGAAAACCCCAAAAGTAAAACAGATTAGGTAGATATACTACACTCAGCGTTTTCGCTTGCGCTCCACACCACAAGGTCGAAGAAGTCATACGATAGCGCATCTCCTTGCAAAAACCCTGTGCATGTTTGGAAAAGTTTGTAGTTTCCAATGTCGCGGGGCTTCTCCCGGGATCTCGAGTTCGGTCGTCGCCATATTGAGCTCCTGACGATATGCTATGCTGCTTTTAAGTCGATGAAAAGATGGTAAGCCTCTATTAAGATTTCTATATCTTTTCCAAGATTTGATTTGATGTTTGATGATTGGTTGATCACTTGATGCATGCACCCTTCCAAAGCATCACTTCTTAAGCTTTTTTATGGCTTAGATTAACTCTTCTCTAATAAGTGATGAAAATGTGTCTCCATTTACTAGAAATGCGTGGTCTCCATACCCTACTGCACGCCGTTTTTCTGTGCATGAAACACATTTGACTGCTGCGTTAAATGGACTGTCATGCGGGGGGTCTGGCGATAGGGTCCCAGCTTCTGTCTCCTAAAATCATTTTTATTTATTTTATTATTATTATTTCGCAGACATTAAAGGTGTTTTTTTTAAGTACTCGTATCAAGCTCTAGTGCCCAAAAACAGAGAGTGCAGCAAAGTTCCCGGCTTTCATTATTTTGAAGGTTGAAACATGAAAAGCACTGAATTTTGGGAACTTGTTGAATTTCATGAGTTAATGAACTGTGGTGGATCTTGACTTGTCTAAAATATTTGTTGATATCATGAGTGTATCGACAGCCTCGATGGAATGGTGCACCGAGTGGACATTTTGCAGTGTCATTCTACACAATCGTACGAGTTTGGCACGGAAACCAAAGGTCGACATTGTTGTTTATACCTCGTACTTGCGCAAGTATTGTCAATAAAAAGGTCTCCGATGAGATCATAAAAACAATTTTTTTCGCAAATAGGTTCTCTACTTTTATTTAAATCCGTGACTTAATTTTAACATTTAATAAATTAAATAAATTGAATAAAATAAATTTTTATTTGGCATAAAATTCAGATTATAGTACGTAATTGTTTATTTGTTCCATTTTTACGCACGTCGTTTTCCCCAATTTCCTATAAAATTTTCAAGCCTTGCCTGAATGTTGTTTTCTTCAAGTTCTTCAATCTGGTCCATTTCATCTGACGCCGCTGAACTATCTGGAGGTGCAGTAGTAGATGGAGGCTCAGTGGATGATGGGGCATCTGTTGCAGGGCCATCTGTTGCTGGGGCATCTGTTGCAGGGGCTTCTGTTGCTGGGGCATCTGTTGCAGGGGCATCTGTTACTGGGGCATCTGTTGCAGGGGCTTCTGTTGCTGGGGCATCTGTTGCTGGGCCATCTGTTGCTGGGGCATCTGTTGCAGGGGCTTCTGTTGCTGGGGCATCTGTTGCAGGGGCATCTGTTACTGGGGCATCTGTTGCAGGGGCTTCTGTTGCTGGGGCATCTGTTGCAGGGGCATCTGTTACTGGGGCATCTGTTGCAGGGGCTTCTGTTGTTGGGGCATCTGTTGACGGAGGAGGTATAACGCCCCCATTTGCGTAACAAGCCATCATATCATCTGTAGCCTTGGTAGTTCCAACAATGTACTGTCGTTCTGCATCGTTTGTACATCTTCCGGTTTGGTATTTAATCACATGTATCTGCTCTCTTATATGTGCAGCAGTATCTGATGAGTCCTTAGATGCCTTCCATACATCTCGAGTGTTCTTGTCTCCCTATACGACAAAATCAGAGATCCAATTAATATAACTTCCAAAGCAGATTCCAAGATTACTTACCGAGGAATTGACGCAGTCGAAGAATTCCAAGTTCTCAGTTTTTCCCTGGCATTCTTCAAAACTTGTACAAACTGCTTTGAGAGATGAGGTTGTAGCATCTCTAGATTGTTGTCCTTCATTCGACAATTCCACAAGCTGTTTGCTTTCGTTGTCTTCACATGCCTTAACATCATTTTCGTATGTGCTCAGGAGATTATTCAAAATAACCGAATAATGTGGATGACATGAACTTATACTCGACCTTAGCATTGGTGCTGATCTCGATTTGATCATTTGCTGCCGAAGGGCGTCCTCAGCTCTTTGTCGAATGTACAGAGCTGCTGGATTGGCTGCATTCACCTATTGCACATAGAAAACCAAGTATTTCTATTTTCATTTCGACTCACTTATATTTTTTCAAGTCAAACTTACAACATTGAAAACTGCAATCAGCCCAATCAACGTTATTAAATTAATTTTTAAATTCATTTTTCACAAAAAAATAAAATTTTACGCTACACTTTGCAAATTATGAAAGAGGTTTATTTTCGTTCGTGTCTTTTCGAGTTTAGTTGATGTAGTTAAAAAACAATGCGCTTTTATAGGCAGGTAAACGATAAATACTTCTTAATCATAAATCGATTTCCGAAGATAAGAAAAACTGGGTAATGCGTTTTTAGGCTTATCATTAAGCTCTTCAGAAATTATTGTGAAAAGTTACTTTGAGTTTCTTTCTTTTAGCTTAATATTTTTTTGTTTTTATTAAATATCAGGGCCGCTTCTTTGGAGTCTAACAAAAAGGGCCTTACAATGAGTAATGTGACAAAGTTTCGACTCACATATATCAAAGATCTATCGAACACTGTCTTACTGGGTAATCGCTACTTGTATAAACAATCTTTGAAAGAAATACATATCTGGTTGCATTTGTCGCCTAAGGGGCCAGTTATAGCTTATCAGAAAAGTATATCAGAAAAATTGGAACTATGGAAATCTGAAACATTTTTCTGATGCACTCGCAACAGAAAAAAATCGGAACACAAAAGAAAAACGAAATGGAATATATTTTGATTTTTGGCAATCAGCTGTTCAGAAAAACTAAATTTCATCAAAAAAAATATTTAAATCCATTTTCTGAGTAAATTTAGCAACAAAATATTGTAATTCTTTTTGTAAAAATTAGTCCAAGCAAGTATTCGTCTAATTGCATTCAAATTTTACTCAAAATCGAGTTGTAATCAAATTTGGAAGACAAAATTTTTTCTGATGGACTTTTCTGATGAGCTATAACTGGCCCCTAAGACAATTCAATCGTAATAGCTACTTATGATCCCAAAAACACCCATCAGCTGGCAATTAAGCACAGCTTCAAGTACGGAGATTTTTCTTAAGCCCAACAACACGAATGTAGAATGTCTTATCTTGCTCTAGTTGTCCCTCACAATCAAATTACAGACCAATGTGAATGCGGGGTATCTTCTTTTGAAACTTACTTAATTTCCTAACACTCTCACTGTGATCAATATGCTTCTGTTCACTCGATTGGCCTCAGGCCGAGATACTACAAATATAAGGGATTAGTCCACTCAACGAGGAGCTATCACAATTAAGCGTATAATTAATCAATCAAAATGGACTTTCACGTGTTATACGGTTGCAATACAACGTTCAACCTGAATAGCTGGAATATAATAGAATAGCCTTTTACAGACTACTGGCGAATTTTTGGTCGTTACTTGTACCTAAGCCCATACAAGCTAGAATTGATCCAGAAGTTATATGTTCATGATTATCGACAAATTGTTTCTTCGCTGACTGGGCTTCGGAGTGTTCGGAAGAGGACCCCACTTGTGGCCGAAGTGCCTACTGGACCCACATCGAATTGTTTGTAAGTAAAAAACAAAGTCAAGTCCTTTTTTTTAAAGAGTAAATTCAGTTAATCAAACCCCTTCTCTAGGCAGCATTTCTCCCAAACAAAATCAAAAGAACATTGCATCCAAGAATATCATATATAGAATGCGACCCTTACCGTGTCGTCGTTACACCCCTTTCCTTCATATACGAGTAACTGTATGTTTTGACTTAATCGGCAGATTAATATAAAACAATTGATATTTCATAAAATGTTATTTTAATTTGAGTAAAGATAAGTCCACTTAAATTAAATTATATTTGACTCACAGATAGGTCTGTATTTCTTATATTTTGTAAAAAGAAATTTCTAGATAAATACAAAATAAGGGTATCTAAAGTGCAATTCTAATCAATAATTAATTTTTCACTTGAAATGTTGTTTTATACTGTTTTATAATTATTTACACATTGCAAAAATGGCAAAATACTAGAAGTGAAATATAAAATTCATTCTAGAGGGTGTTTTATTTTGTATCATAAGCACATTAAATTAAATTAAAACTCTAGATTATGCTCTTTACTCATCAGATATATCCAAAATGATATTCAAACATTAATTGAAAAAAATTGTGCCAAAAAAAAACCTTTTTCATAGACATTAAATACATTTGTCTGTGCCTAATTTTATTTACACCTCTTAGAAAAGCACCCTTTTCAATTAAAGCTTTCTCATGTGTATTAGCAAATATTCTTAAAAATAAATTATTTTGGAATTCGCAATTCTTAAAGGAAAGAGTCTTAACTTAAGACTTGACAAAATCGCAAATCACTTTATTAAATATTATTGACTAATTGTTACATTGTGTTAAAGTCAAGCCAAAATCTGCAGATGAAATCCCAGCCCCCTTAAAAAATAATATTCTCTTCATGGGTACTATAACTTTAGAGGAAATGATAATAATTTCCCCAAGAGTCTTTGTTCTCATAGAAAAGGGCTTCTTAACCTAGCCTTTCGTATTCGGCAAAATATTGTATGTAGGCTGAGATTCTTGAAGACACTAGACTGAGTCTCTGGTTCTCTACAATATATCGTGCACACCAAATGCATGTATTTGAGTACCCATTGAAGAATAATGTCGAGACGAGAATTTAAGGACCTTCTCATACGTTGCCGATTTATTTTTGCATCTGGGGGATAAAGATGTGTATCTAGAAACGAATATGAAGAGCTGAGAGCACTGTCCTCAGTAAAACAATTTAATGGATTAGAAATTTCAGACATAAAATTAGTAATCAATATGAGAAAGAGTGTTGGAGACAAAACGGAGCCTTGAGGCACATCAGCATTTATTTCATGAATATCAGATTCGAAACCATCTGATATAACTGGATAGAGTGGTTTGAAAAATTATCTCTAACCCAATGAAGAAGATATTCGGCGAAATCATATGCGCCCATTTTCGATAAGAGATCTTGATGCCGAACTCTATCAAAAGCTATTGAAATACCGAAGCTATAATCTTACTTTCTCCAAAACAAATAGATAGTGCCCATTTGAGTTGAGGGTTGAGTTTTACCCTCTGCTCAAACCCTATCTATGCCCCCTAGTGGGAGCATCATGGTGGCTTGGTTTATTCCGAATGCGGAGACACACGGCTTTCAAGATTCTTTTCTTGAATTCAAGAGGTGTAAGAGAGACCTTGCCTCCAAGGCAAGAGGTGTGCATAGGCTGCAACATATCACAACTTTGCGACCGAGATAGCTGGCTATGTCGGGGTTAATGGTCAGGACTCCAATGGAGATAGGCCTCCCGTGGGATTGAGCCATAATAGGCAGGTGCTCACGTTAAACCAAAAAACGATCTTCCTCCAAAACAATGTTAATACTTGTGATACATCTCGGTAAGATATACAATCAGACCAATAGTGGACCTAATGGCACATTGGTCCAATGCGCAATTAGACGTTGATTAGAGGGGGAACAGTTCGCCTTTTTTAGGTCACTAGACTGAGAAATATGAAAAAACTTACGCAATGGCTTTGGCACCGCTGAAGAAAACATCTTAATAACAATGGGAGTGATGCTAATCAGCCCTGTGGATTTTTGTATATAGAGCTTTTTAAGAACTTTTGCAGCTAAACGATTGCAAAACAGTACTCGTCCCATAAAATCCTTAGCGTTCTCAATTACAGACAAAATCATAACACTTTTTGCCAATTACAGCAAACTGTGCTCCAAGAAAATTGAATTTTTCTTGTTTGCTGACAAGAGGTGTGTCATTGAAGAGGAGCATTGGAACCGATGAAGAAGTTAAATTTCTTATGTTTTCACAAATGCTAAAAATGTTTACTACTACCTTTGGAACATTTTAGTATTTTTTGCTCCCGTTTTTGGTTGATCGTTGCATGTCTTTCGAACTTGTTTGAACTTATTATCGCAAACTTACTTTTCTGACACTAAAAATTCGTCAAAAATTAAGTTTTGCCCAATTTATGGTTCCGAAAAAAAACAACAATTTTTTTTTTAATTCCTTTTCACAGGAGGGAAACATTTTTATACTGAAATTCTGAATGTATTCTTCATAAAATAAGCTTTACTAACTAAGAGTGTGTCAAAGACCCCAGTACAATTTCTTCTTTTTTGGTATTCTCTTAACAACGTTCAGTACTTTCGAAAAAAATGCCATTTACACCACTTTGGTGTGTCATCTTTTCTTAATCATTTAATTTGATTTTCAATATAAAATAAAACAAAGAAGACCTAAAAAGCGTTAGTAATACAATTTTAAAAGATATAAAGTTCATACATCAAAATATGTTCTTTTTTTAAAGTGACTTAAGAAAGAAATTTATTTGTGTTAATTGTTTCACTATATGTACAATATTAAATAGGAGAATAGATAAATATATATTATTTCCATACTGTTTCGCTTATCATACATTTTTGTCATTAAAATTGATTGCGATTAATATAAAAAAATGTACATATTTTATTGACACCATACATGAAGTAAAGTACTTTTTTTGTTATCTTGAATAGAAATTGATTGCAATTAATATAAAAAAATGTACATATTTTATTGACACCATACATGAAGCTAAGTACTTTTTTTGTTATCTTCAATAGAAAGGAAATAAAACTCGAAATCTTCCGGTTTTATCTTTTCTATTAGTTAAGGTTTGGAGATAATACGATTAAATAATGTGAACAATAATAATGAATCATCGTTTTCAAGTCTTAGAATGGGTACACTAAAATTGAACATTTTTGAAAAGAAACAACAACTTGAGTGTTCAAACACCTAGTTAATAGACTGCAGTAGTTATAGGATTTTTGCGAGAGCTAACCACATCACCAGAGTGCTTGTATACTATTTGCTGCCAGAGCGAACTATTTACAAAGCGTATCAATGGCAAATTCCATACAGACACATCGGACTATAGCAATTTGTTACAACCAAGCTCTTAAAAAATAGTAAATATGTAATAGTATTAAATTTTTTTTAATTCATAAGTCACTAGGTAACTTTTGAATTAATTTTTTTTTAATTCTTAAGTCACTTACTTCTTACTTGCTCATGACTTAATTTTTTTTAATTCATAAGTCACTAAGAAGCTTATGATTTAAATATTTTTTAATTCACAAGTCACCAACTGACTTATGAATAAAATTTTTTTGATAAAAAGCTGCTGAATTACATTTTTCTTAATTTATAAGTCACCCACTAGCTTTTGAATTAAAGCCTAACGTAAGCTAAAAAGTGGTTCAGGTTCGATGATACTTGTTCATTTTATGTGTTTTTTTTTAATAGAGCCAAAAATATGTGGTTAACGGTAAATGTTAAAAGTCAATGGTCACAATGTTACCTCTTAATGCTTTAGCTGTGATATGTACCAAATTCTTATATGGCTTCGAAAATAGTAGACAGTAGAGCGTTTGGAAAATATAAATAATTTATTATTGCAATATATCTATCCTTTTTGTCTTAGTAAGAAACGAAAAAAATTGCTTACACTCCTTTTTGTAAATTTCACAAGATGTCATCTCAAAATGACATTTAGATACTGAAACGGCCTTAAACCTCCTATGAACCAGTGTTAGCTATTCCTCGTGCATTTTCATTATGAATAAGGTTTTCAGGATTAAAGCCGTTGTAAAGTCGAAGTAACTTTACTCCGTCGCTAAAA
The DNA here is from genome assembly GCA_963931855.1 of Philhelius festivus. NCBI lineage: Eukaryota > Metazoa > Arthropoda > Insecta > Diptera > Syrphidae > Philhelius > Philhelius festivus. The sequence continues at coordinate 184,932,247 of OZ007554.1, read as the reverse complement.
CGAGTTAGTAAATAAGGCTGTGGGTGTTTACACACTCAAGCTGTTGTTTCTTTTTAAAAATGTTCAATTTTAGTGTACCCCTTTTAAGGTTAATATAATTTCCAATCTAAGACTTGAAAATGATGATTCATTTTATTATTATTCACATTATTTAATCGTATATCTCCAAACCTTAACTAATAGAAAAGATAAGACCAGAAGATTTCAGTCTAATTTCCTTTCTGTTGAAGATAACAAAAAAAAGTACTTAACTTCATGTATGGTGTCAATAAAATACATTTCTTTATATTAATTACAATCAATTTTAATGACATAAATGTATGATAACGATAAGCGAAACAGTATGGAAATAATATATATTTATCTATTCTCCTATTTAATATTGTACATAAAGTGAAACAATTAACTCAAATAAATTTCTTTCTTAAGTAACTTTAAAGGAAGTACTTTAATGTACTTCATATCTTTTAAAATTGTATGACTGGCGCTTTTTAGGTCTTCTTTGTTTTATTTTATATTGAAAATCAAATGAAATGATTTAGAAAAGATGACACACTAAAATGGTGTAGATGACATGTTTTTCAAAAGTACTGAACCATTACTGAATTCTCTCCCATCACTAAGGATACAGGTCATTAACAATAAGAACATTTAGTTAGTATAAAAACAATGTATGGGAATTTTTACCAAAATATTCATGAAATATTTCTGAATTTATTTTACTGAAAAGACAGAAAAGGTTGAAAACTAAATGCCTAAGTGTAGGACAAAATAAATCAGAGCACGGTAGTTCATTTTGAGAACATGCTCTAGCTGTTCTTTAAACGAAAAAAGTAAATCTATGTTCTCTTAGTAAGTAACATTTTAACATCTTGTCAATGAGCCTTATCGAGTTCCCCAACACTGTAGACTTGTTCCTTACCTCTAATCCCAATAAGAACACACTATTAGTGTGTTATCTTTGTGTCATATTTACGAATTTCTTATGTCAACATTTTCCAGTTAGAGAGAGGATTCTTAAGAAAAACCTTTGGAAGTACAAGAAAGCCAACTAAATTGGTCTCAAAAACTTATTCGGAAACTTTATCCGGTCACTATGCTTCATGGATAGGGACGTAGACAACAGCGTTAATATGATAACAAATTTAATTCTTTACACAATCAGAATTTGTATCTCGAATAGGACAAAATCTATCAAACCTAAGGAAAACACTTTGTTGGATTCGAGCAACACTCCCATTGTTTTTAAGAGGACTTCTTCAATGGTGGCAAAACCATTGCCTAAGCTTTTCCATCTTTCCTATTCTACTGGTTTCTTTCGGAGTGAATAGAAAACAGCGTTTGGCCCTTAAAAAAGGCGAACTTTCCTCCCTCTAATTAACGCCTAACTACACTTTCGACCTTTGTTTCTCAATGAACGGTCTGATTATTTTACACTATCAGAATTGGTCGAAGAAAGCTTATAGCAAGCTTCGTCTTTCGACCAATGGTTTGCCAACACAGAGAACTGTGTTATACCACCGGCTCATCATTTAGTGCAGTGTTAGTTATTAGTAGGCAAACTCTATTACAATTAACACTGACATAAGAAAACATGAAAAATAAACAAATAATATTACGTAAGAACAAAACAATAACATAACATGAAACAAAGATCATTTAGGAGCGTGGACCACTGGTTTTGAGTAGGTTTTTTAATTTAATTTTATTTATATTAAAATCAAAAATATTTGAATTCCAATTTACAAGTCTACCCATACGTGTCAAGGGCTCATGCATGCCATAGTTGCTCCTATGTGTTGGGACCTTAATCATATCGAGGCCTCGAAGATTATAACCTCCTCCCCGATAATTAAAATAAACCGAACATAAAAGATCTGGTGCATCTGTGACGCCTGTTATTAATTGGTGGAAAAATACCAAATCATTGTTCGTTCTTCGTTGTTCCAAAGTTTGCATCTGAAGAATAGATAATCGTTGGTCATAAGAGAGGACATACGAGGGATCACTCCATTGAAGTCCTTTCAAGGCAAAACGAGTAAAGTTTCTTTGCACAGATTCTAATCTCTCAATATGAATATCATAAAGAGGAGTCCAAACCTGCGATGCATACTCAAGATGGGGACGCACAACTCGTATAAAGCCCGGGTGATATTGGGATCAAGAAATTCTTTAGACCAGCGCTTAATAAACCCTAACATTGAATTGGCCTTATTCACGATTTTATTAATATGAGCAGAAAAATCTAAATTGGGTGTAAAAAGAACTCCAAGGTCTCTTACAGTCATAACACGAGTTAAAATGTGCCGTGAGATAACATATTCATGTGAGGAAGGAGAATGTTTTTTAGAAAAAGTCATAGTTTGACATTTTGTCGGGTTGAGGTTCAGACTGTTCTTTTCACACCACAAGGCAAAATGGTTAATATCATCATCAGTAGAGCCCGATCATTTGAAGATACTATATTTTTATAAATCTTCATATCATCTGCAAAGATTAGAATTTCGCTATTGCGAACACACAGAGGAGCATCATTTATAGCCAATGTAAAGAGTAGTGGTCCCAGATGGCTTCCCTGCGAAACACTTGATTTGGCAATAAATTCTCTTGAGTATGAATTTCTGAATTTGACTTGATATAGCCTATCTTCAAGATATGAAGATATCCACTTGATGAATGGTGGTGGAAATCCGTATGAGTGAAGTTTAAACTTGATTATCTCATGAGACAGTTGATCAAAAGCTTTCGAGAAGTCAGTGTATACACAATCAACTTCTTGACAACTTTCTAGAGAGTTTAAACATTTATTCAAAAAGACAACAAGATTAGTAATAACAGTAGAACGTTTTTGCATAAAACCATGTTGTTGGTTGCAGATAATAGTTTTACATATAAATGTCAAACTGTCACATACAACTTGTTCGAACTTCGGAATGCAAGAAAGTTTGGAAATTGGTCTATAGTTGGTAATGTTGGCTTTATATCCCTTTTTAAATACTGGCGTTAAAAATGCTTTCTTCCAAACTGCAGGGAATTTACCTAATTTCAAGGATAGAACAAAAATATTACGCAGAGGAAGAGCTAAAACAGACTTACATTTCTTCAATAAGGCGGGTGGTATTCCATCGGGTCCAATAGAATAGTCGTCTTTTAAATGTGACTGAAAGTCCAAAACTTCATCATGATCTATTGTAATATTATTAAATGATACCTGAGGACAATTTCGTAAGAACTGAAAATAGTTATCGTCAACAACAACAGGGGAATCAATGATTACGTTATTATAAACGAGATTAACAGGATAACCGTCGCTTTTCTTTTGAGAATTTATAAATTTCCAGAAGTTTTTCGGGTCCAATTTCAAGGAAAGACCCATGGTTTGAAGATAATCATTATAACATTCATAAGAGAGTTTTTTTGAATTCTTCTAAAAAGGAAATGTAAACTACTTGATTCTCTACTGTCATGAACCTTATATATTTTTTCCAAGCCTTATTTCTTTTACTCGTATTTCGAAGGTATTTGAGTTCTTTTGTGAACCAAGGATGACAAGAAGAATTAGAGGGAATAGATCTTTTTTTAGGGACAGTTTCATTTATGCAACTCATAAAAATAGAATAAAAGCTTGAGACAGTTTTGTCAAGATCATTAGAAATCGGTAAACGTTCTATACCGGAAATAAATCTAAAAGCTGTTGAAAATCACCTCTCCGAAAGTCAAAAGTATAAGAACAGTCGTGGGGATTACTATTTTCTAGTAAATGACCACTCAAATCAAGAAAAACGTCAAGAGGCGGGTGATATTGATCTATGTTAGATAAAGCAGAGATAGATTCTACCACTACTGTACTAACGGCGTCAGATGAGAATACAAGGTCAAATTGTCTATTCATATTATTTCGTATACAGCTAATTTGCTGTAAATCTGTAGAGATAATATTATCCAACATTTGGAGCTCTTGTTGGGGTGAACTTGTGGAAGTTTCATCAGAGGGAACCCATTCGATATGGGGAAGATTAAAATCCCCTAATAAAACAATTTTACTGTCAAGACTAGCTAAACTGAAAATAAAATCGAGTGCTAAAGAAAGTTCAGTGTATACGGAACCAGGACTTTTAGGTGGAATTTAAACATTTAAAACAAATAAGTCTAAAGATTCCTTAGTTATTTTGACGCATAACAGATCAATTGAATTATATGAATGAATGATCTGATTTTATATCTTACCGAAAAGTGGCGCAAGCAAGTCTTTACATTGTTTTGGAGAAAGAAGGATTATTGCTTTGGCATTTCAAAAACTTTTGATAGAGTTCGGCATCAAGATTTCTTATCAAAAATGCGCGCATTTGATTTCAATGAATATTTTCTTCGTTGGATTAGAAATAATTTTTCGAAATGCTGGTGTGTCTCAAGGCTCTCCCACTCTCTTTCTCATATTTATCAATAATTTTCTGTCTGAAACATATAGTTCATTAAGGCCGGTTTTTTTCACTCGCAGTTGAACATAACTTGAGGAATTTTATTTTCAACTCGTGATTTTGTTTTTATTTACTCAAGTTGACGTTTTCAACTCTCGATTTTCAACTCTAGAGTTGGAATAAGTAGAAGTGGATTGAGCAAACCAGAGAGTTGACATGAAACATTGTTTCTTTTTGTTTTTCAAATAAAATACATGCATTTTGTTGCAAAAGTTTGTTTCCTTCAATTTACACGACAAAAAATTAAAGAAACATTGTATTAATATTCCGCAGCAATTATTTTTGGGAAAAGTGTCCATCAACTTGGTCAAGTACTAAAAGTGAAGATAATGTAACTGAGCTATCGTTCTTTGAACGAAGACAATACAAAATGTTGCCGCTCGTTGGAGTTGAAAAGTAGGACGACCGTGACTTCATCTACCGCTTACGTCTTTTAAAACAAGACAGCAATGATGTTGCTAGACTTGATTAAGGATTCACTTCCTTCCGACAAGAGACGGAAACAGTCTTAAGCTAGCAGCGACCTTAAAAGTTCCCTTTTAAATATATCTTGTGAACTGTATACAATCACAAAGTTATTGGTAGCACTACGATTTTATGAGTTTGGATCAATGCAATTGACTTTTTTTCAGAAAAGTAAGCATTTCCAGCGAGCATCACATTCTGAAACGAGTGACGAAAGCAACTGTCAATCTAGCAGCACGATTAATTTGAATGCCGAAACGCATGAGGAAATCCCTGGAGCATCACGAGTGCAATTGATTGTACATATGTCCGAATACAATCACCAGGCGGAAGTGATGCAGAAACCTTAAGAAATCATAAAGGATGGTTTTCTCTAAATGTGCCTTCGCGAATTTAAAAACAAATTATACTGTAGCTAGGTGGCAGGTTTTATTAGTTTTTTATTTATACAAATAAAATATACATACATATAAAACATTAAGTTTAATCAAGTGCATTAATATGTTTATTACATTGGGCTCAATACATGACCAAAACATTTTTGAATTATCACGATTGAAAAATAGATTTGAAATACATAGGTGAATAGCCTGAGTCCCCAAGTGAGTGAACTTGGGGACTCAGGCTATTCAACGACGAAACGCCAATTTTTGTGGACTAAAGGCCAAAAAAGTTAATTTGAATCAATAATTCAACAAGTCCAATAATAGTGCTAAGTCTTCTACTTGGCTGATTTATTTCAGTAGTATATAGAGTTTGTATTATAAAAACCTTCATATAAATATTCAAATATTAGTTATCCAGAAATACCCGGATTCGTTGATATGTTAGCTTCCACAAATGTACCATCAACAATTCCATACAATACAAAACGTTCCCGATTCTTAACAACTTATTTTCAGCCACGGTAGATCGAGGAAAACAAATTTTTCATTACAATAATTACACAAAAGCCGAATTTTATTGACCGAATAAATTCAAATTTAATTTTGAAAATGACAGTTTGTATTTTATTTTAATAAATGTCCCAGGGATATTTTTCTCGAGAGTTTGCCTCAAGTTGAGCTGTAGTAAAAAAAATGGACCTAAATTGTTAACTGAGGACAGTACTCAGCTCTTTATATTCATTTCTAGCTTCATATCCTTGTCCCTGAGATATGAAACTAGAACGATAACGTATGTTACGTATGTATCCTGTCGTTGGAGCAGGACCCACCCCCCTATGCTGGTATCATTGAAGAAACCAAATAGCTAACAGTGCTTGGATAGAATCTTAAAAAAAGTTTCAAAGTTTGACTTATCTTCAATCCCAGGCTGATTGAAAATTTAAAAAATAGATAACTGCATTGCAAGCCTCAAGTTAAGACTGTTTAATTGTGTATTTTGCCATGGCGAATTAGCATCAGTAACTGCATAATACCAAATAGATTTGACAGATGTCACCGAAAAAACAACATGGCCGATACAGGCCGCCAAAGTCCACCAACGGCAAATAAAAACCCTCTTACAATTATGTTTCTTTCTCTTGTGCCTCTGTACCATATCCTTCAAAGTTCGACATTGCTTCCTATTTCAGTTATTCAGGTTGACCGTTGTATTCAACTTTATAGATTTTTAACGAATTAATTCCCTTGTGATAATTCCTCTTTAAGTGGAATAATCCCTTCCTTAAATTTGTGGCTTTCCGGCATGAGTCCAATCAGTGAACACAAGCAAGTATATATTGAACACAGTGAGAATGTTATGAAAGTAAGTAGGGTTCAATTTGATTTGATTATGAGGGAGAAACCAAATGTAGGCATTTTACATTCGTTTTGTGGGGCTTAAGAAAAATCTCCGTACTTAACACTATGTCCAAAGCAAGTAGATAGGTACATATTTTTGAAATCATAAGTAGGTATTACGATTGCATTGTCTTCGGTGCCAATTGCAACCAGATATTTTCCTGAAACATTGCTTATACAACTACCGATTAACATTAAGACGGCGCTAGACGCCCTTCTTCACATTACTCATTGTAAGGCCTTGCTTTGTTAGACTGTAAAGGGCTGATATTTAACAACAAGAAAAAAAAAACATCGAAGTAAATTAAAGAAAATCAAAGAAACTTTTCAAAACAATTTCTGAAGAGCTTGATAATAACACTAAAAACGCATTACCCAGTTATTTTTTATCTTCACCTGCTGCCTATAAAAGCGCATTGTTTTTTAACTATATCAACTAAACTCGAAAAGACACTTGCTTGAGTGCAACGAAAAATACATCTTTCATAATTTGCAAAGTGTAGCGTAAATTTTTAGTTTTTGTCAAAAATGAATTTAAAAATTAACTTAATAACGTTGATTGGGCTGATTGCAGTCTTCAATGTTGTAAGTTTGATTTGGAAAAATATAAGTGAGTCGAAATGAAAATAGAAATACTTGGTTTTGTATGTGCAATAGGTGAATGCAGCCAATCCAGCAGCTCTGTACATTCGACAAAGAGCTGAGGACGCCCTTCGGCAGCAAATGATCAAATCGAGATCAGCACCAATGCTAAGGTCGAGTATAAGTTCATGTCATCCACATTATTCGGATATTTTGAATAATCTCCTGAGCACATACGAAAATGATGTTAAGGCATGTGAAGACAACGAAAGTAAACAGCTTGTGGAATTGTCGACTGAAGGACAACAATCTAGAGATGCTACAACCTCATCTCTCAAAGCAGTTTGTACACGTTTTGAAGAATGCCAGGGAAAAACTGAGAACTTGGAATTCTTCGACTGCGTCAATTCCTCGGTAAGTAATCTTGGAATCTGCTTTGGAAGTTATATTCATTGGATCTCTGATTTTGTTGTATAGGGAGACAAGAACACTCGAGATGTATGGAAGGCATCTAAGGACTCATCAGATACCGCTGCACATATAAGAGAGCAGATACATGTGATTAAATACCAAACCGGAAGATGTACAAACGATGCAGAACGACAGTACATTGTTGGAACTACCAAGGCTACAGACGATATGATGGCTTGTTACGCAAATGGGGGCGTTATACCTCCTCCAGCAACAGAAACCCCTGCAACAGATGCCCCAGTAACAGATGCCCTGCAACAGATGCCCCATCATCCACGCAAATGGGGGTATTTGACCTCCTCCGTTAACAGATGCCCCAACAAAAGATGTCCCAGTAACTGATGCCCCAGCAACAGATACCCCAGCATCAGATTCGCCAGCAGCAGATTCGCCAGCAACAGATGCACTATCTATAAACAGATGGCTCAATTCCGATTCTATATGAAATAAAAAAAATATATTTTTATGATCTTATAAGAGAATACAACAACTTAATCAAACGCAAGTATTTAATTCAATATTATTTATTAAAAGAGCTTCGGATCCCTTACCACTGGTGGGGGGAAATCTTCAGCTAAACGTAGGAATCAGAACTTAGAATGGTACTGATACTATATGATCGATGAAACCCTTTGTATACTTATAATTTGTCTACTCAGCAATAGTCTATCTTCGACTGAAGATCGTTTGCTTTTCTTTGTCTTATTAAATTGCTGACACGAGAAATCTATTGAAAGTATTAAGATGCTTTGAGCACACAAGGTACTGAAGGTAACGAAGGTGTCGTCCCATATATGGCAATTTTTGTTTAAACACAGTCATTCATCTTCGACAATATGCAGTACGCGACTAGCGGTCTTATTAAAACAACAAACCATTTCCCAAAAATACCATCCTGATAAAATACATATGTCATATGTATATCATCTTGAATTAAAAAAACTCTATCCTTTAGAATTCAGAGCTTCTTTATGAAGTACCGCATGGCATACATTAAGTAGCACATTATGCATGTATATACATATGTATGTACATACATACTTCGTCTAGTATCCTCATATCAGACCAGACAGTTAAAAAAAAAGAGGCTGGGTGCGACCCACACTGATAACTTCCCATTTGTGGTCTTGAAAACTTTATATTAACTTCCCATAGGGAGTTATTGTAATCGGGCCGATTTGTCAAATTGGAATTTTTGACATTTCTCGACGTTTCAAGGTCCCTAGAGGCTATATCAATCATTTTTAGAGAGATGTCTGTGTGTGTGTGTGTACGTACGTTCGTACGTTCGTACGTTCGTACGTCCGTACGTTCTTGTACCATTTTTCGTCGTCGATATCTCAAGAACGCGTACAGATATCGACTTCAAATAACTTTTGTTTAATAGATAATAACTTCGAAAGAGGCTGAAAGGGCGTTTATTAAAATTCAGTGAGTAGTTTTTTCACTATAACGGTTTAAAAAAAAAAGTAAAAATTTTGGTTAGTTTCAAATATCTCACGAAAAAATAATGCTATTGACTTCAAATAAAATTTAATGTACTCATTATAAGGTCATACAGATTTGATATGAATATGGAAAAAAATTAACTTACCGTTATTTTTTTAAATAAAAAAAAACTGAAAAAAAAATTTCATAACCCAGATATTCTAAGAACGGAAAACAATTTGAAACTCAAAATAATTTTATTTTACGAAAAATAATGTGTTTAACAACTGGTGAAAATTTCAAAAAAATCAGTTTACATTTTTTTTACAAAAAATAAAAAACTATATGAAATTCTATTGAAAATTGGTAAAAATCGTTTTTCGACTCAAATTTCTCGAGAACTAGTAGTGATATCGACTTCTAATTTAGTTTATTTTATACATAGTATAATTTTGTACAATTGGTAAAATGTTGACAAATATTGAATTAATAATTTTTTTTTAAATAAAAAAACTATTAAAAATTCTATTGAAAACTAGTTAAAATTGTATTTCAAGTCGAATTTCTTGGGAATGAACACCGATAGTGCCTTCCAAAGTATGTTGTTTTATACTTCGGTACCTTCCCGTAAGAATGTATACTAAGCGACATTTCTAAAATTGTTCAGGAAACGAAAAAACAAAGAAAGTTCTAGTTGAATCATAGTGTGCTAAGAGACAATTTTGGTTAAACTAAGTGACATCTAACAAAATTTTTTGTTGCTCACGACAATGAGATCTTTATTAAGGTCGTTTAGCATAATTTTTGTGGCGGATAATACAAATTTCAGGGGCAACATTATTTTAATGAGAAAACATGGCAGTTGATAATTTTTTTTATTTGTACTCTAGTTTCCTTTTCATGCATAATAGGTTTGGCGAAACGCAGGCCAAAACGTGGCCCTTAACATATGTGACGTTAACAATCAAAACGGTACTAAAGGCACTTTTTTCAAAATATGGAGTGTGGTATACCAAAATTTGCGTATTAAAGAGAGCTATAGAATGGTGGAAAAATTATATTTCAAGACGAGCTGGTTTAGAAGTTATTACTATTTTAATGTTTTTAACAATCAAATGGGTACTATTTTTCATACAATGCTTGTAATTTTCAAAACAGCTCTATTTTTCTATAAATGAAATCAAATAGATAGGATTGTTTTTCAAAAGGAGCTAAATAATTTTGGGCGCTAAAATTGTTGACACTTATAAAAGGATCTTTAGTTTACCTATCGTATTCTTTGTTATCATTGTTAAATAAGTTTTAATGAATTCCAATAAAAAGAACTTTTCCTTACTTAAATGTTCTCTTCTTTTTTAATTTTACAGGCATTTGAGAATCAAAATTTAAGAAACTTATTTTCAAAACGCGCTAAATATATTTTTAACAAACAAAACTGCCTAAAAAAAAAAACATTTCACTAAAGGACGAAAATAAAAGGTCCCTTTAGTATTTTTATTGGTCAATCTAATAAAAAAGACTTCTACAAATTTTACAAAATGTACTGCATTGAATTATCTTAAATATTTTAGGAATTATAGTTTTCCGCCCTTTTGCCCGGTTTCATGTTCATTTTTTTTAGCCTCTGTTTGATTGTTAACGTCACATATAGTATATTTTCTCATCAAAAAGTCATTTTCGAAAAAGTGTCGCTTAGTACATTCTTACGGGAAGGTATCGACATAATACAATTATTAACATATTTATGGGTGAATTTTGACAAGTATCGAATTGACAGTTTTAGCAAAAATATAAAAAAAATCTACTAAGAAGTGGTAATATTTGTTTTTCGACTAGAATATCTTGAGAACCAGCAATGATATTGACTTTGCCATTATTTAATTTTATACATAATACAATTTTTAACAAATGGTTTATATTTGACATTATCTAGTTTAAGAGCGGATATATTTTGTAAGTACCCTTCCATCAATAACCAAACCATATCTTTTATATTTGAATACTTCGTTTTTAAATTTTTTTCAATTAAAATGTTTGGAACCGAAACAATAAAGTATATATATAATATAATACATAATTTTATGTTTATGTGCGCAGTTGTACCCAAGTCCCACATATTCAAATTCCATTAATAGCTATGGTAAAATTGAAGAAAACGTCACAATATGTTTTTATCTAAATATAAAGTTTTCAAGACCACAAATGGGAAGTTATCAGTGTGGGTCGCACCCAGCCTCTTTTTTATTTTTTTTTTTTTCAAATAACCAAATTTTCAGCGAAACAAACTTTAGCTGTAAAATTCAAACAAACATTATTTTAAGATTGAAAAGCATTTTAATTATTTAAAGAGATTTGAAATTGAGATTGTTGATGATGATCGTGAGCAAAAAAAATTTGTTAGATGTCACATAGTTTAACCAAAATTGTCTCTTAGCACACTATGATTCGACTAGAACTTTCTTCGTGTTTTTCTTTTCCTGAACAATTTTAGAAATGTCGCTTAGTATACATTCTTAGGGGAAGGTATCGATGTATAAAACAACATACTTTAGAAGGCACTATCGGTGTTCATTCCCAAGAAATTCGACTTGAAATACAATTTTAACTAGTTTTCACTAGAATTTTTAATAGTTTTTTTATTTAAAAAAAAAAACTATTAATTCAATATTTGTCAACATTTTACCAATTGTACAAAATTATACTTGTAATAATTGAAACACACGCTTTTACTTAAATCTAGTGCTTATTTATTTATTCATTAAATATACAACTTTATGGCTTGGCGGAGGACAAACAACTGAAGATGGATGAGAACCTCTTAAAGAGAGATGATCTATTCCTGGTCAGGTTATCAGGTTGTGTACATACACATACATATTTTAATTAATACTAATGCATCACTACAACTTTCCCCTTTAATTGTTTGTCCTTAACCAATTACAATTAGTTAACAATTAGTTCAATCTTTTTTTCTTTTTCTTAAATTATGTGTCTTAACATAAACAGGTGGTCTCTGGTCAGTTACAATATTATTTTCAATGTTACTATTTAGCTTTTCTTGGTTACAATTATTTACTGTGCTTGTATTTTGATCCGTGTTATGTGCTAATGATTTACATGTCTCAGGCAAATTATTTAATGAATTCCGATTTTTTAGCACATCACCCTTCTCTCTCTCTAATGTGACACTATCTTCTACATTATTTTCGTTACTTTTATTTTTATTTATGTGCAAATTACTATCCATTAAAATTTCTGGGACATATGAATCATTAGTTTTTTCATCACATTTAATAATTTGATTAAGATGTCTTTTCCAAATTTTATTGGATTCATTAACTTTAACTAAATATGTCTGTCTTCCTAAACGTTTAATAATTTTAGCTTTTGACCAACATTTTTGGTTTGGCGAAGAATAATTTTTAACCATAACCATTTCATTTATATCAAAAGATCTTTTACTCTTACAAGATTTATAATTACGCTTTTGATTCATTTGTTGTTTTCTAATATGTGACTTAACATTATTTATGTTAACAATAATATTTCGCTTAGGATTTAATAAATCTAAACGGGTTCTTAATTTTCGGCCCAGCATTAATTCTGCCGGAGACACACCTGTGCTTGAATGTATTGTATTCCTGTAGTCAAGTAAAAATGCATTTAAAGCTATTTCGATATTATTGCTTGTATTATTTTTATTATCCAAAGCTCGTTTCATAGCGTTTTTAATCGTCTTAACGAAGTTTTCGGCTTGACCGTTCGTGGCAGGATTACCGACTGGAGTCGTTTTGTGTATAACACCATTCATTTTTAAAAAATTCTCGAACTCTTTTGAAACGAAAGCGGTTCCGTTGTCGGATACCAAAACTTTTGGTACACCGAACCGTGCAAAAATGGGTCTTAACTTTTCTATTGTTGCTCGACTTGTAGTGTTGTTACCCATATCCAAACACTCTGCCCACTTACTATGGCTATCAACTATAACCATGAACCACTTCTTAAAAATCGGACCTAAGAAATCAATGTGAATTCGTGCCCAAGGTTCTTCAGGCCATTCCCAATTCAACAACGTTCCCTTTGGAGGATTACTTCTAGTAGATAGACAGGGTTCACAAGATTTAACAATTTGCTCAAGGTCGGCATCAAGTTTTGGCCACCAGCAATATTCTCTTGCCATTGCTTTCATTTTAGCAATTCCCATGTGAGTTTTGTGCAACTCATTTAACATGCATTTTTGCAAAGCCGTTGGAATCACGATCCGGTAGCCCCAAAACAAGCAACCGGACTCCACGCTCAGTTCATTTCGTCTTAAATAAAAAGGACGTACTCGCTCATCGATTTTGTCATGTACCCAACCGTTTTGTAAAAATTTTTTAATACTGACTAACAAACTATCATTTTCCGTTTTCCGCTCAACCTCTTCTATCGTAACAGGCATTCTACCTATTTCTTTAACGTAGTTAATGTAGAGATTTTCAGACACCAATTGCTCATTTTCATCATCTTGATCTTGTGCACAAGGAAACCTCGAGAAATAATCAGCCACATTGGCTTCCGACTTAACACATTCAATATCAAATGTATACCCAGCTAAAACTAATGCTATTCGTTGGAGACGGTTTGCAGCCATTACGGGAATACCTTTTTTAGAACCTAGTATGTGCATAAGAGGTCTATTGTCCGTAACCAACGTAAACTTTTTACCGTATAGGTATTGATGGAATTTCTTCACGCCAAAAAGTATAGCAATTGCCTCTCTATCCAGTTGAGAGTATTTCGTTTCAGTTAAGGTTAACTTCCTAGATGCGAATTCTACCGGTCTTTCCAGACCATTTTCGTAAACCTGTGCCAGAACGGCACCTAGACCAACAGGACTTGCGTCCACTGTCAACTTCACGGTCAACGAAGGATCAAAATGAGCTAGTGCTCTATCTGACATTAATCCATTTTTAATGTCTTCGACCGCCTTAGAATGCACACTAGTCCACTTAAACCCAACATTTTTCCTAAGAAGATCATAAAGTGGAGCACATAGAGTAGTAATGTTAGGTAAGAACTTCCTGTAAAAGTTAACCACTCCTAGGAACGACTGTACTTCTTTTACATTATTTGGATTTTGAATTTCTTGAATAACCTTTAATTTATCTGAACAAGGGCGCAACCCGTCCTTGTCGATAACGTGTCCCAAGTACGTTACTGACTTAGCAAAAAATCGACACTTCTCTTTATTCAGCTTCAAACCAGCATCTTTTAGCACCGAAAGTACTTGATGAACCTTTTTAACATGTAGCTTCCTATTACTAGCCGTCATTATAATGTCATCTAAAAATATGGCAACCCCATCTATTCCCAATAACAACTTCTCCAAAGCCTTTTGAAATTCTGCTGGCGCCGGAGCTAACCCATACACTACTCGAGTATAACGGAAGAGACCTAGACTAGTAGAGATAGTTGTAATATCTTTAGACTTCTCATCCAACTCTAACTGTTGATATGCTGTGGATAAATCTAAGACCGTAAACTCTTCTCCACCGTGAAGTTGCGAAAATATTTCCTCTGTTCGAGGCATGGGATGCTTTGCCACCATCAATTGCGGGTTAACGGTGACCTTGTAGTCTCCGCAAATTCTAACCTCACCCGATTTTTTTAAGATTGGTACAATGGGAGTTCCCCACTCACTATAATCAACCGGTTCTAGTATACCTAATTTAACGAGCTTATTAATTTCATCATTTACTTTTTCTTTTAACGCAAACGGAATCGGCCGTGGCTTGAAGAACTTTGGCACGTAATTATTTTTTAATTTCAATGACACCGTAGTTTTATTAAATTTGCCTAGTCTTCCATCAAACAGGCTGCTAAATTTTTTAAAAATGTCTGTAATATCTATTTTGTTATTAGCTTCAACATAATTAAGGTTTTCAAATTTGATATTAAACGCATTCAAAAAATTTCTACCGAGCAAGGGTGGACCACCATTATCCACGACAACAACATCAACTGTTTCACATTTGTTCTTGTAGCACACATTCATAGCACAAAAGCCAATCGGTTTAATTAATGTGCCGTTGTAATTATTAAACACGGAATTCGTTTTTTCAAGCTTATGCCATAAAAATAGATCACGATACGTTTGTAAGGAAATCGCGGATATTGATGCACCCGTATCTATTTCCATGACTAAAGGAATACCATTCATCCAAACTTTGATTTTAATTGGTTCACTTTTACCAGAATTCGAAAAAATATTATACAATGACAAATCAAAGTTATTTATATATTTTATATCATTATAATTTTTTTTACTCGGACAAATTTTTTGCAGATGTCCGCGCTTCTTGCATACATTACATCTATAATTTTTATAACGACATGTGTTTTCCGTGTGGTTCGATGAACCGCAAACTTTACATTTACTATTGCTACCACCACAACTACTACCTTGTTGTTGCTGCTCTCTCTGCTGTTGTACCCTCGCCTTAGTTGTTTGATTACTGTGATTTTTTTGTTTCGCATGTCCAATTGCATAAATGCCCTCAGTACCAGGCTCTTGCTTAACATTGACATCATATTGATGCTTCACACACTCCACCGTATTTGCCACCTCCACTGCTCTATCAAATGTCAAACTCGAAACATTCTCTAAAAACAGTTTGTCTTTAGCTGCCCCTTGCTCCAGCCCCATCACGAATTTATCTCAACAACAGAAAGTGCTCTAACCCGCGCAGCCCACTGATTTATGCTCTCAGAATGTTCTTTTTGCGCTGAGTAGAATTTGAACCTTTCAGCAAATCCTGATACCGTTGGTTGAAAATGCTTGCTCAATGCCACCACTAACTGTTCATATGTTGCATCCACGATTTTTACTGGATGAACCAAGTTAATAAGCAATTTATATGACAATTCAGACAAAGCATTAATCAAAATAGCTTTTCTTTTAGCCTCTAACTCGACATCATTTGCCACAAAAAACTGTTCTAGTTGGATCTTAAACACGTTCCAATCGTTTTGGTGAAAATCGAATTTTTCGACAGATCCGATAAAAGACGTCGACATTATAGGTATACTACTTTTTTATAGCTTCGCAATGCAATATTAAAAAATACTTAAAAAACAATACCGATTTGCACTATAAGGTATATCTATTTTTTTTTTATTCCTCGTCGCCACTGTAATAATTGAAACACACGCTTTTACTTAAATCTAGTGCTTATTTATTTATTCATTAAATATACAACTTTATGGCTTGGCGGAGGACAAACAACTGAAGATGGATGAGAACCTCTTAAAGAGAGATGATCTATTCCTGGTCAGGTTATCAGGTTGTGTACATACACATACATATTTTAATTAATACTAATGCATCACTACAATACTATGTATAAAATAAACTAAATTAGAAGTCAATATCACTACTACGAGTAGTTCTCGAGAAATTTGAGTCGAAAAACAATTTTTACCAATTTTCAATAGAATCTTATATAGTTTTTTATTTTTTGTAAAAAAACTGTAAACTTATTTTTTTTGAAATTTTCACCAGTTGTCAAACACATTATTTTTCGTAAAATAAAATTATTTTGAGTTTCAAATTGTTTTCCGTTCTTAGAATTTCTGGGTTATGAAATTTTTTTTTTCAGTTTTTTTAATTTAAAAAAATAACGGTAAGTTCATTTTTTTTCATATTAATATCAAATCTGTATGACCTTATAATGAGTACATTAAATTTTATTTGAAGTCAATAGCATTATTTTTTCGTGAGATATTTGAAACTAACCAAAATTTTTTTTTAAACCGTTATAGTGAAAAAACTACTCACTGAATTTTAATAAACGCCCTTTCAGCCTCTTTCGAAGTTATTATCTATTAAACAAAAGTTATTTGAAGTCGATATCTTTACGCGTTCTTGAGATATCGACGACGAAAAATGGTACAAGAACGTACGGACGTACGAACGTACGAACGTACGAACGTACGTACACACACACACACAGACATCTCTCTAAAAATGATTGATATAGCCTCTAGGGACCTTGAAACGTCGAGAAATGTCAAAAATTCCAATTTGACAAATCGGACCGATTACAATAACTCCCTATGGGAAGTTAACAAAGCATTTAGAGTCACATTATATCGCATAACTCGAACACAAAATAACTCCCTATGGGAAGTTAATAAAAGGAGAATTCAACTTTGAATGCAGTCGAAGTATTTCAAAAATTTAATTTAAAAGAATATCCAATAAAAATTCCTCCTCCTATGACAGCTACGAGTTAAACAGAAAAAAGAAAACAAAAAAGTAGACAAGTCAGAGTTATTTTTCTCTCTGGTTACTTATTTTTAAATTTCCCAAGTTTTCAAAGCTAATTCTGAAATAAATACGCAAACAAAAAAAATCAAAAGTATAATCAAAACGCTACTTATACGCTTAATACCTACATTAAAAAGATTAAGAATAACCAGACTAAAAGAAAATGCATCAACTGATTTTTTATCTGGACTGTAGGCATTTATTTTTGATCTCTAAACTCTAAGATAAATTAAAATTACCTTTTACTCATTTTAAATCACTGTACAAACAAACAACAATATGAGTAAAACTGGGGCCAAATTACGGGTTCAGTGACCAAATGAGTGAGTCCCGTCAGTGATCGAATGAAAATGTCAAATTAGGGTAATCGATTGCTCGATGACGTAAGCGGTAATGCCAAGCTCACACAACTCAGTCACATATTACTCGAAAACTGATGCGGTAATTTGGCCCGTGGTTTTTCACGGCGCATCGCTCACAATATTAAATTGAATTAAAATGTGAACAAACTCCTGTACCTATAAGTTTATGAAAGAAAAATATTTTATTTATTCTAAAAAATAACTATTTCCTTACAAATTAATTCTTAATCGAGCGATTTTTTTAAATAAAGCAACTGGTTTTGATTCCAAAAGCAGTTAACAGTTCGTGATTTTGAATAAGCGGGATTTTAAAATTAGGGATTTTAAAAAAGCGGTATTTTAGAGGGCGGGATTTTAAAACTTTTTTTTCGGGATTTTTGAAAAACGGGATTTTCAAAAGCGGGATTCCGATACGCTCCCAAATTTATTAAATTTAAATTGTCATATCCAAATCATTTCCAGATTGATTGCCAAAAATTGGCTAACAGTTGATCTTGTTACCGTGACACTTAGATCAATGTAGATCCGTTGTGATACCCTAGGGATTGTGACTCCCATATATTGAATCCAATGATAATCTTATGTCATTCAAGCACGTTAAGGGCGTTGATGAGTTTCAGCAAGCTATAGCCTGAAATGTGGGAAAGTACTTCTAAGTTATTGAAGAAATGTCTATCGTCACATAATCACCTGGTTGAAAAGGGGTAGGTGCTTTTAAAGGGCGTGATCCTTTCCATTCAATCTTACTTGAGAAATTATCCCTCCACTAGACCCGTAGGAGCATGTGGCTCACTGCGACGTCTGGTAGATGAGTTTTATAGGGCAGTGGTTTGTGTATAAATGTCCGTTTGTTTGGTCGAGATTGCTGAATAAGAAGAAGGAGCTCCAGAGTATTTTATCAATTTTAAGAAGAGGTGTCTGCTTCAGCGTCAGTGCTTGTGTTCACCGCAGGACAAGCAATCGCTGGTGTATAGGTGAAGTGCCCATTCTCCGTTTGTTGCTGCTCCTGCAAAAATCACACACATCGTTCAGTCGTGTTCTATCATTGTCTCTGTGACTCTTTTTATGTCTTTTGACTGTGGTTGAAGGCGATTTCCAGTCTCATGGTCGGCTGGTTGATAGAGCTAAAGAATTCAAACTTAAATTTGATTCATAGTCCTCAAATTGTCTAAACGATTATTTTGAACACTTAATTCTGCTTTTAACATTGTTCATTTAAAATAAAAATTGAACTTCACATTTTCAATGAACAAATCTAATATACAAAGTTCTGAGTTGAACTTAACAGTATCTCAATAAAGTCTATCGTTTTTATTAATTACTATCCATTTATTGTAGGAAGTGAAGATAACGACAAATAAAACACGCAGTGATTAAATGGACAATGCATGATTACACAAAATGTTTACACTGTACTTTTTTACTTTTTAAGTTGGTGGAAGTTATGATATTTTAAGTGATAAATATGTATATCTAAAGAAAATACTTATGTCAAGTTTATCTGAAGTAGTTACTGGACAGCAGTGGGGTTGCGTGCATAAAATACGAATTTTACCATTTTCTCCTTTTACATTTTCACAAAATAACACATATTATATATTTTTTAGTATAAAACCTAAAACCATAGTGTACATAAATATTGCCAATTGTTTTTCTGTGATTTTATTCTTGAAAATCCGGCCATTAGAACAGAAGTTATTAATTTCTAACTCGAGACAACAACGCAAATCAAAGAATAGTAAAAACTCATGTATACTAAGAAAAAACAAAGATGCAAGATAATTTCGTTTCCATTTAATACCAGAAGAGAGCGATTGTTGAAAAAAGATACAAAAACCAGCGTTGCCACTTCAAGAAAAACTGCACAATATATCGTTAAAAAAAACTGCAGTAGATTAAAAATTCAAAGTTTATCGATATCAACAATATTAAAAATGTTTTTGGGATACAGGTTTAAAAACTAAAATTAAAAATTCTAAATTAAGAGCTCGGATGAGTTTAACGATGCCCAACAACCATTATTCACTTCTGTTGACATAACATTTTCAAGAGGATTGACATTAGCGTGGTCTTCCATTGGCGAATTCAGATTTCGATGATATATTTATTTTTTTTTACGGAGATGTACGATTAGTGTAGTTTCATTTCTGTGCATTATTTCGAAAAAATACATAAAATGAATTTATTTTCAGTAGAGGTCTGCTAGACGAATTTATCGAATCATTTTGAAACTGCTCCATTTTAGCTCAGTATTTCGAATTATTTTTTACCATTGAAATAAATTCAACAAACATACAACCACATTTTAGAACTGACTGCTGATAATTACTTAGGTATAAGTATAGGGATAGGTAAATCATTATTTATTAAATCAAAGTACGATTTTATAAAGCTTGGTAAAAGAGCATTATTTTTCACATAGCTATACAAATTGTTAGTTCCTTTAAGTGCAATGGAAAATTGAATTTAGAACTATGGAGATATCAGACTATGTTGAAAAGTATATTGAATTTCTTATCAACAAAATATAATCTAGAATTCGATTTAATTCATTGCGATAAGAGTTAATTTATATTAAGTCAAACTGGCTAATGAATTATAGTCAAAAACAAATCGTTCAAGTCCAATATTCACTTTATATTACCTTTTCAAACTTTATGTTTCGAACAACTCAGATTTTCTAAAATCGTATAACAATTTTCAAAATACATGTCGTAACATTCAATAAAACTTTAGAACAATTCAGTATTATCATTTAAAATAAGAATTAACTGGTCAGTATCATAGTTAAATGTCAAAGTATCAGAACCTAGTTTGGCTTTACGTGAGTACCTGCCGTTTCCAGCTTCACCCCACGGGAGGCCTACCTCCATCGGAGTCAGATTAAGTCCTGACCATTAACCCCGAATCAACCGAAGTCGATTCAGTAGCAAAGTTGTGACATGTTGCAGGCATGAACACATCTCTTGCTTAAGGCGAGGTCTATCTAACACCTCTTGAATTCAAGCACGCTTGATAATTATATGTTTCCGCATTTGGAGTAAACCACGCCACCACGATACTCCCACTAGGGGACCTACCTCATAGATAGTCTGAGAAAGAGAGCACGCACGCGACAGCTGCACCTCACTATCCGAAGACAGAATAGGAGAGCCAGAAGACGTACGCTATAGCCCTCAGACTTCTGGGCACTATCTCCCGTGGTGCCAGAATATACTTCCGATGGAGAACCGAGGTCAACCGAAGTCAAACAAGGCCACTTACAGATGAGTTCCTGCAAAACTCGGGGCCTGTTAACCCCAAGATACACACACCCAGCAATCGATCAAGGTAGTAACCAATCACTAAAGTGTGCTTCCTTTTGGTTAGTTTTCGTCATTGTCTTAGGTTTGGAAAGATACTCGTACTCCCAAGCAATCTTCTTGATCTCAACGATAGTAATATTTTTAACACATTTCCAATATTGCTAAACCCAAAATCGTCCGAGCAAAGGAGACATTTTTAAACTCAAATGCTTTACTTTACGTTTTTGGTCGTGACATGGTGATCACATAGCTCAAGATTTTTATTTAGAATCTTTTAACTTATCTAGTTCCAGGGATCCGTTACTCAGATAGAGCCTGAGATAAAATATAGCACTAGATTTTTTGAGTACTAGTTCGGGCTAAAACTAGTATCCTTATTTGGGTCTTTGCTACGTTTCACAACTAACTAGGAAAGATACTCCTAGAGTTTTCTTTGCTGTCTAAATTCCCCCTAAGCCGGAGAATAGACATAAGCTACCCCACCACTACGAGGTGAAACTCATCGGGGTGGATGTCAAAGTATCAGCATTAAATCTAAGTTCTACTTCGATACATTCCGATTAACACGCTTAGTCGAGTAAGTAAATTTTAGCTTAATAGGTCTTTTCCGCTGTAAATGATAAAAGTTTTAATTTGAATAGGTCCGTTCGATTACTCTCCACAATTTTCAATATACTTGTATACCAGTTTCATTTATTTATACACATAAACTTTGGATTCTAAAATTGGTAGAAATTGTTAGTTTTTGAAAATATTTGCATAATAATATCAATAACATGTGAATACAGTTTTTATTAATAAATATTTATTTTGTTTCTTTTCAGGTAAATTTACAAAATAAAATATATTTACTTTAAATATATACTCGTATCTATTCTAAAAGTCCGATGCAGATTTATCTTGGCCAAAAATAATTCCAACAGACAGATAAGTTTAAGCATCAAGTTCATTTTAATTTTTTTTTAATTTTTACACCCTAACTAATGCAGGCAGCTAAGTGAAAGTTTATCGTCTAGTCCTGAAATATCATCAATAAAAAAATCTCTGTTAAGAGACAATCACTAACTGCTATTTAGCTAAGCCACTGACGTATTATGTTGTTTAGTGATAGAATAAGAGAATAAGAAAAAAATTCAGTACAAGGTGGCGCGCAACTAATCACCCTATCGGAAGATATTATTTTTGCAAATGGCGTCGTACGTACGAGTAAAATATATTTGACATTTGCGAACTTGACAGGACCACCACCGGACTGGTCGTTCGGCCAAGAATATCACGAATGTGGCTGCGAATGTCACTAAGAACGAAGAAAAATTAACCAGATGATGGGCCACGCAATTGGACATCACCAGATGGACCCTACGGCGAATTTTTGTGAAAGACTTACATGTTCTCCTAAAAATTTCCTGCTGACCATTGCGTATGAATTACTGTCAAGCCATCCTCAATCTCACCAATATGAAGAAAGAGGACGATTTTGTGTAGAAGATCATGATGAGTGACGAGGCGCATTTCCACTCAAGCGGTTTCGTGAATAAGCAAAATCTTCGTTTATGTAGCACTGAAAATCCGCATGTGATGCATGAAGAGCCATTACATTTACTCAAAGCCACTGTGTGGTGTGGCGTTCATTTTTTTTTTTTTTTTTTTATAATCTACCCGCGCTCAAGGGATTATGATTACCCTTTAAATGTTTCAACACAGCGCGGGCGTGAAGTTAATGAAGAGAAAGAAGGATAGGAAAGATGTGTGGCACGATGTTCTGAGACTGTTGGTGGTTGTCTCAGATATTTTTATCTCCAGGGATGGCGGCCTTGCTAAAGCGGAGAAATGCCGTGTCTTATTTCTATGTCGTTTATAATTCACATTATTTTTTTTTATTCATGTTCATCCTTGTTGGGCATACTAGTTTAACTCAATTACAGTTGTTAGTGTTATGCCTGAACAACATGTAATGAGTAAACCAGCAACCCATGGATGACAATTTTAGAAGGTTTTAATGGAATTAAAACGACATAGACGACGGCAGCGATCGAACCTGTGATGATGAGGTTGACAGGCGAGCACACAACCATCGTGCCACGGCCAACCCTGGGAGTAGTGATTGGACTGTATTTTTTTGAGGACACCATCGGCAATACGGTCACTGGCGAACACGAACGATTTCTTAATGCCGGAATTGAATGAGCGGGTCTTGCTGAACATATGGTTTCAACAAGATGGTGCAACTACACACACAATAGATGTTGTAAAGGAAGCGTTTCCTGGTCGCATAATCGTCCCTTTTGGCGATTTGGCCTGGCCAGCAAGATTACCCGATTTATTCATCTCAGACTTCTTTCTTTGGGGCTACATGAAATTGGATGACTAATCTTATGCATCCTTGTACATAGCAATACTCACTTTGATTTAAACTTCAAATGTTTTCGGCACTGAAAGAGCTCGCATTTACTGAGGCAATACGCATGATGTGACCGAAACAGTTTGTTGAAGAGAGGCCTTTACTCAGTACATATTCGATTGATCAATACATTATTCCTTTTGGTTGGCTTGAGTTATTAATAGATATGTAGTCATTACATATAATATTATAACTGGTTCATAGTTAGGTATTAAATACCAAAATAGTCTGAATTCACTTCACGTGACAAGTTTTTTATGGGCTAACTACATAAATATTGACTCAGTCAATTGCACTTGGTAGATTAACTGAAATGTAATCAGTACACGTCAAAATGTACTCAGAGTATTCGTGATAATTCTATAGGCACTGATAACATACATATCTCATTTTCTCATTGTAGTTTTGGAAATATAGACCAGTTCGCATTGCCTTAAATGGCGGATTTTTGTATTATAATGAAGAATCGAAAACCAGGTCTTGAACTTGTATCTTTTTGTCTAGTTTCTTATGTCGTATATCTATTAAAGATATGCCTGCTTTAATTTCAATTCTCCAACAAATTGCCTTAGTTTCCAGGAGAATATTCTCAAACTAAAGTACGTACCACACACTAAACTGTCGACAAAACAGAATTCGTGTTTGTGAAGGAGCAGATGTCAATTCTACAAGGTGACGGCCTAGTGGGTGACATGGCACTTTAAATGAAAAATTATGGTATGTTTGCACGGTTGAGTGGTTGACTAGCAGACGATTGCGTGTTGAATAGCAATCAATGTTACTGAGTAATTGAGATTAGGGTGCGAAAGATGTCATTGAGTTCGAGTGGAGCCTTTATAATACATTCACATATATTTCCCAATATGTGAAGGAGGACACATAAAGCTTAATATGTTCCTTTATTAATCCTCAACCATGAAGCTTAATACATGATTAATTGCAGCTTCGTGCGTCGTCACTATATTGCCATGTTGTTCAATTGAAATTGGAATTCAAACAGAATTGGAAGGTGTGGGATGTGGATGTGGATTATTGAAATCTGCAAATTTTGCGATATAATCAACAAACGATTAAACAATTACATATATTGTGGTAAACATATGATAAAAGACAAAACGGTCCTTAAGGCATATGTATGAATGTGAATAAATTAGAACGGTATTAGACAAACATGACATTTGGTTCTGTAAGGTTGATTGATTTAACGATTGTTGTTATTGCGAGAATATGATATTATTTGAATCAAAAAGCCCTCATTGATAATACTTTCGGGCTTAATAAATCCTTATGTTATCTTCATTCATGTATGTGACGTTAGCACTTTAATTTAAATATATTGTAAGCTTGACAGACAAAAATATGTATGTAAATGAATGTGAATAGATTTCATTTCAGAAATCTTTTAGAGTTTTTGTGTAATCTAAGAACAGTTGAATAATCGGGAAGGTATAATTTTTATTTTCCAGAAGTAAAATATTCTTGTAAGTTTCAAAGGAAGTAATAGGATTCAAAACAAAGCTATTTGGTTGTGAGTATTCAGCATCCCGATAAGGACAGTACTACATATTTAGTTTAACACATTGACTAGTGCATTACATTAAAAAAAACACCTTTAACTATAAAGAAATAATCAAGTTCTGCAAACGTTACAGTTAAACAAAAAATCGCTAACTTTTATTCCTAAAGGGTGGTTACATTTTAAGGGCCGATGTTGATTTTGAATAAAACACAAATTATTTAGGAAAATATTGTCATTTCTTTTTATTATGATGATATTGGTATGGTTCAATTCTGTATGGAACAAAATATCTGCCGCAAATAATGGCCGCGCCGACCTCGGCGGCAAACCCCCATCCGATGGTCCAAATTTTCGATGACGCTGGGCTGAGGCATAATTGAATACCGAATTATCTCATCCTTTGGCTCTTGAATTGTTGCTGGCTTATCGACGTACACCTTTTCTTTTATATAACCCCTGTAACGGAAGATGTTCCTGCTTCATACTAGGGTGATGTTAGGCCTTTCCACGGTCCAACCAGAACCACAGGATTCTCTGAAAGTACGATGGGGTATGAAGCAGGTTGTCCAGCCAGCAGAGTGCGGTAGGCATGCTTGCGATGGCCAAAAGCTAACTCGTCGGCGGGGTGGGATCTTGCACCCGCTGCTGGACTGCCGTACATATTTAAATCATGCCTTAAGAAAAAAAAATTAACACGAAAGGAGCTCACTATAAATCTTAAAAGTTTGTGCAACATTCTCAATTTGAGATCTAATTCCAAATTCTATAATTGGGTAACCATATGGTGGATTGGTCCCCGGAGTGTACCCTCCCTTGGTCTATTACTTCTAGGTAATAAACCCCATGGTTGCCGCGCCACTCTTTTTATTTAAGCGGTAACCCCTGATTTGAAGTTGAGTATAAGACTACTGCACGCACATGCGAACTCTATCGATACGTCTCAACATTTCTTCTTTCCCTTTGTAACTAAACTTACTCAATCATTGTAAAATTAGATTAAGAACTATAAAATGTAAAGTAGTAAAACATATTTGGATTTTATTCAAAACTTAAATTATTTTTAAGCAAATTAACAAAAAAAAATAAAAAAAAATCTTCTTATAAAATAAGAAAGTAGCTTTGTACAACAGGCCTTAGGGTTTTTTTAAATTATCATTATCCAAATGAAAGATAATAATCTATTGCAAGAAAAAAAAAACAAAACACAGAACTGTCTAAGAGTAATCTCTATGCAGCTTCTATATATGTATATGTATATTGGTTTGACCTTTGTTTGGGCTTAA
This sequence comes from Philhelius festivus, assembly GCA_963931855.1. Lineage (NCBI taxonomy): Eukaryota > Metazoa > Arthropoda > Insecta > Diptera > Syrphidae > Philhelius > Philhelius festivus. Next base: position 184,905,858 of record OZ007554.1, on the reverse strand, counting down.
TCAAGTGTAATTTCAATGGTTGTACAAATCTCTCTCTGTTTAAAATTATAGTTAATTAATTCTCTTCAAATTAATCTCTCTCTCTCTCTCTTATGCTTTGTATTTCAAGTAAAACTTTAAGACAAATCAGCCCTTCTCTTAATCTTTCAAATTGAATGGATATCATCTGTTTGGTCAACAAATTTATTTGAATATCTGTGACTTACCGATAGTTGATATTGTTGTTGTTTTATAGATACATACGATGATTATCGAGTTCTTCCTTCCAAAAAAAGACGTGCGCACTCCTTTCGTTGGTTGGGTATTCTTGAGCTCTCTCTGCTTTGTAGCTCTTAGCTTTGACGCGAATGCTAAATTTTATTTGCTGATAAGAAAATGAAATCTTTTCAATTTGAACAATTTGACATAAACAAGAAGAAACTACTTAACTGATATAGAAAGAAGAGAGATCGTTTCAATTACAAGCTCTAGTTATTTATTATATAATTCTGGTGATTTAAGCTGGGGTGATTTGATTGATAGGTGGCCTGATGCAAACAATTACAAGAAACTCTTGTATGGACGTGGCGATTCCCTGAACACTATTTGCGTCACTTGATTGAAGTTTTATTTAGTAGGTTAGGCTTCGACTAAAGCAGGTAGTTGGTATCTTGTCTGGTGGTTAGAGTCTTGGCAGGTGGATAATGTCTTGGCAGGTAGATAATAAGGCGATGAAATCTGGCCTTGGAAGAAGCGATTTTTGATCGTATGAGGAAACGGGGTGTTGTAAGATCGTGGAATATTGTACTTATCACCCACGTTTGACGCTTAGCGGTTTCACACGGAAGTATGGATAAAATTCCAGTAAGATCTCTTCTCAGTTAAGATGCTGAAGAACTATACAATGACCTCGAATTTTGGTAGGATCTTTCTTTTCTCTGAGATTATCCAGCGGTCGTATGAGTACCCCAGTCAGCGATAGAAGCACGTGGCGGGCTCAAAGCACTTGTGCTTGTGCAGGTGCTCTACGCTGCTGTGGGCACTAGAGTAACACTCGTACGATAAAAAAAAAACAGGATTTAACTGAGGCAGCCTCTATATAAACTGGTGAAGGGATCACACTATAAATGATACGAATAATTTGTCAACTTAGATATTTTGTTCGGTTTTCAATCAATAAAATTTAATTAATTCTTACCCAGATATATGGTCAAAAAAAATATGTTCCGGTTAGTGAACGGAGCTTCTTTGGTTAGATTCTTTCTTTAGTGGTGTCCGAGATCAAAAAGAAATTCGAAAGAACGAATCAAAGCTACATGAGGTACGGGTACTTTAGTCGCCGTGATTTTAGACAACTGACTGACAAAGTTGTCGAATGTGTCACGTTGGAACTTCGAAAAAAAAATCAGAGATGTGCTGTAATTTACACTAGCCATCATGAACTCGTATTTATTGGAATTTTTAGGGATGCCCATACACAACTTTTTAATTTCTGGACAACAATGTCAAGGGATTAAAATGAAAAGGCATATTTAAGTCGACCAATTTGAGGATTTATACTAGCAATTGAACAAATCTTACTTGCGTATGTCCTTGGCGTGAAACACACCTAAATTATTTCCATTTAAATCAGTCAACTCATAGAGGTTGCTGCCAATAATTTGCTTAACTTTGGCAGGTACAAATTTTGGACAAAGTTTAGAATTACGTTTTTTTGTTGCATCGCTCAGTATAAAATTTCTTTTTAGAACAGTCTGCCCAACACAGTATTTAACATCTTTACTTCTTGTGTTATACGTTTTCTCATATGCTTTATGAGCCTGAGCCAGCGATTCCTTGATACGGCTGTGTACCATATTCATCTTTAATGCGTTTGGTAAAACCCGAATTTCGGAGTTATTTAATCCATTTAGTTTTTTTAATATGGGATAGTCTGAAGCATGTTCTATTTTACTTTGGCCGAAAAGGGCCTCATGCGGTGACATGCCAATTGCGGAGTGTATTGTTGAACGTAAGGCACTCACTATAGACACCAGGTTTTTGTCCCAATACGATTGGTCGGAACCAATATAGGAACGGATTGCTGCCAGTATGGAACGATTGACGCGCTCGCTTGCGTTTGGCTGAGGTGAATACGAAGCTGTTTTTATGTGTTTTGTTCCATAAGCTGACAAAAATTTAGAAAATTCCTTACTCAAAAATTGTTTACCGTTGTCAGATAAGAGTGACTCTGGTACCCCGAATAGGGAAAAGACTTCCTCCTCTAGAAAATCTATTGCTATCTTGCTTGTAGCTTTTCTTATGGCTTTCACCGAGACGAATTTAGTTAATTGATCCAGACACACTATCATGTAACAGTTTCCTTTTTTCGATCTGGGATAGGGTCCTAAAAAATCAACATATATGTGTTGAAACGGTCTCTCAACGACAAAAGCTTGTCCCATAGGAGGTCTTAGGGTAGAGTTTGGTGCTTTAGAAGCCTTGCAAACGATGCAGTCCCCTACAACGGCTTTTACTTGAGCCGCCATATTAGGCCAGTAGAAGCGGTCACGAAGGCGATACAACGTTTTAGCGACACCACCATGCGAGGCACGAGGAGGTTCATGAGCCAATCGGATTAAACGTTCGGTTGTTATTGACGGAATCCAGAGTTTCCAAACACTGTCGTCTCCTCTTGGATCCCCTGTGCAGGGTTTGACCTTCTTGTATGCAAAACCGTCTGATACACGAAGATCAGGAAGCTTATTTTTATTTTCCTCTATCGTTTTTATCAATCCTACATATTCGTCCGACTTGAATGCTGGATCAGTAAGATCGACAAATGGAACATCTGAAGGATTCACAGTCTCATTTTTCGCAGATGCTATCTCGTCGACAGCGTACACTCGAGAGAGGGCATCTGGAACAACATTCTGTGTACCCTTCCTATGCTCTATCTCGAATGAGAATCGTTGAAGCCTAAGGCTCCAACGTGCTAACCTTCCGTTTAAGTCCTTTTGACTCATAAGCCACCGCAGGCTCGCATGATCGGTCACTACCTTAAACACCTGGCCTTCGACGTAGGATCGAAATTTTTCTACGCCCAACACTGCAGCAAGACACTCCAATTCTGTAATGCTATAATTTCGCTGAGTCGCTGTAAGCTTATGCGAGAAGTAATAGATGGGTCTCTCTACCCCATCCTCGTCTTCTTGGCATAAAACGCTGCCAACACCTGTTGTGGACGCATCACAGAGGATCTTAAAAGGTTTTTTGAAGTCTGGGTTAACTAAAATGGGTGCCGTAGTCAGGGCAAGTTTTAAGGCTTCAAATGCAACCAAAGCTTCGGGAGTGAAATTGAAAGTTTTACTTTTTTTGAGGGTGTCGGTTAAAGGAGTGGCTAAGGATGAGTAGTTACTCACGAATCGGCGGTACCATCCAGACAGACCTAAGAACCTTCTCACCTGTCTTGCTGTCTTCGGTACAGGGAAATCTCTTATCGCAGATACCTTATCTGGATCTGTCCGAATGCACCCACCACCCACAATGTACCCTAAGAACTTAAGTTCTTTGAAACAAAATTTTGACTTTTCGATATTTATGGTAAGTCCTGCATTTTTAAGAAGTGTTGCTAGCTTTGAAAGGATCGTTATGTGTTCCCCAAACGTTGCCGAAACTACCAATAGATCATCCAGATAAACAAATATATTTTGTCTCAATTCATGTGGTACCACTTTGTCCATGAGCCTGCATAGCCGTTGAGCAGCATTGCATAGGCCAAAGGGCATGACTGTAAATTGATACAGGGGTCTGCCAGGCACAGTAAACGCCGTTTTCTCCCTTGACGTTTTTTCCAGCGGTATCTGCCAAAAGGCGTCCTTCAGGTCCACACTTGAAATGAAGTGTGTCTCTGACTGACGACTTAGCAGACCATCAACATGATGAAGTGGATAGGCATCGTTTTTGGTAGCTTTGTTCACTTTCCTAGAATCCAAGCACAGGCGATTTTTTCCAGGCTTCTGTACCAGGACAATAGGAGAGCTCCACGCGCTTTCGCTTTCTTCGATGACTCCCAACGAGAGCATCCTATCCAATTCTTCATATATCAGGGTTTGTACCGCCGGTGAAACAGGGTAAAAACGTAAAAACGCTGCTTAATGGGCTCCGCGTTCCCCGTGTTTATTGTGTGTTCCTCTAGTTTAGTGTGTCCGAGCCCCATCTTGGCAGCAGACGGAAACAAATTTATAACTTTACGCAGTTCATCTTTCTGATTCATTGATAGTTCGTGCGCGTTTGGGTCACTCACTCGATCTATCGTCGCAATCTCGGAGATAATCTGGGGTGCAATTTCAAAGATTTTCCAAAAATTAACCCCCAAATATAAGGGTTGCTCTAATGAAGGAACCAGGAAGAAGGAAATATCCTTGGTTACATCTTTGTACGTTATTTTTGTTACCAATTCACCTATAATCGATTGTGGATCTCCACTAGCGGTCTTAACTTTTGATTTGAAGTTTTTGTATGTAATACCCATTTCATTGACCAAATCTAGGCATCCTGATCCTAAACAGCTGATGCTAGCGCCGCTATCTAACAGTCCCAGCATTTTTTTTTCCAAATATGGAAACACTCGCATATGGTCTTGGGTCGTCGGTGTTACAAAGGTTTGTTGAGGAAATTGCTTTATGTACAAATCTTTTTTCTCTGAATCTGTCTCTAAGTTTACGTACGCTTTCTGAAGGTTCTTTGAAAATTCGAGAGCGTGTGCTGTAATAATCTTTCAGCCTTTCATGAAGCGATTTTGACTTTGGTTCTTCTTTAGGGATTGATTCTAATTTCTTTTCAAAAAGTAAAGAAGATGGTCTTTTTAAAATTTTAACATTCGATCTTTGAGGCGTATTTGGTACATCCGGTTTAAAGGGTAAGTCAGGTGAGTATTTACTATCTGATGTTTTAAGAATGTCTGGTGAGTCAATAATTATAGGTTGGTCTTCGGTAGTTTGGATTCCGGGTTTATTTGTTGAGGACAAAACTCCCCGGTTGTCTCGCCCCACTTCCGGTTTCCCAAACACTTACTACACTTAGGAGAGGTGGTGTTCTCTAAGCCACATCTGAAACAAAACAGGTTTCTCTGTGGGCTTGGACATTGCTTATAGGAATGGCCTTTGGTTTTACAATTCCAGCATGTATAACAAATTTGATTTCGTTGAACCGCTGGTAAACCTAAAGCTTCAACATCGAGTTGATCTTCAAATGGAAGGTCTAGTTCGTTTACTTTGGGTCTGAGGTTGGTATTTGTGAAAGCTCGAGGACGTAAGCTATCACTTTGAATGGCATGTTTTTCTATTGTTCGACAAACGTAAACCATCTCAGGCAAACTCGTCGTGTTGAACGTAATCAACAGTTCACCGGTTCGACGTTTAACATTTTGCTTGATCAGGTCGATCAGTTCTCTGGGTGACTTTGGAACATGTAATCGTGCATTCAAAACTAATATGTCTTGATAAAAACTATCAAAACTCTCTGAAGAACCTTGCCTTCGATCGAACATTTTCCTCGAAAGTTCGGAGTCAGTTTCGAGGCTCCTATACTGCTCGATTAGTGCGAATTCTAAGTGCCGCCAAGTGGCATTGGGATTTGTTTTAGAAAAAGTCCAAAACCAATTCTCGACTGGACCTGTTACAAATAGATGGAAATGGAGGAATATATCATCCCAAGTAACTCTATAGCACGTCTTCAGTCGATTTAGTCGAAAGAGAAAATCGTCGACTGTCATCCTCTGGTTATCGAACTTGAGTCCCCATTTTTGAAACTCAACTGCCCTTATAGATACATTCGAAGAAGGTCCCCGATCACTAGGAGCTGCAGAGTTCAAATTTAGTGCGTTAAGCCGACTTAAAAAATTTTGTAAATTCTCGTTAGGAGGTGTAGGATCAACTGGATCCTGACGACTGTCATGGTTTTCCGGAGCACGAGCTAACGGAACTTGTATGGGGGAAGTATTAGCGGTACTTCGTTCGCGAGGGGGTGGCATGTGATTGAGCTCTCCGGGCGCTCCATGAGGAGTCGTTGCGAGTGCTCTGAGTTCTTCCTGAATAGTTCTGGCTATTTCCTGTCTCAAGCCGATCTTTTCAGCTTCATACTCTGCTTTGCGGGTTCTGAGATCTTCGGCCCTGCTCAGACCTAATGATGCAGTAATGACGTTGTTAATATACCGCTTTAAGCTTTCGTCAAGAGAAAAGCTGGTCTGGTTAGCTTGTTGTGAGCCACCAGGAACTTCATCAGGAAGTGGTTCAGTTACTTCGTTTCCAACCTCACCTTCAAGATTATTTCTTCTCGTGCTACGTTGATTAATGTTTTGCGTTTTAGGAGGCATTTTCGTGACTAAAATTTAATCAAAAAATGTTCGGGCAGGTTTTGGCTTAAGGGCAATGTATTCAAATGCAATTGAAAAAATAAAAAAAAAAGGACCAGATTTAAAAATAAGAAAATAACATTAAATCACGCTTAGGCTTAAAATAACGATGGTGTTTTGTTTTTATAAAGCGGCTATGAATTTAAAACTAAAAAACAAGAAAAAAAAACTTAATCAAATAAAAATAAAACTTCAAAACAAAGGTATCTGTTATGCATTAATAAAGGGAAAGTAAGATTGTTTAAACGGTATCGATAAAGTAAAACGAATTTGAAATAAACTTGTTACAAATTCTCCAGTAGTACCTATTAATATATTGTGAACAAAGATAACTGGGATATTAATGAAATGCATCAACAGAGAAATGGGATATACCTGAATCTCTTGGCCACTTCATAATAAACCAGAATCATTTCCTTATTCACTTTTTTTTTTTTTTTTTGAAACAGAATATAGGCGCTACAGACAGAGAAGTGGTCTCCTTGGACCGATATCTCCCGGACGTCTAACAAACTCCTTCAAAATAAATACCTTAACTTCGATTCTTCATCGATTTAATTGCTGCAAAGGAGAAATTGTATCCCACACATGAACTCCTGGACAAATAAATTCGAGCAAGAATCGATAAGATTATTTTAAGGCTAAGAACTACTTCGGCTTTGTTCTAACTATGAGGCGAATACGGTTATCATTAAAAAAAACAATTTAATAAGTGTGTAAATTATGTCACTACTGGAAAGATGTTATAAAAGAATAAACTTAAAAGATTCTAGGCCCCACGCAATGGGCGCCACCTGTGTAACGGAAGATGTTCCTGCTTCATACTAGGGTGATGTTAGGCCTTCCCACGGTCCAACCAGAACCACAGGATTCTCTGAAAGTACGATGGGGTATGAAGCAGGTTGTCCAGCCAGCAGAGTGCGGTAGGCATGCTTGCGATGGCCAAAAGCTAACTCGTCGGCGGGGTGGGATCTTGCACCCGCTGCTGGACTGCCGTACATATTTAAATCATGCCTTAAGAAAAAAAAATTAACACGAAAGGAGCTCACTATAAATCTTAAAAGTTTGTGCAACATTCTCAATTTGAGATCTAATTCCAAATTCTATAATTGGGTAACCATATGGTGGATTGGTCCCCGGAGTGTACCCTCCCTTGGTCTATTACTTCTAGGTAATAAACCCCATGGTTGCCGCGCCACTCTTTTTATTTAAGCGGTAACCCCTGATTTGAAGTTGAGTATAAGACTACTGCACGCACATGCGAACTCTATCGATACGTCTCAACATTTCTTCTTTCCCTTTGTAACTAAACTTACTCAATCATTGTAAAATTAGATTAAGAACTATAAAATGTAAAGTAGTAAAACATATTTGGATTTTATTCAAAACTTAAATTATTTTTAAGCAAATTAACAAAAAAAAATAAAAAAAAATCTTCTTATAAAATAAGAAAGTAGCTTTGTACAACAGGCCTTAGGGTTTTTTTTAAATTATCATTATCCAAATGAAAGATAATAATCTATTGCAAGAAAAAAAAAACAAAACACAGAACTGTCTAAGAGTAATCTCTATGCAGCTTCTATATATGTATATGTATATTGGTTTGACCTTTGTTTGGGCTTAATCAAGTGTAATTTCAATGGTTGTACAAATCTCTCTCTGTTTAAAATTATAGTTAATTAATTCTCTTCAAATTAATCTCTCTCTCTCTCTCTTATGCTTTGTATTTCAAGTAAAACTTTAAGACAAATCAGCCCTTCTCTTAATCTTTCAAATTGAATGGATATCATCTGTTTGGTCAACAAATTTATTTGAATATCTGTGACTTACCGATAGTTGATATTGTTGTTGTTTTATAGATACATACGATGATTATCGAGTTCTTCCTTCCAAAAAAAGACGTGCGCACTCCTTTCGTTGGTTGGGTATTCTTGAGCTCTCTCTGCTTTGTAGCTCTTAGCTTTGACGCGAATGCTAAATTTTATTTGCTGATAAGAAAATGAAATCTTTTCAATTTGAACAATTTGACATAAACAAGAAGAAACTACTTAACTGATATAGAAAGAAGAGAGATCGTTTCAATTACAAGCTCTAGTTATTTATTATATAATTCTGGTGATTTAAGCTGGGGTGATTTGATTGATAGGTGGCCTGATGCAAACAATTACAAGAAACTCTTGTATGGACGTGGCGATTCCCTGAACACTATTTGCGTCACTTGATTGAAGTTTTATTTAGTAGGTTAGGCTTCGACTAAAGCAGGTAGTTGGTATCTTGTCTGGTGGTTAGAGTCTTGGCAGGTGGATAATGTCTTGGCAGGTAGATAATAAGGCGATGAAATCTGGCCTTGGAAGAAGCGATTTTTGATCGTATGAGGAAACGGGGTGTTGTAAGATCGTGGAATATTGTACTTATCACCCACGTTTGACGCTTAGCGGTTTCACACGGAAGTATGGATAAAATTCCAGTAAGATCTCTTCTCAGTTAAGATGCTGAAGAACTATACAATGACCTCGAATTTTGGTAGGATCTTTCTTTTCTCTGAGATTATCCAGCGGTCGTATGAGTACCCCAGTCAGCGATAGAAGCACGTGGCGGGCTCAAAGCACTTGTGCTTGTGCAGGTGCTCTACGCTGCTGTGGGCACTAGAGTAACACTCGTACGATAAAAAAAAAACAGGATTTAACTGAGGCAGCCTCTATATAAACTGGTGAAGGGATCACACTATAAATGATACGAATAATTTGTCAACTTAGATATTTTGTTCGGTTTTCAATCAATAAAATTTAATTAATTCTTACCCAGATATATGGTCAAAAAAAATATGTTCCGGTTAGTGAACGGAGCTTCTTTGGTTAGATTCTTTCTTTAGTGGTGTCCGAGATCAAAAAGAAATTCGAAAGAACGAATCAAAGCTACATGAGGTACGGGTACTTTAGTCGCCGTGATTTTAGACAACTGACTGACAAAGTTGTCGAATGTGTCACGTTGGAACTTCGAAAAAAAAATCAGAGATGTGCTGTAATTTACACTAGCCATCATGAACTCGTATTTATTGGAATTTTTAGGGATTCCCATACACCCCAAAGAAAGAAGTGCAACGGTGTCAAATCACATGGTCTTGGTGGCCAATTGACATCGCCACCACGTGAGATAACACGGCCATTGAATTTGTCGCGCAAAAGAGCCATTGTTTCGTTAGCTGTGTGGCAAGTGGCACCGTCCTGTTGAAACCACATATTGTCTACATCACCTATTGAACACCATTCACAGTAACTACCTGACCGGCCTCATTTTGGAAAAAATACGGCCCGATGATGACGCCAGCCCATAAACCGCACCAAACAGTCATTCTTTGTGGGTGCATTTGTTTTTCGACAATCACTCTTGAATTATCATTCGCCCAAATGCGGCAATTCTGCTTATTGACGAATCCACTGAGGTGAAAATGTGCGATGATTTTCTTCGAAAATTGATCATCCACTGTTGCCATTTCTTGCCACCATTCTGACCATTGACGACGCTTGAATTGGTCAAGAGGCTTTTGTTCTTGAGTCAATTGCACCTTGTAAGCATCTAAATGTAAGTCTTTGTGCATAATGTTCATCAACGACGAGCGTGAAAGGTGCAGTTGTTGGGCACGACAACGAGTTGAGATGGACGGCTCTTCAGCTGTCAGCGAACAGCAGCAATATTTTCTGCAGTACGAGCTGTACGAGCATGCACTGGTGTTTTCACATCTCCTACAGACCCGGTTTGCTCAAATTTTTGTACGAATAAATTGACCAAAAAAATCACAAAGTGCACGATATGCATTTTGATTTGATCGCCCATTTTCATAATAAGCCTGAATAACTTTAACGCGTTGCTCGATTGTGTATCTTTCCATGGTTCAAATTGTGTTAGTCTGAAATTGAGAAATGTCAAATGAAATGCAGAAAAAAACTTGATGTTTAGGTATGGTTCACATTCAACATCGGCCCTTAAAATTTAATCACCCTTTATAACCCACAAGACAATAATAGCCAAGCTATTAAATTTGAATGAAAGCAAATAAATGACAAATAATATAAATTTTTTCATAAATTTCAAATTAATATCTGATGAATACAAAAACATTAAAGTGGTTTTTAGCTGATTTAACCTTAGACAATAATCATACAAATATTTCTGAGGCATCAAAAATTAAACAATTCTTGAATACTCACACATATAACAAAAAAAAGTGCGTATACGTCTCAGTGAACCATTTTCTTACCCTTACTGGTAATAATTGCTAAGTCAGTTTATAAATTTTTAATTTTTCTATATGACACAAAAAAAGTGAGATCATTGGAGGTAAATATGACAGAATATTCGAAAATAGTTATGATCCGGACATAGACGACCTGCTACCCTCATCAAAAGACACCAAATAAAATATACGTATATTAAGACAAGGGTTCTTACTAAATAATAAAGGAGGTATTGGTTTCGTGTAAAAAAAATGTCCAGGTTTTAATACCACTTAACTTTGGGACGATCCAGAAGTGTAGGATGAACAAAAAAAGTAGTTCATCTATAAAACAGGGTTTTTGCCCCCGCTTTACGGAAGAAACAAAAATTTTAGCTGTTTTTTTTTTCTAAGATAAATTTGTTGTTTGGGAAATATATGTCAAAAAAGATGGGAAGGAAACTTAAAAAAAAAGGTTACAAAGCAAAGCGTTTCGCCTGGTTTAAAAAATTTTTGTCAGTCATTATTAATGAGAAGAATCATTAGTTAATGCTTTCTTGTTGTTTTTTTTTTTCCAATATTACAATATTAGCTTCTTAAAGAAAAAAAACAAATGAAATTAAACAAAAGATTTTTAATGCAGGTATTACAATATGCTCAACTAGAATTAATATTGTACTGCTCTTCGTTTTGAATATTAAATTAAGCTACAACCAGTGATTATCTCTGCTTTGGATTTATTAATAAACTAAATATTTTTGTTTCGGAAGATGTGTATTGAAAACACGGTTTTGGGAATGATATATTTAAATATGTACTGAATATAAAAAATTAACAATTTATTATGTAGGTAATTGAAAAGCTTGAAAGACACATACTGCTGATCACTTGGATATATCCAGTGCTTTTTAAAAATTTAAATTGTGTTTACTTCCGGCACATTCAGTTTTAAGAATTAACATAATTAGTCCTCTACTAAAATTTATTACTGAAAACACTTTTACCGTTTTTTTCTGCTCCGCAGAATATATCCAAGCATCTAAGTTCATGTTATTGGTGCTTATTTTGACATTCTCTTTCGTTAGAAAGTGTGTCGAATTCGTTGAAACTTAATTTTGAGACTCGGCGATTAGAATGTTAATCGAACAAATCGAAAGTTTACCCAATCCATAGAAAGTTCATTCATTTGCGAAAGCTAATTCAATTTGGACATTCGGAAGAATAGAATTAAATGTCATTTTTGTGTCGTTTGAATTTTCTGTGGAGTAAACAACAAAACATGTAAGTTTTTAATTATTTCATGGAAAATAAATTACTTTTATTATTTTTTTTGTTGTTTTATGTTAAAAGGTCGCATTCCAACTGAGCAAACCGCGAACAAAAGGAAAAGTTAATTAAAATAATGGAAGAAAACCCGGAGGTAGCAAAGGGTTACCAACCGCGTTGATACGGAAAACATCCACTATCCTTCTCCTCTGCACTTCTTCAACACCATCTTCATTTATAAACAACACAAATGCCATATTTTTATTTTTTATTTATTATTTTATGTTTTTATCACAGAAATTAAAATTATTCATTTCAATTTTTGGTTTTGACATTTCACAAACACTTCTCTTTTGTTTTTGATATTTTAGTGTGACCAAGTGTATACGAAAAAAAATAAAAATTTAGAACGCGTCATGAACAACTTCTTCTTTTTTTAAGAATAGTTTCAAAACAGCTGAGTTGACACACAAAATGTAATAAATATGTAGTTCTTTATGGTTAAACTTTACTTTATAATGAAAAAGTGTATTATTTATTTTGTTTCTTGATTATTTATCCAACATCTATAAAATTTTTAGAAACAAAAAAAAATGTAAAACGGTCATACTAATTCAAATAGAAATATAGTAAATGTCAAACAGCTGACAATGAAAATGAATCTTTTTTGAAGTTTATTTTATGCTATCTTTCGCAAATTAATGTTATTCGTTCGAATCTCAAAATTAAGAAAGTTCATTCGAAGGAATAGAATCATTCTAACGAATAGACTATTCATGAGAATGTCAAAATAAGCATGATTGTTGATTCTATCAATGCTTAAGAAGTTCTAAATGTAACTAATAAAAACGGTACAGTAAAATGCAATTGAGTTCAGAAGAAAGAGACTAAGAAAAGCTAAGTGCGTGCAAGCCGTCGGGGCTATCTCACCGCAAAATTGCAGAATAAGGGTCTTGTCTAATAAAGTGTGCTATAACTCTGCGGTATAATTTACATCAAAAAATTACATAGAGCTCGTTCATTTTCAATCCTGCGTCGAGTCCACGACGACCGACGGTGGCGTCATAAAAATTTTTCGTGAATTATTTTGTGTAATAATATTATATTTTGTTCAAAAGAGGTATTTGACATTTTTTGAAACAATGAAAATCAAGATTCAAATATTTTACGAACACCTTCCAGCTCCCTGTCTGACGTTCTCCTACGCTGCGTTTAGAACGTCGCATTAAAGTAATCTAAACGCTACCGCGTTAAATAATCTAAGCACCGCGTTAAAAACGCTCTCTGTTTGTTTTAACTTAAAAGAATCAATGGTGATATTAAAGTTTTTTAAAGAAAGTCTCCGGCTAAGAGAAAAACTTGAAAGGAGGAACTTACCAAGCCACATCAGTTACCCTCCTCAGAGCTGCCTCAAATTCAGGCGATTCTTCTATAAGTATTAAAATAAAATCGGAATTTACAGCTAATCTTTCCACCGTAAAAAATGTCATACGGAGAGCTGACAACAAATCGCAAAGAGTCACGTCCACTTTTTTGTGGGAACCGTATAAAGTGAGAAAACGGGTAACATCCAGTAATTTGTTGAGGTGAACAAAATTCAATTTGGAAGGCCCGGAAAGCTTTAAATATTATTATAACGATTTCAGAAAGGAAAAGCACTCATTGAATCATTTCTACGAGTGGGAGGACGTGAAGCGATTTGATTCTTTAGAGCCCCACAACTATAGTTTTTTTTTTTTTTTTTTCAAAAAATTAATGCTCTTTTGTATGTCGATTAAAAACAGCCTTTCCATATTTTTCAACATTTTTCGTGGACAAACCAACAAGATAAAGGGCCATCCATACCGCTCGGATAGGAAGAAAGAATGGATGAAAACTCGAAATGTTTCAATACTTCAGTGGCTTTGATACTCTACTGACCTTAATATCATGGAAAGTGTTTGGGGTTGAATGACGTCCAAGATCTTTGAGTGAGGAAAACAATATATTACCAAGGACGGTCTCATTGATTTCATCAACATGTACATAATCTTGAATTATTGTGTTAATTTGTATGATTTCATATCGAATATTTTTTATATACTTAATGAAGTTACTCTTAACCAAGGTGGAAGTAGTCATTTTTAAAAAATGAATAGTAATATTGAAGATTTATTTTAACATATTCTATTATTTAAATTTGCATTATTTTACATTTAAGCCACTGGACGTATTCTAATGAGCTGAAATAAATTAGTGGTTTGTGAATAAGCTCAACATACTGTTGTGAACAGAGCTTTATACTATTTCAGCGCCATCTGTTGGAAAATTGCATATCTAATTTATGGAAGAAACAAAAAGCTCTTTTCCAATGTTAAATGTATTTCCCCTTATTCCAACCATCTAGAACATTCCAAGACAAGAACTTTCGAGAACAACTAATTTGAGTATATAAGGGAGTGTTCACGGTGAGCGAGACAGAGTTGATTTTGGATTATGAAAGTGTGCAAAAGTATTGCTTATTGGATTGTGTTATTAAACAAGTGTGATTTAAATTTGAATAAAGTTATTTGAGTTGATTATAAATTGAGATTTACTGTTTTAAATTGGAAAGTGTAAATAAAGAAGAGATACTAAAAAGAGTAATAAGTTTTATTTAAAGAACCTAGGAAAAATATTACAATACATTAGCGTAAGTATTAAGAATAGTATTTACTAGGGTTCTGGTTTCTGATCTGAAGATAAAGATGAACATTGTGTCTCGAAAATATTGTTGGTTTGGAAGAGGAGTTATCGCTGAGTCCGAAGAAAACACAACTTGAACTTTTACAAAGGATTAGATATATTTAATTGACCAGAAGAGTATTAACTTTTATTTCAGTAATAAAATAAATGAAATTACAAAGAATTGGTGTGCAATTTTTTCATTTTTTTCGACACAATTTTATCGGAATAATTCTTTGTATGTTTATTTTATTTCTTTAAGAGACTTAAAAGTGAAACACTTTCAAATGCCCGCTATCAATTTTAATTTTTCTTTTGTGCAAAATTTGAATTAAATTTAAGTAAAAATAATCAAAGAAATTTCGATTTTCAAAAATAAATTATTTATTTTTAAATCCAAGAAATATTTCTTTTGATATGTGTGTAATGGTATTTTTTCCTTGCGACTTATAGGTACTATAAGGCAAGTTATGCATTCGTAAAAAAAATCGAACTCGAGATTTTGATCAAAGTTGACATTACGATGAGATGATAGCGAAAACTAAAAAAGTGGGTCTCGCAATTTTGTCTGTCTGTCGGTTCGAGTACAGCCTTAACAGCTCGGCCGATTTTCTTCAAACTTGGTAGATATGTGTTTTAATTTTTTCCCCCCAGAGGTTTTTTTTTTTTTTAAGACCAAAAATAACGGTACCTGCCATACGATTTTTTTCGAAATTTTATAAATATTTTTTTTTTCTCTAAAACAGTCCAACAGAATTTAAAAAAAAATTGAAAAATTTCATTTGGTTAAAACTAGCTAATGGTTAAAAAAAGTTTTCCAAAAATTGTTATTTTTGGTAGCCCCCCTGGGTTCATTTTTTTTTGTTTTTGATTTTCTCGAAAACGGTACAGCCGATTTAAATCATTATTTTTATGCTAAAGCTCCTCCAAAGCTTAAATATTATAACATATTCAAATTTTTTGGATTTTTTTTAAAAAATTCAATTTTTTTTTTTGGAAACTCATTATCTCGGAAACCCCAAGATCGATTTTTTTCAAACTTGACAAATAAAAGTTTCTTAACATAATCTACAAGAAAAAAAAATGTTGTTTTATCTAAAACTAACGGTACCTTCCATACAAATTTTAAAAAATTGTTTTCGAAAATCGTATTTTTTTTTAAAACGGTTCTGAGAATTTTGCTAAGTTTTTTTCTTTGGATTAATTTTTACGATCTATAATTTAATCAAAAAAAATGAAATCTAGATATTACTGAATGAACCTACCATTTTTTAATGAAATTTGTTATAAAGAAGCTCCTAAAACGTTTAAGAACCATTGCATTTCAAAACTTAAAAAAAAATATTTTTTTAATTTTTAGAAAAAAAACAAAAACCTTTTTTTTTGAAAAATTCGATATCTCAAGAACGGCTTAGAATTTTTTTCTGGAAATTAGACTCTTATTCGTACAATAATACAAACTTAAGGTTGGCGTACCAAAATTTTTTCTTAAAAATGTTTTAAAAATTTTGTACATAAAAGCTTATTTTTTGAAGGAACCACTACAACGACTTACGAGTATAATTTTTGTTCTTGCGTAAATTCATATTTGCATAGCATTCGGTTTTTATCTCTTACTACTAAAAGAATTTATAAAATTCATTTTATCCTTATGAACAGTTTTCTTTAATAACATCCGTTTTTAAATTCAGTTGTAACGGTCTTGAGAAAAAAAGAAAGAACAAAAAAAATGATGGTCTCAATGAGCCTTAGACATGTATGAAACATGAGGTTAATGTAAACCATGATGTTTTCGATTTAAGTTACTCAAAGCTTACACTTAAGCACAGGTTGTATGGGCGTTCTCATTGAGTATTCGAAACTAACGAATTATAAGTTTTTGTATAAAAAGAGTTGTTTAATTCCTAATAATTTATTGTTTTTATAGCAAGTAGTATTTGACTTGTACTTATTTTTGTAGCTACAGATAGTAGATTAATATCTATTATTTCTTTGTTTGTCATATTTGTTCTGTCTGCCGTGGCAAGAGACGCTGAGTCGACCGACTTTTAAAAGACCATATCGTTACCAGTGGCGGCTGTATCTTAAGTGCGCTCGTGCGCTGAACCACCAATTCAAAAGATTTAAAAATTACAAAATGTTACTGCATCTTTATTTTTAGATTCCCATATTAATATTATTTTTTAAACATACAAGAACACAAACAAGTAAAATTTCCAATTATAACGAAACAATGTAAGCGCTTTGCTTTACTGTTAAGACTTACTTTCCCTGCAAGTAAAAATTCTCGTGCGCTACGGCGAGCGCACGAGGACTGCTAATATAACTTGTATGAGTTACAAGCAAGTATCCCTGACGCGTGAGACAAAAGATATTTCATTGAAATTAATCGAGAAATTAGCCTGCTCACGTGCGGCGCACGAAAACCGAAATGTTTGACTAGAATGCGCTGCGCCTGCGAATATGTAATGTTGTTTCGCTCTATCCGTGACTGGTTAAATAGTGTTGGTTTGTAGGAGTTAGGTTAGTAATTGTTTTTTATTTTGGTTTTGGTTCGATTCTGTACTGTGTACAGTGTGTGGTGTGGGATAAAATTAACAGTGATTAGGTATATTAAAGACAGCAATAAATCTTTTTAAAATAAAGTTACCTGAATCCACGATTTGACGCATTTAAGTAAAAAAATAAAAAACATGATTCCTTGCTAAATGTAATAAGTGTGTCAGTTTTATACATGGTTGAAATTCTTCGAGCAATTATACGAAATAATAAAAAATCGACATATACATGTAAATTGTTGTTTTTTTTGCGATTTCTAATCTTAATACCTACTTAGTGAGCAAGTAAAGTGCACCACCTGTTCAACAACCCACCAGCCGCCACTGATCGTTACCTGATTGCAAGAACTAGTTAACTCAATTTTTGACATTTTTGAGTTAGCATCGCGTTTAGGTACCTTAGGGTGATGATCATTTAATTAAATTAATGTTTAGCTGAAATTCCCCCATCCTCTTTTAAATTGAGTAGTGAAAAAACTAGATAACTAAAATAACACTACCATTTTCAGTGCAAGAAGTAGATATCTGACATCTACTTGTGGCAAGAATTTGTTGAGTGAGTTCTCAATGGGAATTTAATATTCAAGTAATATTTTTTTAAGGACTCAACGACTAGCATGGCTGAAAATCTACTCTTAAACAAGATGGTTATACACTGAAAATAAAATCTAGGTATATATGATAAAAATCTAGGTTGATTTGACAAAATTTTTGTCAATATACGTCCAACAAAAAGTTTTATCAAATTGACAAAAATTATAGAATTTTGTTGAGGTAACAAAAAATATTTTGTTGTATCCACAAAATTATTTTGTTATGCTAACAGATAAATTTGTTGAAATAACAAAAACATTTTGTCAATATGACAAAATTTCGTAGAATTTACAAAATTAATTTGTCATATTAACAATTCTTTTGTTGTATTAACAATTTTTTTGTTAGTGTTATTGTTTGCTTATTATTATCAAATTAACAATTTTTTTTTGTTAAATTAACAAAATTGTTTTGTTAAATTAACAAAATTGTTTTGTTAAATTAACAAAATTGTTTTGTTACATTAACAAAATATTTTGTCAAATTAACAAAAATTTCTTGTTATATTTTGTTAAATTAACAAAATATTTTGTCAATTCAACAAAATATTTTGTCAATTCAACAAAATATTTTGTCAATTTTACAAATTTCTTTTGTTGAATCCACAAAAAACAAAATTAATTTTGTCCAAATAGTTTTTTTTTTTTGGAATTTAAGTCCACAAAAATTGGCGTTTCGTCCTTACGATCTCACATGCAACCATCTGTGAGGGCGTATGGACAATACGTAATTTTTCTTAAGTTCAGTTAATCTTACATCGATTTTTTAACAAAAACCAAATGTGAACTATATTATACAAAAAAAGAAATTTTTTGGTTTCCTTACAAAATAGTTTTATCTATCTGATAATATTATTTTATCAATATTACAAAATAATTCAACCCCAAAACAAAATATTTGTCATTTTAACAACAAAATTTTAATTTTTTGTTAAATTGACAAAAAAAAATTAACAAAAACTTTGTGATATTGACAAACATTTACAAAACAGATTTTTTGTAGATACAACAAACATTTTGTTAACATCACAAGAAAGTTTGTCGATGTGACAAAAATCTCTGTTTTATTTTGTTATATTAACAAAACTTGGCTTGTTAAACTGACAATATTATTTGTAGTGCATAGTTTTGTTAAACTGACAAAAAATCATGCTGGATTATAAAAATTTTGTGAAATCAACAAAATCATTCTTTCGTATTGACTAAAATTTTAAAGCGTTTTTGTCAATATTACCTTGGAATTTATTTTCAGTGTAGTCTTAGAAGTAGAGCTTTGGAAAAGTTATAATTAAAAAATAAAAAAGAAAACCTTAAAACACCGCACCAATAAAAAGTATTGAAAAGTAAAAATAATGAAAATAATAGGCACATTTAAAGACGAAAGAAGATACCCGCAATGGCGCAAAATTTTTAACGATTTAGTAATTATGTTAAAGCCATTTTAGTGAATTACTAAGGATTTTGCTAATTTTAAACGATTTTAACATATTGCTATTTCTATTAACATTTAACTAAAGTTAAAATCACAAACTCGCTACTTTAACATTTAAAAATTTGCTTAATTCATACAACTTTTTTCATTTAAAAAGTAAAATGTTTTCGGAAGAAGAAGATTTCGACATGTTTGAAGACTCAGCTTTATGCAGAAAAGTGCGATATTTTATGTCACCCGCAAATCTTTTTGAAGAGCTGGACGATGGAAAATTTTACTCCCGGCATAAGTTTGACAAGACAACAGTTCAGTTATTGGTTGAAACCCTGAAAATCCAAGACCGAATTACATGCCGTGGGATCTCAATTTCACCAGAATTACAAGTACTAGTTATATTAAACTTCTTTGAAAGAAATAAATTGTGGTTGTCACTTTGAATTCTGACAAGCCAAACTATTAGGTCCGTTAGCTAGTTTTGTTTGCTTTGTAGATATCTTTTCACGAACTGACATTGTTTGGACGTGTTTAGATGCACCATTTTTAATAAAAGGCAATTAGTAATTTACTAGTTAGTAAAACGAAAAAAAGTTTAAAATTTTCAAAGATTTAATAAATTACTAAAATTTTAATAAATTGCTAAATAGTAAATTGCTTAGCCCTTAATAATAGGTTATTTAAAATTTTGCCCCAATTCATTTAAAATTCATGATTCAATTCGATGCATTCGGCAATCGGCACTGAAGCAAAACGAGTTCGAAAAGCACAAAGCGCTAGGAAAATAGGGAATAAGCCATACATCATACACGACATAACTTCGGAAGATATCCTTGACTGAGGTATTGTTCCACAAACCTCAGGATTAGAAAAATCGACACATCCGAAAAATCAATACTGATTCAAAAAATGTCTTGGTTTAAACTTTAAAAACAAAACTGCCCATGTTCATACCGGTGCCAGGAATTATTCGGAACAGAAAATTTTAGAACAGCTGATTGCTTGAAGAGGACCTCAAGGAGCTTAAGATTAGCTGCAGTAAAGGTAAATCCATTTTACCCTGCAGGACATCCCATCATGGAAACTAAATACAACGATTTACTATCAATTTTCACTTCGAATCCTCCTGCTATTAGTGGCGACTATTTTCATTTTTATAAAAATTTGCCGCATTCCAGGAAAGCTTATGAAGATGATCAACAAGTGGCATTAAAATACTTATTTGTATATACATATAAATAAATGTATGTGGGATTGAAAGTCACCTTTTCAAATATTTAGGTTTATTTAACAAATTCATTAAAATTAAAAAAAAAAATACAAAAAAAGAAAAAATAGCTAATTAGGTACAAAACGTCTATTGTGACTTCAGTTGAACAAAAATGGTAGTTTACGATGAGCCGTGTAGAAAAGAAAAGAGACCGAGCTCTGTATTACATCTCCTTTTATAGGTTGATTGACAGCTGATGAAATGGTAAAGTTGTTCATTATAGTGCTACTAGACTATAAGTGGTGCCAAATTGATCCTACATGTATAATTGTAAAATTTTATTGTTTTAATTCTAAATAAACTTATGAAACGAATAAAGATGTATCTAAAAAAATTATGAAAAATGTAAAATTATGAACAAATTATGAAGAAAATAAAACTTAAATAATAGTAAATTGTATAAAAAAAATGACAAGTAGATAATAGATAATTTTCTAGGAATTGAAAGTTATTGGTGCAAGAAGTAGGCAACTGCCTATTGTTTATCTAATAAATCTTATAATTCAAGAAAAAAACAACAATTTACTTTCGAATATTTTGCCATTTTACTCTTAGCATAAATTCCTACCAAAAAAAATTTTGTTTGTTATATTGATAAGAGTACTTTACAAAAAAGCCTACTTATGTAAGTAATAAAAAATATGTTTTTGTCGATATCTCAAAACTAAAAAAATTGAGTTACCTAGTTCTTGCAATCAGGTGACGATTTAATTAATCAGTAAAATATAAATTATAAAATTTTATTTCATTTAAAAGTTTTTGAAAGAAAGATTCGACCTGGAACATATAACGCACTATTTATATATCGAAAAGTATAATAAAAATAAAAAGTATAATAAAAAATAAAAGGTAAAGTGAACCTCATAATTCTACCTCTGTTTGTCTGTCTTTAAGTTTCGTAGCTATCATTTATTATTCCTTCCAGTTTTTAAATGAAAGAAAACTTGGGAATGATTTGATAGAAAATAGCTTCAAAACACAATTTGAACTCATTTCCAAACTATGAGAAAATCAGAAGGAAAAGAAAATTAATCGTATAGCTTTACCTATGTGCCACCCTTTAGCTACTACATACTAACTGTCAAAGTCTCCCTAGTTGTATGCATTTGAACTGAACTTGGCTTTCACTACACTCTGGCCTCAAATATTTTGCCGCTTATTTCTTCCAATTATTTTGGTTTTTAAATTCCAATAACAAGAACCAGTAATTGCATATTTTCATCATGAATAAATAAGGCTTATTCGAACCTTCAATTCTCAATCATCCATATGTTCGAAACAAAGTTATATCTCCTCTCGTAGTCATATGAATAAATATAGACCATTATATCACAATGTCTTCTTGTTATCCTTTAACTTGAATCCAATTACGATTCTCTACACCAACTGGTGCTATGATTTCAGGCATCCAGTTTGCGTTCTGTCCAAATTGTATCCAATTATCACAATTGCAGTACAGTTGCTCTTAAATAAAGGGCCTACCAGGTCGATTATATTAACCTTCACCCCATGTCGCTCCAAAAACCGTATCTAACCATTGTTATAATTGTTATTGAACTGCAAGTACTTATTGCCTCCATACTGCCTCTATAGCTGTGCTTTCAATCAGCCTCAATCTAAGCGATAAGGATACTCGTTCTGCAGTGTGTGTTTGTATTATAAGCATACCCACTCCTCCTCGCAGCCTGACCTCGTAAATAAAATTTAATCAACGGAACACATGAATTACTATCATAATATTCCAGAGAACAATTTTATCATAGTAGATAGATAGCTACACAAATAATAATAATAAACATACTTTCGGTTAGCCTTGTGAATATAGGAAAGCACCCGCGCGTGGTTACATCTGCCGGCCAGAATTAACTTCGACCGGAAACCAGCGAAATGAGGATATACCAGAAGGCACTTTGTGTATATCTAAAAGCCATTGCTCCAGACGAATAGTTAACATCTTTATGGCTAAATTTTAAACCGACATCTCTGGTTTTTATCAAACTTTGCCCCATGTGGTCCACACCATACCGCCTCGCCATTGGTAATTAATTATCAGAAGCATCCGCAAATGTATGTATATCTTTGAAAAATAACAGATTCCAATATTATTGTTTATCCCTCGAATCTGGATGTATTAGGATGTAAACCAGGGATGTATCCTTCGCAGGATGAGGGTGTGTGCCTCGCGCGTTGACTAATATTGATATTATACATATATATCACGCGTATTTGTATTTTCCTTTTTATGAAATACCAAATTGAAAAGCCAACCACTCATTCATGTGTATACAGTTCATCCAGCTATAGTTGATCGTTGCTTGATTAGATTGATAGCTGGTGATATGTAGGGCAGTAGGTGAATTTCACAATACTTTAGGATTGAATATATGAATAATGAATGTTTTGAAGGTATAAGAAATGTATTAATTAGTCTAAGTAAAGATTTAGTGGCAATTGTGATGAAAACTAAAACAGTTAAATTTTAAGTTTCAAGTAAAGCATTCGTTAAAATAAGAGAGTGGGAGTCCACAGTACTCCCGGAAGGAACGAAATACTCTCATTTACGTTTTCGCTGCCTCATAGAACTTATAATTAAGTTTAATATAATATAAATATTATGTCCTTATTTTTATTAACTTCCATTGATTTTTTTTGAATTTGTACCCGGTAGCAGTTTGTAAGTTTAAGGGATAATGGCTATTACTAACCAACCAACATTCACTAGTTGGAGAATTCTGATAATTTATGCAAGGCTTAAAGATTAAAAAAGATATGTTTTTTGTACTGAAAGTCGCTAGACGGGGCCATGAATCCTTTGAAATCACCATGTGCAGATGGAGTCATTCTAGCCTTCCTAAAAAACAGGGGTAAAGAAGATCTTATGTCTTACCTGATTTCCGTACTCCGTAGTAGTATTGTTTTTGGGTACATACCAGGTCTATGGAGAAGAGCTAAGACATTCCCAAAATTGGAAAAAGATGCAACCCTTGTAAAGTCTTTTAGACCCATGAGTTTAACATCCTATCTACAGAAATCCTTGGACTTCATAAAATCAGAAGTCTAAGTAAATAGACCTTTTAATGTTCGCCATCATGCCAACAGAGCTGTTAGATCTTCAGAAACCGCCCTGTTTGAACTCACCAATATCTTACAAAAAGCAATAGATACTAAGGAAACTAAAGAAATCATCATAACAAAAGGCTGTCCGCAGGGATGGGTACTATCACCCATGCTTTGGATTCTAGTAGTGGATGAACTGCTAGAAAATTTTACCTCTCAAGACATACCCTGCATCGTTTTTGCTGATGATATCGTTATTACAGCCCTAGGGAAGGACTAACTGTTACAAGCAAATGATGTCTACCCTACAAAGACGACTGTAATACAATTTTCCAAAAAAAGACTTCTGCCACGCATGAAATATTTTCGGTTAGCGGACGAAAAATAGTAACAGAGAAAGTAATGATAGTAAACTCCTCTGGAATTACCGTCAGGGAAGTGACAAAAGCCCTTATAATATGCAAGAGATTTGCAGGTTAATAATGGGTGGGGGTAACCATATATATACTTATAGGTATATGTACACCATGATCACATCAGGACTTACAATTACCTATCGAGCGGTTGCACGGCACAAAAAACAGAGTTGCAAACAACTAGGAAAGCACTGGGAAAAGTCCAAAGGATCGCTTATTTATGCATTACTGGAGCAATGAGAACTTGCCCTACAGTAGTGGCGGAGGTTATTCTTAGGTTATTCTTTATATGTCCCATTACACGCAGTATTTGAAATTGCTGCTAAGGAAACCATTTGGACCTGATGATGTGGGTTTTGGTAGCGCGATGCATAGGGAATTGGCTTCTGAAGACGATATGTTTGGGTTCAAATCTCAGTCAAGGCCAAAAAGTTTTTCGATTTAACTTGAAAGTATAAAGGCTAACCACCACTAAAATGTAGTCTGATGAACGGTTTGACACCCGTGAAATAGCTATAACTCCAGCCCAATACTACACACTCGGTGGTAGTTGATTCAAGTTGTTGTTATAATATTCAAAAACTTTAATATTCATTATGAGATTTGCCAATAAAGGGATTTGGTCCGGCAAATGTATGAGTCACATGAAAAGAGGCTGCCTTTGAAAGTCCACAGTAACCTTATCGCAATTCTTTAAGATGGAATTATTATTCGAGAACGACCGACAACGGAAGGAACTCGTGCTAGAATTTTTGGGTCTAGAACCAAACTTTCCGTACCAATAGGACAATCTTTTAGCATTTTCCAGGTAGAAGTCAATATAATAGAAGAATGTGCAGGTTCAAATCCCGAAAGGAATTACAAAAACTAAAACACTGCCATTATGTCCAAGCCGTACTCAAAGTACTTAGCTTATACGCCATTAAGTGTAAGTTGGTGTGCCATTGAACAGAACAAGAACAGTAATGTCTCATTTCATTGAGTCTGGACATGTCAGAGTAATGAGAAAATAGACTACTTTGCAAAATTAGGCTCTAGGACTCCTTTAAAGGGGCCAGATCCCTACTGCGAAAGAGGAAAAAACGAAATTAAAATAGAGGAGAAAGCCAAAAGATCCAAACACTAAAAAGAACTCTCAAAACTGCGACAGGCCAAACTACTTCTTGGGTACTATAACCAAGATCGTTTCATGAACTTTTTCCGCTTAAGTAGGAACAGTCTACGAATAGTAACGGGTCTCTTCACGGGTCACTGTAAACTAAGAAGATACTTGAGTATTCTTGACCTAAAAAATAGCACCACATGCAGATACTGCAATACTTATGACGAAACGTCCGTACATATACTAGGCGGATGTGAAGCACAAATGCATTAAAGAAACAACTCGAAATAATCAAACTCATCAAAAGGATAAACTTGGATGAAGAGCTGTAGGGCCAGCTCTGGGTGGGGGCACAATAGATCTTTAGTTCGCAGTGCAAAACCCCTGCCAAAATTCATTCACAAGGTACTGCGTACAATTGAGAAAACCATTTAATTAAAAGAATTTACTCTTGCTACCTTCTTAGATGTCAAAGGGGCTTTCGACAAGGGCCTTACCAAAACTTTATGGAAACACACATTGATTTTGGTGTAGAAGACTGCATTAGGGGGTGGAAATATTCATCCTCAGCGAGAAAAGAATTCTTGGTACGTTAGGTTATATAAACTTGACCATGCACGTTTGTAGAGGAACACCCCAGGGGGAGTTTTGTCCCATCTACTATGGCTTTCAGTCAAACAATGAGCTACAAGTACATTTGCCTTATCTGAAGAGCTAGTCACCGGTTTGCCGTTGTAGATGATCTATTGAACCGAAAATTAAGTTGAAGTTTTTACGTTTGTGACAAATGACAAGAAATTTCTACTATCTTTGGCACATTGTAGGATTTTTTTGCCTTAATTTCTGGTCATGTTATTATTTGGTGATTTTTATAACAGCTTTAAAGTAGTTTCTGACTTGTTTAATCTTTTTCCGATTTTCCTCAGTTGCCTTTATAAGAGTATAAAATTCTTATTTTAGCTCTTTTTTCGCCATCTTTAGGGAATTCTTTAAATATATTTGAATTTTTTTTTTATCTGACAATGTCTTGGAACTAGAAATAAACCTTGAAGTTTATAATATGGGAAATATAAATATGGTAGCTTGGTGACAAGTGTTGGCAAAGAATTTTCTTAAATCAGTCTATCCACTTTATATTTTCTCTCCAAGTTTTAATTTTTAGTGGATCTACCCTTGCATTGAAAACTAAGTCAATCGTAGATAATGCTTCCAAAGAGCTTGATGATAGAAGAAAGTTTGGCAATAGCCGATAGTTGAATATGCTGTTTTAAGCATCTATTCTTGTTAATAGGAAAATGAATCCTTCCAAAATGTTGGGACGGTGACTCAAGAGAGCGATAAATATAACTACACTGTAAGGGGCTTACATAATGAGCTATAAAAAAAATTATTTGGTGGTGCAACAGCTCGAAGAGAATCAGGAACTAGTGACTTACAACTCTTAACAATTTCTGTGTGCGTGTTACCAGAAATGGTTATCATAACTTTTAAAGAAATTTTGAGGTTAAACCATGAGAACCGGGAGCGATGTCGTCTTTAAGCATAATTCTCTTTATGTAAGCTGTATCAGTATTTATGTCAACTGACACTAGAGATCATTGTTTAATTGTTGATGTTACTAGGAAATGTAAGTACCGTTTCGTGTATGTGGTTACTATACGAATTTCAGAACAGGAAGGCAAGTAAAACATGAGAGTCTGCTGATGACCTGCTTAAGAACTTAATAATGAAACAAATGCTATCGGACATCCGTCAACTTTTTTAATTGATTTGACAAAAACATCTTAGTTCTGTGATCAGTTCTTCATCATTACCAAGTCCTAAAAAACCCTGATTGGTGCATAGGTTGCCAACAAATTGCTTCCATTCTTTAAGATTCGCCTTTGGGTTATACACTTGATCTTTGACGTTATTTTTGGTCTTCCAACCTGCCTTAAACTCTACGGATTCAATTCAAAAGATTACTTAGTGATGTCATCACTATTGAACCTGGATTTCAACCTGGTCTTCCACCTCTTAAGTTTTTAATAACTTCGCAGAAATATAGTTATTCCGTCAAAAGTTGACTGGTATGATTGGGGCCATTTAATTAAGATCACATGATTTTTTGATACAAAAAAAAAAGTAGGCCCAAAACAATTGTTATACACGATCTATATTATGTATTTATAAAATTAATTGAAAGGCAAAAGTTTGAAAAAAGTTGTAAATTCAAGACAAAATAAAACAACCTAAATGGTGAAATTCCACAAATTAAGTTGCGGATAATACTGAGGGGTGACACGGACAACATACTTTAGAATAAATGAATTTCATTTTATCTTCGGTTCCGGAAAATAATCTGTTTAGAGTGGCATTTGAAGTGGATCTAAAATTGGGTTGTGTAGGAAGTATACGAGGATTTTGCGGCTTCGTCGGATATCGGCCACGACCCACGATATATAAATCCCCGTTTCGCGCCGAGAGTTGTAGGGCCTATAGTCAATAGATATTTCAATTGCCATCAGCGCAATGGTATGTCCTAGCTGAAAAGGAATAAACCGACATCGTTTCCGGGTAAAACATTCAAAATTGAAGGCACATCCACATCCAATCATAATAAATTCAATGACACTGTATTGCCGCAGTCGCGTGTGACGGTGATGGTGACGGTGACAGAGTAATTTACCACTGTACCGCGTGCCTCTGCTTCTCCATAACATTCCTACCAACTTTGGATAAATAAACAGAGATATTGGAAAATGATGGTGGAGACTATTAATTGGTTTTTACATTAAATTCTGTTGAGGTTATCGAAAGTAATTGAAAGAGTTTATATCTATATTTTAATTGGATGTTAATTTATTGACTTTTTTTTTGCGCATGATATATAATTTTCTTTTGCGATTTTTTTGCTACGTTTTCGAGAATGCTGGAATCAGGTAATGTGCAAATATTATGGTCAAAGGCTTAACTTGGTACAACTAAGAAACTAAGGTTAACTACACATTATTGATCTTTCGGTTAAAAGGTTAACCTTACCTTGTGATTGAAACATACGTTTTGAAGCAATAAAGTAACGTTTTCCATATTTTGCAACATAAAGATCAAAATTTTGTAAGATACTATAGCTTTTTGTGTTAAAAAAATATGTTTAAATCTCATTTTCCTCATCATACATATTTTGATGGTCCTTAGGAAATTTGACCTTTATTCCGACAGAAGATTTGTCAGTCTTTTTGTTTTGGCCAAATTTTGGACTTGCATGATTAGGAAAACATCTCATATTTGAACAAGTCTTACAAATATTCTTTACCTCTATAGACCTGTCATCTGTCAGTGGAGAGTTTTGAATTATGAAAGACTAAAATTATAACTCATTATCGGTCTTTTCCCGATCTTTGAGCGTAGCCAAAGATTTGATTATTGGTCTACCTTTGACTATGACACTTTTTCGCTAATTTGTACATATATACTTATATACATATGTTTATTTGTATATGTTCATGTGTATGTACATTAGCTGGCCACTCAGAATCTCAAACCTATGCTCAAACGATATGATGTTTAAATTTATTGTCAAGTCATTGGGTTTAACAAACTGTTGAAATGAAAATTTTCCTTTTATCATATACATATTTATATACATATGTACTATATGTACATTTATTTATACAAGTATACAGGTGCTTGCATTTTAATGTAAAGTCATCCGCTAAACTGTATTTAATTTAAAGCTTTTAATACATTTATATGGAATGGTTTATATGTTTTCTATTTATTACCAAGTTTAATTGGAAAATGCACTTAATTTAAAGTTCATTGAAAATTATTTAAGCGAATTTGACAGAAAAAAAATTCAAAAGTCAAATGAAAATTATACCTCTATAGATAAATTTTAAATAAATAAATAAATTTTGTGAGGCACCAGGGCGTGAGAAGTGACTTATAACTCACAATTATTTCTGTGTTGCTGGTCGGCAGGAATGAAGGGGTCTACACAGTGGCGTAGCGACCGTAGCGTGCCATCTCGGCGCCCGGGGTGAGAGACCCATTCTGCCGCCCCCATTCAATACTAAATTAAAATTAAATTTCGAGACATCATTTCACAGGCAATGAGGTATCTTTTATTGAATGTAAAATAGGATCATCGGTTTCATAAACGGATTCTACAGGCCTTACGAATGAGGCTCGTGAAACAAAGCTGCATCTGCGCATTCATCGCCATGCATGCGTTTTTTCCTGCGAATTCTTCTCGTTTTGAGGTCGATTCCGAGTTTTTCACAGAGAGTCTTAGAAAAGTCGATTGCGGCTTGGACGAAACGGTTTCTGTTCTCCACTAGGAGAGCTTTTAAAACACAGAGTTTCTGAGCACACTTATCCACACTCAGTCCACGTTGCTGCAGGTAAATCTGTGCGTCATCTTCTTCAGGTAGCTCTGCAGCTGAAAAGCCAAAAAAAAGTGAGAAAGTTGAATGACTGCATGACTGTCAGAAGAAGACTGGCTCCAGATCCGTCAATTCTTCCAGTACCTCAAGAACTTTCACAAACTTATTTTTAAGCGTCTTAACTGCTTCATGTCTTTGTCAAGACGAGGTTCACTTCTTCTGCAGGCTTATGACTAAATGCTTGAGGTACTTCTGGTGAGTCGACTTCGTCTTGACCTTGCTCTGTGGGACCAGAACGACTTCCAACTTCGACGGCAGGCACGTCTTCTTCTTCTGCCTGTAAAATAAGTTATGCATTCCCATTCATATTGGCCGGAGGACAGTTCTAGGCCACCCACGATTGTAGATGGAGGAATCATACTTACATTGGAATCACTTCCGCTGCTGCTGGATGCCGCCGCCGAAGACTTTAACGTAGTTTTCGAACTAGAACTAAAACTGAATTTCAGTAATGCACCTGGAGACTTCTTCGCATCTGCATCTTTCCTAGCGCTTTTCTTGCGGTATTCCGCGCCGCTTCCTTTAACTCTTTTCATTTTCAAAAACTAGTTCAAATGTTGAGTCAAGTACTAAGTGTTTAGTTTTAGAAGATTCAACAGTATTTAAACTATAAACAACACAATCGAAATAACTTTCAGTGATGCGGGAGGGACCAAAAACATTGAGCTGGCTGAGACTAGAATAACGTTTCGGTCGAATCCTAGTTATCTTATCATATCTCGCATATGCATATCATATGTTTCGGAACGCTCCCTTTCAGTTTCGCGAGAGTTTAGGAACGTTTTGTTTTAGTTTCGCCAGTAGCGTGACAATACGGAATGCACTCTTACAGCCCTACTCAACGTTTACGAATTCACGGAAATCAACCGAGAGCGTCAACGACGAACCACAGATAGGGTGGCAAATTTCAAATTTACATCATTGTTGTTTGTTGACTTGTCAAACGATCTGTCATGAAACGTATGATTTCTACTCTACCCGCATCACCGACGACATTTTGCCGCCCCCCTAGGCCTTCCGCCTGGGGCGGACCGCCCCCCGCCACCCCACGCTACGCCACTGGATCTACAATTTTCTGTCGAATTCGAACGCCTGAAGGTGTGTCCACCTAAAAAAAAACATTTCAGAAATATTTCAGAAACATTTAAAGAACATTTCAGAAACAGAGAAAATGTTCTGGAAAGTTTCTGAAATGCTTACTTGGGTCTGGACGCTCGCGAAACATTTCTGAAATGTTTCTCTGTTTCCCTTTCCAAATGGAAAACTTTCTTTGTTTCTTAAGCATTTACAAAGCTTAAAGCTAGATTGTGTGTGACTGGTTGTTTATATAAATATAAAAATGTCGCGAAAAGTGTGGAGCAACGAGAAAAAAAAGCCGATGCCTTGTATGAAATTTCTGAAAATATAAATCGGGAAAAAGAAGAGTTAGAAAAAAATGCAAGCGCTTAAAGTGCAACACAGGTGAGAAAAAAATTACAGACAAAGAAACATTTCAGAAATGTTTATCAAAGCGTCCACACCAAAAAAAAAAACATATTAGAAACATTTCTCAAATGTTGTTTAATGTTTCTGAAATGTTTTTTAAGCAAATGGGAAACATTTCGGAAACGTTTTTTAAACAATGTTTCCTGAAATGTTTCTTAAGATTAACTGATATTCAATTTTTCAGCGCAATCAGCGACAAAAAATATTTGTATGTCGACGTTTATAGGCAAGCACTTGTGCGTTATGACATGCAATATATTTTTTTTCTTTAACTGCCCTGGTAATGTTATCCCTGAAGTTTAAATTACAGGGTTGCTCAATTTTCGTGGGTAGATTTTAGAAGCCTATCGCGGCCATATTGTGTTTTTAAAATCTGTCAAATCATTTGATTTTGATTTCAATTACTAATGCCAACGACCGACGAATACTCGTAAAAGATCAAATTGGACTTAAACATTTATAAACCAAAATTTTTCACAAAAACTAGACAAAATGATAAAAAGCTAGCTGAAAGTCATGTTAAGATAATTAAAATTGCTAAAGCCTAGTACGCAGATCGCGCTAAATTTTATCTTCCATATAAAATTCTCTCCAAAATTTAGCCAAGCTAAAATTATGTCAAGCATTTTAGCCGAGAGGTACGCTGCTCCAGCTAAAAAATCAAAATTTCTCTTCGAACTGTACATAACTTATCTGTCAAAATTTAGCGAACGAAATAATTGTCTGGCACATTAATTCTCGAGCTAAATTTCAATTTCAATTTGAAATGGAATAATATTTGAATTATATTTAGAAGAATATTTGGTGACGGGAGTCTTACAAGATTTTCGACAACAAAAATCACTCATAATTCATAATTCTCATTCGTTCTCATTCATAATTCTTAAAAAGTCATACTTTAAAACAAATTCTTTTAAATCTTTGAAAAAAATTCATTTAGAAAACAGCTGTTTTCTGTGACATATTCTCCATAAAGTTCTTATGTCAAAATTTAGCTTGGATTTTAGCTGATGTTTGGAGAAAAATGTGGAAGATAAAATTTAGCGCGATCTGCGTACTAGGCTTAAAGTTAGAGAAATTTGAGAAAATAAATTGGTTGTCACGAATTGCAATCTGATTGTTTTGAACTGTCAAACTCTATTCGCGTTCCACAGAACATCCATACTGCAATTGCAATTGTTCGTGCCGGACTAGCCTCAACATAAATCTTGTTTTTGTTTGCTTGTTTGTTTGTTTTATTCGTCATTCGCGACGAACAGAAAAATTCTATGTAAAGGAAATGTCAAAAGGGATGAATGAATGTTCGTCCATTCATCGGCTGTTGGTCGCTTTTATGTGAGAAATCCTTTACTCTTGTGTTGTCAATGAATTCCGAGACGGTGGCGTTTCCACATTTTTACAGATGTTTGCAAAATAAAAAAAGTAATAACAGTTACCACAAGAGAGAACTAAAAATAGACATTTAAATTGACGTTTAACATCTTACGTAACACCAAGTTCGCACTATTGTTTTTTTTTTTTTTGACATAATAAAAGTGAATGTGAAACCTATGTAATGTGCATAGTTACACTGAACAGATCTGATACGATCACTCTGTACAAGGGTAATTATACGACTATACGGTGCATATTTTAAGTGAGTACGAATAAAAGAATGAAGAATGTGGAATGTGGAATGTATAGCCCAACGATTTTGTTGATTTGGATACTATAGTTTGGCTTATGCTATAATTACAGAATATTTTTTTTTTTAAGAAAGGACATCGTTTTTCTTTTCGACAAATTCAAAGTAAGGTTATTATATGAACACCAATTCGTTAAAATATTTTAGTTATTTTAAAGGGTTTTGTAGTACCCCTTGGCATAATGGTTAGTGCATTGGACTGTCATGCAGAAGGTCTCGAGTTCGATTCTCAGCCGCTGCAAGAAAGTTTTTTTTTCAGGTGTGTACTGCCTCTTGCGAGGAATTGACAAATTCTCCAAGAGTATCTCTTGTCATGGAAAGTGCTGCTCATTAGCCATTCGGAATCGGCAGAAAATTGTAGGTCCCCTCCATACCTGGTAACACGCATACAGGAATGGTTGAGAGTTGTAAGTCACTAGGTCCTGGTCCTCCGAGCTGTTGCACCACCAAATTTATTTTTTTTATTTTTTTTTAAAGGGATACAGGAGTGTAGAACATTATAGATACTCGTAAGTGCCCCACATGAATTTACTATTAAATCAACATAACTATTCTATAAAGAGTCAACTATAAAGAGTTAAGGACCAAGGTGACTACCTTGAAGTACACTTAAGTCCACCTTTATTGTAAGAGAAGTGAATGAAATAACTCCTTCTCTCCAAATACAATCTGATCTATTAAACCTATTAAACAAAAGTTAAAAGGAAAACCAAGAAATGAAGCCTTGAATAAATTTAAAATATAAAACAACTTGTCTTCACTTCAATAAAGTCTGTTTAGATGCAATCAACTTGGTGTCAATAGGTTCTCAATTGGTTTCTTTGGAAACAAAGTGAATCCAAGGAGATTAGTAACAGCTGATTTTTTTTTATAAGCCCATGTTGCTCAGGTTTACAGCTGAAATGAAAACTTTTTAAAAACAACAGTCTTAAATAGTTTGGGTAAGGACAAAAGTTAAATTAAATTAAATTAATTAATGTTAGTGAATGAATGAAATTACTCCAGCGTCCAGGTTTGTGGCGAAAATGAAGACTGAACCACTATTTTAAGGACCGAGTGGATTTTAGAGCGCTTGGTTTAATTGACTGTACGAAACGTGTGTCAACCAATGTTAGTGCCAGGCTACTTAGAAAATATTTTTTAATAGTAGCTTAAGCCACATACGTATATATAAGAAATGTTCATAATATACAAGTTAGCTTTTATAAAATAAACTGTAAAACCACAAACTTAAGCCTTTGGTTGTTATAGAGGCCATCGTTAGAATTTAGTAGCCTGAAAATTTAAATAAGTTGATGATACCATCTCCAAAATCATGTACAAAGATTAACTTTGATAAAATGGCAGATTTTTCCATTTACATATCAATGCATCTTAAACACTTGTTTCCTCCCCAAAATTCCCTGTTAAATTATTATCAGAAATTTAACAATCAAATCAAAAATCAATTTCCAATTAATTTTAATTACAAATCTTCATCTGGAAATATATAGCTTCCTTGAAGAATTGATAAATTTGCATTTATGAATAGTATGTATTGAATTAGAAGCTCTTTAAAACATCAGGATGGAAATTTGCTTAAACAACAGAGAAGATCAAAAATATGGAAAACAAACACTTGTAAAAATTCCTTTTGAAATGTATAACTCAAGCCCGAGCTGAATTTCTTAAGATTAATTGGTCAACATATTTCCACAAATACATATTTACTTTAAATTTGAATTATCTATTTGCATAACGATTGACAAACACCAAATACTCCCAGAAAACATCCTTTGACTTCAGCCAATTTATTTTCAAAACCATCAACCTTGCCTTTTCATTCGTTTATGGCTTCATTGATTTCCTAAGGGAAATATGTAAGTTCATTTATATCAAATTCATATTGCTGTGAATAAGAATAATTGCATGTCCTTGTGACATTTCCCAAACATCCCCACCACTATCACCAGCACTAGCACACAAAAATAGGAGCCATATAATCATTTATCAAAAGCTGCTTCCATGTAAGCAAAGCATTCCAAAGAACAAGCTGCCATTTGCCTTGAAGTTCTTCTTCACATAAATCAATTTGCACCTTTCACGTGTATTTGATCTGAACAAAAAAAAAAGGAACAAAATCTGAATGATTCCAGGACAATTCCATTAACTTGAATTCCACTGAATTCAAGATATTCGGCCCAAAACAATATATCGACTTCGGAGAAGCTGGAACTTTGTGCAGTCAAAGAGTCAAAAACATACCTTTTATTTGTCGATCCGTGTGACTTCGACTTCTACAGTCACTAGCTTGTAGATACCTATAGTTGTTGTTTTTTGTTGTTTGCATCTGAGGCTTACGTGCTTCAACTTGGATAGTCATTCGATTGCGTGAGGAGATCTTATATGCTGCTACCATGGAATGTTTCTCATGCAATCATCCGTGGTCGGTTGAGCTGCTACTGGGAATGTGTGGTGCTTTAAGGACTTATCTACTCAATCAGTAGATTTACCATAGTGTTTATTAGCCTCTTGAAAATCGACATGAGCAAGACTCCTAGTTTAACTGCGAAAGGGATTTCCCATGAATACTCAAAACAATAGAATTCCCGTACAAAATGTGGTGTAGGTACTTCAATATTTGTGGCAAGAGTACAAAGCGGTGCAGGGGAGATTTGGGTAAACTTAGTCTATTTAAGTCTTAAGGCTATATCATTGCATTACAGATTGCATTGTTTGATTTTGGATTTCAAGTTTCTCGGTTCTAGATTGTTGGGAAAATTACTTAAACTGTTGCTGAATATTTGGAATATTTGGAACAACCTTGCAAAACATTGTTTCAAAGTCAGTTAAATTTTTGATATATTACTTTTATTGTAAATGACTAAACAGCCAACGTTAGTTGAGTCGTTTATTTTTAAAGTAACGTTATTCACCTACTACTACAGTCTGTCAAAACTCTTCAAATCCAGAAATCTCACCATAACTTCAAAACTGCTGCTGTACAGGACCATGGTCCTGCCAGTACTCACATATCCGAGACTTGGGTGCTTAGCAAAAGGCACTCCGACCTCTTAGCTGTGTTCGAGAGAAAAGTCTTAAGGAGAATTGTTGGCCCCATATGTGAAGAAGGATGATTCCGGAGACGGTACAATCATGAACTGTACGCAATCTACCTAGAAGCAGATATCGTGACAAAAATTAAGCTCGGTAGACTCCGGTGGGCAGGAGCTCGCATGAGCGAAGAGGAACCTGCTCGGAAAGTTCTTTGTGGTACATTCTATGGTAGACGACAGCGTGGTAGACCATGCTTGCGCTGGAGAGATGGCGTAGACCAGGACGCCCGAAGCCTTGGGGTGCGCAACTGGATGGCGTCGGCTAGAGACCGGGATAGGTGGAGAGACTTGTTGAAAGAGGCCAGGACCGGAACCCGGTTGTCGAGCCGATGATGATGATGTTATTCACCATTTTCTTTAGCCAGATGATAGACAGAAAAAAAAACAATTTTTCAAAAGTATCTACTCATTAGATTTCTAAAAACCTTAATGGAAAATCCTTTCGATTACTTCTCCCTGGATCATTTTGTAAAAATGGATGCAAATTCCCAGTCAAATGCAGAATTTATCAAACGAATTTCTCAAAACAGGTTTCTTGTCTAAACTCTGTGCAACAAGTGGAATCCAATTGGATGAAACGAATAACAACAAATGCGATTGGAGCGTTTGCATTCAAGCCCTAAATCTTCCAAGTTTGTTTTTGAATTATTGTTTTACTAAAAAATAATTTAGAGTGATGGTAATCTTTATTTGGACATTTACAACTTTTTTAATTAAATGGAAAGGATGATATCCGTCAAGTGGCTGTCGCCAGTATTAATAGTGATTTTCGACCGTTTTATTGCATTTTCCACTCCATTCCTGTCGAATATTCTCCTTAATGGCTGCAATTGTCTGAGGCTTTTTGGCATAAGCCCACGACTTCATGCCAAAGAAAGAAGTCTGGGATGTTTAAATCGGATGATCTTGCTGGCCTTACCGAATTGCCAAAAAGGGATAAAACACCACCAGAAAACGCTTCCTACACAATATCCACAAACACCACCGACCGATTATTGGTCTAAAAAATCGACACAATTATTCCACGCTCTTGTATAGTATAACGCTCCATTACTTGTCTGTTTGTATACTGCAGCTGCCTAGTTCACAAATGTCAAATATGACATACGACGCCATTTGCTAAAATTATAACAACTTTCGTTATGATGATTTATTTTGTGCTATTTTGTATAACTGTGAAGCTATTTGTTATGGTCGAAGCTGAATGAAAACAAGACATATCTTATTTATTCACCTACAAATGTACCTTTAAACTCCGCATAACTGAAAACCTTGAGACTGATTTTAAAAACCAACAGATTATTATTATCCATATTCTACTGGTATATTACATTCCGTAGTTTTAAAATCAGTCCACTGCTAAATGCTAAGCGTTGTAATCGTTCCAACAAAGAAGATTTGCTGAAAGCATGCATAAATACTTTGCCGTCGGTAAAACTTCTATATTTTGTTTTTGAAATGGTTATCCAAAGGTCTATTAAGGGTTCAGCGTCACTACAATCAAAATCAGAGGGTTCAAACGTATTCACTGAAATTTGATCCATTTTTATTTTTTTTTTTAAATTATATACATATTTTCAAGGGTTTAACCCTCCATTTTATATTTTTTGGAATAAACCCAAATCGAATTTAGCACTGATGTCTCCCTAGAATGGGATAGAAGTACCAAATTTGTTTGCTCCCAAAATAATACTAATTTTGCCTTATGTCACTTTGTGCTATTTTTTCTGTATGTCAATTCGCCAGTCGGTAAAAATGGCAGCAGTTTTCGTCATCAACCATACCTGTCTGCCTCGTTTTGCGGGCTTAAATATTCTAGCTCCCTCCTTTGGTCCTTCGTCCCGCTCACGTAACTCCGTGTTGCTCCTTTTTAAGGTTGTTGTTCATCATGGTGGGAGTTAAAATGTAGCTAAGCAAACAATTTATTTATCAACAGTACTTGCCTAGCCCGCTTCCGAGTTACATGGTTTTTAACTTACAATATGGGTCGTCTGTACCTTTCACGCAACTCCTTTGTGCTGCTTTGAAGTTGCGATACAGAGGATCTAAAAAGGGATTTTTGGATCCTCTGTATCTCTGTATTGTCGTCCAAAAAAACTATTGAAATTACGGCTTGCTTGACGACTGAACACAGACTTTCTGACTTCAACGCCTGACACATCGCCAATTAAAATTTTTGCGATGATTTGGGTTTTATATCCCACTCAATAATGTTTAGTGTATTTGACTGTCATGCCAAAGTTCCCAGCCGCTGCCACCTTAAAGTAGAAAATAATCTTTTTGAAGGGGTATTGCCTCTTAAAAGGAGATGAAAAATCTTTCAAAAGTATATCTCTTGTCATGAAAAATATTTATCAACTAAGCAGTTTGGAATGGGCAGAAAATTGTGAGACCCCTTTAGTCCTAATTTATTTATTTGTTTTTCTTTCTGAAACTTGATGAAATGAAATTAATATTTCTTGACTTCTCTACCATCAAACTATATTTTTTTATTAAAACCTCTAAATACCTTAAAATAAATACGAAATGTCCATCCTACTTACCAGTGCCAATTTTGTCCCCATATCTCTCCTATCTTAAAATGTATTCAAAGTCTTCTTGATGGATACTATCATGCTTGACACATTCAAACGCGGTTAAAGTTCTCATAAACTCAAATAGTATCCACCAAGAATTCCTTAGCAGTCATGTCAAGTAGCTAGCACCACTTCAGCCACCACCACCACCTATACATAGAATAAATATGCAAAACGTCCTCAAAGCTTTATGCGCTCAAAATGATCTACAAAATGCTTCGTGATATGGCTAATGCTTTTGAGAGTCTTGTACTCCAGTTCCTACCATCGCATGTGCCATACTGGTATTTGTTTTTGTTTTCTTGAAAAAAGACTGATGCAAAATCTTTCGAAAAGACAATTTATTTTCCACTTGTGCTCCACTACGTTGGACATTTTAATTTTGATTTCCCTAATGGGTCTTATATTGGATGACGAAGGACCGATGCACGATGAGAAATATGTTTTGTTTTTCCAAGTTCCTTTTAGTTTTTCTTTTTTGTTTGTCATTATTTATTTTTTATGCCAGAGGGTATGAAAGATTCTGAGAGTCATGTAGCTTGACCTAGCTTTTAACAAGCCTGATAGCATACCAAGCCGCCGCCGTCGCCGGCCGTGTTAGTGGCCAAATTCCCTGAGAGGAAATTTATTATTCTTCCTGTTCGATATTATACAGAAACAGAAGGAACAAAATTTCTTTTTCGTACCGTGTACAAAATTAGTTAGAACAAACTTGCAACACAAGAACACGGAGCAAGTTTCACACAGCGCAAATCTTTTGGGACTCACGGACGGACGGGCAAGAAAATAAAAAAAAAATAACCTAGCACACCATTGGGAAGCCTTGGATGATTTGTATCAGATAAAACAGCAGGATAATAATATGATGCCGTCTCCCTTCACGTTCAAGTGACATTTAAATTAAGTCTCTGATTTGGTGATGTCGCAGTTTGTTGAGGTTTCTTATTTTGTCTTTTGACAAAATGTCACACCGTCTTTGAGGGGATTTGCGTTGACAGAATAGTGATAACAAATTTAGACAGGCACGATGATATACTATATCGTGGGAAAATAAACTGTTTTATGTTGATTCAAGTTTCATAATACTTATTTGCGTTGAAATGGACTTAAATTGACTTCAAAGAATCTGACTACTAGAAAGAACTTTACCAGACAGTGTATCAAGTTAATTTGTTAAATGTGTATGACTGAGGGCTATGAGGAAGTGTATGAAAGACTCATGTTCAGTAAAATAAATTGTACGAAAGAGGGGTCAATATTCACAAAAATGCTTCCATTAAGAGAATCTTGTTCACTTTTTAAAACTGTTTTTGGACACCTTTGACCTCGCATACAAATGCACTGAACTTTTTTCTATAATGAATGCCATCTGACGGAGAAATGAATTACTTTAAGTGGGATCTTCCAGTGACTTTTGGTGTGGCAATACATGAGGACTACAATGAACGAGAAGGTATGGCTATGATGGTTATGAAAAGAGAAATGTTAAGGCAGATTTAGGATTTGCTTTTGGTCTCTGGACTCACCTATAGATTATCTAGAAAATCAATGACTCTACTTACATTATCTTTTGAAGCTCTGACTGGGCATGTTCAACGCTCGAATATTACAAAGCGTCTTTTGGAATCTGCCAAACGAAAACAAGAAATAAGTACGCATGAACAATTATGCACTTTATAATCACATGATTAATCATCCAACTGCAACTGCTATTGCAACTGCAACTGCCACTGCAACTGCAACTGCAACTGCAACTGCAACTGCAACTGCAACTGCAACTGCAACTGCAACTTCAACTGCAACTGCAACTGCAACTGCAACTGCAACTGCAACTGCAACTGCAACTGCAACTGCAACTGCAACCGCAACTGCAACTGCAACTGCAACTGCAACTGCAACTGCAACTGCAACTGCAACTGCAACTACAACTGCAACTGCAACTGCAACAGCAACAGCAACAGCAACTGCAACTGCAACTGCAACTGCAACTGCAACTGCAACTGCAACTGCAACTGCAACTGCAACTGCAACTGCAACTGCAACTGCAACTGCAACTGCAACTGTAACTGTAACTGCAACTGCAACTGCAACTGCAACTGCAACTGCAACTGCAACTGCTACTGCAACTGCAAGTGCAACTGCAACTGCAATTGTTACTACAACTGCAACTGCAATTACCACTGCAACTGCAACTCCAACTCCAACTTCAACTTCAACAACAATTCCAAACTCAACTCCAACTCCTTCTATATGACTATCTGAGGAGGTGACCCTCAATGGAAGATATCGAATAAAAAAGTAGTTATTGGGCTAAAAAGAAGACTTTTGGTTGAGAGTTCAGCCAATAATAATTGCTGGGAATAAAAAGACCGATCACTCTGGACATGTTTCAATTCAATGTTTTCATTGGATTTGTCATTTGATTTTATTTGAAATTTTCTTTTTCTTGCACGTACATAGAGTGGTACAAAAGCATAAATTGCATAGAAATTGCAGAAGCTTCCTTTTTTCATCTATTTCTATATTTTTGTTTTTCAATTAACATTATTCATAAATGGGATCTTTATTATTGCGTTTTTTCTCCATTACACAATTTAATGTCAGAAAAATCGAAGCTTTTCTCCTTTCCAAATAATGTGAGTTATTTTAATGATGAAAACAAATTAAATCGCCATTGAGCAAATAAGCAACCAAAAGTTTTTCCAAACATCAAAGAAATATCCACCACAAGAAACTGCTAAGGCAAGTCCTGAATAGCATTGTTTTCAACAGAGAAAGAAAGTACCTCAAACAAAGATTTGTTTTATTAACTTTAACAAGCCTAATTGATTTAAGACTAGCAGTGAATCCTTAAAAAAATTAACTATGTGGATATCAACCTCTGTGTTTTTGATCCATCAAAAGGCAAAGGAATAAAAGAAAAACAAATAATAGAAATAATGATCCTTCAATAACAGAACACAACGAAAACACCAACATTCATCAAAACAAAACCCAACCAAAAGGACACCCCAGGCTTTTTCGTCCATAAAAACAGCCAGCTCAAGTGATCAAATTCGTCTGGCAAAGTCTTTATTAACGAAAATTCATTAAAAACACCCAACCAAAAAGGATTACAATCGTAATCCTTTTCTTTGTCCTGTCATGGTGTTTAATATGTGTTTATATATCTGTAATTGTGTACGGGCGTACATACATACATAATACTTGTTGTTTCGAAGCAAATTTCTAGTCTCCATAAATCCTATAGAATTCAATAAAAACCGACATTGTCAGCCGACGGCATAGCCGACCATATTTTTGCATTTGCAGATAGATTTTCACAACAAGTCGTCCAGATAGGACGAAGCGAATCGAAACAGCAGAGAGGATAAATTCATAAACCACTGACCTTAAATGACTTGGAAATACTAATTGGTCACGCCTGCCTGTGGAAATGCTCTTGTCAAGTTCGGGAGGGCAAGTCAATGTGTAATCAGATTTTATTACTTTGTGTCGCAGCTTGTTCTACAAAGGGGACTTACATACATAGTTGCGTGCTTATTTAAGTTTCTATGTCAGAATTGAAAGCGTGAAGAAGTGAATTTTATCATTAATAAATTGAATGAACGCAAAATCTATATTTATATTCAAACAAAATTCCCTAAATAGGAGTTATTTCTTCTGGGCTTGGAACAGGGTATTTAGTCAGAGAAATTGAATTACAAATTTAGTATTCAGTGAAATTTGTATTTCAAGTGTAAAGTGAAGTTTAAAGTCTTAGAGTCGGGACAA
The DNA here is from genome assembly GCA_963931855.1 of Philhelius festivus. Taxonomy (NCBI): domain Eukaryota; kingdom Metazoa; phylum Arthropoda; class Insecta; order Diptera; family Syrphidae; genus Philhelius; species Philhelius festivus. The sequence goes on along the minus strand of OZ007554.1, from coordinate 184,863,840 downwards.
ATAACAACACTCATTCGTTAAATTGTTGTACTTAATATTTGCAATTATTTAGCAAGGGCTTACTTTACTATCATGCCAAGAAGACTTACATTTAGACAATCACATCTCAACCTATTCAACCAAAAAAAAAGAAATAAAAAATGGTTTCTGAGGGGTACTCATTCTTGCAAGGAAGTGGCAATTCCTAAAAAAGTATCTTCCAAAACTTCAGTATTCCAACATGATGTTCAACCACAGGCAATTGGACATCATTAGGAAAAGGATTTCAGGAAGAGGCTTGAAGATTTGTTATTTTGTTGTTTGTTACCCTGTCACACTTAAAAAGATCAACCTGGTTGTTAGAGGAACGTACTCAATACCAGAGACCATCTTTCACGATCAAGATATTTGGATAACTTCTGCTGAGAAAACTGAAGTGTTCGCCAGCCACTGAGAGGATAGTTTCAAAGATTGCTCTCCCATACACCTTCCACAGTTCAACGAAGAAGTAGAAACTCGCGTGGAGAAGATATCAGCTGCCACCGTTACCGCAATCTCATTCGAGCCGCTACTGACTGAGATTTTCACTTCTCCTGAAAAAGTGACTGGCATTTTCACTACCGGAAACTCTAGAATATCAGCAGAAAGCGACAAAAATTTCAACTACGTACCTTAGAAAATTTGGTGATTTTTTAAGACAAGTGGTTAGTCCACGATTTTTTTCAAAATTCTCAAAAATTCAGTACAAACGCTTTGGTTAGAAATATGTCGAAAACCAGACCTCGCAAAAGCTTCTGGTTCTTACCTGTGGATAGCTGTGGAAAATCGGAGCCTCTTACAAGGCTTGTTTTCGGAAATAACGCCAACCAAAGACAATATTAGGTAGTTCGGGCTCGAAAATCCATAAAATCACTTTAAACCGGCATATTTCGATAACCAGACCAATAAGAAGCTTTTCGTTTGTATGTGTATATAGGAATTGAATAACCTTTCATTCGATGTATGTCTCGATGCGTTTGAGGAACTTTGAAAATTTGGTGATTTTTTTAGACAAGTGGTCCATGATTTTTTCAAAATTCTCAAAAATTCAGTAAAATCATTTTGGTTACTGGTTAGAAATATTTCGAGAACCAGACCTCGCATAAGCTTCTGGTTTTCACTTGTGAATACATAGCTGTGGAGAATTCAACCGGGGTTTTGACAAAAGGATTAATATTCAAACTTTTGGAACTTGGACTTTATGAATAGGTAGCGAAACACGAATCTCCAATCAAGGAATCAACACTTGAGTGCCTCAAAGATCAAAACTTAGACCCCCGCTATTCAAGATCTTTACAGCCAACATACCAGGAACAAAACCGAATCTTATTTAGGTGAATCCATAACATACTGAAAACTAATGGGACTATTACCTCAAATTGGTACTGAAGATAAAAAGCTGAAAGGCCAAACACATCTGCTTCCTATCACCATAGTCACTGATGTCAAAGTCAAACTTCCAGACAACACTAAAGTAACAGTCAATTCATCAACAAAGTACTTGGACATCAATAAACTGAAATTCAAGAAGCATATAGTCTTGATGCTGAGAAGAACCGACACTTGATCCACCCGCTACTCAGGAGACGAAATGGACTTGTCTGTAAACAACTTATCTGAAAATTCCGACCTACGCCTCTCATATTTGGCTTACTATATCATCTACAGCAATGAAGAGTGAGAAAGGTTTTGAAAGAAATATGTACTCCATTTGATCTTGACTTTACCAAAACCCACTGACGAAGAAATATTTACCAACTAAGAAGCTGTACCAGGAATAGTTGAGAGTGAAGTGAATAGGCCTTTGTTGTCACGAGCTCTGAAGTCACCAAGTTAATTTATTTCTTTTTAAAAATTTTCCAATTATAAAAAAATGTATTCAAGCTTTGAGGTTTGATGTTTAATGTGGAATAAAAGTCTTACAAAGTCTACAAAAATGACTTCTTCTCAAAGGAAGTTATTTAGACTGAAGGGTTGGAGAAGGCCGAGAGTGGTCTCATTCCGATAAGCGTGGTTCTTTTTTGTTTCCTGGCCTACATTATGCGTTGGAACAGTGATGAGCCTGTATTATACATCGAGGCTTACTTTAAAAATGGTCTCCCTCCTAAAAAAGGAAGTAATGTTGCCATACCAAATAAAATTTTGAAAAATTAATTAAAAAACTATTGTAGAGTTTAAGGTTACTTTAATTTTTTGGATTTTGAAAGGATTTTTCAATAGTGACATAGCAATAAAATTCTTGATTATTGCAGAACCAAATCGGAAAAGAAACTTCAAATTCTTTAACCAATTTAATTTAGCAAAAGTATAGGCTTAGTTCTTTTCTCAAAATTCGTCACAATGTAGATTAAGAGTTTTCCAATTCCGTTTAACGACGTGAAATCGATTGATATGGCTTATCTATAACTAAGCTTTCAATCCTAATGTAAGTGCAAGGTGTGTTGGTATGATTATGTCGGTACTTGACCACTTAAAAACAATGCAAAAAATGTTGGGTATTTTGAAAGATTTACTATTGAAGTTGTATCAAAGCTGTCAAGCAGAGGGTCTTGGGTTTAATTTTTTTTCAGGGGTGTGTACTGTCTCTTGCCAGAAAGTGAGGAATCCTCAAAGAATGTCTCTTGACATAAAAAGTACTACCAATAAGCCCCTCGGATTCGACGTAAAATTGTAGGTCTCCTCCATTCCTGACAACACGCATGCAGGAATCGTTGAGAGTTGTAAGTCATTAGGTTTCCACCACAGGCGCGATTGCAGTGGTCGATTCATTAAACCCAATTTTCCATGACTCAACCAAACATTTATATAGAAACGGCCACTTTCTCTCGTTCAATGTTGACTTTGAGCGCCTCTTACTTCACTGGCTAGTTATCATAGAACAATATGATTTAACGTATTACTTACTTACTTACTTAAGGTAGCGCTACAGTTCCGGGTAGACCAGGGCTCCATCCACAACCTTCATCGGCCAGCTCGGCCCCTGCCAAGCTTTCTCCAATTTCACATTCCAAATTAGTTGAGATCCTCTCCTAATTGTGTGCTTCATCTGAGTCACGGTCTTCCTCTACTGCGCCGTCCCTCGGTATTGGATTTTAAGATTTCCCGACCTGGAGCGTTTACATCCTTTGACCTCTCATTCGTTGGACTGATATTCGTTTGAATAGGTCGGTTTCACTTTATAACCCACAGCTCGGCGTAAAAACTTCTCCTCAACTCGCCATTTATGAAGTGCTTTCCTTTAGAAGCTTCCTAAAGTGTACTCATCCATACTCATAAAAAAACTCTAGAGGTGTTAAACACATAATCTAGGCAGCCAATCGACAGGACCATTTCTCAATATAACACGTTCATCAAATTGAGTTTTCAATAAGTCGATTGTTATACCCAATATGTGGCTTCTGGCACCATCTTGTTGAAACCACATACCATAAATGTCTAGTCCATGCAATAGGTCAAAGAATTGACTCTGCAACATGTCCCTGTAGCGATCTCAATTGACCAAGGCCGTCTTTACCATTTTGGGGGCCCTGGGCACTTTTCGAAAATGGGGCCCCTGTATGATTATTTAAAAATGTTATGTTGTGTAATAAAGATATATAGAAAAAATCACAGAACTTTGATTTAATATTCTTTTAATTTTTTAAACAAATAATATTTTTTAAATTCATTAGAAAGATAAATAATTATTGCAGCATTTTTTCTTTTTTTCGGATCCACTTACATATATGATTGTTTAGACATTTTTCGATTTAATATAGTATATTTTTATGCACTTCAAAAACACAAATGAAACACGCAAACTTTACACAGAACGATGATCAAAATGGAACATTTTAACTATAAAAGCACAAATTGAAAATACATTACAAACTTCACACAGAACGACGATAAAATAAAATGCACGACTGGGTCGCACGAACTTGCTCTTATGTAACAGACTAGGAATTTTAAAATCGAATGTTATTAGAGAAAACTGTTCATAAGGATAAAATTAATTTTTAAATTCTTTTAGTAGTAAGAGACAAAAACAGAATGCTATCCAAATATGAATTTATGCTAGAACAAAAATTATAAGTCGTTGTAGTGGTTTCATTATAAAAAAGCTTTTATGTACAAACTTTTCAAAAGCTTTTTAAGAAAAAATTTTGGTACGCCAATTTAAAGTTTTTATTATATTTATTATTGTTCGAATAAAAATAAAATTTACAAAAAAAAATATTGAGCCGTTTCTGAGATATCGAATTTTCAAAAAAAAAAGAAAAAATTCAAAAAATATTTATTTTTAAGTTTTAAAATGCAATGTGTTTTAGACTTTTTAGAAGCTTCCCTATAAAAATTTTCATTAAGATCCGTTATGTGGATAATGAGAAGTTCAAAATTCGAAAAAATGGTTCTATGGTAGGTACAAGCTGTAATATTTTAATTTCAAAATTTTTTTTATTAAATTAAACATCGTAAAAATTAATTGAAAGAAAAAAAAATTTATCAAAATTCTAGCACCGTTTTCGAGAAAAATACGATTTTTGAAAACCATTTTTTTTTAATTTTTTAGCATTTGTATGGTAGGTACCTTTATTTTTAGGTAAACTAAAATTTTTTTTTCTCACATCTTGTAGATTTTATTGAGAAACTTTTATTTATCAAGTTTAAAAAAAATCTAGCAAAGGGATTTTGAAATATTGAGTTTTGAAAAAAAAAATTTGAAGTTTTTTTTAAAAATCCAAAAAAATTTGTTTTGAAAATTTGAGTAAACAATTCTATTCAGATTTTTGGGGAGCCTTAGCAAAAAAAAAACGATCAAAATCGGCTGTATCGTTTTTGAGAAAATCAAAAACAAAAAAAATGGTTCAATATAACCATTTTTCGGAAATTTTTTTCAACAAATACCTAGCTTTAATTAAATGAAATTTTTTTGTGTTTTTATTTTTAAAATCTGTCGAACAGTTTTTGAGAACAAAAAATGTTTATAAAATTTCGAAAAAAATTCGTATGGCAGGTACCGTTATTTTTGGTCTTAAAAACCAAATCAAAAAATATCCGGGGGGAAACAATTAAAACCCATATCTACCAAGTTTGAAGAAAATCAGCCGAGCCGTTTAGCTGCAATCGAACGGACAGACAGACAGACAGACAGATAGACAGACAGAATTGCGAGACCCACTTTTTTAGTCTTCGCTATCATCGTAATGTCAACTTTGATCAAAATCTCGAGTTAGATTTTTTTTCCGAATGCATAACTTGCCTTATAGTATCTTTAAGTCGCAAGTAAAAATCAAATGAGCGAAGTCGCACACTAACACTACCAGAGTTTATCTGAAAATTCCGCATGCGCAAAAACGATTCGACTATACGCTTATCCTTTTCTTTACTATTGACCTATAGAACAAATAGTGAGAAGCGTAATCTTTCATCTATCTCATTGAATGCACAAAAACAAAAACTCTTTACCTTGAAATCTTAAAAAATTGAGTGCCGTTCATCCGACGGATAATTAAATCGCCTTTGTATGAGTTACTGCGTTGATGCAAACTTGTATGCGCGTTGCAAATATAGAAACACTATTGGCGCAAAATTTTAGTTGAATTAGTACGATGTTAAGGCTGTTTTAGTATGAAACTAGGTTAAAACAACGATTTTGCAAATTTACTTAGTTTACTTAGTTTTCTGTACGAGCTGTCATTGTTTTACGTGTGTTCAGAAGCAATTTATTAAGAAAATTGTTTTAGTACTATACTAGTTAGAAAATGTTTAAAATTAAGAATGAGTTAGTAGGTAAACTACTTTAAAGTTAGCAAATTGTTAAGTAGTATGTATCATACTATTACCTTAATAATAGGCTGTTTAAAATTTTGCGCCATTATCTTTATTTTTCCATACAGTGATATTCAAATGTGTGTTTTTTCTTTGTTTCTGTCAGAAAGCAAACTGCACTTACGAATAGTTAGTTATTCATGGCGGAGCATTGCTTATAGGTGCTTCATATTTCTGTTTTAATTTGAATTTAATTTCGCAGGGAATGTGATTGAAAATGTTCAGCAAAGGTTGTTGTTCAGCAAAGAAAGTACGAATTCTGATCATTCTTTATGCATCTAAAATTGTATCGAAATATTTTTTTTTCTTGAAAATAGACCAATAGAGGTTAATTGATGTTTCAGCAATTTGGGGGCCCCTGGTGATAGCGGGGCCCTGGGCCCGGGCCCAGTGGGCCCAGTGGTAAAGAGGGGTCTGCAATTGACTGTAACGTTACGGTCATTTTCATCATCGAAAAAAATCAATCCCAATCACACCAATGCAACGACATGAAAACCACAACTTACAGTTATTTTTGGTGGATAGAGTGGTGTTTCTTATACGAGTACCAAATGACAGTTTTCACTTGATCAATAACGCATATTATATTTGTTAACAAATTCCATAACCAAAAATTCACTTACACGGAAATTGATGACTCCTTTTGAAGTTTTGATAATAATATTTAAATATTCGTAAACGTTCTTCGTTTGTGAATTCTCACCATGATGAAAATGTTCTTTTGTACTGAATGTTTTGACATTGACAGTTTGTTCATTGCTTAAGGGGTGCGTTCATAGTGAACATTCAAAGTTGTCAATTCCCAAAAACCGTTTACAAAAATAAAAATAAAAATAAAAATAAAAATAAAAATAAAAATAAAAACCTTGACTGTCGTTTTAACACTGATAGATTATAAAAACAGCTAAAAGATGATTTAATATTAAAATACAAAACCGTTATTTCCTCATTAAGAAAACTCTTATATATGTATATAAGCTGATTAAAAAAATGTTTTATATCTCCCAATTAAAAATTTGCTATACATAGATAACCAAGCACTTTTACATCTTTCAAACTTAAAACTTCTTCAAGTTACTTTAACACAAAAGGGCAGGTGCAATGAAAGCAAAAGTTTTCTCTGCAAATTATTCACCTGCAAAAATAATTAAGACCTCGCCTGGTTTCATTGTCAATAAAGAAATGGGGGATCATCAAAGAACATCTCATTTCATCCAAAGAAAAGAACTTTCTTTTTTCTTTAACAAATATAAGCAAATGTATCTCAATTTTCCATTTTCAAACAGGTTTCCCAATCATTATCATCATCACCCATCCAATAAGGTGAAAATCAATGAATTGCACTTCTAACCAGCAAAAGGGAAATGCTCCAACATTTTCTCTCTGGAAGTGTACATTCAATTTGCCTAGGAACACTATACAGTTTTCTCCGTTTTTCCTCCACAAATGAAAGAGGATATTGACAATTGGAAATAGTGTCGGTGTCGTGTCGTGTTGGGTCGTTTGTATTGCGCGAAAACTTGATGCAAACTTATAAATATGTAGATACTTATACAGAGGACAACAGTGCCGCACTTTTCGCAAGGCAAAAAGAAAACTCCTTTTGGGATGTGCGTCTCTGGAAAATTTTAAAAGCTAGACATCCACTTGGTATCAGAATCGTCTTTGGGTTTTACGTGGATACCTGCCGATTACCGGCTCTACCCCACTGGGGGCCGAAGCCATCTCGTTCGCAAAGTTGTGACATGTTGCAGGTATGAACACACCTCTTGCTTGGAGGCGATGTCTATCTAACACCTCTTGAATCCAGGCACGCCTGGAAACCGTGTGTCTCCGCATTCGGAATAAACCAAGCCACCATGATACTCCCACTAGGGTGGCTACCTCATAGATAGTATGAAGAAAGAGAGCACGCACGCGACAGCTGCACCTCTCTATCCGAAGATAGAATAGGAGAGCCCGAAGACATACGCTATAGCCCTCTAACCTCTGGGCACTATCTCCCATGGTTCCAGAATTAAGCTTCCGGTCGAGCTTCGCCACCATTATGGTCACTTACAGATGAGCTCCTGCAAAGCTACGGGGCCTGTCAACCCTGGTATACAGACACCCAGCTATAGTCGAGGTAGAAACCACAACCAAGAATGTGCACCCCTCTGGTGAGTTGTTACACACTCCTTAGCGGATTCCTACCTTAAGGACACCGTCCACATCCACTTGGTATGTTATATTCCAGTTCAAGTGCATGATGTTGTATGGGAGCGCAGCCACTGATTGCCTCTGATTTGTGTCAGCATTTTTCAAAAATTCTAAAAACTCAGATATTTCAAAAAAAAAAAAGAACCGTTCTCTAAAGGATCCAAGAATATTTGATAAAACACAAAGGCATCTGCATGATTCAGTCTGGTCCTGATCATTGCGCCTTTTAGTCTCGATTTCCAGCTGCAATCAATAGAGGTAGCAATTCTATTCAAATGAGAGTTGATAGTATAGAACACAACAAATAGACTAAGAATCTTCTTCAGTAGTTTCAGTCATAGAACGTTCCTGTTGCAGTTGCAGTTTACTTTTTAAAAGTTAAATGTGAAAAGTTTCTGCATCCACTCCTATATACGAAAATACAATTGAAAATAAGAAGACACATTCTCAAAGAACTTACATACAGATACAAAATAACTTCAAGGACATCTCAACTTTTTAACAAAACGAAACAGCATGCACTATAAAATATCCATTAGTATTCACTTGGTGCTGAGAGCTACAAAACATTTTCGAATGAGGTGATGGAGCCACGCTGCTGGAGGGGGGTTGTTGGAAAAGGTGCTGCCTGGAAAGTTTTGTGTTCGTGCTTGCACGCCACGAAAAAAAAATGAACACAAAATCTTTTTCAAACTTTTCTTTGACTTTGTAGGGTCTTGAATTCGTATCGAAGGCGTGTTTTGTCATCACGTGTAAAAAGTTTATCACTTCGTTTTCTAAAGATAAAGTGGGGTTAAAGAGGCATTAAGAGTTAGGACTGTTTAAAATTGAAAGCCAGAACTTTATCGGTGGCTTCTAAAAATTAAAAAGTAATTGCTTTGGATTTGAAAAAAAAGGTAAAAACAAATTAGACAGAAATTCTACGTCGTTAAATAATTATTCATTCAAATCCTTCATCGTAAGTTAATGCTTGCCTTTTACTCCCAACAATGAACTCACCGGAAAAGACTTTATGGCACGATAAAAATAACGAGAGGTTTCCCAGTCGTTTTCTGTTTTTACTCGTCTGTCGTCTAGAAGAAGTTATTTATGATGCATAGGTGGGTTGTCCTTTTAGAACTTTTGTTGCAAAAGAGGTTATGAAAATAAACAGAAACACATGCCGGGAAATATTCAACTCGTGTCGTTTATTTTCATATTTGTAGATCTTACCTTTCTTAGGACTTTGTGATGAATTTTTCCTCTTTTTTTTCAAAGATAAAAGAGAAAACAATGTAGGTTGATTTAATTCAAAGAAATTATATTCCTACAGAAATTTTAAATTATACATATGAACATTTCAATCTCGCTGAGGAAGATAGATTTTAGGTGATTGCAACCCAAGCTATTAAGCTCGTAATAACCCATACGATCTTTTAAAAGGTATACATAGCGCAGTCGAATGTTCATGAAAAGTACTTAAATAAAATTAGACAGTCCTTTAAAGTGACTAGTACTACGGTAGCCATCTTGAATTCAAAGGAAATGGAGCAAAATTTAAAACAACCTCATGTTTAAGGCTTAGCATGTTACTAGTTAGCACAGTACTAATTCCCATTTATTAAAAGATGTGCATCTGAAAACATGAACAATGACAGTTCAAGAAAGAAAAAAGAATAAGCAAACAAACCTAAATCTGTGGAACAAACCTAATAATTTGTTATAATGCCAGAAACTCAGAAGTCAATGTGACAACCTTCAATTTATTTTGTTATTTGTTTATTTGTGACTGGATAGGACTATTCCATGCAATGCTCCCTTAAGATTAATTGTTGTACATGGGTTCATCCTTTGTGTTCCATTAGGAAATTAACTTACCAACATCTGCCTGATGGATTTTTCTCCCCAAAAAAAAGTTTAATGTACCCGTATATAGTGCTTGTAATGCCGGTAAAATCGGAAGCCCACGGCTTATAATTCGGTTTTGGATTTTGGATGTTTAAATTTTCAACGAAGAACCGAACTATTGTCTTATCAAATCTTTACCTTGAGTGAAATTCTACATCGTTGAGCTCTTCAAGAGGATTTGCTCGGATCTTAAAACATCGCACTTTTTTGAACAAACCTGATTCTTCACACATATTGAAATCTTATTCTTCTGAAAACATTTTAAATTATATGATTTATTTTGAAAAACAATAAGCTCACGAATCATAAAAAAAAAAAAAAAAACAATTTAGCTCTTTCAAATTACATACATAAATTGTCAAGAAATTTTTTTCGAGGAATGGATTAAGCAAGTTAATAAAAGATAAAGTACCCATTTTGTTTACTTTAATAAAATCGCTTAAAATTAGAAAAATCTTCTTTTTAACTTAGGAACTTACTAAAATGGCTAGGATTTTCTTATATCGATTAAAATTTTGCGCAAATTTTTGTTAGTTAAATGAATTGCTCATTTTCAAATTTTGACCAAAAATATTCATACAAAAGTTTTTTTAAAGATGTAGGTACTATAAAGAAAAGTGGATCTCGCAATTATGTCTGTCTGTCTGTTCAATTACAGCCTAAAAGGTTCAGCCATTTTTTTTAACTTGGTACAAAGCATTTTTTAATTTTTTTCCAGCGTTTATTTTTAAGACTATAACATAACGGTATATGCCACACAATTTTTGTTTTTCTAAGTCATAAAAAAATAATTTTTTTCTCAAAAACTGTTGCACAGATTTTTTTAATAATTCTTAAGGTTTTATTTAGTAAAACAAGCTTATGGTCAGAAAATTTAAATGCACTACTGGGTCATACGAACTTGCTCTTTCGTAAAAGATTCAAAATTTAAAGAACCAGAAAACCCTTGAGAAAAGTTCGCACATTCAATAAGGCTTTGCAGTTAAATTTTCAAAAAAATGTTTGAACAAAATAAATAAATTCTTTATTGATATGAACATAATAGTTTTACAAATCCTCTTTGTAAACAATATTTGTTGTAAGATTGAAATCATTTAGAATTTTTTGTTTATCATTTCCTGTAATAGATACAAATAAGTTGTTTGATTTTTTGATTCTTGAAAGTGTGTACAGTTGCCCATGAGTAAAAACTGCATTTGGTAGGTATAATCCAGCTCTTTCAAATGTTTGTCCTTGAGACTTGTTTATAGTCATTGCAAAAGCAACTTTCAGTGGGAACTGCCTTCTAATCATTTGGAAAGGCATAGTTGGGTCAGATAGAGTAAAATTTATGCGGGGTATAACAAAAGTTTTCCCAGATTCAATCAGCTGAGCCGTGATAGTGTACTTAGGTATGTGACAACCATTATCGCCCCATTAATTAAGCCACATTTAGCATTTAAATTTCTTATTAACATAACGATAGTTATCTTCTTCAAAGTCAATTTATATGTTGGCAAGCCTGACGAGTTTAAACTATTCAAAAATTCAGTAAGATACATACAATGTGTTATCAGTAGGGCTAGGATTTCCATGCAAATGCATATTTTTTTTGAGAAACTTTAGAAACACAGGAATAAAATACAAACACGAATCAATCAATTTGCTTCAAAATGGCATTTAATCGTTAGTGCATATTTTTGCATATTTTACTATAAATGCATATAAATGCATATTTGTGCATATTTTCGAAAAACTAAATAATTCTAAAGTAAAAAATGCACATACATAGATACATAACATGGTAATGGCCGTTCGAGGAATTAAAAATGTTATATACGATGATCATGCAACGTGCTTAGCACATGCAGTAGATAGAGTGGGAGAACAGATAAGAAGTAATTTTAAAAATGTAGATTTATTAATCTTAATGGAAACAAAAATATTTTTAAAAGCAACATCTCGCGTTGAGCATTTTAAAGCAAAGTATCCCTCGACCCCTCTTCCTCCCCAGCCAATTGTTACCAGTTGGGAAATTTGGTTGGAAGTTGTTGTTTACTATGTCAAAAACTATGAACATTTTGAAGATGTTGTGAATGATCTTGATAACTCGGATGCCGTTACCATTAAAATATAAAAGAAGCATTGAATAAGCCTTTGGTAAGGAGTCAAATCATATTCATCAGTTCCAACTACAGTTTCCTGGGCGATACAATTATATAGATTGAAGGAAAAGATACGTTAAAAAAAAACAAATCTATTTAATTGAAATAGTTTTTCAAAAATTAGTGCAGTTGAAGAACCTTTTGGTGCAGCAATTAAAAAAAAACTGGATAATGTTCTAGAAAAAAATTAAAGTTTTGTAAAAATAAAAAATATTTACAAAGAATTTATACTGAGTTGTGTCGATGAGAATTACATTGAGCCCTTAATACCTCAGGAAATACGTTCTTTAAAGAATCCTGCATTAATTTCAGTTGACGTTGAGCGATCATTCTCTATGTATAAAGCATTTCAGAGACCGAATCGTCAAAGTTTTACGTTTGAAAATTTGAGAGAAAGCTTTTATGATTTTTAATATATTTTTTTTTTTGTTTTTTTTTTTCTATTTTAATTGAAATCAAGAATTTTATTTTTTTGTTATTATTGATATACTCGTAATGTTGTGTTCCTCGATTATAAAGACTGAATTTGTTATATAAACTTAAATACTGTTTTTCCCATACAGATATATCGTAAGGGATATGGTTTTAAATGCATATTTTAGGTGCATATTTTACATTTTTAAGAGCATATTTTAAGCGCATATTTTGCATTTTTAAGTGCATGAAAATCCTAGCCCTAGTTATCAGTTTTCACCTCTACAATATTTTGGATAATGTGTTCGTTGATTTTTGTGCAGTCTTCATTTTTCGGGCATAATATAACTGTGTTGAAAAAGCTGTTGACATATTTTTTTGTCACTTCTGTCGTTTTTATTCTTTTTTTTCATTCGTTTTTTTTTTTAATGAAAGAGAATTTTTAATTACAGAAGTAAAACATATTTTCCATTGTTAACTCATTCCATGAGTTAAAAGTGAGGTATTCTTTGTGTCAAATTATTCATTTATTGAATTATTTGAAATTACCGAAATTATGTACATATACAAAATTGTGTGGTGTAACATAAAGTTTTTGTGCAATGTCATGATTATGTGTAAATTTCTATTCAGTGACACCTAACTTAGTGGATTTGACTATTTTATAAGTGAGAAAAAGGGAGTTTGACAACAGAAATAATATACATTTATATGTACATATGATTAATGTAACTAGAAAAAAATTGAACTTTAGTAGTTGGAGCTAAAAGTAAATATTAGTTAAGCCAAGAACAAAAATTATAAATCATTGTAACAGTTTTTTAGACAAAATAAGCTTTTATGTACAAATTTTTCTAAACATTTTTAAGAAAATTTTTTGGGACGTTAATGAATTCTATGAAAAGTTGGTGGGTTTTGAATTGAAATTTTTGTTTTGTTTTAAGACCTGTAGGAAAGTAATGTAAATATTTCACATTTAATCGATCGATGGTTGACTTTGCCGGCAACATGAATATGGAAATTCCAGATTGTCGATTGAAGGCTTCAGGCATTCACGGAAGATACGGTAGAAAAGATCTTGTTTCAATGCTAAGAAGACTGATGCATCTATAATTAGCCAAGTTCAAAGGGTCTTCATTCTTGAGGAACGGAAAAACAACAATAAGTTTCCATTCATCTGACATACTTTTCGCGGGCATATTTAATAGATGAATTGGAGCATGAAAAGCATTGAAAAACTTTTTGCAAAATATTACGAATCAGTAACTTCGTCGAATGTGCTCACAGTATTTCAATATTTCATAGATATGGTTGTAAAATGCGTAGCCATACCTTTACTACAAAGAGGTAGTAGTTAGATTCAATCGAATACCACCAAATATTTTCTTTTATAAATAGCAAGGGAAAACCCTACCGGATAAATTATTCCATAATAGTGTTGTGCGACTAAAAAACGAATCTCTAGATGAGCATTCCTAACGAAACGGGTATCACGGGTAAACCGATTGAAGGAAGAAATGCATTTGCCTACTTCGAGTGAGCATGGCTTGTGAAAGAAACGATTAAATAAAGAAATACATGAAACATTAAGATGGTTCTCAAGAGGTGGGAATGAATCCATGATAGCTCTGTTTTCTATCAGTTTTAACGCTCTATTCTGAATTCTATCTAATAAGTGGCTGCACCTGCCCAAAGATATGAATTTTACTAGAGGTTTGGACGTATAAACTTCTTATAAATGTTAGCCAGATCAGATGGGGTGAAACATTTCTTACATCGATATAGAAATTCTAAGCATTTAGCAGCATTTTTGGCGGTCTCGAGAATGTGGTCATTCCAATGAAGATCGTCGTTGATACACATACCGAGTACTGAGAGCTTTTTGATTTCTTTGATGCAAGTGCCTTTTAAGGACAATGGCATAAGAAGTGAATTTTGCTTTAACGACAAAAGACAGCATTGAGTTATCGAAGCATTAAACTCCACACGATTTGTATACTACATTTAAAAATGCTGTAAAGATAAGAGCTTAATGAGATATTCATACGATACCGTTGAAATTCCACTTCCGAAGGAGATGGACGTGAATTTGAGAACGAGTATGAGAAGTAGAGACGTCGACAAAACAATGCAGTGGATTAGAATAGATTTAGATCAAAGATAGATCATTTATAAAAATGAAAGAGAGTCGGAGACAAAACGGTGTCCTGATGGCCTCCTGGGGAAAACCAGAACTTATTTTGTGAAGATAACACTTGGAACGATCTAAAAAATACTTACTAATACAAAGAATAAGGGTTTCGTTGATACCAAACGTACGCATTTTCTATAAGAGAACCTGGTGCCAAACTCTATCAAATGCCTTAGAAATATCAAGCGCTATAATCTCATTTTCTCCAAAACAATGTAAAGATCTAACCCCCTCTTCGGCGAGATATGCCCTCAGATCAACAGTGGAATGAAATATGGAAATATGTCGTTTCTTCTTAGCTTGTCATAATTCGTTTGTTTATATAATTGAAACTCAAAAATGCTTGCCAAAAGCCTACTTCCAATAAAGAACCCACACCCATATATAAGCGCTGGTTTTATTTTCGGTGGCAGTCATCGAGTTATGAGCTCAACACTGTTCTTAACTTTACTGCCCTTTTATTTCCGAGGTTTTTCATAACTCTTGGGATAGGAATAAACCGTCGAAGCTCAGAATATGTCGTAGAAACCTATATAAAATTTAAGTATCTAGTAACTAAGCATCACGGGTACTATAGCCAGAACTATTGAACCCATCTGGGGAACCTTTCCGCTGCCACCAGAAAAACTGCCTTAATGGAAACACAACTCTTACTTCTCTCGTATACTGCTTTTAACAACCTTATAAACCCTTTGCTTTAAATTTAATTCATCGAAAGATGGTGAAAACCACCGAAAACTGTATGGAAACTGAATGGAATGGAAACTTAACGTTAAAGGTCTAAATATTAGAAATCAAGATATAAGCTTCGAAAGGGACGCATATTGACTTCTCCAAACAGTATGTATGTCTAACATTTCGATGCTCTATTGAAACTTCTTATTGGAAAACTCCACCTCTCCTATTATTTATTCTATATCTGTTGCAATCAAAATGTTGGCGTTTACTATTAACTAGGTGACCCAGCTCTCGAAATTCGAGTGCCAATTTATTTATTTAATTCATTATCATTCAATAAAAGACAGAGAATTCATGATTTTTTTAAATTGTTGAATGCAATGAGAAGTACCTACTAAGCACTCAATCCTGGAGTTCAAAGGAAAACAGTTAATGGTAAACAAACATTCAAACCTATACACATTTTTGACACATTAACAATTTTTGTTTCGATTCTTGCATGTCATTGTCCTTCAGCTGTTGTTATGGCCATAATGTTGGAATCGAACCCACGTCGCCGGAGTGACGTCAACCTGTGAATTTTGTGTTACATATGTACATGTGATTTTTTTTTTAATTTCACTCTCATCATTTTTTCATAACGCGCCTAAAGAAATATAGCTAACTTGCAAAAACATGAATTCAATTTACTTTTGTAAAACTTTTTTTGTTAGCACATCGATCGGCCAGCTGTTTATTGTCAACAAAAAATGACATAAATGGAAGTGTTCCGAAAATGAGGTAGGTTTGAGCTCATCGAACGCATTCAGCCATGGAGATTTAAATTTGTATTTGTATCGTAAGTCATGTTCGTCCGCATTTTTGACGACGCGACGTCTCACGTCTGCATTTTCTATCTTCTCTCTTTCCCTGACAAATACATTTCGAGTATTTTATTATTTAATTATTTAAAATTCAAATGCACACAAATATAAATAAGTTTTGAAAATAATTGACTTATACAAATACACAGACCTTACACTTTTGAATGAATAACCCTATTATTGTAAAGCCATAACTGCAATGAACTTGAAAAGTGAAAATGTTAAAAAAAAAAAATCTGCTCTCCTCTTCCAACTCAATTTAAAATTTTATCTCCCATCTTAAAAAAACAAAAAGTAAATGTTTCACTTTTTGAAAACACTAATACATTGAATAAATTGCTTCAGAAAATGACCGATAGATGTCGCTAAACTGAAAGCAACAGATGTCGCTAGCAGTGGCGGCTGGTGGGTTGTTGAACAGGTGGTGCACTTTACTTGCTCACTAAGTAGGTATTAAGATTAGAAATCGCAAAAAAACAACAATTTACATGTATATGTCGATTTTTTATTATTTTGTATAAATGCTCGAAGAATTTCAACCATGTTCCATGTATAGAACTGACACACTTATTACATTTAGCAAGGAATCATGTTTTTTATTTTTTCACTTAAATGCGTCAAATCGTGGATTCAGGTAACTTTATTTTAAAAAGATTTATTACTGTCTTTAATATACCTAATCACTGTTAATTTTATCCCACACCACACACTGTACACAGTACAGAATCGAACCAAAACCAAAATAAAAAACAATTACTAACCTAACTCCTACAAACCTACACTATTTAACCAGTCACGGATAGAGCGAAACAACATTACATATTCGCAGGCGCAGCGCATTCTAGTCAAACATCGGTTGCTCTAGTTAATCTTCGGTTCTCGTGCGCTGCACGAGAGCAGGCTAATTTCTCGATACATTTCAATGAAATATCTTTTGTCTCACGCGTCAGGGATACTTGCTTGTAACTCATATAAGTTATATTAGCAGTCCTCGTGCGCTCGCCGAAGCGCACGAGAATTTTTACTTGCAGGGAAAGTAAGTCTTAATACTCGTAGTAAAGCAAAGCGCTTACATTGTTGGAAATTTTACTTGTTTGTGTTCTTGTATGTTTAAAAAAAAATTAATATGGGAATTTAAAAATAAATATGCAGTAATATTTTGTAATTTTTAAATCTTTTGAATTGGTGGTTCAGCGCACGAGCGCACTTAAGGTACAGCCGCCACTGGTCGCTAGTGTATGTGTGTTCTTTTTCTTTTTTTCACTTATTGTACTTTTTGCAAAAATTGCCAATTATTGTAGTTAACGCTTGATGGTTTAAATGGTTTTACCTTTTTACTTTTTCACTTTTTTAAAACACTATTACATGGAATACATTATTTCAGAAAATCGCCGATAGATGTCTGAACTAAAATTGTATGGTATAAATTGTACTCTCTTTTCACTAACAGATGTCGCTAGTGAATTTGTGTATTCTTTTTCACTTTTTGCAGAAAGCGGCGATTGTAGTTAACGCTTAATGTTTCAAAATATTATTGTAAAAGCTCAACTACTAAAAAAAACACATGCCTAATATTTATATTGATAATATTTCTTCACTTAGGGGGTTCACATTCAACAACATGTTCATCAACTTTTATCGTGTTGGCGGATTTGTGTAATGTGAATCCACCTTAATGTTTCGGGTTCTGGCCTTGGGTTTTCGCTGAATGCTTTTATTTTTCATATTCTGGATTTGACATTTTATGTGTCAGTCGATTTGACATTTCTAATTGTTTTTGTTTTCCGGGCATTTTTTTGCAATTTTTATTTATTGTTTGAAAACAATTTCTGTGTAGTATATTTAAATAATTTTGACACATCTATGCAAAAAATCCTTTCGTTTAATATGTACTCGTAATCTATGCCCCTTCGGTTTTTGTGGGCCGGGAAAAGTGTACCACAAAAAACATGTTCGCCGTTTTATTATATGATTCCAGACCCTGATTTTAAAAGCTTAATCGCTTGTCTAGATTAAAGCTAAGACTTAGTTAAGGTGGCAAAACAGCAATGCCTCACTCTAAAATCAGGATTACCACCTTATTTTTCTTTAAAATATTTTCTTTTAAATTACATATCTCTTGTCAAATCTATTCATCTTTTAAAATTTAACTATTTTATTTCTTATACGCTATGATGGTCGAAATATTAAATACATATATGAGAGTAAAACAAAAAATAAGACTTCCCATCCCTAACCAAACCAAATCAAACAACCAATTTCCCACAGACTGTTCAAAACTTATCGTCGATAATATTTATTGTTAAATCCAGGCAAAAATTAAGAATCCGAAAAATCAATCTATCCTGTGGTGCATTGCATATGCTTCGAAATGTCATTTCAAATCGAACCACATGTCAATGTCCATTGTCTTGCTTTTGTGATTGCAAAAAATTTTGCTCGCGCTTCTGCGAAATTCCCAATGTCGGTCATTAGAACATAGACGTGACCAAATGACTATAAACCAACGACGAACGTTAAGCTTTGGCAAACAGTCTTCGCCGGATGTCTGCCATTTAGTGCTTCTGGTCGTTGTACGTTTTGTACACTTTTTGCATGTGCTTTGTGCTATAAAGTTATGCACGGCAGTGGGATGTGCTCCAAGGAATAGCAGGACGGAATCCATTAATTAGTTTTTGCTCCTCGGTTTTTTGTTGATGTCGTTTCTTTCGTTAGGAATGGTTCTTTTAATTTTGGGTTGTTTTCGTCCAGCGCGAATAATGTCCATTCTCTTTTGTATTTTTATTTTTGTTCATTCAAAAGGTTGTTTTTTTTGTGTATATTCACTTTCGTTCATTTTCTATAAGCCTTTTTTGGATTAAATAATTGAGTGTATTTTTCGGGTTTTTGTTTTTGGCACTTTTCTTTTCCTAAGGCAATTAGTGATTAATTGAAAGACGTTGTTGGTCGATTTTTTTTTTTAATTTAAAACAAAAAAAAGAACACTTCAGTGAAAGAGGTCGTTTTATTTTTCTTCTTGTAATTAATGTTATATGATTAAAAGTAATTGTTTCAATCTCTAAACGAACGACATGTACTTAAAATTGTATTTGAACATTTAAATCAAACGAGCGATTACCACAAAATAGCTAAGCATAATCCAAAAAAGGGGCTTCAATATATTTAATACTTTTCAATTGTTCAATTTACCTATGTAGGTATGTAGATAAATCTTTTAATTAATTTCTTAATAATAAAAACAAATCCGCTAGACCCGACTGGAGAAGCGAGGGATGTGGCTTTTGTTGGATTGCTGGGACACTTGGTGTGACTCGAACCACTGTCCAGGGCGGAATCAGTTATTTTCCAAAGATAAACCTTATACTTGAGGGCCGGGCCAAGGAAGACATCGATATACCTACAATTAAAAGAAAATTGTCAGAAGGAAAACTTACATCTTGCCACCCAGCCCGAGGCCCCGAATTACTCCCATAGTATTATAGGGCAAGACTATGTTTTGGTCAACAGTGGAAGAACGTACTATATACTATTCTCAAATGTGAGCAGAATAGCCTTAAAATGTTTAGATGGTCGCATGAGTTGCTAACCCTACAGCTTTTCCTCCTCCAAGTTTATCTCTTTGATGAGTTTGATTATTTGGAGTATCTTCAGAGAGGATAAATCACTCTCTTCTACTAGGTAGAGTCCGAAATACTTGCTTCTTCGTTACATTAGTGCCTCGCATCTGCCTAGCATGTGTTCCGGGATTTCGTCAGAAGTATTGCCTATGGGGCGGTTTCTAGGCCAAGAAACACAAGTGTCACAGCGACACATACGGAGACCGGTTACTACTGTAAGATGGTTCCTACTTAAGCTGATACTGATCATGAAACAATCTTGATTATAGTTCTCAAGAACAAGTTAGGTCTACTTCAGTTTTCGGAGTTCTTTCCAGTTTCTTGATCTTTTGGCTTTGTCCTCTATTTTTATTTCGTTTTTAATCCTGTTTTCACCTGTTCCGCTTTAGGGTTCTGGCTCTATAAAAGGATTACTTGCGGCCATTTTTGCTAGAGAGTCAGCCTTCTCATTTCTCTGAACACCTACTTGTCCAGATACCCAATGAAGTGAGAAATTATTGTTCTTGTCAATTTCTTTAGCCTGTCTACATATTCCCACTCCAACTTAGACATGGTGTATGAGCTTTTAAGTGCGGCTTGGTTATCTGACTATCTGGTTACGGTAATTCCTTTTGCGATTTTGAGCTGCTCATTCCGCCATGGCATTGACACTAGGAAATTTCTAGTGGATTGTCCCATTGGTATTAAAAGTTTAGTTCTAGACCCAAACATTCCAGCACTAGTTCATTCGGTCATTCTCGAATTATCCGTGTACCACTTAATGGTAATGGTTTTAAGTAGGTAGTTTTCTGGTAGCTTTCTAGGAAAGGCTGACTTTAAAAGGCTGTTTTTTCCCTGTGACTTATACATTTGCCGGACCCAATCCCTTTCTTTGGCAATCTCACAATGGCTCCCTTAGCAGTATTTCCATAATATAGCTTATAGATCAGACCAAATTTGACTGGTTGTCAATGGTTTTTTCTATTCTTTAAATTCCTTTCGATGCCATTATCTTGTATTACTTTCAAGTGTTTAATTCAATTTAATGAGAGAGAGAGAGAGTGGGGCAGGTATGGTCCATCAGCCTTAAGTGCAATTTCTCACTATCTTGGAGTATCAAAATCGAAATCATTATGGTCTCAAGAGTGCTAAATTAGAAACAGACGGACGATCTGTACGAGAGTAATTCCGAAAAGCACGGATGGCAAAGGCTAGAAGTTACTCAGTTTTAGAATGGCCAAGTATCAACCGTATCAAATTTATATTTGTAAAATACGAAACGTTAATCGCTAGACCCCAATTCCCCCTAATTTTCACAGAAACCCAACGATTTAGAGTTAATTCGCCAAATTAGGGTATTTAATCCATCTTGCTATATAAATATTCTTTTGATATTTAGATGTACTGTAGCCTGCTAGTAGGCAGAATTTTTTTCTCATAGGGAAAATTCAATGCGTAATGGATTTTTTTGTTTTTTAAAAGTTTTCTTTAAAACTCTAACAAACTGTCTTATGGCTGGATGCGTTCATCGGATTCACCGCTTCTGAAATTGACACCAGCGATCGACGAATTTCATGATAACAATGCATAAGCGCGAATAAGGAGGACCGCCGCCGGTTTATTTGATTATGTTTGCTGTCTATCCAGCAAAGATGGCGGATTTTGGCATAGAACTGCGAATTCAGAAAACCTTACAATAAAAAGAGTAGCGGAGTAAAATTGCATGATCGCGGTGTGGCGGCACCGTCCTGCTTAAGTCATATGTTTATCGTTAAATCCAATATCCAAACTTCGTTTTAGAAATAGGGGCCAATGCCGCCGCTGTGTGTTTGATCGTGGTCCATATACAGTAATTTTACTTGTTAACATAAATGGCGTTGTCTACTTACTATTGGATCTTGTGGGGATGTAGGTCCAAGTGAAGTACTTAAATCATAAAAAGACAAATCATAATTTTATGTAAATGCGGTAATGAGAGGCATTTGCGTCTCTGTTAGTTAACCAACCATAATCTTATTTAAAATATGAGATTTATATTAATCCGTCACAAACGTACAGAAAAAAAAAACACATAAAATAAATAACAACACTCAGAAAAAATCGTGAATTAAAGTACGTATACGCCACAGTGTACCATTTTTTACAGAATTAGATACCTTCTTTGTACAAATATTTTTGCCAACAATTTTATCAATAAAACCGTTCACAATAGAATTTAATTATATTCACCAATCACAGCTTATTTGTATGTGTATTTTTTATTTGTATTTTATTAACAATAAAACTGATTCATCAATTTTGTTAATAAACGTCAAATATCGCATTGATAATTGGCAACCGTAAAAGAAGCTTTAGTTTTAATTGTTTCCACGATAAATAAATGTATTGAAATATTGATTGATTGATATATATATATATTTGTAAAATTCTACATTCTACAAGTCTTGAATCTTCTCTAAAATTTCATCGGCTATTCTACAAGTGTAGGCTGGTTTTTTTCTACACTTGAAGCTCTGTGTTAAATAAAGAAGGAACAAATAATTTCCCACTTGCAAAAAACGCCAATTACAGTTGTACAAGTGCCAGCTGGCTAGTTGTTTTGTGTTACAGAAATGTGTTACACTTTACAAATTCACTTGTATTACTTGTACTTGTAAGCTTGTGTAACAGGCGGCCCCTGATGGTCTTCAACCTGTGATTATTTCCTTGATAAATCTCACCATATTCGAATCAGAATCTACAATCAAAATACCAAATTACTATCACGCTTCAAATAGCGCATTGATCAGTTTATTTCTAAATCGAAAATATTCGCATTATTAATGACCAAATAACTCTTACAAAGTGATACATTTTTAGTGCTTTACCTTCACAGTGACATAATAACTCCTCTTACCCCTTTTTTCTTTTATTTTCTGAACAATAAAGTATTTTAACTTTCAAGGAAGCAATCAATCTCCTATCTTCCTCACAAAACACCCATCTACTGGTATCAGGTGCCAAAATATCGTAAAACTAAGCATCTCACACAGAAGGCAATTTATTATCCCAACGATGACACTGCTATATAGTAAATTTTAATTTAACATCCTACCAGCACGAGATGGTTTATTTTCTCCTTTTCTTTTTTTTCATTTCCCGGAAGGACTTGAAACATACCTATGTATGTATGTAGGTACATGAAGTCATTATCATCATCATTATCATCATCGCCTACGGAAAAACGGTCTTAGAAAAAAAAAATAAAATGAATTATAAAAGGAAACGCGCCGGAAATCAAAATCACAATGCCTTGGCCGACGCAATATTCTTTATCGTCTCCCATACATATATCGTACTTCAAAGCAGCCGCTTGTCATGGCCACGAGTCCACGAAGATAAGATTCCTGCTCGTCTTTAATGTGCTCGGTTCAAAGATGCCACGTCTGGCAATAATTTTTCGGCCTCTCACATCTTCTGGTTCACTTATCTTCATCTAACACCAAACACAAGATTTGAAAGATGGTGGTATGCTGCATCCTTCCGTTTGCTTGCTTGGCTTGGCTTGGAGTACGAAGCTTGCACTTCTACTTATTCTCCACACAAAAGCAATTCGTAATGCTCTACTTAAATTAAGAGAACGATAGAGGAAAGAGTTAGAGAAATGCTTACACGAGGACAAGGACCTTAGCAAAGGATTCATACTTCAAAGACCAAATAATTCCATGCACGTTTCGGTCTTTATGAGGTATTCCTTGAGACCGGAAGGGATAAGCGCTTCCTCTTTACTTTTTTTCATTTTTCTTTTTTTTCGATGGAAAGTGTATACACACGTTTAGTTCCTGGGGCAGTTTTGTTTCAATGGTTGAAGAGCAACCATGCACAGACACACCCTGATGTAGAAAAAATAAAATCAACTCGTCTGTCAAAGTATGGAGAAAATGGTGCCTAGATTTTTATCATCATATTTAACAACCCTGATGTTGTGGGTTTTGGTTTCTATTGTTTTGTTTTTCTGAATTTCCAGCCCGAGGTTTCTCTTTCCTAAATGTTAAAAACCAAACAGTTCTTACTGGCACAACAGTTTATGAAAGTGCGTAGGAGTCGTGATCAAATTTTCAATGTGGTTTTCAGTGAATAATTCTCACATTATACCTACAAGCCCAAAGAAAAATGTTTGTATCTGTCACATTCTGTCGCTAGGAAACATAATTAGAAACCCTTGTATGCCTTTTAAATTGTGAATGGAATTGAGCATTAACCTCAATGTTCGAAATAAATTAGTTGATACAAAAATTAAACGAAAATTTAAGAAATTTCGGCTTTAGGGACTTTTAAATTCATTTGATGAAACTGTGTGCTTAAGTTTGTATTGTGGTACTGGCTTTTGAAATGGGAGAGTTAAGCGGAACTAAATAATACTTTCGAAAATGGGCTCAAGCATAAGCTAATGGAATTCCCTACAGTGCGAGTATACGATATTGAGTATTGAATTGTGTTAGGTGAGGAATGCAACTTGCTATTTCACTAGAACGCTGTTTATTTCTTGCATCGTCGAAGGAAACCAAAGGAAAAGAACTTGAAATTGCAAACGAATAAACATAAAAAGCTGAGAGTACTGTCGTCTGGAAAAAAATTTAATGGATTGGGAGTTTCAGATTAAAGATCATTGGTGAATATGAGAAACAGATTTGGAGACAAAACGGAGCCCTGGGGAACACCAACATTTATTTTATTAATATTACATCTTAAAACTATCCAATACAACTTTTATTGAGCGGTTCGAAAGCAAATGCTTTTGATATATCAAGTGCAATAATCTTACTTTCTACAAAACGATGTAAAGATTTGAGTCACTGTTTGGTGATATATATCATCAGATCACCAGTGGACCTTTTACTACGAAATCTTTACTGCCGGTCATTGAGAAACTTTCGTTCTTGAAGATATTTTTTGAGCTGATAATTTATCAGTGTTTCCATGCCTTGGAAAGAAGAAACGTAAGTGAAGTTAATTCCATTAATGGAGTGATAATAATGGATACAACTATTTTTAAAAAAACTATTAGCTATGTATATAGAGAAATAGGTGATTCTTATTCGACTACTTTATTACCGTACAACGCTGTTGTTAAATCACCAAAATAATTCGAAATACTGTACACGTCCATTCTCGCTATTTGTAATAGGAAAAAATTGAAAACTTATGTCATACATTTATAAAAAATAGATAAATTGATTTTATGACAAAATTTGTACTTTGTGTACCTTTTGTTGTTAATTTTTGCGGGTCTCACACAAAGTACAAATGAAAGGCAACTTCCTGAAAATTGTAGCTTTTCTTCGTACTCACAAATCGTCGCCCTAGTGACACAAGAACGTAACTACATTTTTTACGATTTTGGACTGGGTATGCATTCTATATTGTGGCAAAAAATTGTACCTCTTAGTGAAGTAGCTTAGAAGTTACCACTTGCCGTATCAACATTTTTTTCAAAATAATTCGAAGCAAACAAACGTATGCGGCGTTACGTTTCTATGACCCAAACTCTAGAAATTTGAATGAAGATACGTTTCTATTTCTATAGAAATAAGCTTTAACCGTTTGACCTGCACGTGTACTTCAAATTCAACAACTAATTGTCATGTCATCAATTAAGATTTGATTAAGCTTTTATTGATATTGAAGTCGATAAAGTTAACAGCGTTGGTGAAGAGAACGATGCTACACCAGAAAGAAAGCGAAAGCTTGATCCCAAACCGTGGAAAAATAATATTCGAATGGCTTTATTTCAATCGGGTAAGAAGTCATTTATGTGTCAATCCGTTGGAAAAGAGTCAAAGCGCAAAGTGTACAACCCAAATAGTGTTCAAAATGCCCCAGAAAGTGTAACACTTATTTTGACGAAGAGGCAAGGCATTATTCGCATACAACTTTCTGGGAAAAGCTAAGAGACACCAAAAAAACAGATACAATCTTACTTCGTTGATCGAAGAAATACAAAAAGTCAGTTAGAATTCCAGCTCAACATTCACGACGACGACGCACGTTCGAACACAAAGTTGTTTTTCCTAATTAAAAATGGTCTACAAATTCAAAGGTTTTTCAACGTTACATTCAACGTTTATGAAAATTTTTTGAGAAATATAGTAAGAAATAAATAAGATTGTAACTAGGTCGCACGACTGTGTCGTGCGACTGGCTCGTACGACTGGGTCGTGTATCTAGGTCGTACGACTGGGTCGTACAACTTGGTAGCACGACTGAGTCGTACAACTGGGTCGTACCACTGGACCATACGACTGGGTCACACTACTGGGTCGCACGACTGGGTCGCACGACTGGGTCGCACGACTGTTCTATGACATGATGGAACACAAACAGTTATCACCAGAAATCTTGCGGAAAAACTTCCACAAATGTATATCAACATTGGCGGCAGCCACTTGACGGATATCATCTTTTCCACTTAACAGCAGACAAAAATTGGAAAGGTCCAAATAAAGATTTCCAAACTTTCAAATCAAATTTTCATCGACACCCCCTTTTTCTGCCTCCTTAATTTCATGGAATTAAACCATTAAAATAAAAAGTTAGCAGCTTATAGTTGATCAACATACAATTCAAGTTGATCTTTTTTTTGTCCGGTGTATAACTTTGAATTTTAACTCCAAATAATAAATTGTGATATCAAATAAGCTTGATAAAGGAAAGTCATTTACCAATATTAAAGTGATCGCTAATCATTAAGGGGGATATTTATGTTCCTTCATTTTTTTGTTTATGTGTGTGTGTGTGGGGGACATTTATGTTCCTTCATTTTTTTGTTTGTGTGTGTGTGTGTGCGTGTGTGTGTGTGTGTTTGTGTCGTACGACTGGGTAGTACGACTGGGCCTTACGACTGGGTCGCACGACTAGGTCGCACGACTGTTCTATGACAGGACCTGTCATTTAATGCGAGGTGGGATGACTTTTAAGGGATATGAAATCCTACTGGTTTCGTTTGATTTTAAATAATTTGATATCATTAGCATAAGTAAGTTATACCCCACAAAAATTTATCATCAAAACAACGTAGTTCATTTCAATTACAAGTTAATTCTAGTGTACCTCAGGGAAGCTGTCTTGGTACTTTACTGTTTCTTTTTTTCTATATGAAAGTTTTTATAATACAAATTCTATATACTACTGAAATAAATCAGCCAAGTAGAAGACTTAGCACTTTTAATGGACTTGTTGAATTATTGATTCAAAATAGCTTTTTTCGGCCTTTAGCCCACTAAAATTGGCGTTTCGTCCCGGTGAGCTCACATGGACTCATCAGTTGACTGTGAGGACCTTGTCAATACACAATTTTTGTTAAATTCAGTTCATCTTACATCTTAATAACCGTTTGTGTATATTGTAAGAAAAAGCAAACAAAATGCTTGGTTTCGTTAAAAGGTTTTCCCGTGACCCTTGAGTTCCTTGATTCATATGTTAATAAAATATTCTATGTTACTTTTGTTAGTCCAATTCTTTAATATGGATATGTTGTATAGGGGTCTAAGTACTCCATTTACATAAACACAATTCAAAGAAGATTTTCTCTTAATATTTTTCTCTGGTCAGATATATACATTTTTATATTTCCTGTATATAATAAAAAGCTTCAGTTGATAAACCACCCAGTATTTGCAATTCTGTCTGAATTAGTCTATTTCATCTCCATCGGTTCCTTGCCCATTTAATTTTAATATGAGTAGTTCTGGTTTAAAGTAAATTTACATATTTGTGATATTTATAGCAAATAAAATTACGGAGATAACTTGGCGAAAGCCTGACTTAAGATACAATTTACTTGATGACCGTTCTCAATACTTTTATTTGTAAACGACATATTTAACAAATTTAGTAACAGTGTTTTTTTTAATTAACTCATATTGCTCAATCGTTAGAAATCGCTTACAGTTCAAATAAAAACTCTATAAAAAAAATATCTCAAATATTTTTGGAAGACATGATCGTTTGGCTACTGGTTTACAGTTCGAAACATCTCCATGATTGCAATTTTTATGAATGTGAATAATGAAATACGTTTTTTTTAATATAAGGAAAGTGGTTTGAAGTCTGTGATGAAAACGCCATTTGATTTAAAAGGAACAGGAATTCTTTCAAGGCCAATGGAAGTCTTTTCGAACGACCTCAATTCATATTATAATAGTTTTCATTGAGCTTTGAGAAAAACTATTCAAATGAATAAAGTTGTACACAACGAACATTTAAAGATCGATTAAAACGTATTGCAAAAGTATTGGTGCTTGCCTCTTCGAAGTACTTCCTGGACAGATGGATATCCGTTAGATTTTTTCTTGTTCTTAGTAAATTTTCGAAAGTATTTCGGGTCAGGATAAAGTAGTGATTGGAACTTTTTATACAACAATAAATAACTATTATTACTAACCAATTCATTAGACATAAAGTACTTTTTTCTTGCTCTATTCAAATTACATAAACTAGAATGCTCGTGGTGTATGATTTTTTAAAATTGCATTCCAAGATTTCAAAAAAATAAACTTTTTAATAGTGAACAAAAATCGCAAGACATTATCTACACTTAAATATTTTTGGTTTTTCTTCACACTTTCTCGTAGCAAAGTGATATTACCTTCCTACTATTATTCTAATATTACCATGGTCTCATTAAAATCTTGAACTGCAAGAGCATTTCATGCTTTCTAGAAGTGCATAGTTTATGCAGTGCATTTTAAAAATTAGTCACAACAACTTCGAGCTCTGATTTTGCTTCATAAAATGCTAAAGGAGTTATTGTTGAAAACTTATCCATACAGTGCACACATTCTGCTCCTGTTAAATCCTCCATTTTAACAAGGGACTTACCTTTTTACCACTCTATTCCACGCTTGAAGCAAATGAACCAATATAATTTTAGCAGAGTATTTTTTACCTTTTCGTTCTCAACCACTTTCTGGCTATGCGGTTCTTTCCTTAGTTCAGTATTAAAACTTAAAAGAATGTTAGACGCGGGGTTGCAAATTTTTGAATTAAAAAAAAAATAAGTCAATAGTCTGTAGATGACTTGTGAATTTAAAAAATTTAATTTATATGTTAGTTAGTGACTTATGAATTAAAAAAAAATTAATTCATAAGCTAGTTGGTAGATTGGAAATTCTTAAGCTCGTTTTGACTACATAATTATTTAATTATTAACTAAAGTAGCTTTCAAGCTTTTGGAGAATTTTGTGTGAGTTGCCGTTTATCCAGTCCCTATAACCCAATAGAATAAAAAGCAATATCAATAAAATAAAACTCACACACATTTCTTGAAAACTACTTTCGTTAATAATTACCAATCTACCAACTAGCTTATGAATTAATTTATTTTAATTCATAAGTCAGTAACTAACTGATGAATTACATTTTTATAAATTCATAAGTCACCCACTAACTTGTGAATGACAGCCAAGGTTAAGCTAAAAAGCGACTTAAACTTTTACAACCCTGGTTAGTCGTAGGCTAACCTTTTCAACTTTTCCAAAAAGTAGTGTAGCCAACTTCAATAATATAAGTGTAATAAATAGTTTTCAGTTAACGGCCCTTTTATTTTGACAGGGACTCTCAGGTTAAGCTAATTTTCATTATTGAAGTAATTATCATTTACATTATTCCAAAATCTAAATATTTTATCTAATAACCTACTGAATCAATCTAGTTACACATTTGCACCGAAAACAATATTCTTTTCAATATACTCCTTAAGCAGACCAATTCGTAATAACGAGGAGTATTATGTAGTATGTACAATATTTATACATAAAGTCGCACGTTCGTTATATGTACATTATTTCAAATTAACAGCAAAAAAGGAATTAAACAATAACTTTTCCCAGACTTCAGTTTGCTGCAGAAAACCGAAGTTATATTGGACTTGAAAAATTATTATAGTCTCATAGCGTTTAGAAAATCGCCTTGTTTTGTTTTTTTTTTGTCTCTTCCACATTCTTTATATTGTGAACTGAATAAACTAGGCCAACCAAAGGATGTTATTAGAACAGAAACTCAGACGACAAAAACGAGGACAGTTGATAGACATGTGTTTGAAGTCCCTTTTCGTAATCTCAATGCGAAACAAATAAACTTTGTCTAAGCTTGATATTATATTTTTCCTTCAAAAAAAAAAAACAACAACAACATCAAACAAAGTCAAAACTAAAAGGACAGAACAGAAGCAAAGACTGGAATTCTTTCTTTTATTACCAACTAGCACCGACCGTCCCTTTGGCGCATAATATTTTTCTAAACTCAAAACCAATTGAATTGGAGTCCTTCTCCTCTCAGTACAATATCCTTCGAGTCGTGCTGATCCTAGTTTGGATACAGAAAACAACTTGAAGTGTCCCATGAAGGAAGTGTATAAAAGTTGTTTTGTTAGAACACAGAGAAAAGGAACGGAATGTAGACAAAACGTAAAGCAAAGTTCTTGCAACAGGAAGTAGTATTGCAAAAGCAATTGGCTTTTTATCCTTTTTATGAATTTTTTCGTTCGTCCTTTCTTATGGTTTTGAAATCACGTCAGGTTCTTTTTTGTGATCTGGAATGTTTTTTTCTTCTTTGCGGAGGTTTTATTTTTTTTTTGTTCTGCTTCTTTATTATTTTGTTTCTTGCCTTCACACTTCTTGCGGGCTTTATATGAACTGTAAAGAGGATAAAGTCGTGATAAGTGCCCCAAAAACGAACGCCATCACCACAAGTCACGACTAAGAAAAGAAACAGGACTTCATTGAGAATCGGTGGAAATACTTGAGCAGATTCACTGCACTGACTGTTGGAGAATATAAAGAGTCTGGTTGTCGCCTAGTTGTTCGGATGGTAAGTTTGGTCTTCGTCTTGGCCGTCCGTCGCCGTCGACTTGTCGCGTCGAGTCCTCGTTGGATAAGATTGTGTGGAAAGGATAATTTCCTGAGATATTCTATTCCTCGAGAAAAATAATATCCTTCGGTTGTGCAGGAATGAAAAATATATTTCTTTTTAATTTGGAAAAGTTCTTCCTTTTTGTAATGGCCAGCAGCACAAGTTTTAAGTATTTCTTCCTCGTATCCTCTACAATATTTGTTTGTGTATTAAAGTATTGCTTATGCTCTCCCCTCACAATGAAATTAAAGAGATCTATCTTGGTGAAATGATGCTAAGGGAATTGTGAGGCCAGCTGAATTTGCATTTCAAAAGAAGAAAAGAAAGTTTTGTATGGACATGACCGCTGTTGATGATAATTATTTGAGCGGAATTTATGAAGCCATTTAGGGACTTTCCAAAGAAGTAAATGAGTAATCAAACAAATTGAGGTTAAGAGTAATTGAGATGTGAAGTACATTTTGGAGGTTTATTGGCAGGAAGAATAAAAGTAGATTAAGCGGGTATGAAAATAAACTAGGTCTAGGTAAGTAGGGAAAAGTTTTGTTTCATTAAAAACTTTTTAAAAACGAGACCTTCTTCACAAGATAATAAATTTTACTTATGATTTAATTCAGGGAACTCAAATCTAGGGAATGTTTATAATTGACAAAATGATAAAGTTTGGTTTGGTCCTCAACTACAGCTTTTATTTAATAATGATGTATTTTTGTACCTGTACTACTCATAAGACTTCTTTATGATAAATCACAGGTTGAAGTGAGTTTAGGTAGGTAGAAATGGCCACCATCGGCAGTCTAGCCCTGTGGCCCAATTAACGCTGAATTGCGCCATTTTGATACCATAACTCGTATGAACCTTTGGATGGAATTTATATGGGAAATTGTGGACATTCTCACGGAGTCATCCAGTTTGGATTAAGTTAAAAAATATGGATCTAGTAGGTTCTGAAGTCTCTTAGTGTGTGTGTTTGATTTTGTACAATCATCCGGAAATTGGATCACTCACTCAGCCGAACCACCAAACTCATCCAACACCATCTACACTTTGCAAAGCTAGGGGGGTTGTTGACTGGTACTGAAAAAGTAGCCAATCCGATTAAGTTATTATCCGGTCCGCAACGTAGGCCTCCATCAAAGCCCTCAGTACGCTAGCTCAGGATCTAAGTAGTCAAACTAAGGGCAGGGCACAGAAATAACCGAAGTTCGTCGCGTTGAGAATAGAGATCAAGTCTTTGATCTTCATTTCCGAAAGTTCATCAATGTCGTCAAGAAATTCCCTGCCTAATGATTGTGCTCTAAATTTGTGCCGGAGCAGGGCATTTGCAGAGGAAGTGGAGGACTGTTTCCTTTTCCCGCTGGTCCCCGCACATCTATAAAAGTGAGTGTTGTGGGGAATACCTAGCTACGCTGCATGCGCTCCTGTCTACGATCCTGGATATGTCTTGCCTATCTCTGCTATTTTGCCCTTCATAACTCCGAGCGGAATGTGGACTCTTTCGGCAAGTGAGTTATGAAGGGCTGATCCCTGTCTGGCCAGCTCGTCCGCCCGTTCATTCCCATCAATGTCACAATTAAACAGAACCCAGATAAAAGTGATATTGGTGTTAATATTGAGTCTAGCAAGCTCATCCTGGCATTGTTAAACCAATTTGGAGTATGATGAACAAGAATTAATGGCCTTAACAGCCGCCTGACTATCAGTCATAATAGCGCTATTCCGGTTTTGGATCTGTGAACCTCACAAAAAGAAAACTAACGAGGTCAAATCGCACGATCTGAGTTGCTAATCCACATCGCGTCCGCGTGAGATAACAATGTTCAGAAATCGCTCGTGCAAAATGTCCATTGTGGCACGAGATGTATGGCACGTTTCGCCGTCTGTTAAAACCACATGTTGCCAATTCAGGACAAAACAAATTGGTTATCATCGACCAAAAGAGCTCGTTGTTGACGGTGATAGCCTGGCCAACGTCATTCTCAAATACAGATGACGGCGCCAGCTCAAAATCCATAGCAAACAGAAATGGGCCTCATCACTGAATATGATATTTCAACCGAAATTGGGGTCAACTTCTAACTACTCGAGAGCTCAGTTAGCTAACACACATATGTAGTTGTTTATGATCGTTAACTCGGAGCTCCTGGGTCATTTGAAGATTGTACGGATGTTAACCCAAATCATGACGTTAAATTCGCCAAGTTGTGGTTTGCGAAAGACAAAGTTCTTGTGAATAGACTACCTCGGTTTCTCCTACAAACTCTCACGGTTAGTGGTGCTATTTTTAGCAGATCTTGTGTTCACTGAACTGGTCAACTCGAATTTATCCACCATGGTGTGTAGGAAGAACGATTCTGGTGACATTCATAATTTAATTTAATAATTTGCAGATATTGTTGAACCCTTTTACTTTCCTTGTTGATTTGGCAAAAACCAAAATCATCGAATTCCTACTTTACAACTTTAATATCGTACTTCAGATCACAAACCTTTTACTCCCAAATGTCAAAAAGGTGTGTTTTTTTAGTTTTGGCATAAAATACTATTCTTTTAGGTGTGTTCAGAATCAGTTAAAATTAAGAAAAATAATAAACGCCCATGTTCTGTATTTCACTTATTGTGAATTCACATGCCGAAATTGAATTTGGGTGTTCCACAATTCGTTATTGTGAATTGGAATTTCGAAAATGAAAATGGATGTTCCGCATTTCGGTTCATTCCATTTTCTAACCGAATTCAAATCACTTTTTTTTTGTTTGTGAATTGTCAGTGAAATTAGTGAAAGTGCAGTTAGTTTGTGTATATTTCTTCGTCTTCCAGCAAAATGTAAGAGAAAAATATTTATTTTTGTCATTTAAAAAAAAAATCAAGAAATAACTTTATTTATCAGAACAATTCATATAATATTCACACACTCACATTGCGTCAGGTAAATCTAAAACATTTGATTTGTCTCGCAAAATTTGTCTTCTCAGTTTTTCTTTTGAATTCTGCTTCCTTCTTTCCATTAAAATTGCCAATAATATTGCATCCATGTTCAAAGCACAAGAATTTCACTTTAGAAACAAAATAAAAATGGATGATTCTTTAGTTCTGACAGTTCGAAGCAATTTCGAAGTTTTCGAAATCGGTCGAAATCTAGAACATCCAATTTCATTTCACGTGAAATTCAAAAGTGATTTCAATTCACTTTCGATCGAATTCCGGAACATGGGCGAAAATGTACCCTTAATTTTAAATTGTGTATAATATGTGTGCCTCTTTATACGATATAAGAGTATACACCTCATTTGAAACCTTCTTCCATGACGCAAAAAGTCTGTTGGTTTGCAGGGACTAATCACAATTTAAAACCTTTCGTTCTTTAAATATGCTTTTCATTATAACATTTTAGAGAATGTAAAAATGGAAATAAAATATGTATGTATATCTTCTTGAAAAACAAATATTGAATGAAATACTCTTCATCATTTTAATCGCACAGTTATACTTCAAATCGTAGGATGTACTCGTAATCTACAAGTTAATGATATCCTTTGTGAAAAAAAAATAATGAGCTATGTATGTATGTATGATATTTTCTTTTATTTCACATTCACAGTTATTCATTCTCTTTAACATTTTTCGTTTAAATTAAGTCCACGTGAAAGTCATCTAAGTTTTCAACTCACGTTCTTAGGGTCTTAGCTGCTTGAAATGTTTCCCTCTCATACACCAACAATGACGATGAAGACGTGCAAAACTTTTTTTTTGTTAGTATGTCAATTCTTTTTGTTAAAATCTTTATGTTTTACTTTAACTGTAAAAGTGTAATACAGTGACAAGGACTTTAGATTGCACACTCAGAAAAAAGACATAACTAACCTTTCTTTTATAAGAAAAGTCTTCTAAATCAACTTTCCGGGAGCTTTAATAAAATTACCATTATGTTTGTTTTCTTTGTTTTTTTTTTAATTACATATATAAACTAACATGAAGATAAACAAATGATAAATTTAATATACGAATATAATGTACTGTAAATTTCTTTAAGAATAATCAAAAGATTAACAGAGACTTAAGCATGTTTTTAATAATATCTTGAAAAGAAAAACATACAGGCTATCAATTTAGCTAAAGAACCTCTGTAAGAAAATAAAAATTTTAAAAATCTAAAAACTGGAAGCAAAATATAAATTATATAAAAGGATAAAAAATAAAATTTGAAATAGTTGTATAAAGGCTGTTTTTTAGAGGTGGAGAACTTATAATTGGCAACAATGTTTTCTGTGAAAACGGATTTAAACTTTCTCGTATGTTTTAAGGTTTTTCAGTGTTTTATCTCCAATTAAAGTTATCCACCTCTAAAAAACACCCTTTGTTTTTAAGAAAAAATGTTGATACGCAAATTTTAAGTTTTTATTATTGTAGGTGAAAATACATGAAAATTTAATTAAAAAAAAAACCATTTGAAATATTAAATTTTCAAAGAAAAAACTATTCAAAAGTCCTAAAAATATTTGTTTAAGTTTTGCAAGATCTTAAAGCTTTTTAGAAGATTCAAATCTAAAAAAAAAATGGTTTAATGGTAGGCAATGTAATTAATGTCTTAATATAGAAATTTTATATATTGAATGACAGACCTTAGCGGCTGTAATATTCATACAGTTAAACATCGGTTTAGTTTCAGTTGTCGGAATAAAAATTTTAGTTAAACGAGCACTTTCGAATTGTTTAGATTATTTAAGCTAATACTCAACATTTTATTGCGACGAAGATGAAGATGTATCGGCATCAGTATCGAATAATGGAACGCGTGAAGATCGATTGCTACGACTATGTTGACTTTCACAAATATGTATTTTCGAATAAACACATTTTTTCTCCATTTTATTTGCGACGACATTGAAGATATTATACTAGTAGTGGTACGTATGATGACCGTTGGAAATTTTGAGCATCCTCCAAATTTGCCCCAAATGTTCGATGCGTTATTGAAGCGAACTGCATGCAAAAGGCGGCTGACTTTGCTGAATTGGCGGGTTTTCCACGTTGCATGGGCGCTTTTGATTGCACGCACGTCTAAATCACTTCGAGCGTAAGTAATCGCATGACAGCATGTCCTAGATCTAGTCAGTTTCAACAAAACCGCCACCGGTCTCCAAAACAGTAGCCAGGTTGGTGCTTGGTGGTAAATTGGCAAGTTTTTTTTAGATCTTTTTTTATGTTGTAACTTCGTTTTCGCAATTCGACATGCGTTCGTTGCATGGCAGAGGGAAAGAAAAAAAGATATAGACTACGCTCGAAAGGAGAGATAGAGAGGAAAACTCACTTGAACGTCTAGTGTTGCAATAAAAATTCGGGCGATATTCTCCCACACGCGTATGCGGCGGTAGGGTGTTATCTTGTTGGTGAACGTAGTATTGATGTCGCTGGGCAACACAAGGTCACATAACAAATCAGTTTCAAACTGAATAAACTGATTGGCCCAAGAAGATTTCTCTTTTCTTACTTTTGGTGGCATTTTCTGACCTTTCAAAATTTTAGGCTTCTTGTTTATTCTGAATCAACAACACAATACACAATATTCAATAAACTTCGGGAAAATTAAAAATAACAACAAGAAAATTATTTTATAAGGTTTAACATACTTGCGATTCCAATCACATAATTTCTACAATTTAAACTGACTTAAAACGAGTGGCATTTATTTGCTTAAACTGGATGAATATTTCCGTTTAAATTGTATCGGTTTACATCGGTTAAAGGTAGTCGGTCGAAGGCTTTTTAAACTAAGTTTAAAGTCCCGTGAAAATTAAGACCGTAAAAATAAAGCGAAAGAGAAAAAATGTTATCAAAATTAAAGAGGACGTTTTCCCGAAAATTACGAATTTCAAAAAAAAAAACAAAAATAACAATTATTTCCACGTTGCAGATAGTTTAAGGAAACTGTCAAGTTTCAAAAAAAATGTAACATGTAGTTTTTGATATATGTATTGAGTTTTCAAAAAAAAAGTATTAATTTCTTTAAATTAAAAAAAAGAAATCTTTTCGACAATCAGCATATTGGGTCAGGAGTGTATATGGCGATGGTCGAACTTGGGATTTCAGAAAAACTAAGTGGTGGAATATTGAAATAAAATGCACGACTGGGTCGCACGAACTTGCTCCTATGTAATCGACTGGGAATTTTAAAAACGAATGTTATTAGAGAAAACTGTTCATAAGGATAAAATTAATTTTTAAATTCTTTTAGTAGTAACAGAATGCTATGCAAATATGAATTTATGCAAGAACAAAAATTATAAGTCCTTGTAGTGGTTTCTTTAAAAGAAGCTTTTATATACAAACTTTTTAAAAGCTTTTTAAGAAAAAATTTTGGTACGCTAATTTAAAGTTTTTATCATTGTTCGAATAAAACTTAAATTACGAAAAGAAATATTGACCCGTTTCGGAGATATCAAATTTTCAAAAAAAAAAGAAAAAAATAGATATTTTTTTTTCAAAAATTCAAAAAATATTTATTTTAAAGTTTTGAAATACAATGTGTTTTAGACTTTTTAGAAGCTTCTCTATGAAAATTTTCATTAAGATCCGTTATGTGGATAATGAGAAATTCAAAATTCGAAAAAATGGTTCTATGGTAGGTACAAGCTGTAATATCTTAATTCCAAAATTTTTTTTATTAAATTAAAGATCGTAAAAATTAATTGAAAGAAAAAAAATTTTATCAAAATTCTAGGTGCCGTTTTCGAGAAAAATACGATTTTTGAAAACCATTTTTTTTAATTTTTTAGCATTTGTATGGTAGGTACCTTTATTTTTAGGTAAAATAAAAAAATTTTTTTCACATTTTGTAGATTATATTGAGAAACTTTTATTTATCAAGTTTAAAAAAATCTAGCATGGGGTTTTCGAAATATTGAGTTTTGAAAAAAAAATTTTGAAGTTTTTTTTAAAAATCTTTTTTTTGAAAAGTTGAGTACACAATTATATTTATGTTTTTGGGGAGCTTTAGCAAAAAAAAAATTATCAAAATCGGTTGAACCGTTTTTGAGAAAATCAAAAACAAAAAAAAATGGTTCCATGGGGGGTACCCTCAATAACAATTTTTCGGAAAAATTTTTTCAACCAATACCTAGATTTAATTAAATGAAATTTTTCTGTATCTTTATTTTTAAAATCTGTTGAACAGTTTTTGAGAAAAAAAAATGTTTATAAAATTTCGAAAAAATTCGTATGGGGGGTACCGTTATTTTTGGTCTTAAAAAAAAAAAGAAAAAAACGTGTGGGGAGAAAAAATTAAAAATGATATCTACCAAGTTTAAAGAAAATCGGCCGAGTCGTTTAGCCTGTAGTCGAACAGACAGACAGACAGACAGACAGAATTTCGAGACCCACTTTTTTAGTCTTCGCTATCATCGTAATGTCAACTTTGATCAAAATCTCGAGTTCGATTTTTTTTACGAATGCATAACTTGCCTTATAGTACCTATAAGTCGCAAGTAAAAATGAATAAAGTCAAAACACGCTAATTTCATTGATTCGGTCGCATCAAGTGCACGGAAAACAATTCTCCAGTCAAGAACGTTTTTGAGTTCTAGCCCTCAGTTTGAGGCGACAAGTAAGACCGGCTCTGGCTCTCCTGTTTAAAGAACAGATCATGACGAATGCCAGAGTATCATTGTCTGGATGACTAAAATAAACGATTGTGCAGGATCGAAGCGTGTCTGAGGAAGCGACCTTTCATAGAATGGAATTGAGTTAAGTTAGGAAAGATTACAAAATTCATTAATGGATCTTAAAAATTTTAATAATTACCGCATATCTACTCGAGTAATACCCGCATTGCCCGTGTACCCGGCTGGAACTGGTAGTATTTTTTCATTATAAAATTCTAAATTAAAAAATATTATTAATTGTACAAATCACACATTCTCCACTTCTAGAAAGAAAAAACTGAAAAAGGCTTTCGAGCCAAAAGACTACTGTTGTTATGTACGTCATCTTTTTAAAGTATATTTTTGTTCAGTCAATCTTGAATGATTTCTTTAAGTGTTTATATTACATAAATAGCGTTTAACTATCATACTGGAAAATAGAGTAAATGGTATGGAATTTGTCTGAAAAAATTCACAAAGTTAACAATGTTGGTCTTGCTAAAGGATAGAAATGTTTTTAAGCTTTTATTTCTAATTAACATAAATTTCATCTATTTCGTTTTTTAAAAATGTTTCATAAAATACTTACTACATGCACATCGTAATGCAATAAGGTAATCCCTGGCAAAGCTACATTAAAATAAAAAATCTTTTCTCTTTTCTAGATTGTGGGCATTAGCGTGTGCATCTGCATGGTGAATGCTTTTGATGAAAACGATTACAATAACGAACCAAGGGACGTGTCACTGGAAATACATCACCAACAACAACAACCATACAGATTTGAAAATTTGCAGCGTTTACGTATGAAATTACAAGACGGTGGTGCGCAGTATCAAAATGAAAATACCAACAGCAACAATAATGGTAGAAGAGAAAACTACAGAAATACCTACATAAATGACCCAAGGCTAGAAGAAGAACGGATGTCTAAGGATCAAGGCATAAAAAGGTTAGTATTTTTTGATATGAATTCATTCAATTTATAAATTATTGGAAATAAAAATAAAATGCAAGACTGCATCGCACTTACTAGTTCTTATGTACAAAAACTTTAAAATTTGTTACTTTTTAAACCTTCATAAGCACTTGGATGTTATTAAAAAAAAATTCATGAAAATCGTTGTTTAAATTGCTAAATAGTTCAAAGTTGCGTTCAAAAATTTTAATGCTAACTTGTTTCTAAAAAAAACTGTATTCAAAAAACAAGCAAACAAAATTTTAAAAATCGTTTTAAGAGTTTTATTAGTAAATTAATTTTTTTATACGAAGTTTCTTAAAACATTTTATAAAAAAATGGTATGACAATTAAAAGTATTCAATTATATAAGGAAATAATTTAAAAAAAAATCGTTCACTCGTTTTCAAGTTATTGGATTTTCAAAAAAAAAATACATTAAATCAAAAATCAAAAAATATTATATTAAAGTTAAATGAGAATGTTGAAAATCAAAAAATAGGTTCTATTTTTTATTTTATTATTTGGTACTTTATTAAATCATTTATAAAATTTACAATTGTAATTGTTTAAATTTAGTACATTTAAGCATGGCTTAGCCTGTCTTCCGCCTGTCGGTTCTATGCCAGGTAATAACACTTTTTCATAAATTTTCTGACCAAAAGATAGCTCATGTCTTCAATAGCTTGTCAAAATCGTTAGAGCCGTTTCCGAATTATAAAGGGTGTTTAAATTTTAAGGGCCGATGTTGATTTTGAATAAAACACAAGTTATTTACGAAATTATTGTCATTTATTTTTATTATGATAATATTGGTATGGTTCAATTTTGTATGGAACAAAACATCGGCCAAATGACCGCCGCGACCTCGGCGGCACACCTCCATC
Source organism: Philhelius festivus (assembly GCA_963931855.1). Taxonomy (NCBI): domain Eukaryota; kingdom Metazoa; phylum Arthropoda; class Insecta; order Diptera; family Syrphidae; genus Philhelius; species Philhelius festivus. The sequence continues at coordinate 184,823,664 of OZ007554.1, read as the reverse complement.
CGAAGCGATGGTCCAAATTTTCGATGACGCTGAGGCATAATTGAGGTTCTATGCCGTTAATGTGCCGAATTATCTCATCCTTTAGCTCTTGAATTATTGCTGGCTTATCGACGTACACCTTTTCTTTCAAATAACCCCAAAGAAAGAAGTCCAACGGTGTCAAATCATTGACATCGCCACCACGTGAGATAACACGGCCATTGAATTTGTCGCGCACCGTCAAGTGTCAAGTTGCACCGTCCTGTTGAAACCACATATCGTCCACATCCATAACTTCCAATTCGGGCCATAAAAAGTTCGTTATCATCTCACGATAGCGAACACCATTCACAGCAGGGACGAAGCGTCCATATATTGAGTGGAATGAGTGCTTCCGTTAAACCATTTGAAAAAATCGTACCTAACAAGGAATTAAATTCAAAATTCCAAATTGTATTAATATTTCTTTTATTTTATTTGTGTCTATTAATGAATCTTCATTTACTCTGTAAATTACATTCCAACATCATTATGACAACATTATCATCTTTTACTAAAATTACTAAAGGAAATCAAGATCTTTCTGGTTATTACAACTTAAAATGCCACAGTGCAAACCAACTGAGAATGCTCAACATCACTCCATTATTTATAATGCTCAATCTCATGAAAGTTCTTGCTAAAATGCTTAACAGCTAAGCATTCCTTATTATCGCCTCCATAACTCAATTTCAAAATACCCTTCCACTCCAAGTCAACTGAAAATATACCTACAACATCACTCACCAATATTCACAAAATGCTCAAACAAAAATGATTCTCAAACAATATAGAATGCACAACAGCTGGGCATTCCATTATTTCGCATACATAACTTAGATCTCAACCCAAAGTCAAAATAATTTTGTCTCGTTTCTTGCCTTTTGCACAATGTGTGAAGAATGAGTTGAGTGAATGCATTACGAGAATTTCCTACAAGAGAGATAGAAAAACAAAAATGTATCTATTGAGTTGGTTATTGTCTCAAACTGATAATGAGTTTAATTTCGTGGACAAAAGGGGTAGAAAAGTTTTATTTTAATGTAATGTGTGTGCAAATTTAGGTGCAATTCATTCATAACTATCAGAAAACAAACAAATATGAATTTAAAAGGTGGTAGTTTTTTAATTATTTTCGTGGCCATAAATACAATCCACCTGTTTTCTGTTTATTTTTTGTTAGATATTATGAAAAAGTGGTCAAAAATAGTATTTCTTATATTCATATCTGAGGTTTCTTGACATTCCAGCAGAAATAAAACTAAAGGTTATTTTCAATTATGAGAATTTTAAATTAAAAAAAAACTTCAAGGAATCTTAAGATTTTTAATATCCCTTAATAATGGCATCTGTAGAGAGATAATATTCATGTTTTAAGAGAATTAAACTTTTTTTTAGAAATAAATGTGGACAAGAATGGTTATCTACTCGTAGCTTAGTTCTTATCAAATCGTACTTAGATAATTTTGCCTTAAAAGAAAAAGGATAAATCTTTGCGCAAGGCATCAAGCTTTTTTTTTAATAAGACTTTACTGTAATATATTATTTATGTATATTATTTTATGTGTATTACCATAAAGTGGAATTTAAAAGGTTGGATCTCAAAGGTCTTTCATTTTTGGTTTTATGTTCAGTGCTTCCGCTATCGAAAAAGTCACGCCTCGTGCCTGATTCACAGTAACTACCTGACCGGCCTCATTTTGGAAAAAATACGGCCCGATGATGCCGCCAGCCCATAAACCGTACCAAACAGTCACTCTTTGTAGGTGCATTTGTTTTTCGACAATCACTCTTGGATTATCATTCGCCCAAATGCGGCAATTCTGCTTATTGACGAATCCACTGAGGTGAAAATGTGCCTCATCACTGAAGATGATTTTCTTCAAAAATTCATCATCCACTGTTGCCATTTCTTGCCACCATTTTGACCATTGACGACGCTTGAAATGGTCAATTTGATATTTGATATTTAGTCAAGAGGCTTAAGTTCTTGAGTCAATTGCCCCTTGTAAGCGTGTAAATGCAAGTCTTTATGCATAATGTTCATCAACGACGAGCGAGAGAGGTGCAGTTGTTGGACACGACGACGAGTTGAGGTGGACGGCTCTTCAGCCGCACTATCGCGAACAGAAGCAATATTTTCTGCAGTACGAGCTGTACGAGCTGTACGAGCATGCACTGGTGTTTTCACATGTCGTACAGACCCAGTTTGCTCAAATTTTTGCACGATTTTTCCGATTGTACGCACATTTGGACGATTAAATTGACCGAAAAAATCACGAAGTGCACGATATGCATTTTGATTTGAACGCCCATTTTCATAATAAGCCTGAATAACTTTAACGCGTTGCTCGATTGTGTATCTTTCCATGGTCCTTGTGAATAAAAAAAAAGCTAAAGCTAAAACTTGGATTTTTAAGTAAAAGCTTGATTTTTAGTGAATAAAAATAAGCTTAAGCTAGCTATACTCTGTCCAACAAAAATTGTCAGTACAGGGAAGATAGGACGTTTGTCTCTCATTCTGGTTGCATTGCCATGCATAAGTGTGTCGCCTTGTAAAGCTCTCACAGGGATTCCGTAGCTTACATTATAAATCGCCGCAAATGATAGTAAAAAACGCGTAGGGCTACCGTCTGCCGATTCAAAACGACTGAAAACAATATTCAATCTACCTTTTCCCACAACACCAAGCGGTAAGATAATATGCGCGTTTTTTTTTAAGTTGAAAAGCAATGTGACAACACTCAACATACTCATCTTCTTAAAATGTGCTCTCAAAAGCTTCAAATCCCAAAAGCTCCTTAATAAAAACCACTGAAAAAGCTCCTTGCTTGCAATTGAGAATGATACTGGTAACTCTGTTTTGATGTAGATAAAGAGCGCACGATCGTATTGAGTGACACTTAACACTCTTGACAGCAGTGGTACCACTTTACTTCAATTGAAGTAGATATACTTCTTTTTTTCAAAATATTTTAAAATCTACTTCCTACTTCGCACCATCAGCAAAATTCTGAAATCTACTTCACTTTTAAAATCTTTGTTTCAACCTACTTCAATTTTACAAAATAAAGCCAAAATCTACTTCTTTTTCTCTATTTCACTCTAAGTAATAGTATGTAGCCCCATAATTACCATAAAATAAAAAAACGTCAATACAGTAAAAATACACAAATGAGTTATTGTATACGAAATTTCTTTAAAATTAAAAGAAATGTAGTGGCAATTTTAAATATTCAATAATATTCATTTAAAGAAAAGAAATTTTGTATGCATTATTTTTCTAAAAGCAAGTAAAAAGTCACTTTGAAATCTACTTCGATTTTTCTCAATTTACTTCACTTTTTTCTTTAAATCAGCTTCGACTTTTTTTCCGGAAGTGGTAACGCTGCTTGACAGTATCTCATCTTCTCATCAGCAGTGGGATACGACGGTCGTGTTGGGGTGTACAACTTTTTGCAAAGAATTACAACAACAATTCCTTAAGAAAACTCAGTGGCTTGCTCTTTTTTTAGTGTCATTTTTCCTAACGCATTGTACTGAGGGTGCATCAGGCGCCACTGCTTTAGAAAAAGCTCTCCCATAAGGCCTGTACTGACAATTTTTGTTGGACAGAGTATAGTTAAAGATGTTTTCTAGTAAAAGCTATTTAAAAATAGCCAAAGCTAAATTCATTTAGTTTTAGCTTGTTTTCCTAGCTTAAGCTTCAATTTGTGTGAATAAAAATAGCTTAAACTAGAATATTATAGTTAAAGCTACAAAAATTTCAAGATTTTTTCGACCTGTCTAGAAAGCTTTGACTAGGTCTTATTTTCAGTATTAACTTGTGCGAGTTGTTAATTAAACATAAGGGAATTCTCAAAAAATAGGACTGTGAACGTATAGACCCAGAAACTGACATATGAAATGTTAAAAACATTTTTTAGCCGAAACCAATACTTGCCCTGTAGAACAGATAACAAATTGAGGCAAAAAAACTTTCCTTTCAGTATACATGTACTAGTTTTAGCTAAAGCTAACTAGCCGAAACATGTGAATAAAAAACGAACACCTTAAATTACGAAGCTTAAGCTAGAATATTCCAGCATAAGCTATTTAGCGTTATCATTTTTTTATTCACATACAACAAAGCTTAAGCTAGTACTGTCTAGCTTTAGCTGCTAGTAAGAGCTATGACTATAGTTGGCTTTAGCTTCCTCCAAAAAAGGCTTTAACTTTTTTTTTATTCACAAGACCCCATGGTTCGAATTGAGTTAGTCTGAAATTGAGAAATGTCAAATGAAATGCAGAAAAAAACTTGATGTTTAGGTATGGTTCACATTCAACATCGGCCCTTAAAATTTAACCACCCTTTATAAGATTTTTCATAATGTTTAGTTAGTTAGTTTTGGAACTAAGAAAAATTCAATTTCTCTCATCACCGAATAAACTGAATTAGCAATTATGAAGAAATTCATTTTAGTGGTTTAGGCTGTAAGTACAGACAGTAAATAGACGGAATTGCGAACTTTCCCTTCAGGACCTTTTAATGTATGTATGTCGCAAGTAAAAACGGTCATATAGAAAAAGATTGATTTTTGATTGCCCAATAGAAAAACATACCGTGAAAATCTCAATAAACACAACCATCAAGATACAGCAAGTTTTATCCCAACAACACATTTGAACAAAACCACACATTTTTAACAGCATAGTTTTTTTCCAAAACCACTTTCAATAAACATTCTCTTTTCAAATATGAATTTTCTTTAAAAAATAGAATTTCAAAAGTATACGTGACTTTCATTTCTTATCAGAATGGTTGTTTCCCCAAACCAAATTCGACTTCAGCTGGAACCACATAAGTCTCGCGTGATGTGTTGTGAAGTGGAGCGGTGTTTCGCTGAATGGGTTCACTTGTGTTTAGTCATGTCAAAAAAGACGTGACAGCATTGTACAGCAGCATTGTGTCTTACCAATTCTATCGCATATTTCAAACACAAATAATTTCTTTTAAAATACGCTCTTAAAATCAGCAAAAAACGAAACCTTTAAGGACTCAGAACTGTTGTCCTTTGACTTAGTAATATATAGCAAAATTTTATGTAATTTTAGATGACTTTAAGGTTACGTTTGAGGATACGACTATGGATATGTAAACTTTGCTAAACTAACAATCTGATAATTGCATATTTAATACTGATGAATACAAAATATTTCGTTCAGATCGCATAGCTTCGTAGGAAGGGGGTTTGTTACATTTCTTATAAAGAATTTTACCTAGAAAGTTGTGACCTAATCTGATAACAGGAACAGACTGTAGTCCCTATTCTTATTTGTACAATAATGAGTGTTTAGTTGGTGTCATGTAAAAGTCTCCAAATATCCGAGATAAGCTCTTTCATTGACATTTTAGTAGAAGTTAGCTCTAATTACAAGCATATTATAATTTCTGTTTATTTGAACGTCGAGTTAAACTATCTTAGATGTTTTTATAGCCGGTCAGCCAAATTTAGCGGATGGCTTTCAACAACTTGTTGATTCAGACTTGTCTTATAAGACAATCTCAATGTGACTTCTAATCCAGCTGGTAAAGAAAATTCATTCAGCGACTTCAAATCAAATAAAAATAGAAACTCTAGTATCTCATGTTTTTAACTTAACTTTTAAATGGTTGATAAACAAGTACAATTTTAAAATTTGGTGCAATTGGTCTGGACAACATTAATTCTAAATTCATTCAAATCATTCCACGGCTTCTTTCAGCCTAAAGTTCTCACATCCTTAAGACCATCTACCAATACTATATTTAACTTCCCTAAGCTATGGAGAGCTTAAGAAGTCCAACGTAAAACAGAAGGAATACCGCCCAGTTTCTACTTTATCTTAAATTTTTAAAGCACTTAAAAGATAGTAAGTAAACAAATTACATCTTTTTGTAAATACTTGCCAACTAGTCTCAACCCACCAATCTGGCTTCGGACCACAACACAGCTGTAACACAGCATTTCTGAAAAAGTCAATGACATAAGGCAAGAATTATACTAAAATCTTGTAACAACAATGGTTCTTCTTGACACAGACACAGCCTTCATGAAACGACAACAGAGAACGGCTTCCGACTATTAGATTCTGCACAAGCTCGTAATACTGTGATAAGTAGCATTCTAATTGTTAAGATCCACAAAGCAATCTTGTGCTCTCCACACAGTCGAACCACCGATGTTTATCGACGCAAAGCACATATCTGACATCTTAAACGAATAATTTGAATGACAAAATGTCGACTCTGACTATTTCTGAGTTCGGCTAAATTCAGAGCTCGAATGTCAAACGAAAGGAAATTGCGAACCGTTTTCGAGATGTATAATATTTTATATTGATTTCTTTCACAATTATTTTAACCTGCATTATTTTTTTCACATACGATTAAGCGAACTAAAGTATAAATAAAATTTGTAAGAAATATTACGGATGACCCTATATTTATTGATGGTGTAAAAATTGCGTTGAACTTTGCTCCGAAATAAGTTTGAACTGAATGGACACACTGATGTCGTTTTTATTTGGTAATCCGGAATCTCTCTCCGATCCGGAATCCCAACTGAAAACTTTTTTTTTATTCTGATGATTCTGAAGTGTTTTGTGATTGTATACATATATGTGAAACATCAAATGTTGACAATAATGAAAATCAAGAATAAATATATGTTGAAAAATACACTTCGCACAATTAGCATACACAAAATCACAGCTGTTGAGTTTGACGTTTAACTATATGAATGTGTGTGTGCTTCTGGTTTCGATTCTGATTTCAAATCCAGAAGCAAATTTCTCTTCTTTTCAGAATCAGAACTGTCATTTTTTCCCAAGTGAACACTTTCAGAAGAGTCCAGAAGGCTTCCGGATTGCCAAATAAAAACGACATGAGACACACTGTTAATGCTTTTACCTAAGGCTAGTCGCGCACTGGCAACTGTGATCGAAATCAAATAGTTTAATCACCAGTTGATAGAGTACCGCGCACTGGCAACTCTTTACTCACGTTCACACTCTTTTTCTCTCTTGCACTTATAGAAAACAGCTCAACTGTTGCGAATTATTTCAAGGCAACACTTTAGTTTGTGTCAAAACACAAACTTTTTAGTTGCTCCAATCGAGTTGCTCTAAGTGCGCGGTGTCCCATGTAAGCCCATATGTTTCATTTTAGCAACTAAACAGTTACGAAACTAAAAATTGAATGTGCGCGCCTGGCTTAAAGCTCCCCATCTCATGAGCTGTCTCAACTAACTTTTTACAAAAACCTTTTAAAAAGGTGTTGGCTATATTCTTAAAATCTTATTTTGTAGCTATGTGATTTATACCTTGTAACCAACATGATGGTCTTGACAGAAGAAATATATCTAAGGTATTAGTTTCCTTTAAATGTGCAAAAGTAGTTGCGTCAGTCCACGATATGAAAAATGACTATACTTTCTCATAACTTCCACGTTCATAACAGCATCACGCGTACATAACAGCATCACGTTTCAAACAATAATATCAACAGCATAACAAAATTTTAAGCTTGCAACTGCTGCTGCCACTTAAAATCTTACTAAGACCAAATATAAGTTGAATGAGTTAATCCAACTAAAAAAGGATTAAAGTTCTCATTTCTCTTTATTGTCCGTGAACTTTCATAAGCACTTTGGAGATTCATTTGTTTTTCGTATATTTTCTTTGTGTTGGATCTGTGTACTCTGCATTCTTAATCATTCTGTTTTTGCGGATGTTGCCATGGTCATTCGTTTTTCGCAATTAATCTTTCAAGTTGCAACTAATCTCTGAAGGATTAGAAGGTTGGGATTCTGGGGAATTTGATTTGATTCCCACATGACACTCAGAAAGTACGTGAAAATCAGGTTTTGATGTTACTGTTGCTTTGTTAATTACATACATACTGCAATTTCTTTAGAGTTTTTTGAAAAAAAATTATATAAATATTTTTTTTAGTAAATGGAAGTTTTATCCTTCAAATTATCAAATATGGATTCTTTATTGTCCACTTAATCGTATGTGAATAAAATGCAAGTAAAATATTTGTGAAAGAAATCAAATAAATTTAACGTCATTCCCTTACATTTCACACAAACAAATATAAATAGGTACATGTCAAAAATGTATGAAAAACTCTTGAAAATAATGTGGAAACTGAATAGATATTTAATCTCAAGAAAGCGAAGATTTTCCCCATATATCTATCGATCCAATAGCACTTACATCTTTCCTAGATCATGGTAACACTGATAAACTATCAACTCAAGAAATATCTTGAAGAACGAAAGCTTCTCAATCACCGGCAGTGCGTCTTTCGTAGCAATAGGTCCACACCGGTGCTCTGATGGTATATCTCAACGAACACTTTCACTTGATATTTCAAAAGCATTTAATAGAGTTTTGGCATTAATCTCTTTTATCGAAAACGAAAATTTCTTCTTTGTTGTATTATAAATTCTTTTTCGAACCGCTCTATACAAGTAGTATTGGATGGTTTGAAGACTGATGTTCATTGAATAAATGATGGTGTGCCCCAGGGCTCCGTTTTAACTCCAACTCTGTTTCATATATTTATCAATGGTCTTTTGTCTAAAACATCTAATCCATATCCATTCAATTGAATCGCTGAGAAGAAAAAGGAAAACATTCCACAAAAATGGGAAATTGAAGTAATGATGCAAAAGCGTAGCTATTCTTAAAGCGCACATTATAAGCCTAAAAACGAAAAAAATCCGTGTAAACCTACTTTTTAAATGCGTTTATAAAATATCATTGAGTGGAAAAAGGAAGAGATTCCAAGAATATTTTCCTTTTTCCACTCAACATTTGAAATTTTCCTTTGAAATTATTTTTTTATTTTGTTTGCCGCTAATTAAGTTTACTAAGTTTGTTTGTAGCCTATGCTTTTTGATGAGAAGTTCAATCAAACTTCGACAATTTGACAAGACTCTTGATGGCACTGACTATGAGTGGGAGATTCAAAGTCATTCAACAATATTACCCGGTCCGAGGACATAGTTCCTCCCCTGTGACAGGAACTTTTCTGTCATAAAGCGAGTTGTTCGCAGATATGATCGTATTTATTCATAATCTTATTTATCTCAAAAACGGCTCTAACGATTTTGTTAAAAAAAATTAGGTGTGGTATTATGGACATGGACTACATTTTGTTCAAAAAAATTTTGGGGTAAAATGTTATTAACGGTACCTGTCATAGAACCGTTTTTTTGATTTTTTGCCTTTCACATCAACGGCTTTAACGATTTTAACCAAACATTTTCAGCAGGAGGCCCCTTAAGTTTAAAATAATATTGTATATAAAAATATTCGAAAAAATTTGTTTTGGCATCTAAAAAAAAAATTCCAAGTTTTTTTTTTGAAAAACCAATATCTTTAAAACGTGTGAACGATTATTTTTTGAAATTATTTCTAAAATCTATACTACTAAATACTTAAAATTTGGCATCCCAAATTTTGTTCTCGAAAAATTTTAAGGAAATTTGCTATATAAAAAATTACTTTAATATTAAAAGGATTAATCAGACGGCAATTTCATACATTTGAACATTTTTATCTCATTAAATCCATGTTTTATATTTATAAAATGTATTTTAAATTCCAAAATACTTTAACATAAGAGCAAATTCGTGCGATCCAGTCATGCATTTTATTTCTGTTTATTTTTATTCCCTTGAATTATATTATTAAAATATTGTTTTAGTTTTCATTTTGCAGAATTATTTAATATTAAATAAATAAAATGTTTTGAACCCATTATTTATATTATTTGAATAAAAAATCTTAATTTAAAATAATTTATTTGATTTTTTTTTCAATTAGTGGAAAAGGAAAACATTTCACTCACTTTAACAGGAATTATTAAGCCAGAGACCCCCCCAATTTTTGTCAGCAAAACGAACATAGACATTATTGCTAAAGCTAAATGTACACGATTGGTAGATCTTACAATATTGCAAGACCTGACAGTTTCTGACAATTATCTGCCAATGAGCTGGCAATTAAGTTCTGTGTGTACCACGGTTGTTATAAAATCTACCAATCGCTTACAATTTATTGTCAGAAGTTGGCTGATAATATATTTTCTGATATCTAAATACCTACCAATTAATTGTAAGAGATTGGTAGATTTTCTACCAACCGTGTACACACACAACTAATTGTCAGTTTGTGTCGGTTATGGAAACTGCTTCATTTGAACCTTGGCTGCAAATTGTCTGACAATAAAAAAAATTGTTTGATGCTAAAAAACATACATCTTACAATTTATTCATTGTCAGAAATGTCAGACCACGATAAAAATTGGAAGGCCTGACAATAAATTGTGTGTGTACACGATTATGAAACACGAGTAGGTACCTTACAATTTACCGTCTTACAATTAATTGTCAGATACAATTTCTGACAATTAATTGCAAGATTATCAGCTAGCGTATCTACACATGATTGTCAGATTTCTTACAATTAATTGTCAGACAATGATCTAACAATTAATTGTCAGATAATGATTTAACAATTAATTGTCAGAAAAATTGGTATTGAAATGTAGGTATAACGAGAGCCTCCCGAAAAATCTCGTGGGCTTGTTAGAAACCACGGTAAATATTGAGTCATTGTGACAAAGTTGCCAGGGTTTCCCCTATCAGATAATTTGAACGAAAACTTCGAATTTAAAATTATTCATTAATGTTAATGAATATCAGTATCCTTAAGCATGAACGAAAAAATGGCATATTCGCCCTGCGCTCAAAATAACCACCCTTCCAATGTACCCGTTATTATAAAAAAAATCATTTGTTTCAATTCCTGGTGAGAGAAAAATTTTGTTGAAAACAAACAGATAGAGGTCGACAAAGTTTCCAAGAGTGAGTTTCTTATATTTTTATCCATAACTCTAATGAATTCTATCTTCAAAATTTAAAGCTTTACATTTTTGGTTTAATCAAGCACATATGGTTTTTAGGTACTTTTAATATGGAAACAACGAATGGGTGTGACAGTGGGCGTTTTTTTGAAAAAAGTGTGTACACGTTTCAATTTAGATTTGAGATAGCTTTATTACAATATTTTAGTTTTCCCACTGCCAAAAAAACATGTCCATGTCGTGCATTATGGTCTCGAGAGCTACGTAGGCCAAATGCACAATGTAACAAAAGGTTCACCCAATAGAGACACCTTGAAACCACCGCCATTCTGAAATATGTATATGTGTTACTTTTCATTTATAATATTAATTATAACTTTAATAAGCATAGCTGTGAACACTATCCTGAATATCTTCAGGTAAAGCTACTGGCACACCCTATACCCAACAAATGGGTAGTTAATTTAATTTAATGAAAATATAGGTATATGGGCTATTAAAAATATTCAATTTTGCATACGATGAGTTTTCAAAAAATATCATAAATACCATTTGATCCAAAATAAGATTTTTAAAATTAATTGCAAGTTCACATTTGATGCTTGATAGTCGATACTCAAATTTAAAAATAAACTAACCAATTTAATTGACTCTAGTCTCCTAAAACTATTTACTCAAAATGAATATCAATTTCAGTGCTACAAAACCTCACCAGAACACCAATAATCAGCCAAAATTCAATGAAATGGAGTTCTTCGACGAATTTGAATCTAACCTCCCTTATGGAATCCAGAATGTCCGACGGGATCTAAGCAGTCGATCTAATCGTAACCAACCGCGTTTGCACAAACCAAAGGTAAGCCCAACCACAATTTGACCACAAACACACACAAACATTTGAAACAATTTCCGTTTCCTCATGCACCAGAAACTACATGGCGTACATTTAACACGAGCAACCATTTTGTGGTAACACACTCTAACAATGTTACGTATTTTCCTTCTCCTCCTCATGAACAAAAAAAAAAAATCAACAAAAAAAGACCACCTTTCAGTCGTTGTGTCCCTCGAAGCGTCTAGTCATCCCACTGGAGACCATTGAGTACGTATACCGCCCGGATCACTATGAGGAAGTTACCTGCTACCACAGCTACGCACCGAACCGGGACTACCTTTCCGAAACCAATAAGGTGAGCAAATAAATTCAAACACTTCCTGCGGTTGACGCTACACAGTTCGTCTACATTTTCCATTGTCCAAGTATCAAACTGTGTGGCTGCAACACAGGGAAGTATCAACATAATTTCCCTGCATGTATATTGTGGGATCCTTTATTCTTCCGTTGTTCTGCCCGACCAAACTAATTTGAAATTATTATTGCGTTTGCGGTTTCGTTTTCATTCGTATTGTAGGTCTGCAGCGAAGCAGGATTCACTTGTATCCAATTGAATCGAACCGTATATCTGACGAGGCGTGCCAAGGGTTCCGAATGCTGGGAATCTGAGACTAGAATCGTACCCTCTGGCTGTGAGTGTATGTGGCCGAAACACACCTTCGGTGACATCATCACGTACCACTGAATTTCCAAGGGACCACATCAATATCACCGACAACACCACCAATTGTAAAACCGTTAACAACATACCCAAACCAAAAACACCTTCAACGCACGAGTACAAACGACAAAAAATAATATTGCAACTGAAAATTTTAATGAAACAATCCGAAATCTAAACTAATTTACATTATTCGATTATATTACAAAATATTAATTATGAATGCATGTGTGTATTTTAATTAAGTAGTAGGTATATGTTTATTAAATTCAATACAATATTTGCTTTATAGATTGTTATAATAAAATTAACAACTACATACCTGCAACATTTGGTTCATCTAGAATTGAAAATCTCAAAAGCACAATCAACAACTGATTGTTAATGAAAATTGAGTGTAATAAAAAAAATATTTTATTTTAATAAGAATATCAAATATTTATTGTAAATTGTTTTGCACTATACTATATGTTTAAGCACTTATTCACTTATCCTTATAATTTTACGAAAACATAATCATAACTGGCATACAGTGTAAAAAAAAATGTTTTGAAATGTCAATGTCAATGTCAATTAGTTAAAAGACGAATACAAATTGTATTAAATAAGAATATATGTATATTAATTAAAATATAATTTAAAATTACATAATAATACTATAATTTATCAAAAATATACCGCGCAAACCAAAAATGTAACTGAATTTTATTTTTGTAGAAACAGAATAATCATACCAAAAAATGTTCAAGGCCCTGAGCATCATAAGAAAAAAAAAGAATGCCACCTAATAAAACAAATATAAATTTATGCAAACAAAAAATTGTTTTAATCATGCGTTTTTTTTTAACTCTGAACAGAGGCTGAGCAGAGCTTGAGCATGTCAAAAACGCTCTGAGCAGAAATTGATCACAGATCTCCAATTTACTGGAGCCCTGAACTGTAAATCGATCGATCTCCATTTTATTTTTATGTGTTTGTTTGTTTTTTTCGCACTCTGTCTCTGTCATATCACACGAAAATAGACGAAGTTAGCCGATCTCAGCTTTTTACGCCATCTGCTCGGTCATTTTATAGGCCGTAGTTTGGCAAAGATACACCCAGATAAGAGAAATAAAAATGGAGCAGAAAACTACAACTTAAGTTTTCGTCTCAAAATTATCTAGTAACCCACGGTCTTCGTCAGCCGTGATGAGTGGGACCACCCTTTACATATTAACATATCACAAGACCGGCCGAAATAACAAATCAAGATCCTAACAAATTTAAACATTTAGTTATGTATATAAATTCAAATTCACCATTTTTGCCATGCTTGCTCTTCGCTCGGCCTAGCTCGAAGGAGATACTTGGAGAGGGGCAAGAACCACCCCATCCTTCGAGCTAGGCCGAGCGAAGAGCAAGCATGCCGCCGCCCTTCTCCAATATCAAAGTAACACCCCCGTGGTAAAGCAGAACTCGCAACAATGGCGCCTAACGAATTCGAACGTCTTTGAGATACATTGTGACTTCAAGGAGATGATTTTGCCCTGTCAAGTTCATCCCCTTGGACTTACAATGATCTCACAATAATTTTTTTTCATTAAATTTAAATTCCTAACCCTAGTTACACAAGTCTAGGTACCTTTTATGCTCTTTGCAGGCAATAGACGGAAAATGGCTGTCCAGTTCTTCAGGACGAGAACCAGGGGTAGAAGGTGAGGTAGTTGGAAGTTTATCGTTTATCAAAGAGCGGAATAGGAGGAAAAGTCGACCACTTAAGGCTATCCGTTTAGTCAGGCACAGCCAGACAAATAGTGAGGTGTGAGTGGAAGACTTTGGAATCCTATTCGTGTGGAAGTTTATCTCGGATTCTTGGCTAGCCTATTGTCAGGTTTCATATATGTACAAGACTTTACGATGTGGTAGGGAAAGAAGAGATAAACAGAAGCACTCGTCAGATCGCAAAGGCACCAGTCAAAATCTTACTCGTATCTGACATGGACATATACTAACTTACAGAACTAACAACTGACCTAAACGACATTTTCCTTTTTTGCTCTTCAACGAATGTTCAGGAAACTTGGCTGAACCTCTACACACAAAGCAGATTTACAAAACAAACAACACAACAAAAATACTATTAAAGATTTTTAGTTTTTCTGAAAACTTTATTTTTTTTTTCAAAATTTTAACTAAATATTGAGTAATAAGTAATTTTTTTTACTCATCTTTTGAATTCCTTTTTTTATTGTATTGCCATATTTTACAATTTTTTTAAACTTTTTTTATTTTGTTTGCTACTCAAATTTTTTTTTGAATTCCTTTTTTTTTTTGCTTTTTTTCATTCTTTCTTAATTGTTTTTACTTTTTTATTGTTTTTTTTATTTATTATCTTTCTTAATTTTTTTTTTTTTTTGAATTTAAATTTACTTTAAACTTTAAACGAAGGTATATTTTCGAAAATTTAAAACATGAATGAGAAAAACTTAGGGGCTATCTCCAGAGATTTCGGCCAAGGAGATAGCAACGGTTGTATCTTAGATACAAGGGTGGGATGGCTGACCTTTGACACTAAAATCTGTCAATGCTTTTGACGATCGGACGAACCACTGTATGGGAGAGACAGTGGGGTTGAGTTCGAATCTTTTTTGGAAAGAAGATTGTTTTTGGTTAGATTTAGATTAGATTAGTTTAGGTTTAGGAACAAAAGACATTCTAATAGAGAATTTCTTTATATCCAAAAGGATATACATTTAGTGAGTAGGGTTTTAGATATAGTTAGAATTAAGATACTCAATCTTCTGTTCCAAGGGATATCGACTCAAGCCTCATCCTTTCTCACATATAGTGGCATAGGTCACTAGATTTGTGTATATCCTTTTTAAATATTCCTGCCATATACTATATCCTTTCCCCTTCCCTTCCCTTTTCCTTTGACAAGGCATGGAAATTTTGTTTGCTGAGTGAGAGATACTTGGAGAGGGGCAAGAACCACCCCATCCTTCGAGCTAGGCCGAGTGAAGAACAAGCATGCCGCCGCCCTTCTCCAATATCAAAGTAACACCCCCATGGTAAAGCAGAACTCGCAACAAATAGGTATAATTTAATTAATTAAAACTATATAAAAAAATATTTTAAAAAGTTAAGGAAACAGAAGATACGTTATTGATTTTAAATAAAATGGATAAGCGTATACATTGAATAATTATAATTCTTTGCAGCATAATAGGTATTAATTTTGGATGATTTAAAACATAAAAGAACAATTTTAGATGATTTGAAACATAAAATGGCGATATTAACGCAATAACTTGCAGAAATTCTGATGGCTGATTAGAAGCTATGTACGCCATTGCATATTTGCAATAAAATAAATTAAGCCAGCCCCACTGGCCGTTTAGTAGGTTTGTTCGTTGAGCCCTGAAGTAGTCACCCCAGGGTCTCCCTAAATCGTTTTTTGAAAAACCTGAAGTCACCCTGAAGAGCAAATTCTATGTTGTTGAGTCCTGGGGTAGCCCTGAACTCGCCTTGAAGTAGATCTAGGTATTTTCCTGTGGCGAGTTCAGGTTGTCGTTTGGCGATTCCCATGTTGCATGTTATTGCTTGTGTTATGAAATTAAATGTTTGTTGTCCTCATCAGATGCAATATTCAGCAATAACGCTAAATTGTTTTTGTTGATTTTTAAAACTAATTTATAACAAATTTAAAGTTTTATCAGAGCATAGAATTATTTTTTTCTTGCTTTTAGTTATGAACAAAACAATTGATAGCTTTTTGGTGTTTTTTGAAAACCGAAAACCCCAGTTTTCTTGACAACTCTGGGGGTTGTCAAAAAAACCTCGGTCAACACTGGGTAAAGTTGAACGAACGAACATAGTATTTCATAAACATTATTTAATGACAACATACTTTCTTGGAAGTACAATCTTCTTAATTCTTGTAAAATAGGGCAAACGGCGATGAAATGGTAAACATCTTCGGGTTCTCTTCTATTACAAAGATTGCAAGTTATCTGTAAGTCTGGTCTGTGAGGTACGGAATTGAGATTCAAAATTTCAAACCTTGCTCTGAATATAGTGCTTATTGCCTCAGCAAAATATTGAGTGTTGAAATAATTTTCATCTGTACACAT
The DNA here is from genome assembly GCA_963931855.1 of Philhelius festivus. Taxonomy (NCBI): domain Eukaryota; kingdom Metazoa; phylum Arthropoda; class Insecta; order Diptera; family Syrphidae; genus Philhelius; species Philhelius festivus. Next base: position 184,807,078 of record OZ007554.1, on the reverse strand, counting down.
TTGGTGGTTTAGGTTTTTGTAGAATAACCTGGAACTTGATGTTTAAGCCTTTGTTAAATGTTGATCGTATATTTTTTAATCGACTTTAGAGATAATCCTTGCGAATATATCCTTCCAATCACTTACATATGTTTCTAAAAGCCTTTCAGAAATATCGTGGGATAGCGCCAGCTGGTTCCACTCTCTGAAGGGAGAAATGGAATTCAGTAATCGAACAATAATTGATTTATGTAGACTGTTGCTACTTTTTTTCATAACTTTTAGTAAATAATCAGAATGAGATTTTGAGTTTTGTATGTACCTAGATAGGAGGCAGACCAAACTCCACATGTATTGCATATGTCGGTGTTGAGTTGGGTAATGGGAATAGTCGCCAGAAGAAATATTTAAGTGCAGCTTCAAATTAATCGAAATGCAAACTCCAAATGCCTGCACTTCATAGCAAAGACAGGTGTTAACAGTAGCATTAAAAACTGTGTACTTAGATCTGAAGTCAATATTTCAGAGTGCTCAGGCCCCGCTCATAGCTTTAAAAAGAACAACGCGACAACGGCTATTAGCTTAGGGTGTAGATCGAGAAAGAGACATGCAAATACAGTATTTATCGCTTATAAGAAACACGCTTATAAGAAAACCTCGCTTACAAGAAACTTGAACAAAAGCACCGTGTACTTTCCCATATATTTTAATGTTGAATTGTGTGTTTATAAGAAACACGCTTATAAGAAAAACACTGATAAAAGAAACATTTCTTCAACCACGAACTTTCTTTTTTCAATGTAAAGTTGGTTGGATTTAAGAAACTTTAAAAAAAAGCAGGAAACTCAAAAAACTTGAACAGACCTTTGAGAAAAATTCAAAGCAACCTAGGTATGCAAATGTCATTTTAATTCGACATTTGAAGACAATTTTAGTTCAGTGTTCAGTGTTAATAAATAAAGTCCTTTAGTCCACAAAAATTGGCGTTTCGTCAACTGATGAGTCCATGTGAGATCGCCGGGACGAAACGCCAATTTTTGTGGACTAAAGGGCAAAAAAGCTAATTTGAATCAATAATTCAACAAGTCCATTAATAGTGCTAAGTCTTCTACTTGGCTGATTTATTTCAGTAGTATATAGAATTCGTGTTATAAAAACGTTCATATAAATTCTTTATAGCTATACAAATTTCTTTAAAATTAAAAGAAATGTACTGACAATTTTAAATATTTAATAATATATATTTAAGGATAAAAATGTTTTGTATACAATATTATTTTAAAATCACAGAAACTCATATATGAAAATTTTGATCGAAATCGGTAGACTCAGAAATGAGAAAGTAGAAAATCAAAATAAGGATCTATGACGGGTACCGTTTTTTTTTTTTACGAAAATGCGGACTGCATCTGAACATGATTTTTTTTTTATAAAAACCATTAGATCCGTCTTCGAAATAAATATGATATTTCATAATGGTAGGAAACGAGCAAAAAAAAACATTTCAATTTCTCATTTAGGCAGCAGGTTGAGGTACACACCTGCAGACAGACGGAATCTCTACTTTTTCGTGTTGTAATATCAATTGATAAAAATCTTGAGTTCTAATTTTTCAAAAACCAAGTATAGAGTCATTTTAAAATCTACTTCGATTTTTCTCAATTTACTTTACTTTTTTCTCCAAATCTACTTCGACTTTTTTTCCGGAAGTGGTATCGCTGCTGGGTATATTTGTATAAGAAACTTGTTTCTTATATCCGTATAAGAAACTTGTTTCTTATATCCGTATAAGAAACTTGTTTCTCATATCCGTTCTATGAATATAAGAAACACTCGGTTATAAGAAACAAATCTTGTGCAATTTTTGAGTTTCTTATAAGCGTTATGTACTGACAGATATACAGACAAGCAGAAAGAATTGAGAGACACATTTTGATTATGTTTTTCTCTATAATGGTAATATCAAGTTTGATAAAAATCTAGGGTTCGATATTTTTTTACGAATCCAAAATATGCACCAATTTTTCCAAGCTTGGCGGATTTGTGATAAAAACCATTTGACCAGGGCCGGATTAACCCTCAATGGGGCCCTAGGCAACCATCAATTTGTAATGAGACTACATATATTATTATTAAATTTTCAAACGTAAATTGTATATATGCCTTTTGAAAGGTATATATTTTCTTTTTCCAACTTCAAACATTTTTTATAAATCGGATAAAAATTCTCTTAGGCACAAGCAAAAAATTTGACTTTGACTGTTGAGGCAAAAATACTTTCGAAAAATATTTTGTAAATAAAACTCAAAACAAAATTCCTGGACGAAATTAAAGAAAAAATCGATTCAAAATTTGAAGAAAGAATCAAAAGCAGAAGCACGCACTACTGCGCACATTTAAAACGTCAAAATCCTAAAATTATATTTTTTGTTATGAATACAGTCGATGGCAGATATAAGAAAGTTTAAAAAGCTTAAGAATTTATATAATTATAATAAGAAGAATAAAGTAAGAAATACATGGATATGGATTTAAGGAAAACTTTTCTCATATAAAAATAGTGAAAAAAGAAAGAAATGTTCCACGCATGCGCAACAAAAACACTTTCCTAAAAAAAATTTACAAATAATATTACTAGGTCATCAAAAACAAGAGATATTTATTTGCAAGCAAAACCTTAAAATATATTTTAAGGCTGGTATTCACCGAGCGCTCATAACTTAAGAAGCTCATAAACCTATTCACCAAGCAATATTAGTGAAGATCTACGAGCGCTCTTAAAAGTTAGGAGTGGTCCCGACCACTCCTAACTTACGAGCGCTCTCTTCGAAAGTTTGTTCGCTTGTGCGTGTGCCACGCACGCATTTGACTCGAATCCATGTGAGCAATGCCAAGTAGAAGAGTATCCATTTGCTGTCAAGACCAACATTCCACAACATTTCACAGTTTAAGTATGCCTGAACAAGAGAGAGTGGCTCTCATTTTCGAACTTCGAAAAACACTTGCGAGTGGTTGGTGAATACCCCACAGAAATTTCAAGTTAAGAGCCTCGTAAAGTTAAGAGCCGTTTAGGAGCGCTCGGTGAATACGAGCCTAAGACTCAACTATGGAGATGTGCTTGGTGCTTTAGAATAAGTGTTAGATAAGCTAAGCTAGTTTTTCTTATATGATATTTTCTTATGTTCTTCATCGACTGTAACCCAAACATTTCATCTTATTTATCATCGTCATTTTCATGTGATGATGATGAATTCATTTTTGAACTTTTACTTAAGGATTTGACCCAAAGTAAAAGTAGAAATTCCTGAAAGATATTGAGGAATATTCCTAGCAAAAAGATTACTTTCAAAATTGCTTACAAATAATCTGCTTCTGCATTTGACTTTTCACGAAGTCGAAGGACACAAAAACTTCAGAATGAAAAAAAGTGTTGCAACTTGTTTGATCAGCATTCCGAATCGGAGAGTTCTGTAGGGTTTCTTCCGGATCACTAAACAGAAACGCTACGAGTTTGTTTGCGTTGAGTCGTTTTCTATTACTTGATCAATTTAATTTTCATTTTTTGTTGATGAAGATGTATATGAAGATATTAGTTGTTTACATTGGTTTATGCACCAAATTTTCCAACAGGAAGTATTTCTATTTAATTTTCTTTACAGTTGATTTTCGACACCAAACCTATTCGAAATGTAATGGATACTTGGTTTTTTATTGACAAGTACAAATTTTAATTAAAAATTGAATTGAATGCGATTTCAAGAATTGATTTAATTTTGTCGTTGCATAAGTGCAATTTTGTGCGTATAATTGACTTTCAGAAGAGAAATATGAGCCTTGAGGATCCACCCGAATCATTTTTTTTAAACTGCTACCATTTTTCGCTCCAAATAATTTCCTTCGTATTTTATGGATATAATTTTTACAATTGAAATAAATGAAACAAAACTAAAACTACATTTGTTAACTGATAGTTGACAATTGTTTTAATATTAATACAGGGAGCGGTAAATCTGCCGAAAAATAAGATTTGCAAAATTGATCTTAAATCGAAAAATAAATAATAAAAAAATCAAGTTTATTTAATATTTACCCAAAGGAATCCCAAATGGATTGACAGATTTCAATCGAAATAAATTGATTTATTTTACCAATGAAAAACCACATAACTATTCAAGAAAGGGGATCCACCTGCACACAGCCAATGAATAACTTTTGTGGTATAAGTGCACTGCGACCTTTAGATCTATTGTGTCCCCGATCTAGAGCTGAGTAAAATCGCACATACAACAGCTCATTCTACAGACTTGGTTCCGTAAGAAACTTAAGTAGCTTAATAGCTACAGTAGCTACGTTCCGATGTAAGAAGTCTTGCTATATTGTACAAGTGTAACATTTTCTTGCACTATAACAACAACACTGGTTTTGTTGTTGGAGTGTAAGAAAATAATATACTTTTGCAATAGGTGTGTTTTATTCATTGCTGCATAGCCAGTGCAGCATTCAAGTGCGAATAAAACGATCAAACTCACTCCATACCTATGTCAATTTCAATTTATATTTCAATGTTGGTCAAACCTATAATTTAGAATTTAATTCACAACTCATGTTTCTAGCTCAAATTGAAAAAGCCACCACGATTGAGGGACGTGGACGACCTTATTTCAATGTTGGTCATTATTATAGAAAATATCAAAATCTGATGTCAAAACATGTATGTATGTACATATTATGTATGTTTAATTCTAAAATTTAATGCATAGTGCCATTTTCATTTCAATAATTTAAAATTATATCACCAGCACAATTGCCATTTTATTTTTAATGCCCTCTTTTTCGCCAGCAATCAAATTGTTGTTGTTTGTCGAGGGAAATTTTGCTGCGCTAGCTATGCAGCAGTGAATAAAACACATCTAGTAATAAGACTAGTTACACCGGATTTTGAATACCCCTCATATCCATATGTTATTCTTTCAATGATTGTACTTCACTCTCTTCTATCTAGTTCGTCCGACGTCCCAGATACCTATGTTTTTGCTCTAACTATATCGTCTGATATTTCTTTGTGAGAATAAGTGAAGCTGCAAGTGGTACTGGTCTCCGGGTTGCGTATTGCCAAACTGTATATCAGCACAGATCTCCTTAGTCTGTGCTCAGTCATTTTCTGCTCACCGAATTTGAAAGTATTGTAGAGCAAACTGTATGCTACCACAGAGCGCTCTGTGGTCACATGCAGTTTGCTTGTAAAATATTAAAAAAGCTGAAGCAAACTATATACTATTTCAGATCGAGCAAAGTACCTGTGATTACAGAACCATCGTTCACGTTGGTGTGGTTATTGTGCGTGGTGTGTGGTGCCGTGACATAAGGCCAAGTGACAAAAGGCCAAATTTGTTTGTGACTTAAGGCCAAACATAAAATGTTTTGTCTTGAGCAACAGTACCTTGAGTGGCCCAATTCGCGGGTTTTCAGGATTTCAACTCCCTTTTCGGGGCTCACACCCGCTCACGCAACTCCGTTGCTCCGCTTAGGGTGTGTTCAGTCGCCAGGCAGGCGCCTGTAGCAACAGTTTTGTATTTTACATTAATTGGAGTAAACAACTAACAGTTATGTACTGCTGCTCAGGAAAACTGTTGCTACAGGCGCCTGCCTGGCGACTGAACACACCCTAAACGGAGCAACGGAGTTGCGTGAGCGGGTGTGAGCCCCGAAAAGGGAGTTAAAATCCTGAAAACCAGCGAAGGGGGCCACACAAGGTACTGTTGCTCAAGACAAAACATTTTATGTTTGGCCTTAAGTCACAAACAAATTTGGCCTTTTGTCACTTGGCCTTATGTCACGGCACCACACACCACACACAATAACCACACCAATGTGTACGATGGCTCTGTAATCACAGGTACTTTGCTCTTAGTTTCCTGAGCAAAATGTATACCAACACAGAAAAATCTGCTTTTTATCTGACACAGTATATAGTATGCTCTTAATTTGAATGAGCATTCTGTAGTCTATTATAGAGCGTCGGAGCTCTGTACTGATATTCAGTTTGGCAATACGCCTCCGGGTCACCAGGCCAAGAATGCAGTGGTGTCTTCTCAATTTGCGGTGACCAATGAGGAAAACTCTTAATTATTCAAATTTTGTTCCTGCTTAAGCCTACACATGATGTAAGGCGCTCTTTCGTTGCGCAACAGTGCACGAACAGGCATGTTAAGTAAAAGATAAAGTAAAGAGACTCATAGACTTAGTCACCATGCTATAAAAGTCAATATTTATGAGCGCTCATAAAACTAATGAGGAGTTACAACCACTCTTAAAATATGATTCCTTCCACTTCAAAAATCTTGCATGTTTCTTTCTAAGTTTGGTAGAGCTAGATATTAAAAATAATAATATTGTCCGACCATTGTATCAGGCCTATACTTCAATTCATTTTCTAAAAACCAGAAATGGTGCTCTGAATAAGTCTTAAACATAAAATAATCAAAAACTCGTTCAAGGTGAAACTTGCAGTTTATTTTTAATAAAGTAAAAATTGCAAATAAATCAATTTTTGTGACGTTTTTCGATCTGTAAAAAATGTGATAGTTGAACTACTAATCCTAAGATCAAATTTAGTAAGCCGCCTTTGTTTGTTTAGCTTATCAGCTATTGCAAATTTTAGTTAGTTAGTAGGAGGTCGAAAATCGGCTGACTTTGATTATGTAGTGCCATAACTTGGCTGAGCACTACCACGAGCTTTGATAACATGTTTGTTAACTAATTGTTGTACTAATCGTATGTAAATCAAATATTCTTTCGAATGTTTAATTCGATCGAGAATTAGGAAAATTATCATGAACTACTAAAATCATTCAAAATCCCGATTAGATTTTACGATAGTTTTGATTTAAAAAAAAAGTAATCCATGTCAGCTGCACAGTTATCCGAGAAATATAATTTGGTGTAGCGTGTAGGGTATGTTATTGCTAAATTTTTGTTCGCACGTCGGAAATGTTAGGTAAAAAATAATGGAAAATTTTGTTATTATCTGCACTGGTACGCGCAGATTTCTTTCGATAATTTTTGAAAAGAGTTGGAGTTCTAAACTTCTGAGATTTTGTATCAACTTTTAGAATTTAGAATGCCAAGATTTAAACTGCATTTTAACTCAGACACTAGTTTTAATTTTTTTTTAACACTGCAATAGTTTGAGCATCCAAATGTAGCCTGACATTAGACATACATTTTAAGACCTTAACCGTAAAGTAACGATTTTTTAACTCAATGTATGACATTTACATCCTGTCTTTGGTAATTGAAAACAAAGTTTGTTTGTTGTTAAAAAGCCTTCCTCCAAAATGAATAGTTTAATTTTTATCTCATTACAAACGAAAATTAGAATTAAAATCAAAATCGGACCAACCCATTTGTCTATCTAAGTTTAGTCCTTTTCGGCGATTTTTGTTAAATGTTCTTCTATTTCCTTTTCATCTAAAGTCCTAAACTCAGGGTTCTCTTTGCTAACAATGCCAACTTCAATGCCGTTTGGTTTGAAGTCAACGGCAAGAACAGTGGACAAACAAGTGATTGCCAGTTGGATCGTTTTCTCCTCAGACAAATCCTTCTTGTATTTCTTCTCCAGGAAGCTGTTGGCTTCTGTCTGTTTCACCCCAACTGAAACAGCTTTGAAGCCGCAGTAATAGCCGGCAGGGTCAGTCTTGTAGACGCAAGGGCCATTCTCATCATCATAAGCGATCAAAATCATGCCTAAGGATATGAGAATCAAAATGAACTTAGAAAACAAAATGAAATGACCTAGAACTCACTGCAGCCAAGTGGACGCATCTCGGCGTTTTGGGTGTAGACCTGATTGATATCAGCGATTCTGCGACAGAGTACATCTACAGGCATCTCATAGCCGTATTTATAACGCCAGTTAGCGGCCTCATATCGGGCCCTCTGAACTTGGGAGCGACTATCGGCTAAACAATAAACATTTAATGAAGTCAAATTAGTGTTTTTATTTAAATTTACCAATTCTTCCAGTCATGACAACACCAATTTGCTTGGTAATCCTGAAGATGTGCGTCACAGTGCTTGGATCAATGAGCTTTTCTGTGACCTTTTTCTGTGTGGCAATGACTGCACAGTCTCCGCTCTTAATAGCCACCGAGGTAATACCTTCTTGGTTGATTGACTTAAACGCATATTCTAAGACCAAACAAAATAAATCTTTGGAAAAAAAAGGCAAACAAAAATAGCTCTTGAAACTCACCAACTTGATAAAGGCGGCCTTCTGGCGAAAAGATGGTAATAACCCTGTCAAAGCCGGCTGAACTTCCACGAGACATTATGGAGATTTTTGAATGTTTGGAATTGAAAACGAAGTAAAAAACAAATAGCTGTTGTTTATTTTATTATGTTCTTCTACTTTTATCACTTTGGGACCAAGAATTCGTATAATTTTCTATACGACTTAAGACAATGATGATTTTATAAACTATTTCGCAAAATGACAACCAAAATTCACAAAGTCATGTCGGAACGCTAGGGCTGTCAAATAGAAGATCTGTTTCTTTCATTTCTTCTGTCAAATAAGCGGATGTAGTGCGTTCGAGAATAATGCTTAGAGAGAACATCCATCAGGCAAAATTAAGTTGGCGCAACTTGAAATAGTGTAGGCAACTGGCATTTATCACTTTGGAAAAATACGGTTATGCGGCGTCTATTCTTCATGAAATTTGGAAAACATTGGCGCAAAATATATCAAAAAATAGCCTTAGCACGATACTATAGTTAAAAAATGTTTAAAATTTAAATTGAGTTACGGAACTAAAACGGTTGCGGAAATAAAAATTGATTATGCGTGCCTGGCCTTAAACTACGTTTTCACCAACACCCATATTAATAAAGATGGTTTAGTGGAGGTTTATCGTTAAGTCCTGGACTAAGTGCGAAATTTCATTAATAAAACAAATTTTCTGTTAAGTGACGTTTACTAATTATGATTAAGTTAAACCACCGAAATAGGTGGTTCAGCGAAGGAATAAGAAATAGAAATGTCCACAGTCAGACACAAGCGATTGACAATCAATTTAGGTAGCCACAGAATATAAAAAAAAGAGATTGCTTACTTTTGTAGAAGATTTTCTTAAAAGGATTTTTGGTAAACGTCATTTTACTATTCCGGGAACATTTTGTTTTTATTAATATAAATATTTAAGCCAGGACTAAACTCCTATTCTATGGTTTAGTAAGACAGTGGACTATAGAAGGAATAAGCGTTTTTTATTAATATGGGTGCAAGAGGTTATCCTAGATTTAAGTGGATTTCTCTCGAATATTTACCATACAAATTTATTTCGTTAATACAAGCCGTTTTTTTTTGGAAAAGTATCCGTAGTACAGTAGGATTTTATATGAATAACAAATACAACATCCGCAGTATGATCACTGCCGATACTCGAATAAACGTCAAATCTCTATCCGCAGCAGGATTTTACTTCTCCTTTTATCGGCAGTGATCCTACTGCGGATGTTGTATTTATCATTCATATAAAATCCTAATGTACTACGGATAACTTTTTCAAAAAAACACGCCTATAGTAGAATAGAAATTAGTTTTGATAAATCTTTATTGGATCAATTGTTCTATATCCATATCGTGCTTAATTATTTCGATGATTTTTTATCGTTTGGCACAAATTAAATTTTCTTTATGTCACTCACGCCAGGCGCGCACATTCAATTTTTAGTTTCGCAACTGTTTGGTTGCTAAAATGAAACATATGGTTATATGACACGCCGCGCGTGTCATTGGAAGCACTGTGTACGCTATAGCATTTGTCAGCTGTGTCAACCAGCATTTAAAAACGTCACTTCTCTGAACAAATTATATCGATAACATAATATATAGATAATTGCCTATTCGGCGAGGTATTTTATTCTTCTATTCTGTTATTTTTGCTACGAATTTTCATACAAACGTTTGAGCTGTCAACAAAACTTTTATGAATTATAATTTTAGTAGTCGGCTGCTAAAATCTGTTATAAAATCCTCAAAGAAAACTTTTATGAAATGTCAAACGTTCGAACCCAGAAAAATCCTTTACGGGTCGCATTTTCGGAATTCAGTATGCCAAAATCTGTTATGAAATCTGTTAAAAATTATACAAGAATAAAAGACAAACTTCTGTGACTTTTATCATAAAATATTTGATAAGTACACAGGAATATCAGGTAAAAATGGATATTTGCTTTTTATTTTGTCAACGAAATGTTCTTAAAAGTAGACAAAATATTATCCACTTTAATTATGTCAGATGAAATATTTTACTTAATCACATCTGCTATGAAACTGAACTAAATCTGCTATCATAATCAGTAGCAGATTTAGTTCAGTTTCATAACAGATCTCGTATTCGCAGTTGCATAACAAACTTTTATAAAATTTCGAACCTATCTATATACCAATCATAAAAGATCTTTTAAGGTGAAAATCTTTTATGATTCATAACAGAAAATCTATAGCAGAATAACAGATGTGGCAGAATAAGCCTAAATATTATTTTGGCATTACCGTTTTAATCAGGACTCTTTGATTAAAGTCTCGAAAATTATCTGAATAAGTCCGTATAGATTTAAGTAGTGATTATATTTACATGTGAAGCGCTTAGTCCCGGTGTCGTTTTTTTCTACAATTCCTCATGGACTTGCAAAAAAAAACACGCCTAATGTGTGTGATTTTTCATACCACTGAAACCACTTGGAAAATTAAACAGTTATCTACATACCAGAGTAAAAACCAAGTTTTTGAAAACTTGGTTCTAATAAAGAGTAGAATTTTGTATGATGGTTTTATAATAAAGCCTAGTACGCAGATCGGGAAAAATTTTGTCTCCCATACATTATTTTTCCTGGGACAAATTTTGTCTCGGATATTTTTCCGAGCAGTACGCAGCTCGCGCGCAAAATTCATACTATTGTGAATTGCTCTACAAAATGTCTCCACTTAATTTTGCCAGGAAAAAGAATGATACAGGCATTATTTTACGGGACAAATTTTGACAGCCACAGTATTTCCGAAAGTGATTTTTGTTAAAACTGATTTTATGTAAAAGGTGCTGATGCTTCTCTTGAAAGCATCAAGAGAAGATTCCAAAAAGGTATGAACGACTTTTGTAAGACAACCCGTTCCAGAGATATACTAAAAAACACATTAAATTAGATTTATTCTCTCCAACTTCAGACTTTTGCGCGAGATTTGAAAAAGTTTTGTAAAGATTAAAATTGTAGAGATAAAATTTGTCTTGTCTCGATCTGCGTACTAGGCTTAAACACCGAAACCAGCATGAGCCTAAGATAATTGACCGAAATTGGTGGGTTAAAGTCCTAATTAGATCAAATCGTTTGTACAACTAGTTTCTAGTAGCATCCAAGAGATTTTTATAGCCCATAAAGAAATTTTTGATTTTAATTTTCTTAAGCCTAGTACGCAGATCGGGAAAAATTTTGTCTCCCATATTTTTTTTTTTCCTGGGACAAATTTTGTCTTCGATATTTTTCCGAGCAGTACGCAGTACGCGCGCAAAATTCATACTTTTGTGCATTGCTGTACAAAATGTCTCCACTAAATTTTGCCAGGAAAAAGAATGATACAAAAGCATTATTTTGCGGGACAAATTTTGACAGCCGAAAGTGATTTTTGTCAAAACTGGTCTTATGTAAAAGGTGCTGATGCTTCTATTGAAAGCATCGAGAGGAGATTCCAAAAAGGTATGAACGACTTTTGTAAGACAACCCGTTTCAGAGATATACTAGAAAAGACATTAAATTATTTTTTAATTCTCCAACTTCAAACTTTTGCGCGAGATTTGGAAACGTTTTGTAGAGATTAAAATTGTAGAGATAAAATTTGTCTTGTCTCGATCTGCGTACTAGGCTTTAATCATCAAAACCGACCCGCAGGCATTTAAGCCTAGTACGCAGATCGCGCTAAATTTTATCTTCCACATTTTTCTCCAAACATCAGCTAAAATCCAAGCTAAATTTTGACATAAGAACTTTCTAGAGAATATGTCACGGAAAACAGCTGTTCTCTAAATGAATTTTTTTTCAAAGATTTAAAAGAATTTGTTTTAAAGTATGATTTTTTAAGAATTATGAATGAGAACGAATGAGAATTATGAATTATGAGTGATTTTTGTTGTCGAAAATCTTGTAAGACTAAATAAATATTATTCAAATATTATTCCATTTCAAATTGAAATTGAAATTTAGCTCGAGAATAAATGTGCCAGACAATTATTTCGTGCGCTAAATTTTGACAGATAAGTTATGTACAGTTCGAAGAGAAATTTTGATTTTTTAGCTGGAGCAGCGTACCTCTCGGCTAAAATGCTTGACATAATTTTAGCTTGGCTAAATTTTGGAGAGAATTTTGTATGGGAGATAAAATTTAGCGCGATCTGCGTACCAGGCTTTATCTTGGAAAAAAATTATGAACGAAAAATGAAACACGGCATAAATACTTTTTTGTGTATTGCAGCAATAGCCCATGTGACCTCAGAGTAAAACAAAGATTTTAAATCTATGGACACACCAAGCGATTTTGCAATCAACTGTCAACAAATCTTCTGTCATATCTGACAGTCTTCTAAAAAGGACGAACACGAAAAAGAAAAACACTCAGCTCTTCTTGTTTTTCCCTGGAGCAGTCGCACTTTATTGAAATTTTCCTCTGCGTTTTCTTCTTTTGCTTATGGATTTTCCCCCCGCAAACACTCGTCACATGAAAATCAAGTGGTAAACACTTGTTTCTATCTCTGCCACTCTTGCACATGAATAAAGAGGTGAGCACACTTTTTTTTATAATTTATCATCCTAGAGTTTTGGGTGCGGGCCCCTTGAAGGGGGATTTTAGTTCTGCCTCCCAGAAAAATGAATTTTCCCCCACATATATACCACGAAGGAGAAGAAAAATTGGAAATTTTTTCGCTCCCACAGTCTGACAGTGAATAAATATTTGTCTAAAACAGTAATCCTTCCTCCAGAAGAAAATAAGTTAAAAAGTATAAACAACTGAAAAAAAAACTCAATAAAATAGTCAAAAGGATTAATTTTCGAATTTTCCTAAAAATAAGAAAAAATCGAGAAATAATTTAATCGGTTTTTCAACATAGAAAAGGGGGTTGGTCGTACGCCGATGATTTTCCGACAGCCATTAAAATTGTTTTTCCTGTGTCATGTCTTTGGAGGATCCATTTTTTGTTGTTAAAGAGTGCGTCTTTGGTTTTTAAGTCTCGCATTTGATTTTACATACAATACGTATTTTATTGCTTAAGTTTGTAAAAAATTTCTTTTCTTTAAATTAACAGCGAAGTGTTTAAGGCCTTAAACAAGACTCGTGGTTTGTATCTGCGTTGGCGTGAGTTGGGTGAATCTAGTGCTGCTGAAGTCGAATGGACCACAACAGAGCTGCGTAATTCATTAAGAAGCATTGAATGGGATCTAGAAGATTTGGAAGACACAATTAATATCCTTTTTTATAAAATTAATTTAATTTCTCAAATATTCACAATATTCACATGTACCTAAACTGTGCTTCTAGTTTTCCAATTGCGAATATTTTTTTCTGGAAAAATCAATGACACTTTTCGCATGGTTCGTCTTCTACGCTTTCGTTTTTTATCTCAACCCCTTTGACAATTTGAAATATACCACAATCATCCTGTTGTGAAGAGTATTCAAATTTGGTTTGGTTTCAAAGTTTTTAATTCTGGAACTCGGTTTCATAAACTTTATTCCTAAAATGCTTTGCAACGAGCAATATGAGTTTATCTTTATTTTAACAATAGTTAGAATGTATCTATAATGGCATTTGTGCAGGCATTTAGCGATAAAAATATATTTATTCAATTTAAATTTTGTATTTAAAGATATTTTAATGTTGCTGAAGAAAATAAATGTGGTAACATTCATACATTATTTTCTTTAAAAATAAGCTGCTTCCGACACTTCAAATGTTTACTTGTTACACATGCATAATAAATGTACATGCCCAAAATAAAGTTGGAGATTCATAAAAAACGTTCAACGAATGTTATTAATATAAAAGGCACTCGATGACATTATGTAGAGAATATAACATCGTTCAAATTGCCTCCACATAATCGTTGGGTGGCGCGCACTTCAGAGGTCCGACTTCTGAACGCCCTGACTTGTATATCAGACCAAATTTGAGAGATTTCACCGGTTATTTTTCCTTTGAAGGCAACGGTCCTTTGCGGCTTAACGGGGTAAAATCTCACGATTTCCGTGGTCAGTTCACATTCTCTGCTACAGATAACAATTCAGACAAATCACTCTACAGAATGTTCACTGTACCATCAGTTATGTGATATGTAGCGTCGCGTCGTGCTGTGTATCACATCCAATTTGATTGTAGTGACCAAATATTTTAAGTCAATGCGGGTCATTTTTTAAGAACAGAAAACACTTGAAAGTGCTTTTATTTATATACATCCAATACAATTTTTGGAAAACATCTCATATTATTTCAGTTCTTTATTTAATCGACTTAGAACATTCTTTGTTCCATTTCTGGATAAGCCACAATTTATGTTGGTATTATCAGCGAAAAATTCTACCACCCTATGCAATAAATTGGAGCTTCTTATATAGATTAAGAGCCCACAGCAATTTTTGGGTTAATTGATGACAAAAAATAATTAGCCTAATTAGATAGTCCTTAAGTAGTTATTTACAAATGTAAGCTTCTTGCATGCTCTAGTGGAAGGAATAGTGAGTAAAACTGCATCAAATATGCAGTTTTTTCCAAAGTCTAAATTATTGTGATAACCACTTTATCATAACTTCTAAATGTAGAGCTAAGCGCCCTGATTGCAAATATCGAAGTCCAAGACGTTCTCGTGCAAGGCGTACCATATTATGAAGAAGGCTGCCTGCTAGATTTAAAGATGTCGATGATTCCGATCATTGGAGTTTCAACTTGGTTTTCGGATTAAACGTTTCTATGAATGTCATGTCGCATTTTTCTCTAGAAGACAGAAAAGACGCTACAACAAATGTTTCAGCTTTCTCTGTTTTTCTGCACTTTTGTTTTTTTTATTGCTGTCTGATTTATTTTTTTTAAACTTGTTAATGAAATTTTATTTCTGAAATTTTGTAATTTAAATATTTATTGCGGGACACTTAGCGGGACATGGATTTCAAAGATGGGAAGGTCGCGCAAATTGCGGGACGTTTGGTCACTATAAATTTGAGCCAACAAAAATTGGCTACGCGTTTCGTTAAAGGTGACGCATTGTCGATTTTGAAGTACGGTTCTATGATGCAGCCAGCGCCCAATCCACAGCAAAAACTGGCTTCCTGCGTATGCATTGGCAGTTGGTAGACCTGTGAATTTCCATCGTCTCAAATCCGCAATTTTTCTTATTGACGTACCCGTGCATGCAAAAATGGCCCTCATCGCTTAAAATAATTTTTTTTGTTGAAATCGTGTTCCGCTTTGAACTGCTGGAGATGACTATATGTATCATATGCACTCACGCTGGTTTTTGTTTAGTGTCTGATCTATCGAAAACTTCTTGTCTCTATTGGAAAACAATAAAATCTGTCTGTCTGCCTCTGTTAAGGCTACAGCCTTAACGTTTGCCTAAATTGGGACTGTTTTTAAATTCTAGATTAATTTTTATAACACTTTTCACCCTTTGAATTCCACACATTTAAGAAAAAAATATTCTTACCCTTAGATAAGATTAAGATTACGAAAAAGTAATATTTAATATTTTTAAACAATAAGTCTAAAGCAACAAAAGTTTATGTTTCCTTAACCATAACCATTATTTTTTGTCCTCAACACGTATCGTAGAAAAGAATCCGAATAAATTTCGTATTGATAACAGAGAATTATCAAGCCGACGTCATTTCATAGATGCGACTCGCGATGAAGTCAAATCGATGAAGGAGAAGATGAGCCTTAACCGAAATAGGGACAGAGATATAACAGCACGTCAACCATTATTGGATGAACAGCAAAACGAAAAGAACATCTCATTATCAAATAACTCAACAGCAACATCTGTAGTCGGAGGAGTATTGGGTAATAGTGTTAGTGGTAATATCGCAAGTACAATTGCTGGAACAATGGCATCTCGACACAGTGGAACAAAATACTCCAAACTGGAGAATACTCTCGATAGTCCGGGTCATTATGCTACGCTTGACAGTCCGGGTCATAAGTTTGTAGGGGAAACTGTATCAATTCAGCAGCGTATGATGCAGGGGCAAGATGAACAGTTGGATATGATAAGTGATTCTATTGGAACATTGAAGACTGTCTCACGCCAAATTGGTGTTGAATTAGATGAGCAAGCAGTGTAAGTAAATTTATTTTTTATAAATTATATTTAATTTTAATTTTTTTTTCTTAACTTACAGAATGCTCGATGATTTTGGAAATGAATTTGATACAACCGAATCTAAACTAGATTCTACCATGAAAAAGGTTGCCAAAGTCCTCCACATGAATAATGGTAATATTAATTTATTCAGTTTAATTTAAATGTAGTATGTCTAAAAGCGTATTTCGTAGATTTGAGGAAAGCTTAATATGCTCATATTAATTTTTAGGTCGCAAACTCAATATTCAATCAAGACTTAAAACGTTGTTATCGAATTAAAGCGAAAACCTGCTAACAACTGTTTAAATTAGCTAGCCTAGATGCTTAGATAATAGTACATCCTATTTTTAAGTTGTTGGAAGTTACTTCAGCTTAAACAATTTTCAAATAAGTAACCTGACAACATTAATTGAACGAGTCCCGAATCAGACAACATTGATCGTTAGTAGGCACCTAAATTTTCGTCACCTGTATAGATTGACGAAATTCAGAATTATTTTGATTTTCTTCTCAGTGTTCACTGATAAAACATTGATAGTGTGTTGGGTTTATCTGGATAACATAGTGAAACGGTATATATATATTGTGAAAAGATTTCTGATTTACGACAATGCAGATGGGATTTTTAAATACCTCAGTACTCGTAATAAAGGTTAAAATTAAAATGAACCGTCTCAAATCAAATTTTTGGGGAGAAATAAAAAAGTTGTGACCAGGGGAAAAAGAAATTCCCCTATCAACACTGTGGCTGCTGGCACTTCTATAAATTGCTTTTTTTAAAAAGGCCAGAAAACTCCGAGAAGAGAATTCATTAGCAGAGAATTGACTTCCAACTGAATTTTGAAGACAGCTTAACTTTTTTTTTAAGGAAAAAAGAAACATTTTTTTAGAACATATTTTCATTTTAATATACATAAATATATTTATACCAAGGAAACCCTAACCAGCCCAGCTGCAAGCACAGACAAAGTATCCATCGTCTTTGCAGTTTATGAAACAACTAAACAGAATCATTGTTAATCACCCTTATATCTATAGTCGTTTTACTAAAACGCCAGTAAAACGACAAAGTTCTAGAAACGACAAAGTTCTAGTAACGACAAGGTTCTAGACGCGACAGTTAGTATTTTATTGAAACGACTATCGTTATAATGTGTGGTCTCTAGAGTCCTGTCGGGTAAGGGTGAATGTTCATTGATACATGTGGATGTATGTCAATGTTACCTGACAAGTAACATGGATGGTGTGTAGGGCCCTTAAGATACGAAGAACTTGCATGACAGGAAATACTCTTGATCTTGAAGGACTTGTCAAAAAGACAGTACCCCTTTTTTTTAGTTGGCAGCGGCTGAAGATCGAAACCAGGCCTCTGGCACGGCTGTTAAACGCATAAACATTTATGCCAAGAGGAACCAGTATGTATAGGAGAAATTTTTGGTTGCAAATACTAAGAAAAGTTATTTATTGACCTTAAGTAAAGTTGAAATTGAAATTTGAGTTGGAACCTAATAAATGTAGGGAATAAGTTAATATTAAAGAAACCAAATACTTTTCGAGTCGTGATGAAAGTTATTCTTCTAATGGTGCTTCTTCTTTTAAAGACTTTATAAAAAGTTTAATAATATGTGTAATATTTTATTGGTCCATAATCCTTTGTTTTATATTAATTGTAAACAACGCCTTGGCATACTTTCTTCTAAATTGTGAAGAAATTGCTCCGAAACTTGACCTCATACTACAACAATTCGATACCAAAGGTCTTCAGCGTTGGATTTTTTATTGCCGTAACCGTCACTTCAAAATTCACCTTTCCCTTTGGCTGTTAATATAACTCTTTTGATAACCCGGCGTGCAGTCCATTCACTAACTGGCTTTTCTATGCTCTGTCTTTGGTGTTTTGGACCCGCAACTTCTTAATTCTCTCTCCATCATTCTTGCATCCAAATCAGAAACTATCCGCTTTCGCCCTTTTTTTATTTTGGACCCTTCAATTTTGTACTCTTTTGAATGTTAAGCACTAAAGTTTTTGAAAATATTTAAAATTTTTGATATTTCCCGCGATGGTTCACCACTTTTAATAAAAAAAAATTGCACGTTCAACAAATTTTTTCATTTTGATAATGACCAACTTAAAAACCTCTTAAAACAAACAAATCTCAACATAAAGTGGCCTAAAAATGTAATGATGTTAATCGTTACTTGTTACATTATATGTATATGAGAAAATCAATTCGAGCTAAGACATTATCTCTTATTGAACAATCGTTGTTTACTTTCCCTAAATATAATGAATGAAGAAAACAAATGTTAGGTCAATACACAAAATGCAAAATGATTTCCTGTCTGCTTACAACGGATAGTTTTATTCAAATCAGAAGTTAACAGAGTTAGAACATTTGTCCATTTTTGCTCGTCACTGTATGTCTCATAACTTGAGGATTTGTCTTGTATAATCCTGATGAAATATCAACCTTCAATATTGAACGTTATACTTCTGGTTTTGCTTTTTAATTTATCGACCCATACTTTTTTTTCAAAATTTTAAAAGTTTTTAGAATTTTTTTCATTTCACATTTCGACCTATCAAATTGATTTTACTCAGATGTTTTGAATACTAAAATGTATTCCAAACACTATTCAATGTGTATTTTATGTTAATGTTTGGAAATAGTTAAAGACTCTTAGGCAGCACAATTTGTTTCAAACTTCGGTTATGTAACTTAAACGTTAAATTTCATTGTTTGTCTACATTTAATATAAAACTACTGCATACTTACTTACTTAGAAGGCACTAGAGTTGAAGATGAACCCTGAGTTTGGTGGTGGTTCCCTTTCACTTGGACGCCTTACTTTAGACGAATTTTTACTCTGCTGTGTTATCCCTTGTTATCGGAATCAGGCGTCTCTTCTTATTGACAGCATAAATGTACATATTTCGGTTGACGAGGCATCGACAGACTTTTTTAGCTGCTTCTATCTTAATAGCGTAGCAAGTTATTGTACAGAATTGTAAAAGATTGTACCACTGGCGTTTGCTTTAGAAGTTCACGCAAAGGGAAATCTTAAAATCTTAAGGGAATTTTGTTTCCTCGAACATTTGGCTGTTTACCCCGGAATGAATTCAACCAAAATAATATTTTTTTTTTATTAAATAACACCCAGGCGTAAGGAAAACGTATTCCAGATAAGCCAGCTTCACTCCAGTTCCAAATTTTCTAAAGAGAGAAACAATCCCAAGTAAAATTTATTTGTGATAACCCCCAATGCGTTCATTTATTCCTCTATATATATTTATAAAATATTGAATAAAAACTATTCAAAGAAAGTTACATATATTTTTCCTTTTTTTTTGCAGATAAACGACAATGGGCTGCTATAATTTTCCTTTCATCACTCTTGATCATTGTGATACTTTTGTTTATAATTTTGTAAATCAATTACGAATTACATACTACTCTTGTTGTTAGCCATTTTTTTTATTTATTTATTTGTTTATTGTATTTTCTAAGATTATTTTCATTATTTAATGTTTTTTATTAGGATAAAATCTAATAGTAGTATGATCTTATAGTAAACCACAACGTACAAGTACTTACTCTATTAATAGCATTTGGGCATTCCTTTATCATAAATTTTTCGATGTTTTTTTTTTAATTAAATTTTACTTGCATATTTAATTAAAATAATAAAGTAATTAAGATTCTTAAAAAAATATATATCCAGAAAAAACAAAATGAATTACCATTCTCTGCAGACAACTGTACATATTTTACAATAAAAACAAAAAAACAAGTTTATTAATTTTACTAAATTATAATATACAAAACACAAGGAAAACAATCTTCTCAAGATTCTCAAGAATTAAGAATAAAATTGATCAGAGTCTATACGAACAGAAAAACATAAAACAACTCCATTAAAAAAAAAAAAACAAAAAGTTTTTATTTCTAAATTGGAAACTGTTAAAAATTTGTAATGTAAAAATACTGTATTGTTTATAGGGAGACATACAATGAAAATATAATATTATCAAGAAAAAAAAATTAGTACGAAAACCAAATTATTAGACTATTTAAAATTATATACACGATAGACGTATTTAAAGAAAAGGAAATATATATCTTATAACGTATAACTTTGCATTTTTAACTTATTGGTTTTCCCAGGTTACAATTTAACATGGTCGAAAAATTAAAAATCTCACCAAGAAACAGTCAAGTTTTTTTAAGATAGTTTTAAAAATTATCAAGTTTGCACAACTTACGAAAAGTTGACTTCCTTTTGTATTTCGCCTATCTTGAAGCAATTTTTAGAGAAAGGAAAGGAAATCTCTGGGAAATCGGATAAGGCCTTTGTTGGTTGTTGTACAATGGTTTAACTACATCTAAAGTGATTATAAAATTGACTATCACCTTTTCGAAATGGTTTCTGGTTGACAGCTATTTAGGTGTCGCTTTCATACGTTTGTTAATTTTTTTTCGATTAAAGCAAATTGCGCATGCTTCAGCTCCACCATAAGTTGGAAGTTTACTGAAAAATGTTGTCAAAATTACAATAATAAATAAGTAAACAGTAATGTATTCTTCAATGCAAATTTTGAAGAAAATGACTACAAAAAAGTTGAGTTGCTCAGAATTCTCAGAATTAACTGAGCCGATCTCACCTCTGGTCAATTGCTGTATATTAGGGTGTGTCAAAGTGCTCAAATATGGTATTTTCACATGTAATAGCTTTTAAAAGTTGCATTGCTTATCAAAATTAAATCCTGCGTTCACAATTTTCATTTTAATTAATTATCTTTGGCTCGCTCAAAAAAAGGATGAAATCCAAAAAAATTTTGATTTTTCGAGATTTTTGAAATATGTATGTATGTGTTGTTTTAAATTGCACCGTGTGGATACAAAAAAATTATATAAAATATTTGTAGGCTTTCAAGTCAAAGATAATTGCAAGGAAACACTTTTAAGCTTATATTTGTTTAAATTGAACACTTGATAAAGAAGCTATGAAATAATAAAAGAATAAAGAAAAATCATTTTTTTATGTAAAATCGTTTTTTTTTTTACAAAAAAAAAATTCTAAAAAAATCAACGGAACCACCTACAATATCGTAGTATATCTTTTTGTAACGACAAAAATTCTTTCTGTATTTTGTTTAGCTTATTTTTTAGTATAGGTAAAAAAAAAATTACTGTAAATAAAATTTTTTTTTTCAACTTCAACCGATTTGAGCGAGCCAAAGACGAACGATATCTTATTTTTTTTACATGTTCTTAAACCTCAGAATGAATGAATGAATGAGACTTATTGAGACTTTAGGTATCATTTACATAGTTATTTCATCTTATTCTATCTTTAAATATAAGTACAAAAGTGGCTGTATCGTATGGCCTTCTTTAACAAATTTTCTTTATATAGAGTAAGCCTCGTGGCATGTCAATTTTTATGTTGAATATAGTGTTATTCTGCTCGTGCTCATGAGCGTTATACATTGCTTGAAACGGAAGTTTCCTTTCTTAAACCTCAGACCATAATACAACTTTTGACACTATTACATTTAAAAATAAGAGTACTTTTTTGCGGCCATACAAAAGTGACACACCCTACTGTATATTAATACAGTTGCGGTCAAAATAATAGTAGTATAAATAAAATCATTGGTAAGTCCCCGAATTTTTGTGGAGGAATATTGTGTGGTCAGAGGAGTCCAAGATTGTGTTTTATGGCGGAAAGGGATCTCGTTAATATGTAAGAAGGCCTCCAAACACAATATAATCCACGCTTCACAGCCAACCCCATGAAACATGGAGGATCCAGCATAATGGTTTGGGCATGTTTTTCCTTCTATCGTGTTGGTCCCATATACCAGATTGAAGGCATTATGAATCAGTATGTTTATGTTTTATAAAAAATCATTGGTGCGATGTCAACAAGTATGTTGCTAGTTGTAATCCAACTACTAACACAGCCCTTTGGGAAGCTATACAGCAGTCTTAAAGGTCCATACATGTAGAAAGATGTGAAAAACTTATTAATTCGTTGTGCTGCTGTTATATCTAACAAGGGACATTCAACAAAATATTAATTTAAAGTTCAAACACTCGACTATAATTTATGGTAATATTTAAAGGTAATTTTGAATGGGCTACTATTTTTTCGACCGCTGTTTTGAAATTACCAACTAATTCATTGAATTTGAAAATTATTTTTTCCTGAAATTAAAAGCCTGAAAAACCTGAATTTGAAAATCAGATGACTATTTATTTCATTAAAATTAGTAGATTAATTTATTTTAGTTTTTGTTGGGTCAAAAGGTTCACTACTATTATTTTGACCGCAGCTATATATTGTAACCGAATTTATGTTTTTATTTACTTTTTTTTGATTATTAAACAAAATAAAAACAATCAAAATAATATTTTTTGTTCGACCGAAGACGAAAGATAACAAGCGGCGCGCGCACGACACTACACTACTATGCGACAACGATAGGGTTTGATTTGAAGTTTGAGATAAAACACATACCGAAGGAAAGACTAGAGGCAACCTATTGATTAAGAGGAAGACAAAGCTTTTATTCTCTAAGGAGTAAAAATATTTGCAAGACTCCTTTCTAGGGTTCGGATTACGTTTTGAATCATAACTCAAAGAGAAATTTGTATGAAACTTTCCACGTACAGATTGATGTCGTATAACTTGAGTAGGCAAATGTTCGAAAGTTTTGACTCGAACTTAATATTTTACCTGTTAGCTTTAGTGATCCTGGAATTAGGGGTAATTTGCAGAAATTTCCAAAAATCTCTTGTTACCTCTGAAATTAATTGGCGACAGAAGAAAATTCTTTATTGAAACAGCCGTTGATAGTTCAAGTCAGACAGAGTTGCGTAAATAAAATTTTACTTGATAAAATAAAATACCTAAGTTTAAATATAAATTTTTTTGGTGATTTAAAATCGACCGAATCAGTGATTGTGTACAGGATATACACATATAAAAAAAAAAAAATATAATAATTTTTATACACGGTAAGAGTACAGTGAAGAATTTGTGTGGCCAATTTATTTAGTGATTTTTTTTGGATTTCTTCATTAGATTTGGCAGTCGATACATATATCCGACTGCCCGAAGTTTTTAAAGCTATCCAGATATAAAAGCTATCCCGATCAGTTATCCCGAATAGGGATTCAGGATAAAATCAGACAGGAAAAATCCTAAGCAAAAGTGCCACTATTAGGACACAGTAATAGCAGCAGGCAGTAGCGGCAGCGTAAGCAAGGCGGCTACGGTAACTTAAGGAAACCGAATAAGGCTTCCGTTTGAAACGGCATCATCAATAGGAACTATAGAGCTGCGGGTTAACGCGCTGAGCGAGAATCGAAAGTATCGGGGTTCAAATCCCACCAGCCACATCAAATTTTTTTTATTTTTTTTTTAACTTTTTAAATTTTTTTTAAAATCTTATTCGAGTAAATTAATTATCAATTGCGCAATTCCACCTGGAATAAAAACAATTATTAAAATTACAACAACGCGAACCGTGGAATTAAAATTTAAATCGTGAAAGTGAACATAGATATATGTATATATATATATATGAATTATATGTATATGCAAAACATAATTTTGGAAAGGCACAGCAAAGGTGCATATAGAAAAAATCTACCCATCGTTATTCAGCAGCAGTGGCCACTTCTGGAGGATTAAGAGGGTGAGTTTCTTTATAAAAAAAAGACATTTAATATCAAATTTTGGACACTTATTTACATATATAAATACGTGCATATATACATACATATACATATTTCCGAAATTTCGCGATTTGAATAATTGGGTTTTTTTTTGGTATTTTGTGGGGATTAAAGTGTTTAAAGTAAAGAATAATTAAAATATATAGAGACAAGAAAAAAGAGGATTAGAAATCCCAAATTTGCTAATAAATCGAAGACGTTGCGGTATGATAATAAAAATTTTTATTACTGGTCGCTTTGTATTAAAGTAAATTTCATTTTTTGGATAAAATTAAAGTAAATTTCATATTGCATAGAATAAATTGATTTTTTCTAAAGTTGAATTGAAAATCTGAAGAAATGTATAGTAATTTCAAGATAAAGTGAAAATATAAGAACAAAAAAATTAAGAAAGAAATGGTTTTAAATTTTTTTGAAGAGAATATATATTTCACAATGAGTGAGTAACTACAACATGGAAAAGGGATGAGAAGGATGAGGAGAAAGGGATGATAGGCTGAGGAGGAGAAGAAGCCTAGTTTAGGGGTTGCTTTAGCGAGGAAAGCAACCAAGGTAGGGAGGGCAAGGGCAACATTACTCGCACATCAAGAACACCTGTGATGTTTAGGCTGGCAGTATTTTTTTTGTAGGAGCGAAAGGTCCAAGAACCAAGACCCACGACTGAGCTAAGGGTTCCAAATGCCAGTATGGACCAAAAGGCAAAGCTCGTTACAATATAATCGTATGAATTTCTGTAATCATCGTTGCAGCTTCAACCGTACTTATAAAGGCTTCTTTATCTTTATTGTATAATTAATAACAGCTTGCACATATAGATGAAATTTGAAGATCTCTCCTGCAGATCTTGGCTCCGCGTGGTTATTGGATTTTGGCTAAACCTAATCGAAGATGAATATGTCAGCTTACAACTTCAACTTTGTCCTCCAGTAACGCCTCTTGGCGTTGTAGCGAATTATGTTTCCGGTACGTACATAGTATAGTTCAGTTAGAATGAGTTAAATATTCATTTATGATTCCTAAGGAAGACAATTTTTTTATTATTGTGACATGTGTTTGTGAAGATTCTCCGGAAATACCTCCGATGAAACAGTTCTTTGCAATCGATGCGAAAGATTATTCCACAATCAAATCGCGTTTACAAAATAAGATCGCTCCCCTACTGTATATGCAAATCGTGATATCAATAGCTTAAGACCTGTAGGCGTTGGTTAAATATTCATGCAAATACTCGGGACAATGATTATGAATTATGTTCGATATTATTCTATTAATAATAAAACCTAGACATTTAACACTGTACATAGGTTAAAGTTATACAATTGAGATCAAAAATAGGACAATCTAGTAAAGATATTTCAATTCTTGAGAGCACCATACCAACCATAATAAAAATAAATTTAATGCAATTCCATTTCAATTCGCTATTAAATGTATTTTATTGTTAGTAATTGTTGAAGAAAAAAAACTTTTTTTATAAAACAAAAGATAATTATTTAATCAGATTCATTTCTTTTTTGTATAAACCTTTCCACCATAACGAGCCACAAATGCTGGAATATCAAATTTGCGCTTGCAACCTTGATAATTCATATAACGAATTTTACCAAAAATAGGTCTCTCACCCCAACCTTGATCATGAATACCTCCTATTGACCACATACAACCTGCAAGCAAAAAAAAAACCGTTCTTAAAAAAATTAATAAACACAGCCCAACCGAGTTAACTTACCAACAAATCCATTTGGATCACAGCCATCTAAACTGTATTTATCATTAAATAGTAGGGCGAAATGCAATGCTTCTTCGGGAGATTTTGTCCATTCTAATATCTTTTTAGCCCAATACATTCTTAAAAATCCGTGCATTTTACCCTCCTTTACGAGTTGAATTTGTGCCGAGTTCCAAAGGTCATCATGTGTTTTTGATGTTTCTAATTCTTCTTGTGTATAGAGCCATTCACGTTTATCCTTACGATGATCATCGAGGGTCTTTAATGACCAAGAAGCAATTCCCTGTAAACTGTCATATTTATCATTGTAAAAGCAAAAGTTATCGGCCAATTCCCGGCGGACTATAGATTCTTCGCAATAGGCTTCTACCGAAGCTTTGTACTTTGATTTGAAGCGACTCACTTCGAGGGCACTTCTCTGGACGGATATGTGACCTGAAGAAATAAAAATTTAATTTACTGCCAAGTTCTGTTTCAAAGTAGTCTCTGGGATATAAAAGCAACTAAGATAACTGATACGAGGTGAGTCCTAATCCACCATCTGATTTAAGCTTTCTTAAAATCATGTAATGCTACTCTTCAGAGATTCTATGACCGGACCTCAATGTCCAAGACAAGGATTTCATTATTATGATAGTAATAAGTAGTCGACTCTATCGCCTACAGAAAAGACAGACTTACTCACATAAACCTGGCAAGGGACGCCGCGCCAAGATTTTAATAACTCGATGATTTTACCCGATGAGACCATATTATGTGCGGCGGACCGCGTTAAAGAGCGCATTTTTAATTGTATTCCTAAGCTTTTTTTTTGAACGGAAAGATTAAATTATAACAAGATTCTGCATCGTGTAGAAAATAATAGATACGACAACATGTTGCTACATCTGGCTTTCTATAAAATGCAGATCTTGAAGTCTTTCCACACAATCTCATACAGTATAATTATGATGCTTATACGACACACCCTAAATACAGTTTAAACTTTCGAAATCTGACTTTCATAATCTTAACATTCTCCTTAGCCAAATTAATTTGAATATTTCTACAAATTCAATTGAAGTTGAGCTGATGACTTTCTTTAAGTAAATGTTCAATTCTTTTATCTTTAAATAAATTAAATTTGGTGATGCAACAGCTCGAAGCGAACCAGAACCTAGTGACTTACAACTCTCAACCATTCCTGTGTGCGTGTTACCAGGAACGGATGGGACCTACAGTTTTCTGCCGATTCCGAACGGCTAATGAGCAGCACTTTCCATGAAAAGAGATACTCTTGGAGGATTTGTCAATTCCTCGCAAGAGGCAGTACACCCCTGAAAAAAACTTTCTTGCAGCGGCTGAGAATCGAACTCGAGACCATCCGCATGACAGTCCAACGCACTAACCATTATGCCAAGCGGTACTTTTATCTAATCTGTTTTTTTTTCTGCCTCGTAGCAACCACTCATCTTCTCCACCCTGGTATAGTAAAGAATTAACGTCTCTTCGTAAAGTAAGAAGAAATATATGGAAATAGTACTTAAAGTCTTAATCGGACTACGACTATAAAATTTTTTCAAATATTTGCACTATGAGTAAGGGGGGGGGGGGGTGGGAGTTGATGTTATTTCTACTGATTTCAGCAAAAATCCTTCGATAAAATGTATCATAAAATCATTATTTATAAAACAAAAATCTTGATGGTGAATGGTGCGAACATTTTTCATCTCATGGATTGATTCCTTTTTAACTGTTAGAAATTACATCATCCCATTTTCTTCCTTTTAGCGCACCTACCGGTGACACTACCATACCACTAGACACTAGACAGCTATAACTTTGAAGTAGTTAAGGATTTTGTCTACCTACATAGGTGCTGCTATCTATGCAAACAGTGACACCAGCGCTGAAATCAAACAACGAAGAATAACTAACCAATCGCTTCTTTGGACTAAAGCTAGAAACTAGTGTCCCATTTCTCTGAATCTCATATACATATGAGATTCAGAGAAATGGATCTCATCAAAGTTTGAAAAGTATCACACAAAACTTTCTTTAATTCTTTTCCATTTAAATGACAAATTTTGTGAAAAGCTTTGTTAATTTTTGGTCTTTTATTCTTGATACGAGACTTTTGTTTTCGTTAAGTTTAAGCTTAGTCCACAATGTTTAAAAGTTTTTTTATCATCGATTTTATGATATCTTTGAGTTCGCGAGAAGAACCATGTTGTCTTCAAATCATAAATTATATAAATTCTGTCCTAAGATGCCAAGTCCTTTATTTCTTCATTTCAGTTCTCAAAAAATGTCTTCTAAAATTCTTAAAAATTGCCGGACTCATCAGATCTAGGCAAAATCCGCTTTTGATGTGAAACACTCTTCCACACTTTTTCATAGCTACTATAGTTCGTCATTTTCTGCGCATTCTTCATTTTTTTATATTGTCAATAGATGTTCTTTTTTAAAAATTGAAGTGAATAAAGACTGAGACTGAGAGTTAGGTAGGTAGGTAGAGATGGCAACCACTGGCAGCCTAGCTTTGAAGTGCGCCAATTTGATACATACAGGTTCATACAGGTAATTGAACTTGTGGATGGCATTGATATGGAAAATTATGGACATTCTCACGGAGTCATCAGTTTTGATTAAGTTCAAAAATATGAAAGTATCTAGTAGGTTTTGATGTCTCTTATTGTGTAACTCAACCGGACCACTCTAATCATCCGTCACCATCTACACTGTGCCAAGCTTGTTATTAATATTCTTAAAGAAATATACATATAGAAAATTGGCGCATCTTGAAAGATAATTCGGTATATCGTCTAACCAATTCAATTTGCGGAGTGCAATTCGCGTGAAACTCTGGAATTTTCTCGATTTTTAGTATTCCATTCGCGTAGAATAGGCAGCAAATTAAAGAACAATATTCAAGATAGGGAAGTACTAATGATATATATATACATATATATTTTTTTAACTGTGTAAACATCTTTAAATTCTGATGAGTTACGATCCAAGCAATGTATTTCGTTTGAGAACTATGAAATCGATATGGACACAAAAGTCTAATTTAGAGTCAAAGAGGACACCGAGATCTTTTACCAACCTTTAAACCTTAAACCTTTTTTGGAAATGTCAATTTCGCATAAAGTAACAAAGACTTCCTCCACGTAAAAGTGCGGGAGCATAAAACTGATCAGCAGATCGATATTCGAATACATATGCCTAACATGATAAATAAAATATTGTAAGTTGATTGAAAAAATTTTGCAAAAAGTTCGCAAAATGACTGGATATCGTTAGAATGCTCATTATCGTATTCCATCGACTGAGGAATTACACACTTTCAAGTAATAATTATATTGGAAGTGACTAATTTAAATATAAATGAAGAAATATGAAATAAGAAAATTATTTCTGTTCAAGTGGAGTGGTTGACTTTAATTCAATGGAGTTGAGGTCATTTGAGCTTGCAATTGAATTTAAATAGGTATATGTACGTTGCTTCTATAATTCTTACAAGTGTGTGCATTATAATAGAAACATAAACCGGTTTTCAGGGTCTTGACAAAGATAAATATTAATTAACTAAGAATAATAAAGTTGTTTCAATATTGTAAACTATTCGACCTAAAGATAAGATAAAGCAAGTAAGTGATTGTATTCCTATCCGAGCCGGACCTTGAATAATCATATCAGTAATCCTTCTGTACAACTAAATAACATTTACACAAGTAGCATTATACTCACCAAAATTATACCAAGGCGATAGGTTGGAAATCACATCAAGTGTTGGATCATTGCGTTTTGAATCGTAGTTTTTCAATCGTCTTGTACAAAAATCAAGTAGCTGAGTCATACCACCTACATAACCGGGAGTTGCCCAATCAACCTCATCCACATTCATATCACAATTTAGTGTCTTAACATAGTCATATGCATCTTTCCAATTAATCTCTTCGGCTTTGTTTTTATATACATGAGGATGCTTAATCAGTGGTGGGAACTCAGTGAAGAACATGTCTAACTTCGATGTGATTTTGTTACGAATAGTACGCGCAGCATACTCTTGCTTATCAGATGTCACCCATGCAGGTACCACATTGTGAGCATCGACTTGAGTTAAAGGCACATCTGGAGGAAGGCTATCTTTTACCTCGTTGACCCACTTAACTGGCAAACGGAGTGGAGAGAAGTCACACACGACCGCACCGATTTTATATTGCTTTACTAATTTCGGTATTTGTTCAGGAGCGGGTCCCAGCAATAGGTGGAAATTAATTTTCAAATTGCTACATTCACGTTCAACCTCTTCCAGGCCTGACAACATGAATTTATAGTGCCTAAGCGACAGGTACTTTGGTCCGAGACAGAAACACACCATCAAAGGGATTTCATTCTTGAGTGCTAGCTTTTGGGCGAACAAAAATGCCCAGTTATCTTGAACTCGAGCATCTCTGTCCATCCAATAGAGAATAGCTTCGGCACTTTCAGGTACATCTGTAGCAACGGAGAGAATGCGAACGCGCTTCTTTTTAAATGAGAAATTCGTAATGTTCTCGCCGGCCTTGAGGCGATTTGATTCTATTTTTTGTATGAATTGACCAACACCTGCGGAAGCTTCTTCGTTTGGTTTTTTGGAATCTGAGAAATCACTCAGAACTTTTTGTTTTTTAATTGAAGAACTTTCAGAATTTACCGAACGCTTCATTGTTGAAAAATTACAAATATTTAAATTGCTATTGGTGGTGAAATAGGACTTTGTCAATGTTGGTTTTGTACGCACTTGGATATTAAATATGTTTATAAATCTAAATCTAAGGGAAATACTGAACATGAAATTTATTATTTAAACAAAGAAAGAAATGCGACTCAACAATAAAATTTAAATTGCGCTTGAAATGATACGGCCGTGAAAAATGAGCGAAATATTTTAAAACAAAACAAGCTTTATTTTGTATCGGTAGTGACAGAAACAAATGTGTTCATAAATACGAATATGCTTAACATAGTGCTTACATGAGACGTTCTTGTTTAATAATGCATATCGAACGTCAACTGATCGTTCTCCTTTTTCAATTGTATTCATTAACATTCGAAAAGAATTCCATTGAGTGTTGGGAATGTTGTTTTGGAATTATCTAGATTGTTTGATTTAATAATGCAACCTGAACACACATAAATATAAATAATAGTAAAATTTCACTCCAGTCAAAATTAAGACAATCATTTCTGTTTGCTAATTTAGACAGCTTTCAAACAACAATAAGAAATGCTTATTAACAACATTTCGAAGTTAAAAATTAAATAAGATATAAGTATTTTTCGTCAGTTAACTTTTCGGTAATTTATGCTTGAAGAACTACTTTTAGTTTAAAATAGTGTCTAGTTTGTGTTGTGTATGTATATTTCGATCGCATTCCTAAATAAAATCGAGAAAGAAAAACACTTCCATCCAAACAGACATTTGAAGTGTTGGAAGAACATAATACGGAGTGCTGAGAGTTATACTACGTTTTCACCAAAAAGTAATCCGATATTTAAGTCAAGAGGTTTTATGTGGTGCTTCCACCGCACTAAAAAAAAATAAAATGAAGATTAGCTTTAACAGAACCAATCAAAATAATAATGGCGCTTCATTTTTTCTTTTTAAAGTGGAAGTGAGAAATGAAAAATCATGGAGATACTTTAGCACGATATAGATTGGAGGTCAGTATATTTTCAAGGATGGTTACATACGGTGGATTTACATTCATCTTCATGCAAGTTCTGGAAACGAACAAAAGTAATGAAGATAAGAATTATATGGGCTTATCCCTGTAAATTTTAACTTCTTGAGTTTGAAAAAGAAAATTAAAGCACGACTGTAAATTTGAGTTTTTCTTCAATTATAGACCACGAATAAATAAAAACTTATACAGGTCTATCATGATAACAGATCGGAGAATTCTACGATCGGGGAAAAGTTACGATCGGGGAATACATTGTGCTCATATGGTAACAGAATTGTAGAAGAAATCTTGATGCATAGCAGCGCAGGTTGTTGACATTTATGTATATCTGTAAAAACTTTAATTCCAAAATAAGCAGACTGTCGAATTGTATTTGGTTTGTTTTTTTTCTTTTTGCTAAAAGAGTAAAACATAATTTCTTTATGAATAACCATAATAACAACGATTTATTTTAAATAAAAATATTTACTTACTCACATTTTGCACATTCATCATTTTTGCTAATTTAATTTTGCTTCTTTAGGCTTCGGGAAACTTTTCACTTATGATTTCTTGGCGGGCAAATCGGAAAGAAAAAAATCGTCGTGCAACGCATAAGAACGCGACTCGTTGCTTATATTTTGACAGCTTATCGTCATTCATCGCTTAAATTCTAAAATACCAACGCACTTCATTTTTTATTTCGTAATTCCCCCCGATTTGTGAATCGGAACGTTTACCATGATACAAATTTCATACATTTCGTACAAATCGGGCAGATTTTTTCCCCGATCTGTTACCATGATAGACCTGATAATCAAAGAATGCTTTGGTGTCCTAGTAAAAAAATTGCCTTTTTTGAAACAGTTACGTTTTTTACTTTCGTTTTGTTAACTTCATAAAATTTGTACATAATAGGCATTTTTCTTTTTTAGTTCAGAACAGAGCCTGAGTTTTAAAAAAAATATATTGTGTTTCTTTTTTAGTTCAGAGCTTCGTAAATGTGTTTCTTTTTTCGTTCTGAGCATGTTCTGAGCGGGTTCAGAGTGCGCTCTATAAGCTCAGAATAAAATAACTGAGCAGACTGAGTACAATGCTTAACACAGGCATTTGACAGATGGAATTTTAAAAACAAAAATGTCGACAGCCATGTGTTCAGGTGTGTTTCAAAAAATACTCTAAGCGCTCAGTGCACGCTTGGTTCAGAGGATGTTTGTAACATGCTCGACATGCTCGGACTCTGTTCGGAGCTCTATACTGAACTAAAAAAGAAAAACGCCTAATGAAGCACGCATATTGAAACCAAAGTTTTATTTACTTTAGATAGCTTAACCTTCCGAAGGCAAGTGGGGTTACCCATCACCCCACTACATGAGAAAAACCATATTATCTGACAGAAAGTTATTGTCTCTTTCTCTCGATTATTATGTACTTAGATTCCAAAATCCAAAAACAAAACGACTTCTCAGTTTCCTATTAATGTAAACATTCGATCTCATAATAAATAAGAATTATTTTTCAGTTTAAATATTGTTTTATCTAAAAAAAAAAGTGATGGGGTGATGAACAACCCCAGTTGCTGTTCACGTAGTAAAAAAAAGCCTTGCCTTCGGAAGGTTAAATAATGATGCAAACCATAAAAAAATTCCCCATAATCAATGTTGAAAAAAATAGACACGAACATTTGTGACAATTAAAGATTTACGAAAAATCACGCATGGTAGTTTTTTCTAAAATGTATATCATATAGGATTATTTATAAGGAAGGCACGCACTTTAAATGAATGATAAAAAAACTGAAACTTAGGCTGGTATTCACCGAGCGCTCTTAAACGGCTCTTAACTTTACGAGGCTCTTAACTTGAAATTTCTATGGGGTATTCACCAACCACTCACAAGTGTTTTTCGAAGTTCGAAAATGAGAGCCACTCTCTCTTGTTCAGGCATACCCAAACTGTGAAATGTTGTGGAATGTTGGTCTTGACAGCAAATGGATACTCTTCTACTTGGCATTGCTAACTTTTGAGAGCGCTCGTAGATCTTCACTAATATTGCTTGGTGAATAGGTTTATGAGCTTCTTAAGTTATGAGCGCTCGGTGAATACCAGCCTTAATGTTTGAGCAGCAAGCTTGACTCTCATTTTATTTTCGTTGTAGTTTATATGTCTTGATGTTATTTTGTTTCCTGCATATAAATTCTCATTTAGCTGTAGTTGATGCAAATTTTGAATGTACTGCCAGTTTAAAATTCGATTTTGATCATCGTAGAATGGTCCTCTGTCTCCAAAAGCATTTCGTACATTTTTCAACATATGACAGGGATCTGGAAAAATGTAAACCGGCTCCTTTGTTGCAGGATGTGGAAACCATGGTTGAAACTTTGAGCTTGCAAAATCTAAATTTGCACCCATTAGGGTGCACATGGTGAAATTGCTGTTGACTCCGTCGAATGTCACAGATGCGACTTTTACGTCAATTTCATGGAGCATTTCGAGACAAATGGTCAAAGTATTCTTCTTTTGCTGACCATTAAATGAATTCACAGCAAAATATCCCAATGGAACTTTCCAATTCGAGTTAAGAGATACTGCCATTATTACAGAAATATGTGTTGCGAAGGAATCACTATCGTCCTTATCCAAGACTGGGACGCCAAAGCTGACATAATCAGATGGTTTTCCAGTCATATCATTATAATAAACAGATTTTTTCAATGACATTTCATCCATGACGATGTTACATATAACCTTTTTATTTCCGCTTTGGCATGGAATTATTTTTAACGCGTTAAAGGCCTCTCTTGTAAAGTCTGGTTCCCCATTGATAACTGAATACCAGTGCTTGAGCCTGCTGGGATGTGGTAAACTTTTCTTGCCCACAACAGTCGAAGATAGGAATAAGCGCCGAATAGAAATTGACTGAAATAGCAAAATTCTTGATTTCTTGGGTATTTTCCACCCTTTGAGCCATTGAGATGTCGCTTTACAATAGCTTCTATTGACGGAGGAAGATTTCCTTAAAATTTGTGAATAACAATTTGTTATGAATAAAATAAAAATATAAGAATTCATTTGGATTCCTTGGGGTCCGAGGTTTTTCAATGTTTGAATTTTTAATAACAACTAATAACCTTTATTTTAAAACTTATCATAAATGTTCTTAGTTTCAAATTCAATTTTAATTTTTTTAAAGATTCTTATTAATCTAAGACTTAAAAAATATTAACCAAATAGTTCAAAATTTTCAAATTCAATTAGTAACAATTTTATTTTATTTTATTTTATTTTATTTCAGATCATACAGGGCACGTGTTCAATCGAGTTCTAGCCTACACCAAACTTGTAATATTCGCTATGCATTCGAGTAAATGCATTATGGAATTTATATTGCTACTTCGAATGGCAATAGTGAACTCAGGACTGCCAAACTAAATATTATGTTTGAAGCCTCTTACCAAGATATCAGAAAATGACCGTTCTGATAAAAAATTCTGGTTTTTCAATAATTCAATAGTTTTCTTCATGGTCATGAGCCTCTTGTGCAATCGAAGATTTCGTTGCTTAAGTATAGGTATATGCGAGCGTTGACGGGAACGAGCTAAATCCTTTCTTGCAACATCTAGGATCATTTTTGTTTTTTTTGATCCTCCACAATCTGCGGTGTACTTATATCTTTTAGATATCGGGGATACTTCCGCTTTAAAGTCATCTGAGGTGTTATATGCGTACTCGGCAGACTCGTGAAATATCCTGTTGAGTGAAAATTATAAACATAAATGCAATTATATGTTAAGTTTTTATAATAAGTATTTTTTGTGAACCTTCGGTTTCAGAGAGCATGTGATTCCTTTTCGTGGACCTAGGTGTCTCTTGTAGTAAATCTTGTGTATTTATTGAAGGATTTTCGGTTTCTTCAATGTCTTCGCAACAATCGACCTCATAGACGGCCGGTTCCGCTTCAGTTTTGTGTAGGTACATTATTTCACTTGAATCCATTTGAGTGTCAAATAAATGATTAAGCGCTAAGGATTCGGTTGCATCTGTGAAATGTCGTTCCTCCAAGTTTTCGTTTCCATGAATTGTGCTAAAAAAGTTTGTATACATATATTAATTTTTAAATTGGAATTAATGAATGACTTTCAAAAGTCCTTACTTTTCTACTTGATTTAATATAGCCGATGGAACAGCTCTTGGCTTCAAAAGCAAACGTTGTTTGTCATTTGTTTGCTTCAAGAAGTCATCATTTGTAAAGTGCTTCATACACACTCTGTGTGCATTAACATTTAAATCTTGTTTTTTAAATCCACAAATAGTGAGCCATTTTTCTGTTGTTTCGGTGTCATGTATAGGAAACCTTTAAATGAAAATTATGTTTTAATATAATAATATAAGATATAAACCTTATTATTTGTTTTATCTTACGAGAATCGAGGAATTTTTGAATTGAGAACACCACATAAGCAACAATAAAGGTTAACTGTTTTTTTCTTGCTTTCTATGTCACCTTTCACTTGCTTGTTATTATTTTGGCTTGGCCCGCTGTAATTATATAAAAATAAAGTAAATGTACAAACATATGGAAGAAAAATGTATTATATTTTATTATAGTTGTAAAAAATTATTTGCACTATCACTTACGATCGCGAATTTCCCATAGTATCGAAAATTGTTGGAACTACATTGGGTTTTAGTTTCAATCTTCTTTCACTTTTAGTTAGTGAGATCTTAAATGCCGATGGATCAAAGTGCAATGAACACAATAATTGTGTGATCATTTGTTTTTAAGTCCTCGCATTTTGTTTTACAGAAGACGGACCATTGATTTCTGTAATCTTCATTTGTTGGAAAACTGCAAAAGAAATAATTTAAATAACATATACATATGTATGTAATGTCTGTGAATTTCATTATTTTATTTCACAAACTCACCTGAACAGTGTGATGAGTTCGCCACTTTGTCTATCACATATTTTGCACACTCTTGACATAATTATCAAATTGTATTTGTTTATATATTATTTTTATTATATTTTTCTTCCAAAAATACTACGTTTTCACCAAAAGTAAATCCGGGATATAAGTGGATTTACCATAAATCTTCTTTAAATCTCGAACTGACCTAACATCCATACGATGCTAAGCTATCTCGATGATTTTGCATCGTTTGGCACAAATGAAACTTTCTTTCTCTCGCTTCTACTTTATAAGAAAAATTGAAACAACATTAGCATTTTGATAGATGCTGTAAAAGTAAATCTTCTTATTAATCTTTCAGTGCGGTGAAAACACCACATAAATCTCTTGCCCTAAATGTCAGATTATCTTTTGGGGAAAACGTAGTATTATATTTGTATGGTATACGAGATTTAGGCCGGGCGCTCATAACTTAAGAAGCTCATAAACCTATTCACCAAGCAATATTAGTGAAGATCTACGAGCGCTATTAAAAGTTAGGAGTGGTCCCGCTCCCGACCACTCCTAACTTACGAGCGCTCTCTTCGAAAGTTTGTTCGCTTGTGCGTGTGCCACGCACGCATTTGATTCGAATCCATGTGAGCAATGCCAAGTAGAAGAGTATCCATTTGCTGTCAAGATCAACATTCCACAACATTTCATAGTTTGGGTATGCCTGAACAAGAGAGAGTGGCTCTCATTTTCGAACTTCGAAAAACACTTGCGAGTGGTTGGTGAATACCCCACCGAAATTTCAAGTTAAGAGCCTCGTAAAGTTAAGAGCCGTTTAGGAGCGCTCGGTGAATACGAGCCTTAAAGGAGATTTATGCTAAATCCACTTAAATCTCGGATTTACCTTTGGTGAAAACGTAGTATTACACAAATTTGAGTAGCGCCCCCTATGATAGTCACGCGTTTGGATTAGAAGCGAGCCCTCCATATTAAATAAGTATACTCAAAGCTTTTGCTTTTTTTTTGCTTTTGCTTACTCAAAGGTCTTTTGGAAATATCTTTGTATATACAGTGATCCACAAAAGTCTGCGTACAAGGAAGGTATGTTTTAAAAAATTGCTGTTATTCACAAATGTAAAGTGATTTATTTTCAAAAAAGGTATTTTTCACTAAAAGAAATTTACCACGTTTTTATTTTCAAAAAAAAAATATTCGTATCACAAAAAATTAATAAAAACAAAATAAACCTCTAAAATTCTTCCACAAAAGTCTGCGTACAGGTGAATATGTCTTGCATTACACACTATTTAAGTATCGGTAAATTTGTTTTTGCATAATAT
Organism: Philhelius festivus; assembly: GCA_963931855.1. NCBI lineage: Eukaryota > Metazoa > Arthropoda > Insecta > Diptera > Syrphidae > Philhelius > Philhelius festivus. The sequence goes on along the minus strand of OZ007554.1, from coordinate 184,769,282 downwards.
GATTGTTTGTTTATTATTTTTAATCGTTTTAAGCGTGCTCTTAATCCCAGATGCACAATTAAGACTGTCAAGCACGGTGGTGGAGGTGTTATAGTTTGGGGCTGTATGACGTCTTCAGAAGTCGGTAAGCTGGAAGTAATAGAAGGGACAATGGCTTAATATGTATACATCGATATTCTCAAAAGAAATTTAAAAACAAGTGCTGAAGTTCTGGGTATATCCAATGACTATTACTTCCAGCAAGATAATGATCCCAAACATACCGCCCATAATACGCGCATGTGGCTGGCATATAACACTCCCCACCTGCTACGAACCCCACCACAGAGTCCAGATATTAACCCTATCGAGCACTGCTGGGATGAATTGGAAAAAAAGATCCGAACCAACGATATCCGCAAAAAGGCGCAATTAAAAGAAGCCTTGCCATTTTTCAATTTCTGTTACAGCTGTACGCAAACTTTTGTGTAGGAATTTCAGAGGTTTATTTTGTTGTTATTAATTTCTTCTTGTTATGAATAATTGTTTTAATTTTTTTTTGTTGAAAATAAAAACCTTGTATATTTCTTTATTAAAAAATATTTTTTTCTGAAACAAATCACTTTAAATTTGTGAATAACAGCAGTTTTTAAAAATATTTCTTCCTTGTACGCAGACTTTTGTGGATCTATGTACATAAATGTAGGATTTCCTTAATCCGCTTTAAAAGAAACACTACTTTTTATTTCGTAATAACAATATATTTATTAAATCTTTATTTTAACACTTTTTGGACACTAAGAGGACGTGTGGCAACCGATTGACTCAAGATAACGCTTGGAATGAAAATCTTTATAACGACCAAATTTAAAGAAAGATTAAAAGAAAAGGAGAAATAATAGAGAGGGGCGCATGTTCCTTTTACTTCGTTGTTCGTTCGTTCGTTAAGTGGTAAGGTCTGTTCATGTCACGTTCAAGTACTAGTTCTGTTCGTTTCGTAATTTTGTAAAATGCTGCTTCAATGGTTAGGCCCCATCCCACATTCGGCCGTCCTGCTTCTTCATTCGGCCCCGAATGAACGATTCCATCTCTTCATAAACTCGGCGACTGTGTTAGTATGATTTGGTCCTTCATGGTCGCCTACTTTCTGGACTTCGTAGCGTCCATTTGCCAGCTTTTTTATGATCTTATAGGGTCCAAAAAATTTAGGACGTAACTTTAAACCTGCACCAAACTGAGTCCGCTTAATGGCGACCAACTCGTTAACCTGGTAGTCCTGTTCAGACACTCTATTTTTATCATACGTTCTTTTGTTTTCTTGCTGTATCTTCCGGATATTCTCGCAGACTTCTTTCCTCATCTCTTCTCTGGTATCATTCAGCTCTTCGACAACTACTTCATCCATCAACTCTCGCCATATTATTTGGTCGGATGTTCGCATTTCTACTCCTGTCAGAATTTGAAATGGACTAAACTTGGTACTCCGGGAAGGGGAGCTATTCACAGTTTGCTGAATTTTCTCTATGTGTTTATACCAGCTGCTAGGGCTATCAATACAAGCTTTAGTGAGCATTGGAATGACTATTTTATGGATTCGCTCCACCTGACCGTTTCCTCTCGGGACTCCGGTCGCAATTAACAAATGCTGAATTCCCTCATTCTTACAATATTCACTGAAGATGTTCGACGTGAAGGCGGTTCCTCGATCGGATATTATCCTTTTGGGATTTCCGAATGTTGCTGCCTGTCTTCTCAATCTTTCAACAACCTCATTAGACCCCGTGCTTTTTACTGGATAAAGCCACGTAAATTTGGAGAATGCGTCGACTACAACAAGTAAATGATTGTACTGCTTACGAGTAGTTTCCATGGGACCAACGTGGTCCACATGGTAAGTTCCTAACGGTTGACTCTCCTTGTCTATTGGCTTCAGCAGACCCTCCTTTTTTCCGGCCTTTGACTCTGCGATGATGCATTTAATGCATCCTCTGACGACACTTTGTACTTTCTTTGCTATATTCGGAATGTAGAATTCTCTCTCCACAAGATCCTGTGTCTTTTTGATAGCAAAATGCCCCTGCTGGTGAGCTAAATTTATAATTTCTTGCTCCATTACTGATGGTATCACTATAAGTTCCTTGATGGGATCTTTAAATAGAACACCTGCTTTCATGAAATAATTCTCATACGGCCCATTTTCTAAGATCTTTTTCACGGCTTTAGTCCAGGAATCCTCGGATTGTGCTTCTATGATTCGATGGTTTAACGACTCTTCGATCAACAGACATGCTACTCGACTTAAAGCATCCACATGCTTCATTTTGGTTCCTGAACGATGTTCGATGATGTAGTCAAACTCTTGCAAGAACATTGCCCAACGGGATACTCTTAATGGAACATCTTTTTTAGACATCGTCATCGTAAATGCATTGCAGTCCGTTATGATCTTAATTTTACTACCCAATAAATAAACTCTCCACTTTTTAAGCGCTTCGACGATAGCGAGAACTTCTAATTCATAAGAATGATATTTTTCTTCGTAGACTTTTATCTTTCGGCTCATATATTGTATAGGATGGAACTGCTGATCTTCGCTGTCTTTTTGCAATAGAATTGCACCATAACCTTGCATGCTGGCATCGGTATGAACCTCGGTTGGCGCCTTAGGGTCAAACAATCTCAACACAGGTGCGCTGGTTAATGCCTCTTTCAACTGTTCTACTGCAACTATCTGTTCGACACCCATTTTGAACTCGATTCCTTTCCTCATCATATCGGATAAGGGCTTTGCTACAATCGCATATGCTTCAATAAATCGTCGAAAATACGATGTGAGACCAATGAATCGTTGAAGCGATTTCACGTCCACAGGCATCGGAAAGTCTCGAACTGCTCGTGTCTTTTCTTCTGATGGTCGTATAGTATTCTCTTCTAGAATGTAACCCAAAAAGTCAATTTTCCTCTTTAGAAACTGGCATTTGTCCCATCGGATTTTCAATCCATTTTCAGCTGCAACGCTCAACACAGCCTCTAGTTTCTGCAAACCCTCGCTTTCTTCCTTGGCGGGAATAATAATATCATCCATGTACAGAATTATCGTTCCATTCGTAATGAGATCTCGCAACACTGAAGAGATATAGCGGCAAAACACCGCTGGTGAATTTGATATACCAAATGGCACGTAACAAAATTCATATTGACCGTTGTGTGTGACAAATGATGTATATTTCCTCGAATTTTGCTCAATGGGGACATGGAGGAATCCATTAGCTAGATCTAAGGTGGTATACACTTTTGCGCCTTGTAGTTTATCCAGAACATCATCAATCATGGCCATGGGGAAATTATCTCGAATAATCTTCTCATTCAATTTCCTGTAGTCGCAACACAGGCGTTTCGTTCCATTTTTCTTTTGCACTAGGACGATTGGTGATGCGTATTCTGAAGAACTAGGCTTTATTACTCCGTTTTGTATCCATTCTTCTACTTGTTGCTCCACAGCTTGTTGATCTGCATACGATATTCTCCTCGGTCTCTGGTACACTGGTACCTCATCTCTTAACACCAACTTCATCTCTACTGGTGATTTCCGGTTTTTCTTCGGTATGTAGCTATTTATCATTGCCATCACCCTCTTTTTCTCACCAACTCTCAGATGGTCAAGATCAATCAATGGTCCACTCTCAAAGTCTTCCTTCGCTGACAAACAAATCTCTTCAAACTCTACTAGAAGTTCACACACTTCTACTTCTCTAGCGACTGTGTTCTCGTAACCACCTCGATCCAATACTTCCAACCCCTGGCTCTCGTTGCCCCTGCTGGCAAAGTACTTATCGCCCATGTTAACCCCAACACACCTCGCTCTGCTATTCGCACACCCTCGTGTACCTGCTAGGCTACTGTTTTTAACCACAGTTTTAACCTCTGCCTCTAGGGTTTGTCTAACGGAAAACTCGGCACCATCTTCAGTGATCTTAACATCCAACTCTTTTAAAATTTCATTTCCCATTACAGCCGAATAGGGTATGTCGACCTCTCTAACTGCATGGAAAACTAGACTCAACTCAAACTCATCAATCTTAACAATAGTTTCAAAACTACCCAAGGTGAATACCTTCTTTTGGCCTATGCCAGACAAACATTTTTTAATTGGACTTAATTCAACATAATCCAACCTAATCAAAACATCGTAACGTATTAAGTTCACGTCACTACCTGTGTCGAATAGTGCTGACACACTCTTCCCCTTAATTTCGATCTCTTTAAAGATTCGACGACTGCTTATTGCCAGTGACACTCGAACTTCGGGAACTTCGTCTGTCGTTGCCGTATGAACACGATTTGTATCCGTCCTCTTATTCCTCTGATCACCTCTATTATTTGCTTGTGTTTTTCCACACTCAAACGATCTGTGCCCCTCCTGTCCGCAACGGAAACATTTAATATTGAGTACTTTGCAATCTTTGGCGAGATGTGAAGTCCCAGCACACTTAAAACATTTTCGCTCCTGTCTCTCCTGTTTAAAATATTGGGCACTTGTCCCAGCTTGTGTTCCTCCCCGCGAGTATGACGACTGTTGGTTCGGTCCACGTATTTTTTCATAAATGGGTATCTGACCTTTTAATTCTCTGATAGTCTTTGCTTGGTAAAGAGCGAGCTTATTCTGACGACTGTCAGGAATCCCTTCAATAAAATATTCGATGAGACTACTCTCATCTAGCTCAATCGCTTTCCCTATCTCTACTAATTCGTACAAATATTCTCTCAATGACTCCGCGGACCTCTTCTTTCTTGATCGGAGCTGACGATGTATCTCAGCTGGTGATAGAACAGTGCCAAATTCATCGATCAGCGCACTCTTTAAACTCTTCCAGTCCTTTATGCTGGATTGACTTCGAACAAAAAGTCTGGCGGCCCCTTTAAGTAACTGTTTCCCATAAATAAATTTCTGTAAGTCATTCCACTCGACAGTTACAGCATTTTCTTCGAAACCCCGTAGCCAATGATTAATGTCGTAGCTACCACTTCCATGAAAAGGCATTAGAGAATCCTCGATATCTCTCAAAGTGAATATTGTCCCTCTTGACGGTGGGGCATTTATCAAGCGGATCGAAGAATAACTACCCCCGTCACTATCTTCCTCACCTTCATTCGGCCTTGACAGACCGAAATGTTGGAGGAGCCTATCCTGAAGTGCCCTTTTCAACCCTATCGTCGTCAAGTTGAGTTCTTCCAACTTTGTCCTAAGTCCCTCCACCGTTAAGGCCAAAATTGCGTCCCTCTCCATTTTACAATTATAGAAAATAATAATTTACTTTGAATTTAAGACAAAAAGTTTAAGCTACTTTATTTTTATATAATAATTAAAGCCACAATAACGTCACTCACCATTTACATTTATTCTAATGATCTATCGATGTGATGACTGATGTGATGACTGATGTGATGACTGATGCGATGACTGGACACGTCTCTTCGTTTATGTTGGAGCATCCAACAGCGAAAATTTCAATGAATTACGCTTTCTCGTTGGTGCCCTTTACTATTTCTTTTTTTTTTTTATAGTTTATTTCTCAAATGTATTTCTTCCACTTATATATCTTTTTTTTCACAGCAATGTTTTTCTTTAAATAACTTTTTTTTTTCACAGCACTGTTTAGTTTTCAAATGACTCTTCTGCCTTCTCTTCTCTTTTGCCTGTTATTGTTCACAGCGCTCAAATAACATAGACATAGACACTTCTGCACATAGCCATATACATAGCTTGTTCGTCACGTAGGCACTGCGACTGTATATCCAGCATATAGTTTGTCCGTTATGTACGTTATGCACGCGACGCTCAAGAAAATCAAAGATTCCTTTTCTTTGTGTTTTATAATATTAACACTTTCACACTTCGCCTGTTACGTATGTAGGCACTACAAAAAATGGGTATTTATTTCGATCGTTTCTCTAATTTCAATATACACTCTCTATATATTTTTTTTCGCTGTCGCGGCGGCACTAATATTTAGGGATGATGCCCTTTTTAGTTTCCAATCCCGGCTAGAGCTCCCAAAATGTAGGATTTCCTTAATCCGCTTTAAAAGAAACACTACTTTTTATTTCGTAATAACAATATATTTATTAAATCTTTATTTTAACACTTTTTGGACACTAAGAGGACGTGTGGCAACCGATTGACTCAAGATAACGCTTGGAATGAAAATCTTTATAACGACCAAATTTAAAGAAAGATTAAAAGAAAAGGAGAAATAATAGAGAGGGGCGCATGTTCCTTTTACTTCGTTGTTCGTTCGTTCGTTAAGTGGTAAGGTCTGTTCATGTCACGTTCAAGTACTAGTTCTGTTCGTTTCGTAATTTTGTAAAATGCTGCTTCAATGGTTAGGCCCCATCCCACATAAATATTTATGGTGCTCTCATGAAGAAAAACCAATGACGCGCCACCTGCAGAGGCGAATTCAAAATTTTGCGGTAGAGATCTGGAAATAAGAATTGAAAGTAGAATTTTTTAATGGAAGAATTTTAAAATGGAGAATTTTGGAAAGTTGAGTTATTAAATACACAATTTTCAATAGGAGAATTTTGAAAAGTATGATTTTGAGAAAAGAAATTTCAAATGCAGAGTTCTGAAAAGTTAAATTTTGAAAAGCTGAATTTATGAATGCAAAACTTTATGGAGTAGAATTTCGAATAATTGTAGAATTTTCATTATGAGAATTTTGAAGGCAGAGTTCTAACCCAACTTATGGATATTTTGTGAACTAAAGTTCGATTAAATAAACAAAAAAAATATTTCTCTAGGTGGTCGTGGGAACAAATATGCCTAAAAGTTATAAACAAAAACTATAAGAAGGTCAACACACCGCGGGATGTTACCGCAAGTGAATATGCAAATCGTATGGAAAAATTCCTCCATGATGGTGAAGATCTGAGACCGGATACAAGTAAATGCCTGAAGAGGATGCCTCAGGGAAACTCACAAAACCGGGCAGCAGGAGGAGCGTCTGGAGAATAAACTCCTGGAAAAGTGGAAAACATAACTAAAATGACAGCATCCACTAGCACAGGGAGAATACCTCCTAAGCAAGTGAATGCTCCGATAAAGGCCAAAGAAGACAATAGTGGTGGGATGTTACCATCATCTAGGTCATTGAGTCAAAACAAATAACCATACACCCGAACGGCGTGAATAACTCAATATGTGTAGGCCCAGCAGGCTTGGACGACCAATTTAGGAAAGGAATAAGTGGGGTATGCACATATTGGAACTTCCGGTTCCTCATAGTGTTACAAAATTTCTAAAATTGTTAACGAAGTCAATTTAAACTTTCTTACTCGGAGAAGCTTTTTAGTTGTAAGCAAGTAGTCGCGAATTGCAATATGATTGCTACGACCAATTTATTTTCTCAAATTTATCTCATTTTAGCAATAACAACGCAAATTTTAATAAATTAACATTAAATTAAATTAGATTGCTACGTTATTGTACGACAGATACATAAATGTTTAAGAAGCGCCAAAAGAATCTGTCGTAAGAAAATGAGTATCGTTATGAAAAAGAAACGACTATGTATCTTATATCGGATTCGCAACGTAATGATAAAGAATTATTAGAATAGAGGACAAGACAGGAACAAAATAATTTTCTAAGTTATTTTATTGTAAGGAAATTTTAATCTGTATTTGATACCTCTGTTAAGGCATACAATTTACAATACAGTACAATATACAATAAATTTAAATACCCATGCAATCTTCTCCAAAAATAAGAACATTGCATCTTTTGCTTCATAAAAATGCTTATAAAGATGAAGGAACATTTAAAGAAAATTTAAGCCAATACTTCAATAATTTTCGATAAGTTACACTAATGTGCTAGTACCTAGTTAAGTTTTAAAAAAGAAAAACAAATTTTTTTCATTGTATTATTCCCATGTTTTTATTGAATATATATTTTTTGAATTTCAAAATCACAAGAACTGCTTTCATTTTTGTTTTCAAAGAACTCAAAGTATCTGCCCGCAGACCGTCTGGGAAATTTATTTTTACTTTAGATGTCTGCCCAAAAGTACTTTCTATGACACCCCATTCACCAGTTGATAGCTCGATCTTCTTACCCACGTACACATCTCGGTTGCCTTCTTTTTTGAAAAGATTTTGTACAATAACTTGGTGTTCGTTAATCACTCTCTGAATGGTCCCTTGTTTCAGTTTATTCCGATAAATTTTCAATTTTGGCAGAATTTCAGAAGAGTAATTTGGTGAATGTGTTAGCCAATCGATAGAACCCCAAAAGGCTAAACGGCATGTATTTGCATGAACGTCTAGGTCGAGCTTCGAAGCGATTAATATGCTACCATCGTTGGCCAAAATGGGACTCTCGAATTCAAGCAGTACAAAATGATCGCATGTGGGTTTTTCATTCGTCAATAGTTCCTCAATACACTCATACTCCTCTGTGGAATTAAAGCATCCATTAATTGTGTCTCCTCTAAACAATGTGATTTTAGCCATGACAGTGTCATGACCAACGGTTACATGCAGCTTGCTCTTTGATTTTAGAGGAAACTTATAGTAGTCAATTCTATTCAGCTTTATCACAGCTGCATGAATAAACTTAAGGTAACCAGGTTGGCATATGATTCCTCTCTCCATTAAACTGGAGTTGAACTGAGTCACACAAAGGCCAATGCGATCACCTTGTCCAGCGTTCTGCACTGGCTGTTTGAACATTTGAATTGATTTGACTTTTCTTTGCTCTCTAATAGAAGGAATTTCGATTGTATCGTTTACAGAAACTTTACCTTGAATGATTGTTCCCGTGCAAACCGTTCCCTGACCTTTGATAGGAAAACAATGATCAACATATATGAGAAGCGGCTGCTTATAGTCTCTTACCGGGATGTGTAGGAGTGACTTAATATCCTGAAGGAATTTCTCTAAGTTAGTCCTGTTCAAAGCGGAAATACATGAGATTGGTACATCTTGAAATGAGGTTCTGGACAGAACTTTTTTTAATTTAAGTTTCATCTTTTCCAGATACTCTTCCCGTTGAGTGTCCTCAATCATATCGATCTTATTTATAACTACAATCATTTTCTTTTTGAGAAGCTCTCCAATGACAATACATTCGGCTGTTTGTGTTTGAATGCCCTTTTGCGCATCAACCACTAGAATCATTAGATCAATTATTTGAGCTCCGCCAATTATAGTGCGGATGAGGCTAGCATGCCCTGGACAATCGACAAATGTAAATTGAATACTGTTTGTATATGACGAAAGCGAACGAATATGATCAGGCGCTTCTACGGTCAGGGCGCTGAAACCCAAATCGAGAGTAATTCCGCGTTCCTTGGACTGAGGATTCTTGTCAAAAGCTGCAGTACTAGAAACAGTGCTGAGGGCTCGAGCTAGAGTTGTTTTTCCAGAATCTACATGACCAAGGAGGATAATGTTGAAGTTAATGTTTAAATTACTCATTTAAGACAATTTTGGTTTTATAATTCACCAAATCTACCCTACAGCAAACAAGACTGTGTTTTGTTTTTGTTTGGATAACTGACTGATTCTAATGTTCATTTTTGACATCTTCGAGTGCCTCTCAAACTGTGTTATAAGGAGCTGCCAGATTATTAGCTTTCAAATTTAAAATAGTGCGTTTTTTTAAACAAGCACCCACCTTGTCTGCTGTCCGCAAGTTTGTGCAAAAATTTCGTGAGACTGGTAGGCTAGTGGACAGCACTCATGGTCTCCGTCGTCATAAGGTGCGCACAGACGTGAATGTGGCTTCTGTAGCCAAGATTGTGAGACTAAGGCTGGTATTCACCGATCGCTCATAACTTAAGAAGCTCATAAACCTATTCACCAAGCAATAGGTGCGTTTTATTATCGACCAAGATCCATATGGATATCAATTTGATAATAAAACGATCCAGATCCTAGAAAATTTACTTTTCAATTGTGGTACTTCTGAGTTTTGTTTTTGACGTTTCTACTTTTTTTTTTGTAAACAATCAAAAAATAAAAATGGAAAACGCAATTGAAGTAAGTAAATTTGCTTTCATTATAAATTGCAATATTTATTTATTGTGTAATACTAAAAATCATTTTCTTAGTTTATTTTAGAAAGTGATGGCAGTGACTGGGACTCAAACTGGATAGGTTACAGCCACGAAGTCAAGGATAATGTACTTCTCGCAGTGTGTTCATAGAACAATTTTTCAGAACGTAGTACTTAAAATCATATTCCAGATGAAATTCTTGTTTTCCTATAGGTATGTTTTTCTTATAAAATTTAAAACTTTAAGATAAAACCGTATAATACGTTTAGATAATACTATATTCTAATATAATACTTTTATTTAAATTTTTGTTCCAGGTCCGAAACAATTGCGGCCATCTCTTTTGGACCCGAATACTCGGATTTATTTAAAAAACAAAAAGCCATCAAAAAGCTACTTAAGTCAGCCAATAAAAGCAATAAACCGAAGAAAACAAGAAATTCAACTTTCTGTTCCAGTTCAAGTTCAGTATCGGCATCAACACAATCTACCACAGAAGTACAAACAAGAGCAGCAGGTTCAACTAACCCTACTATGCAAACACTACAAACAAAATCAAATCTTCATGCCAATTGGAAAACAGAAATATTCGGAGATTCCGATAGTGACTGAAGTATGGATAGTTCTATTATAAATTTCATAAAAGCCCATACCGCTCAAATGGAAACCAATTGAAACCAAACCACCAGCCAATGGACTCGAATGGCCAAATATTATTCGTTTCACAAACTTTCGTCATCTTGTGGTCGACGTCAAAGAAATAACAAAATAACATTAGAAGCCTCTTCAAAGTTAGTAATTGTCAAAACTTTTTTTTCAAAAAGCTTACAGCTATTGACCTGAAAGTCGTACAATGAATCTGCGATGAAGAATTGTAAATTCCATCAAAGAAAAATAAACAACAATGATGTGAAGTTAAGTTAAGGTCAAAAGGAACAATAACAACTTGTTACCAAAGTTCTAGTTTGTTTGAACGATACTTCGTTCAATCCCAAATCCTGACGTTCTAAAAGCTAAAGTTACATCATTTTAAATATTGTTTAAATAAAATTCATCGTGCTTAAAAAGGAGGGGCACAACAGTTACAAGTGGAGATAAATACTGACGAGGAATTATACAAGTTCCTTGAAAGACCTGGAGTTCTAGGTAAAATAAGTCGATTTTTTTTTATTTTAAGCAATAATCTGTTAATCGTAATTTATAGTTCTAGACGTGTATTCGGAATGGTGCGGACCATGTCTAGCTGTGGTCGGCAGTTTGAGAAAAATTAAGCTGGAACTCGGAGGAGATAATCTTCATTTAGCTGTAGTAAGTAGAAAAATTCTAAGATCTAAGCGTTACAAATGTTAAACAAAAAAAAAATATGTTTTAAGTGCAAATCCGATACAATTGAAACTCTTAAGCGATTTCGAAATAAAAGTGAAACCAACCTGGCTCTTTGCCTGTCAAGGAAAATGCGTTAATTTAATGTTCGGCACAGATGTACCAAACCTTATGAAATTAATAGCTGACGAATTGAATAATATCGGCAATGTTAAACGAACTTTCTATCATATAACAGAACTCCAACCGTAATGGCATTCGATGCATACAAGAAGAAGGACATTTATGAGATTGTGGAGAAGAACAAAGAAAATGTGTTACTGTACGGCTTCTTTATAAACGATAGTCCAGAAACAGCCAAATTGATAGCAAATTCGTTAAAGAAATATGAAGCTAATGTTAAAATTCTCCGTGAAATGAAACAATCCCAGTTGAGGTAAAACAAAATAAAGGTTTTTATTTTGTTATTAAATTAAATATATTACACGACTAACTCGTTTCGCAGTTGTATGAGAAGTAAGTATTCGAATAAAAATTATTGACATTAAAATATTAATATACAAAACGAATACTTAATTAATTTAACAAGGTACTTATATAACAAGTGCTTAATTTCAACAGCTAAGACTCCGCCAATGTAAGTCCATTGGTTATTTATTTTATTAAATTGAAGGTTTGTTTTATTTTTGAACTTTGTCTATTAATTTTAAAAGGGAGCAACAATTCAAAAAACTATTTAATAATTCCTCTTGAAATGTAGTTTTTATTCAGAAGAATGTAAACATGTTTCTATACCTTCTTGATTTATTATAACCCGGGCTTTTGTTAAATAACTATTACACACAAAACGAATAATAATATTATTAAGTTGTGCACTGAGGCGTATAAGAATTAATAATTTTTAATGTTTACTCTTTTACTCTCTTAGATACCATATAATCTTTTTTTGAATTTTTAGTTTGATTAATATCATTGACACTGGCTTGATGTTGGGAACAAGATTACCCAAATACATAAACAAAAATAAACATGCAAGTGAATAATCGGGATTCCTGGGTGGCCACGGAATATTCCCGCACCTCAATATGAATATTTGTGTGAACATGAACATTCCCTTCTTATAACTCGCACAAAATCGATTGTAGTATGCATTGGATTTAACCGATTGAAGTTAGCAAATTACTGCGACTGTGGTGCCAGAAGCTATGTATTTTAAAATTCTTACATTATCATGAATCATCTTTAGAAATACGGCCAACTATATCTGGAACCAACATTGACGCTCAACTTATTAGAGGAAGAATCCTGAAAATCAAAGGGCACGGTAGTGCCCAGCCAAGTTCTGGCACTACACCCTTTTTACAGGAACAAACTCAGGCGATTTTTGACCCCTTCCTATCTTCAATATCAATGAAGTCAGAAACTTAAAACTCCGATTATATGCTAAGCTAGTCAGGCACAGACGCATAAGCGGTTCCTGAGATATAAGGCTTCAAAAATCACAAAAACCGTAACTGACTGACTGACTGACAGATCATCAAAATTATGGAGCACTTCCCAACATCGTAGAATATTGTAATTTTGCACAACGGTAGGTCTTGTTATGCAAGCAGAGGGAAAAATCGAAAATTTGAAATTTTCCCTTCAGGGGGCGTGGTATCCGCCCACTTCCTCAGAACTGATATAAATTATATATGGTACACTTCCGATTGCATTAGAACAATGAAATTTGGTAGAACGGTAGGGCTGAAAACGCATATAAAGGACCAAAAATAAAAATTGAGGTTTTCCATTAGAGGGCGTGGTATCCGCCCACTTTCTGAGAAAATGTTTAATTTATATGGAGCACTTCCGATTGCTGTAATTAAGGTAGGTACGTTAGTGTTAGGTATCTTGCCAGGATAAGAAGAAATAATTGAAGCGCAAATCAAAACAACCAATAACAAAAAGAAAATATACCAAAAGAAATAGGAAACTATAAACTAAGTTGATTTTAGTAGGTAGAGTTCACCCTTCTATCTTTCCGTATCTTTCGAGATTTTGACATGGCAAAATATTAAAATCTTTGCAAAAAGGAGTGAGATCAGACCAAAAACATAAATGTTTAAAAAAGAGCCAAGTTCTTCTATACAAAAACCTTTTTGTAACAAGACAGCCATGAAGAGTACTGAGATCTAAAAGTACGCCAAGTTCTTACTTCATGAAGGTTTAATACCGAATATTTGAAGTAAAATAATATTGAAACAGCTACAATATAATAGAGAAATTTTATTATTTAATGATTACTGACTAAAATTTGATGAGCTTACTTGGCAATTTTTTGTTTATGCCCAATTCGAAAGGTTTTAAAAACTTGACAAATGAACCTATCAAATTTTAGTTCCTTCATGAAGTAGGTAGTAGGAACTTGGCGTACTTTTAGATCTCAGTACTATTCGCGGCTGACTTGTTACACAAAGGTTTTCGTATAGAAGAACTTGGCTCTTTTTTTAACATTTATGTTTTTGGTCTGATTAGTTTTATCAGAAAACAGCATGCTGTTTAAATTATTAGAAATTGTCTTGACAAATCTTTGACGTTAGGCAACAAAGTTTAATTCAGAAATAACGTAGAAAGACTTAAGTGACCTTAAGACATTAATATAAAACAGAATATGCATTTTTCTAACTTTGCTCAAAGACCAAATAATTACGATGGGAAACTACTGCTTCCCATTTTAATTAAGTTGTAAATACCAATCGAAAGTAAAAAAAAAACTGATTTAAACCTAATAGAAATCCAGCTTTAAAATGATAGCTAATTAGCGCCCAACATTATTAACTTAGCCGAACGTTTGGGTGTCCATAAAATTAAATTACCTTTCAGCTACAGTTGAAACAGTTCTCTTCAGCACGAGCAACTGGGGTACGGATGGTTTTAAATTGAATGTCCTAATTAAATCTACACTTGGGCTTAAATTAATGTCGTCTAAGTTAACGATCGAAACATTTTTGAAACAAAACGCGTTCTCAAAAACACTAGTTTGTTTTTGAGAACGCGTTTTGTTACATTCCAGGGCACCTATGCACATATTAATTATAAATCATAGCCCACCCTACACCTGAATTAGATTACTTTGAACATACAAATATATGTATTAATAATTCATAAATCTTTTTTTTGCTGTTTTTTTTTTTTGTAACCTGCCATAGAACTGACAAACTTGGTCTTAAAGTTGCGAAAAAAACTAGTCACACTATGTTAGCATTCGCTGAATATGGACCTTCATATGTTAGTCCTAATACAGTTATTGGCAAAGAAGCTTTAAAATTATTCCCCGAAGGCTATGTTAATATAGAAGCTCCGGAAGAGGAAGAAGTAGAAATTGAAGAAGAAACAACAAAAAAGAAGAAAAAAGTGAGTTATTTTTTTAAGTTCTTTTTAAATAGTATTTCAAAAAAAGTTAATTTGTTTTTCAGTCGAAGACAAAAAACATGTAGAAAATTCAGAAGTCGAAATTGAAGCTGACCCAAATGTGCCGACCCCCGAGGGTGAGGGAAACGAAAGTAATTTAAGATAAATCTTTATTTCTCATGTTAATTAAAAATAACTTTTCGTTTTCCAGACGCAGAAGGAACTCCTAGGCAACAAACAAAAGAAGAAAATTGAAATCGTTTATGTGACAAGACCTTTTATTTTATTTTAGTTTTAATAATACTTAATCATTAAAATAATGATTTTTTTATATGACTAAATTGCAAGTTTCATTAACAATTAATATTTAATATATTACAATAAAAAATAAATTAAAAAGCTTAAGTTAAATGAATTTTAAAATGCTAAAATTCAACGACAGTCTTTAGCCAATTACGCATACTAACCCTTAGAAGGCCATTGTCTTAGCCAACTGCTAAGACATTGCATGCATTAGTATTAGTCGATGTAAATTAAATGGCGGTACCCGTTGTGTGTTGTAGTACTCGGGCCTGTCATATCCTTTAATCTGTAAGAAAACATATTTTTTAAATTCGAAAAAAAACTTTAAAATTTTAAATCTACCTTTCGCATAGAACCAAAGACTATTCCATATTGATCCTTGAAATCTTTATCAAACACTCGCATTCCATCGGTTGGAGTCTGTATTCCATTTTGGCTTATTTGTCCACCGTTTAATGGGACAATGTCCAATGTAAATATAGTTTTCTCATCAGTTTTTAACCTTTGGGAAACATCCAACACTGCCTCTCTCAGTGGTGTCACCTGGACATCTCCGTTGTCTGTCACTCCGGTGCAGAATTTATCAAACCTACGAGTTTGATACATAATGGACAATAGACTGAAAGCACTCAGAACACATCCATCTGAAAGAAATTAATTTAGTATAGACTGACGTTTGAATGAGAACTCGAACATTGCATCTCCAAGGCCGAAGAAAATATTCTCCCAAGCAACTGGCAATTCTATGCAGTTTATGATATTTATTGTCACTTCCGCACGCAATAATATTGGCTGTGTGATGTCTCGTAAATCGTAAAGCATTCTGCATTCTGGTCTCTTCCCGAAGAGTTCCTCCAATATATCCTCGAATGGGCCTTTGCTGGCAGATGCACCGGTTCGGGCGTTGTTATCGTTTGTTTCTTTCAAGGCTTTTCTTAAATTTTTTAATTTTGTGTTCAAAATTTTGTGGTGGTTGGTTGAGTCTGTGAATCACATAATCTGATATAAAGTTTGATTAAATAAAACGAGAAACTTACGAGGACTTCAGCTGCCAAGAGATCCTCCAGCACATTGTTCATATCATATTTTTTTTTACGGGGGTGGTCAAATTCACATTGCCGCTTCTCGTAAGCTCTTAAAAAGGCGATGGTTTCACAATTCGTCCAAATTCTTCGCCTTTAATAAAAAATATTTTTGCAACTTAATTTTTATTAATAAAACGAAGTAGGTATATTTACATTTTATTTTCTTTTGCATTCATCTTTTGATTTTTGATACAAAATTAATTAGCTTTTAAACGAAATGTATGGTTTTGTTATTGTACCTACATTTATTTATTATGACATTTCACGATTTGTTGTTTTTTTTTTGCACAGTGCTGACAAAATTTAGATAAGAAAATCACCTTCTGGTGTTAGGATTTAAAACTAATTCTTGGATCTTGAAATAGATCCCGATAGAAAACAGGATCCCGAATTTGTTTTTGTAATACATGTAAAAACTTAATCCAAATCCGGATCCCGATAGATTTGTGAATAATAAAACGCACCTAATATTAGTGAAGATCTACGAGCGCTCTTAAAAGTTAGGAGTGGTCCCGACCACTCCTAGGCTCGTATTCACCGAGCGCTCCTAAACGGCTCTTAACTTTACGAGGCTCTTAACTTGAAATTTCTGTGGAGTATTCACCAACCACTCGCAAGTGTTTTTCGAAGTTCGAAAATGAGAGCCACTCTCTCTTGTTCAGGCATACCTAAACTGTGAAATGTTGTGGAATGTTGGTCTTGACAGCAAATGGATACTCTTCTACTTGGCATTGCTCACATGGATTCGAGTCAAATGCGTGCATGGCACACGCACAAGCGAACAAACTTTCGAAGAGAGCGCTCGTAGATCTTCACTAATATTGCTTGGTGAATAGGTTTATGAGTTTCTTAAGTTATGAGCGCTCGATGAATACCGGCCCTAAACTTACAAGCGCTCTCTTCGAAAGTTTGTTCGAAAATTCCTTGCCCCATTTTCCAAAGAGTGGGGAAGTGCGCTTCCTTCCAATTTCAACACTCCCATACGGCCTAAGGCTGGTATTCATCGAGCGCTCTTAAACGGCTCTTAACTTGAAATTTCTTTGGGGTATTCACCAACCACTCACAAGTGTTTTTCGAAAATGAGAGCCACTCTCTCTTGTTCAGGCATACCCAAACTGTGAAATCAAACTGTTTTCGAACTTGAATGACAGGTCGGGACCACTCCTAACTTTTAAGAGCGCTCGTAGATCTTCATTAATGTTGCTTGGTGAACAGGTTTATGAGCTTCTTAAGTTATGAGCGCTCGGTGAATACCAGCCTAAGTCATGAACATCAACTCACCATCGATCTCAACAGCTCAACATTTCACGCAGTAGCCTGAGGAGAATTCTGCACAAAGATCTCGGGTAATTATCTTTTCTGACGAGCATTTGCATCTCGGCTCGGAATAGGACAACCCACACGTTATTGTCCAGAAGCCAATGCAATGTATCCACAAAGAAGTGACAGTTTGTTGCGGATTGTAGAGTGGTGGCATCATTGCACCATTTTTCTTCGAAAATGAGGATGGTAATAACGTTTCAGTAAACGGTGGACGTTACAGAGCCATGTTAAAGGACTTTTTCTTACAGAAATTGAAGACATGGATTTGGAAGAACTCTGAATTATTCAGGTCTTAATGGAAAAAAAATTATTTTGTTCATTTTATTTCAATTTGTATTGTATTTGGCCCACCCATTATATGATAGGTGTGTTTTTTTTGCAAGTCCATATAGAATTGTAAAAAAAAACATATCGGGATTTAGGAGCTTTTTTCAACATAGCTGGAAGCACTGTGTACGCTATGACATTTGTCAGCTGTATTGACGACTAGCATCAACAGCATCCAAAAACGTCACTTTTGACGCTCTGAGCAAATTATCGATAACATATAGATAATACTATTTTGGCATCACCATTTTTAACGGGTCTTAGATTAACTCTCGAAAATTATCTGGTCTTAGCTAACTCTGTATAGATTTAAGTACTTGTTGCATCTGCATGTAAAGCGCTTAGTCCCGATGTCGTTTTTTTTTACAATTCTATATGGACTTGCAAAAAAAACAACGCCTGATATACCGGATCTTTGCATAGTCTTGTAATTTTAGATTTTGTGCTTGAACCTACTCTATCTAAACCGGCCTATTAAAATGTTTTAGACACACTGGATACATATCATACTCAATGGTCTAAGCATCTCAAACTAATTTCATCTGTCACATTTGTGGCTTCCTCAAGGCAGAAATTATTAGCCTGTCAAACAAAAATTTCCAAAAGATTTTGTCCTTATAATAAAATGATTGAAAACAATGTTGAAACATTGCGAAACCAATTAACAATTGCACGGAATGAAATAAACAAACTGCGGTAAGTTAATTGACCGAAGTAATTCAACAAATTCTATTACAAAAAACCAACATTAATTGTATATAGACAACAAGTGAAAAATCTCAGTCACGTTCAGCGCAAAGATATCGATGATTTATCTAAACTCCTACGCGATTTTCGTTGTGAAGGATGTCGACAAAATGAAGAAAATACTAAAAATAGTAACGATGCTATAAATCAGGTAAATAAAGTTATGCAAAACTTAAATTGAGACCAATTTAATAAAAGAAACAAAACAAAAAAACTAAAGGAATCAAATGGCTGCGACCAGACATCGGCACGTTTTCGGCCAATTGGAGTGATAAAGACATCATTCCCAGAGAAAAGAGCTGTACCACGACAATCAAGCATTGGTGCCCGACTTAAGGGTGTGATTGAACTGAATGCTGAAGTATTTACAAATCCCGAACATTCACTCGACGGTCTAAACGAGTTTTCCCACCTCTGGATCATTTATCATTTCCACAAGAATAATTCCCATCCCAAAGCTAAGGTCGCACCTCCTCGACTTGGTGGTGAACGAGTTGGAGTTTTCTCGACGAGATCACCACACAGACCATGTCCCATTGGGCTGTCCTTAGTAGAGATTGACAAAATCGAGGGTTCAACTATTGTTTTTAGTGGAACGGACATGGTCGATGGAACTCCTGTTTTGGATATTAAACCATACATTCCTTTCTATGATGCTCCTAATGTCAACGAATCAGGTGGTTTGTTTGCTTTTCTTCTTCACAAAAAAAAATTTTTTACAGTGGAATTAATTATTTCAGGTCGCCATTCTGTCGGTGAACCTACAATTGATTTTTATAACTCACGTCAGGAGCCAGATGGTGAAGAATCCGAATTGGAACTGAATGGTGCTGTAGCTCTTCCCAATCCACCGAATTTCGCCAATCACATTTCCCCGCCGCCCACAGCTGTCAAAATTCCAAACTGGATTGTGTCCGGGCATCGCCTGAGTGTTTTGTTCAATGAAAGAGCCGAAAGACAGCTTCATGAACTTCAAGTGCGCCGACAGTGTATTGTTGACATCCTAGAAGCAGATCCCAGGTCAGTGTATCTTCGAACTAAATACGGCTCCCAGATATTCACATTCCAGTTGAGTGAGGTCACAGTGACATGCAAGTTCGATGATAAAAATTCCACCGTAACTGTTGTACAGATTCGTCGAACTGAAAACGTCCAGGACGAGAGTGCTTAAGGCCCCAGCCACTTAGCGGCTCATGTAGCTTGCACAATTCTTTAGTGATGTGATTTTTAGGTAATTTATGTTTGTATTCCATGTTTGTTACGTTTTTTTGTTATTATTAGTTGTACCTGGCGATATTGCGAATTTAAAGCAGACAAGACTACGAAGGTAGATATAACTAGATGTTCAATGCTATCCTAGCGAAGAAAAACACTTAATATCACACAGACACAAATCCAACCCACCTACCTTTCAACTATTTATGTGACCTCTCGTTCATCATAGCGACACATGTCATTAGATATATTTGACGAGCTGGCGAACAAAAGCTGCTTGTGCCATCGTTCCTTAGTATTGTGTATGGAAGAGACAGTTTCTATTAAAAAAATTAGAAAAAAAAACGCAATATGGAACGTTCTGCTTTTGTTCATCAACTTCTCAATTCAATTAAGTAGTTAATTCGTAGTTAATAGTTTTACAGAAATAAGACAAATTCAATTAAAATGGTAAAAATGCTTCTGAGTAACTTGGTTTAAGTACTATTTTTTTTTACTTTATTGAAGTAATAAAGTACAGACGTTGTGATAACAGAAAATTAGCTGTTAAGTTTACTTTTAAATTATTTGAAATTTCTATGTTATCGATTTATGTAATTAATGCAAAGTATTAGGTAATCTCGAAATTGATGTGGAAAGCCAACAGCAAAGCAATCATGGTGGCTGTGCTTTTCAACCATTGGATCATGAATTAAATCGTACTGGAACTAAAGCTAGTTTTTTTTTAATTATTGAAAAATGTATATTGAAGGTTTTCTAGGAAGAAAAAAAGTAGTATAATACGAAGGATGTCAATTAATTGTCTGGAATCTTTAAAATTATTTTCAAAGGTTTCAATCGTCAAAATTATTTAAAAAAAATGCTAGAGGAAGCTTGTCAAAATAATTTGTTTTTATCAAAAAGAAAATGTGCCCAAATTGGAATGCATGTGGAACGGTAAGAATATTAAATTAAATATAAATAAATTCAATTTTTCAATGTTTTAGTATCAGTTTGATACTTTCGAGATCTCAAAGGTAGGTACTGTCGAATTCACTTATTCAAAAAAGTTCAATTTTTGATGGAGCATATTTAACAAAGTGGGAACATGCATAGATTCCTAATAATAGGTGTGTTTTATTTATTGCTGCATAGCCAGCGCATGATTCAAGCGCGAAGAAAACGATCAAACTCACTCCATATGTTTATTTCAATGTTGGCCATTATTATGCATGGTCTACCACGCTGTCGTCTACCATAGAATGTACCACAAAGAACTTTCCGAGCAGGTTCCTCTTCGCTCATGCGAGCTAGGTGCCCTGCCCACCGGAGTCTACCGAGCTTAATTTTTGTCACGATATCTGCTTCAAGGTAGATTCCTCACATATGGGGCCAACAATTCTCCTTAAAAGACTTTTCTCTCCAACGCAGCTAAGAGGTCGGAGTGCCTTTTGCTAAGCACCCAAGTCTCGGATCCATATGTGAGTACTGGCAGGACCATGGTCCTGTACAGCAGCAGTTTTGAAGTTATGGTGGGATTTCTGGATTTGAAGAGCTTTGACAGACTATAGTAGGCTCTGTTGGATTTGAGAAGCCGCCCGCGTATTTCTTCTTCTATATTGTTATCGGCTGCTACTATTGACCCAAGGTATTTAAAGGATTGCACCACTTCAAATTCGTGCTCCACTACCTTGATTGTTTGACCATGTACGTACATATGTTAAATTCTAAAATTTAATGCATAGCGCTATTTTCATTTCAATAATTTAAAGTTCTATCACCAGCACAACTGTCTTTTTATTTACTGGCTTCTTTTTCGCCAGCAATCAAATTGTTGTTGTTTGTCGATTTTGCTGCGTTAGCTATGCAGCAGTGAATAAAACACACCTAATGTATAGGGATAACGTTTACTAGACAAAATACTTTTTACGCATATATCCCATTGTTCCTGATTGTCCCTGTGGGCAGGGCTTAAGAATATGCCCACAGTTGATCTGCTTGTCGTAAGAGGCGACTAAAAGATATTTTGTTTTCAAACAAGTTTGTTTCCACTTCATTCAAGTATTGTTTATCAAAAATCGTATTTTTGAAATGAAACAAATATTTTGCCTTTAAAATGTTGAGAATGAATGTTTTTGGATTCGCTTGAAGAGGTTTTGGTCTCGGTTCTCGGCCCGTTCCTGTTGCGAGGAAGTGACAAATCTTCGAAAATTAACTCTTTACATGAAAAATTCTGCTCAAGAGAATCTGAGGTCCCCTCAATTTCAAGTACCCTCACTGAGGAATGCTTGGGAGTTATAAATATATATTTTTTATTTAATTTAATTTTGGAACATGTTTTATTCTTAAATACCCCTAGAACTTGTGTTGCACTGTGTGTTACAACTAAAATCATATAAACATAGTATACATAACTGAATGTATTAATCTCTTCCTTAAGATGATTTATTGACCAATTTAGAAACGTCGGGAAAACCAATGTAACAAAGTTGTACAGTGACCAAAAAAGCCGAAGGAAAGATTTCAAATCGATTCCACTCAACCTATTAATCTCTATCTCGTTAAATAACATTTATTTACCCGCAACTGTCCTAAAGTTTCGATTGCTTTTGATGCATACAAATCTATACCACACCACTTAAATTTTTTCTGGCGGCGAAATTACATGATTTCCAACCACTTTTCGTGCCGGAGTTCGTTTCTTACCTGCTACTGAATTTAAATTGCTTTTCTATTACAAATTTAAAGTAATGAAACTAGGAAAACGGAAACGACCGAATTTACTTATTTACAGATAATAGAGATGGATAATGTTATGTAATGGAAATGATAAATAAAGTCGAAAAGATTCAGTTCGATCGTTTTCGTTTTATGAAATTGAAGTCGTTTTTGATAATCTGTTTTTTTTTTTAATTTTTCAATCTTAGTTTTAAATTAAATAAAATTAAAATGTATTCAATGAGCTGGAATGATTTTCTAAAAAGTGCTCGTGATTTTTTAAAACTTTCAAAAACTTATCAAGATAACTGGAATTTAGTTGAAAAGGCATGAAGTGTATTAAACATAGCTGAAGACAAATAATCATGAAATCAATTTCAGGACAGTAATGAAGGGAACACATATTTAGTATATAAGCAAAAGATCAATGTCTGTATTGATGAGTTCAACAACATAAATGATCTAACAGATTTTGATATTGAAGAGCCACATCAGGATTCGTCTATCGCGGCAGAGAAGACTGAAGAACTTTATGAAATTGAATACCATGTTGTCTATAGTATAAGTTATCAAGTTCCAGTTTTATATTTCAAAGGGAATAGAAGTGGTAGGTTTAGTAATTTAGTAACAGCAACAAAAGAAATTAGATCAGCTAAATATTCTTACAGATGGAAAACCAATTGCCCTTGAAGACTCGTGGAAGATATTTCAAAACCCAGCTGGTGATGGCAATAGTAAATCAAGATCAAATATGTTATCCACTCTAACGCAAACTGATCATCCTGTTCTATTTACACCCTTTTTGGGACTACATCCTTGTCGGACTGCGGAGCTTCTAGGACAAATGGGAGTTAGCCGGAATTCGATTTTAACGTTCTTGAGCATTATGGGCCCGTTTGTGAAATTGAATTTGAAAAATGAATATGGTTTAACTTTTAAGACATAATTTACTTTTTTTAAATAAATAAAATTCTTAAAATATCAATTAGATTAGAATATTAATGAAAAAAAATGCACTAAGCTGGCTCGCATTATATTTTATTTATTTATTTTTTTTTTTTAACAGAAGACAAATTTCTGATTTGTTTTCAGGTCGATCAGGAAATGTCGACCGACTTTATTTCCTAATCTACGTGAAAAGATTTAAAGTCCAAAAGCTGGTGAAGAGTTGTATACTGCTGCAAATTGCTTGAAATAATTAAATAAGAAAATCTAGTGACTTACAACCCTCAACCATTCGTGTGCGTCTTAGCGGAGTTCGGGTGTCCTGGGACACATCATTGAGGGATGACTGAATTCGCTTCGCCAAGCAATCTTAATTCACTACGGCAATCAGCAACCAGTTTTGACTTCGTGCCAATTGACGAAATGGCTCTGATTTCAGCCTGGCTATCTATAAAGATATCAATGTTCTTGTTTGACAGTGCACATGTGGAAAGATATTTTTGGAGCTTTAATCATCTATTTATAGATAGGTTGTTTGAGAAGATGCCTCTGACCCCACCCCAGCTTCCGTTTTGGAACCACCTGTAAAGACCGATACATGATTTACTTTTATGATCCTTGTTGGAATATTTGTTCGACTGGAATAAAATCTACGTACGGTGAATCATAGTCTGTTTGAATGTCTATGTCAGTGAAGTTTACAATTTTTAGACTCTTTAAGTCGTGGAGCACTTTTGGCCGCCAACTCCTTCTTGAATAGATTGAGTTGGGCAAGTGAGAGGAAAATTTCTAGGTTGCGGGTGGCGTGATTCTCATGGTACTTGTTCTCTATCTGTCTCTGATTTTTTATCATGGCCTTAAGATTGATTCCCTTATTCAAGGCTGGCCACCAAACCAAATAGGCGTACGTCAGAATAGGCCTTATAATAACTGTGCACATCTAATGAATGATTTTTGGGGCTAGCTCCCTCATCTCCTGCCAAACATTCTACTGCAAGAGTGTAGAAGTCTATGGCTGATGTTCTTTTTATAGTTAAGTTTACGATCGACACCAAGAAATTTGGCCCTGCCAGTAATAATGGAGCGGTGTCCCATTTATGGTGGGGGATTTAAACTTGGAATGTTCTGTTTTGTTGTCAACATAACCATGGTTGACATTAAGTCCGCAGCTACTTGCCCAATTAATAAGCTTGTCAAGAGCTGTTTGTAGGAGCTCGCGCAAAGTGGGGATAAATTTTCCCTATTAAAATACTACCTTAAAAGATATGTATCTTACTGTGCAAGACTAATAATAATATTATAAATAAATAATAAATAAAAATATATATGTAGGGGCGTGCCCCTACACATCCTAACTTTAAGCTTGATGTCACCCATTTCTGCATTAATAATTCTGGTTTGAACCAGTCTTGGGCAAGTCGTATCGTGTCATTTTCAACGTTGTTTAAGGCACTTTCTATGTCAAGTTAAATGACCCTAAAGTAAATTCTTTAAAGTGGATTGATTTCTCAATAGTGCAGACCAATTCATGAAGTGTTTTAATAGATTTGCCCCTTGAAAGCACACTATCTAATGTGCGTTTCTATCAGCTTTTTTAAGATCTTAATAATAAAGGAAAATATGTGAATTGGTTTAAAATCTTTCGGTTCAGTGTGAGTGCTCGAGCTTGCTAGCTTCCGGAATAAAAATTACATTCACTTCTCTCCAGCTAGATGGAATATAATGGATATTTAAACATACCTTAAATATTTCCACCAAAAACTGAACAATAACGCCTTTGGAGGATAATTGGAATTATAGATAATAGACTTGTACGCTGAGAAGGAGTGTATGGCCCAAGTGCAATTAGGACCCAATAATGACGATAAACACCACAGATAAAGAACGTCTTTTCTATCGAAGAAATGAGCCAGTGTTAAAATGTAATATGTATTTTTACTTGTTGTTGAACAACTGCTTCTTTATAATTATATCAAAGAACACTGTTTATTTTTCGGAATCTGCAGAAAATTGTTGGTCCCTTCCATACCTGGCAAAACGCACACAGAAACGTTTGAAATTGTCTCTAGGTCCTGGTTCTCTTCTAGCTTTTGCACCACCAATTTTTTTTTATATTAAGAAATTATTTGCTGAATATTCTCAACTACGATACCAACATAAACGGAGAAAAGATAATGGAAGTGTATTTTTTTTATAAATTATAGTATCGTTTGTTAAAAAATATATGTACGTATTTGATTTATTCAACTTACATAGGTTTATAAATATTTACATTAATTAGCTTTATAATAAACATATCTCTACTACCAGTCGTCCCTTGGAAGGCGGTATGTAGTGTTGTCACTTTTAATTATGGTCACACCGGCTCCATAAAACGGAATAATATATGCCGAACCGTCAGCAGGTCCTACTACTTGCATTGCAATCAAAACAATGTCAACGAGTTGTCCAAGGAACATAAAACCCAGCGTGCATAGCTTTGCAAGACCAATTGCTGGATATCCCAAGTAAAATCGATCAATTCCGAACATGCCTAAGAACACCGACAACAAGAGCGCTGTATCAAAGCGATATCCATTTCTGTTTGGAATTGATTGGTGAATTTTTAAAATAACAAAAATTAAGTAAAATTCAACTAACGTCCATTTGCAAGGTAGTTCTCTGGTAAATGTGTTGTTTTTGGTTTCAGTGCATTCAATGCCATCCACAGCTATGCACCAAACTAAGTAAATCGCAAGTATTAAAAATTCTAGGGAAATGATTTAATACCTACCTCTTGCTTTGTTTTCTTTGGTACATCCTCGGAATTGTTGTGTTTTTGGATCAATGGGATTCTTGCTAGGATCTGGACAGAGATATTGACCCATATGCAACTCGTTGCAGTCATATTCGACTTGAAGTGCTTGTGGAATGCAGCATAATAAAATAATACTTATGATTCTGATATAATTATTCATTTAGTAAAAGTTAACGTTGCTGGAAATATATCTTAAAATAATTTTAACTAATAATTTTGGCGAAGCTTAAAAAGAACTGCATTTTATCGTTTTGTTGATAGTTTTTTTTTTAAATGACATTTCTCACAGCTGTTCTGCTAATTTCTAAGCAACAGTAGCTTTCAAACTTGAAAAAACGCACTGTAAATGAACACGGTCAGCGTGATATTCGAGCCCCGAAGCGACACTCACATTGACTTATTATACATGGACTGCCAGAGCCCAACTTCACGATGGTTCAACTTAAAACTATACGGAACTAGCGCTCTTGGTGCAAACTCGGAAAACATAGTGTAACTTTTGGTTTTGGTATTTGATATATCAATTTTTGACATAATTGAGTTTGTAAAGGGTGTTGAGCGGGAATTGTTTAAGTTTATTATTAAATAAAAACTTGAGGGCTATTTTCATGCTTTATTTGCCGATTTAAGAGTCATAATAGCATTTATCATAGACAGGAGAAGAGCATTACTTATATCAATTTGTAAACACCTTATTGTTTAACACAAATCAAAATTTCAACTTTTCATTTCAATTTATTGTGAACATTCAGGGGAATCTATAAACAAATCTTAAAGGTTACTTAACTTTAAAATACCTCTAAGCAGCTCTTAAGTATGAAATCGGTATCTATAATCAATTTTTACATTTAAGTAACGTTACTTAAAGGCCTCGTAACTTAAACGCCATCAACCACGTTTAAGGGTCACTTAAAAGCATTTTAAAATGTATTTTGACATATCGATTGTCATCTTTGAAATTTTGAAGTTTCAAATTGTGAGTTTGTAGGTATTGTTTGTTGTGATATTATATTAGAACTATAAAGTGCAACGAATTAAGAAACATAAAATTTGTATTGATTAAAGTATGTGTACGCGCAAAGAAATTTCGTCCACGCTTCCCTCTTAGCCTTTGAAGTGTTTGTATCGACACTTTCTTCCTCGTTGTTGGAAGAGAATAGGCGTTTTCCTAAATGCAGTGTTGCAGCGCATCGTGGATTTTGATGCCCTTGCAACGTTTTTCTTCACTCTGAAATTTACTTTTACAATTCATTAAAAAAAAACTCTAAAATTTAGAATTCGTATTTAATAACGTTATTTTATTGAAGCAAGTGAATAAAAAAAAGCATCAAAATTCATGATGCGCTGCAACACTGCATTTAGGAAAACGCCCAATCTGTGAATAGAATAATTCTGTTTTGTAGTGTATTATTGCAAATTTTAAAATAAAAAAGTTTCCTTGTAGGAGGCATCCCAATTTTCAGATCTTTTTCTTTTATTTGTGGCGCCGTGTTTGGGTGTGTGTTTGATAGCCATTTTTTTTGATTTTACAAATAAAAAAATGTGTCTTCCAATTATTTACTGAAAGAAGGTGTCACAAAACAGCTGTGTTGTATAAAATGAAGCAGCATTTACTTTTTTTCTGTACTAGATTTTCACATTCTTTTACGTTACGTGACAAAACCATTGTTTAGTTAAGTACCAATGAAAAATCGATTATAGATACGAATTGAAGTTTCGTCATTTAAAGCCAAATTAAATATTTAAGTATGCTTAACTAAATAACCTCTAAGATGCAGTTTAAGAAAATCTTATGGATACGGCTGATTGTGTTCAAATCATGATGAAAACTATCTAGTAAAAAATGGATGCGATTCAACATGAATGGTAGTGAGAAGTTGAACCATATTCACAGAGCGTTTGTATAGAAATTTCATACGAGTAGCAGTCCATATATAATACGTCAATGCACACTCAAGTCTTTATTGCAAATTTGTTTACTACAGCTGCAATTCTAAAATTAATTATTGAAGTATTTTATTGTTTGGTTGACGTTTATATTTAAAATTATATGCGTACAATTTTAGTTGAATTAGTAGATATTATGTTAAAGCTGTTTTAATGTGAAACTAGGTTAAAACCAGGATTTTGCAAATTTTAATCGAATATAGCATCATACTTTCTCTACCCTTTTAAAGTCGATTCCATTCGCTATCAAACTAGCCTAAAACTACGTTTCCACTGAACGATAATCTAGATTATTTTCCAGTTTGATTTGAAATAATCTAGTAGTGTTTCTACTGGACTTGTTAGATTTATTTTGACATCTAAAATCTTAATTACAAGCAGTGTCAGTTATTAAAATGTTTTTTTTTGTTCAGTTTGTCAACAGACTGTTTTTTTTCCTTTTTCTTCCATCAAACTGTCAGATTCATTGGAAATGGAAAAGTGAATCCGTTCAGTACAGTAGATTTCAAGTAGATTTATTTGAAATCTCGAATCGAGACGATTAATTTTTGTATGGTAAATCTAGTGATTTCAAGAAGATTTCAAGTAGATTTGAGTAATCTCAGATTATCGTTCAGTGGAGACGCAGTATCTTTGTATATATATCTTATAGTATTATCAATTGACGTGATTTTATGTTAGAGTCCCTAGCCTGTGGTGTCGCTGAAATCAGCAAAATTTGGCAGTGGAGAGTAGGATAAGAAAGATAGAAACAAATAGTAAGAAAGAGAAATTTTATTATTTTCATTTTTCAACGAAAGATAGAGTAAGGGAGTAGGGAGATTTCCGAGTGGTGGAAATGAAAAACAATTTCTTTTTTGACCTTTTTCTGTTGGCCTGTTCTGTTTTCTTGTTTGTATGTTTTTGTGAGTATGTATTGAGGTAGATATATTTTTCGCTTGAACTTGTTTGTCTGAACACATTTTCTTGTTTGCATGGTTTTTGTAGGTATTGAAAAAAAGAGATATGCCTATCATTTGATTTGAAATTTTCAATTCTGGTGAAAAATCAAATAATTACTATCTGAAGCGAGAACTCTCAACCAATGCTACAAAGATACAATGTGTTCTAGAAAACATAATAATTGCAATGACAAACTTTATAAAAAGTAGGTATATTGGCGATAAATTTTATGGAAATTAGTAGATACCTAATTAAACTGTTTTAATTTTAAATAAGTACCTATCTGCCATACATTTTTTTTTTCGAAATTTTAGAAAAAAAATTTTTTTCTCTAGAATGTTTTTGTTTTACTTTCGTATTTACGGCGGATTGATGAAAAAAATTTCGAGGATAAAAAAAATGTTAATTTATACTAGTTTCAGGGCTTCAAATGTTCATGTAAAAGCACTTATTCACGTATAATTGTTGATAACTTTTTTACAAGCAATCGAATTAAGTTTTTATATTATATTCTAATTTTTTATTTTATGTTTTTTCATAATCTACACAAAAAAGAAAAAACAAACAAATTAAAAAGAATCATACGAAAATGTTGATTTTTCATGTTTTTACAATTCAAAATAATAACAATTTCTCTCAAAACTTACCTTTTTCACATATCATTTGTACCTTTTTTATCAAGTAATTATCAAAGTAATCGTTTTTTTGTAGATTAACAAAAATAAAATGCACGACAAGGTCGCACGAACTTGCTCCTATGTAATAGACTAGGAATTTTAAAAACGAATGTTATTAGAGAAAACTGTTCACAAGCATAAAATTTATTTTTTAAATGACTAAAACAACTCTTTTAGCAGTTGGAGCTAAAAACAGGATGCCATATGTTTTAAGCAAAGATTAGTTTATGTAAGAACAAAATTATAATTCCTTGTAGTGGTTTCTTAAAAATAAGCTTTTATGGTCGTTTTAAAAAAATTACATTTTTAGCGTTATAGCTTCTATTTTTTTTTTTTGCATTTCAATTTAAAGACTTGAAATTTGGCATGGAACTGTGTTTATATGTCAGCATTATAAGAAAAATTTGCAGATCGATTGATGGTAACGAATAGCCATGGTAATTAATAATGTGTAATCTCCGTGGCCTTTTTGGGATGTGATTTTCATGCTTAATCAGTTTTATTAATATTTTTAATGATGAAAATGATTTTTTATTTAATTTTGGGCCTTGTCGTTTGAAAGGCTTTCTCTCAAACTTCAATTTTATGATATGCCAAAAAAAAAAAAAATTGTTTTGTTGTCCGAATTCTTAGTTGGACGAGTGTGACAAGATTTGGAAAAAAAAACCTAATTAAACATTTTCGCTTTTTCACACAACTAAACAATTTTTAATAATTTTTTACGATGCATTATCTTATAGTACGTCAAAAAACCTTTAATTTCATGTTTTATTATAATTTAATTATTGCAGTTAATTCCTTTAAAATTTGCATACAAAATAATTTTTCCATCCGAGTAAAAATTCAGTGTAATCTCCCGGGCCTTGTTATCTTTGTACCGTATAAATATTTTTTAGTCTAACCACCTCCAAAAGAAAGGTATTTACTCATACTTGAACCTAATATAATTTGGATGACATTGAATTACATTTACTATATTAAAATTAAGAAATAGTCGATTTTGCAATCTCCGTGGCCTGTAATCTCCGTGGCCATTTTCGTATTTGTTTTTTAATAAATGTTCTTTTAGTTTATAATGGCTCATATCATTATTAATTTTTTTTATATTCTAGATAAATATACTGAATTTCATCATTCCTTACAATATTGGTACCGTAAAAGTTCCAAGAAAGTTATGTGCCGTTATTTAAAATTATTTTTTTTGTCTTTCATGCTTTTAAACAAAATCATTTCGTAAACAAACAACTTTTTTATTAATTATCTTATTAAATTTAGTTGTTTTCCACAAAATTTCAACTATTTATTGTTACTATTTATTTTGTGGATTATTGTTATTTTATGCAAGAAAAGAACATTTTTAGTACATTCGAAATTTAAAATTTAAATTTTTATCAAAAAATACTCGTAAAATGGAAAATATTTGAAATTATTTTTGCACAACTCGCAGAACTCCTTTTCTACTTGTTTACTATAGATTTAGAAACGAAAACCCAAGAAAAACTGAAAAAAAAATTTTTTTCAAACGATCAAAAAAAATGTCAATTTTTAAAAAATGATCCTTATATACAAAAACATTTTTAAGAAACAATTTTGGAAGCCCAATTTAATGTGTTTATTAATGTATGAATAAAAACTAAATTTCCAAAACAAAAATACTGATTCGTTTTTGAAATATTGAATTTTCCAAAAAAAAAAAATTTTTTTTAATTCAAAAATATATGTATATTTTTTAAAGCTTTGAAATGCAATGTTTTTTTTTAACTTTTTAGAAGCTTGTCTATACAAAATTTAATTGAAATCCGTTATGCCGATAACGAAAAATTCAAAATTCAAAAAAATCGTTCGACGGTATGTAAATTCAGTAATAGATATCTTAATTTCAAATATTTTTTTTTATTAAATTATAGATCGTAAGAATTAATTGAAAGAAAACAATTTTCTCGGAACCTTTTTAGAGGAAAATGCGGTTTTCGAAAACCATTTTTTGACATTTGTATGGAGGGTACCGTTATTTTTAGGTAAAATAAATTTTTTTCTCATATCTTGATTATATTAAGAAAAGAAGAAATTTTTATTTCAACTGGCACTGCAACTGATTCAAAAAAGCGGGAAAATTATTTGCAAGAAAATATTTTGATATGGCATAATATATGTCTAAATAGTAAACAAAAATACAGTGCAACCCTAATATAAGGTACCTAAATATAACGACTTACTCGATTTAACAAATTCTTCGTAATCCCCTTAAATTGTCCATAAGAGTTAATGTAAAATATACCTTTACATTGCGAACATTTTTTGCGAACAACCTCTTTATAACGAATTTTCAACTATCAAGAAAAAGGATAAACACCTTTAACTAAAGAATTTTCTCAACCCAAACCTTTATATAAAGTTCCCACCAATGTATGACCCTTAATCTCATAGTATGTGATTCATGTCGCTACAGGTTTCGACCCGCTTTTGTTCGTAAAACAATCATTGTTGTTTGATGGAAAGTAATGCAAATACTGATGCTCGTCACTTTTACCTCTTATACCACTTTTATAACTAATTTTAGACCAATCTAACCTCAACATAACAAACCTCAGTTCAACGAATTACTTGATATAACGAATATTTACTTGTTCCCTTCCGATTTGTTATATCGAGGTTGAACTGTATACATGTATTCACAAATCCATAAAAAACCTTTAAAATTTGCAGAGGAAAAATCAGACAGAAAGTCATGGTTGCCAAATTGATTATTTTCAATGCATTATGTTTCGAATCGTTTATTCCATATAATTTTGAGATTTTGATAAATTTTTTCATTTTCTCAAAACGTGTTCCTCTACTTGTCCAAAACTACTAATTTCAATGTATTTAACCAAACAATAACGCTACCCACCATAAAAATGCTAAAAATGGTTTTCGAAAATCGTATTATTCTCGAAAACGTTTATTCATACAATAATAGAAGCTTTAAGTTGGCCTACTAATTTTTTTTCTTATTTCATATTTGCATAGCAATCTTTTTTTATCGCTTACTACTTAAAGAATTAAAAGGAAAATAATTTTATGCTTATGAACAGTTTTCTCTAATAAAATTCGTTTTTAAAATTCATATTCTATTACATAGGAGCAAGTTCGTGCGACCCAGTCGTGCATTTTATTTATTTAAAAAAATATATAACCCATGCAACAGACTCGGTTATTGCATCTGCCTTAATTTCTATTAGTTGCGTAAATCGAGTTAGTACTGGTTATCCTAATAATTTACGGTACACATATTCATATATATTTAATTTTATTTACAAGTATTTAAGGTACTTAGTAAAATAAGGTTAACCAAAACATAAAAAAACTTTCTTTAATTCTATGACGGCTTTTAAACGAAGCAATATTACCTTGCGATTTATAAGCCCGTGGGAGAGAGACGTGTGTGGTGGCGGGGTTACATAAGGCGGAAGATGACTCCAAAAGAGAATTAAGATTAAAAATCGCTTCCGTGTAAAAGCAGTCTATCAGTCATCATTACATTCTATATCTATATTTATTTGTTTGTGGCAACTATGGTCACAGATTTATATTCTTTCATACAAATATATTTTCCCTATCCTCACAAAACGTCACATACACATCCATGAATATAATTTTCTCGTTCTGTTATTATTCCTATTTTTTCTTTCAGCGCACATTCTCAACACAATTTATTTTTTCTCATTCTTCCATTATCTCTACACCCATATTTTGAAGTCTCCAAAATTTAGCAGAGACACATTTTAGCAAATGCGGTCCGTAGCCTGAAGATGCCGCCACAATCTTTTGACTTCTCGATATTACTATAAGATATATATACAATGGCAGTATAAGATCACTGCCGATACTCGAATAAACTTCAAATTTCTATCCGCAGCAGGATTTCACTTCTCCTTCTATCGGCAGTGATCCTACTGCGGATGTTGTATTTGTTATTCATATAAAATCCTACTATACTACGGATAACTTTTCCAAAAAAACACCGCTACTGCTTGTAATTAAGATTTTAGATGTCAAAATAAATCTTACAAGCCCAGTCTAAACACTACCACCCATATTAATAAAGATGGTTTAGTGGAGGTTTATCGTTTAGTCCTGGACTAAGTGCGAAATTTCATTAATAAAACAAATTTTCTGTTAAGTGACGTTTACTAATTATGATAAAGTTAAACCACCGAAGTAGGTGGTTTAGCGAAGGAATAAGAAATAGAAATGTCCACAGTCAGACACAAGCAATTGACAATCAATTTAGGTAGCCACAGAATATAAAAAAAGAGATTGCTTACTTTTATAGAAGATTTTCTTAAAAGGATTTTTGATAAACGTCATTTTACTATTCCGGGAACATTTTCAGCCGTATCTATAAGATTTTCTTAAAATGCATCTTAGAGGTTATTTAGTTAAGCATACTTAAATATTTAATTTGGCTTTAAATGACGAAACTTCAATTCGTATCTATAATCGATTTTTCATTGGTACTTAACTAAACAATGGTTGTGTCACGTAACGTAAGAGAATGTGAAAATCTAGTACAGAAAAAAAACAAATGCTGCTTCATTTTATACAACACAGCTGTTTTGTGACACCTTCTTTTAGTAAATAATTGGAAGACACATTTTTTTATTTGTGAAATCAAAAAAAAAATGGCTATCGAACACACACCAACACCCGCCGCCACAAATAAAAGAAAAAGATCTGAAAATTGGGATGCCTCCTACAAGGAAACTTTTTTATTTTAAAATACACTACAAAACAGAATTATTTTATGCACAGATTGGGTGTTTTCCTAAATGCAGTGTTGCAGCGCATCATGAATTTTGATGTTTTTTTTATTCACTTGCTTCAATAAAATAACGTTATTAAATACGAATTCTAAATTTTATAGTTTTTTTTAAAGAATTGTAAAAGTAAATTTCAGAGTGAAGAAAAACGTTGCAAGGGCATCAAAATCTACGATGCGCTGCAACACTGCATTTAGGAAAACGCCTATTCTCTTCCAACAACGAGGAAGAAAGTGTCGATACAAACACTTCAAAGGCTAAGAGGGAAGCGTGGACGAAATTTCTTTGCGCGTACACATACTTTAATCAATACAAATTTTATGTTTCTTAAATCGTTGCACTTTATAGTTCTAATATAATATCACAACAAACAATACCTACAAACTCACAATTTGAAACTTCAAAATTTCAAAGATGACAATCGAGATGTCAAAATACATTTTAAAATGCCTTTAAGTGACCCTTAAACGCGGTTGATGGCGTTTAAGTTAAGAGGCCTTTAAGTAACGTTACTTAAATGTGAAAATTGATTATAGATACCGATTTCATACTTAAGAGCTGCTTAGAGGTATTTTAAAGTTAAGTAACCTTTAAAATTTGTTTATAGATTCGCCTGTTTGTTTTTATTAATGAAAATATTTAAGCCATGGCTTAACTCTTATTCCATGGTTTAGCAAAACCGTGGAATATAGGTGGAATAAGCGTTTTTTATTAATACGACTGTACTAGATTATTTTAAATTAAACTGGAAAATAATCTAGATTATCGTTCAGTGGAAACGTAGTATAACAGATAGTTAGTGAAATGTTAAATTATACATCACAATGGACTTTTCTTATTCAGGTTTATTTTTTCTCTTTCCAGTTCAAATTCGGGAGATAAATTTATCAGCTCTGCAGAAAATTTGCTTAGTGCTCTATAAGTACATTAATGTCAATAAAACACTCATTGTGAGCACAACATTCCTTAAAAGTAAAAACAACTCTTTAATTTCGCTTTACAGTTTTGGATCTGTGCGTACAATCAATTTTCTTGACAGATTTTTTCATATTTATTAAATCCTGAACACCCTGCACGAATTACATTACCGACTCACAAGAAAAAAAATTCTATATTCAAACTTTCCTACAGATGTCGCCATACTTATTCGAACTGTCATTGTGGATTAGCAAATTGGAAATTGTCAAAGTAAAAAAGGACGGAAGAAAAAAAGCAAATTGAATATTTTCCCCCGCAAATGTGTGTGATAGTTTAGTATAACCTCCCATCCTAAATAAATACATTTTAAATAATTAAATTAACTAAAAACAATTTCAATAACGCTATAACTTCATCAAAGATGACAAGGTACTTGACAAAGAAATTAAAAACACATTTTTCCTATTGTTGGAACCGGCATGGCTTTTTATTTAATTGATATTTTCCTACTTGTCGGGTGGGTTTATTTAGAGCAAGCATTGAACTTGGCGATGTCACCCCGCATAACATCAAACAACTTAAGAAGCTCAACACAGTTGTCTTCCCAGTATCATATAATGACAAGTTCTACATAGATGTCCTCGAAGCTGGGGAACTGGCCAAATTGGCTTACTACAATGACATCGTAGTGGGGGCTGTTTGCTGTCGCATTGATACATCGGAGAACCAAAGGAGGCTCTATATCATGACACTGGGTTGTTTATATCCTTACCGCCGACTAGGCATTGGCACTGTTATGTTCAATCACATTCTCAACTACGTAGAATGCGATGGCAATTTCGACAGCATTTTCCTGTAAGTATTGTGGCAAACAACACAAAATGCACTTCATAGATTCTAAACTGCTTGCACACCTTTCAGTCATGTGCAGGTCAACAATGATGGAGCTATTGCGTTTTATAAGAAATTCGGCTTTGAAATTGTCGAAACAAAACAACATTACTACAAGCGCATAGAACCAGCGGACGCACATGTCCTGCAAAAGACTCTTAGGCAGAATTCAAGCCCTACAAGCAATAATCACGATGCTCCCCAAACAAACGGTTTTGACAAAAAAGAAAAGAAGGCATAATTAAGGGATTATCAACATCAAAACCTTTGCTACAGAAACCAATACGAGGGATGTACTACATTTTGCTAAATTAATTTAAAAAAAATACGAAACCATGTATTTGCGGGTTAAATTTTACATCAATAAAAATAAAACTACAAATAAGCAAAACAAGTAAAAATATATATAACATATACCGAAATCATAATACAACTTAAATAAAATTTCAACTTGAAAATGCCAATTTATTTATTTAATTTACGGACGTTGCCCTCTGCTCGAAAAAGACCTTTTGGGCAGTCATAAAAATTTGGCACTCCATATTGATTTTTCAATGTTGACACAACACCACTTCAAGAGAAGGGGTTAACAAAAAAAAAAGTCACTATCAAACTAGCACTCTGATGTGGTAGGTATACATATACTTGTTTATATTGATATTCAATAAAATTGGAGTTTCTATTCCAAATGTAGGCAAGATGTTTTTTTTTTCAGATCATACCCTGATTCGCAAATTACGTTTTCTATGACGATGTAGAGATCTTCATCATTCTTAATCGATCTTCGTATGAACTATATATACAACACTAATTTTGAGCGAGTAGAAAGGAAGAAAAATCTAGGAGTAATCTTAGATACAAACTTGCCATTCTTATTCCATTACGATTATATGATTAATAAATCTAATCAATTTTTAGGTTTCATAAAAAGAAATACTTTATATAATTCTCTAGTAAAGTCAGTTCCGGAGTATTGCAGAATTGTTTGGAATCCGTATTATAGAATTGAGCGAGTTAAAAAAAAATTATTTTTTCAAGTTGAACAGAAAGATTCCAAGGTCATCCTATAATAGCAGGTTGTTATTGTTTGGAATGAAATCTTTTAAAGATCGCAGGGTACGCTTTTGTGTCAGTGATGTTTATCAGAGACATTATAACTTTCCATATTAAGTGTCCCCCGTTGCAGTCATTGGTTAGTGAGGGGAAATGCACCTATAATGACTACACGTTGTCGTTTTTTAATTTATGAACAGCTTCATTGTAGCAATTATTGTAGAAATAAGCCTATCTCCCGTTGCATCAGGGAAGCAAATTTGATTTCTAATAGAGTTGATTTTATTCGAATTGTTCCAGAGACACCTCTTAATCTCTTGTATAAAATTATATTAAGCAATCATTCCTTATTGTAATTAAGTATGTTGTTGTTTAATGCAAAATATAGGTAATTATTTGTATATGATAGTTGATAGTAATCTTAGTCTAAGAGATTTATATATTCTAAAAGACGAAATGAACTTAAATTAAACTTGAAAAATTAAAAGTAGTTCGCTCAATAATATAATTTGCGATTCCTAAACATCTACATACTTTTTTCATAAACAATTTTTTTGTGTATTTCGTTTGTAAAATGTGGTTCACTTACGATAAGGAACTGAAACGATCCATAAAACTAATCGAAAGTATCCGTTCGCTGCTGTTGTGGGGTATTTTTCTTAGAACAACATTTTAGTTTAAATGGGTAAAGGCATTTGATTTTATTTGATAAAGAAACATATGTATATTGACTTGTTTACTGTATAAACAAATATTTAAAAGGAAAATCACGGGTAATATAAAATGGACTAAAAGAGCTAATTTCAATAGCTCGGTCGTTAATGAGTAGTCATCACTTCATCAGTCATCAAAAACTGGTAGTATCTCACTAAATGGGATTTGATTGGTCGTGCTTTTAGATTTCAAAATATTAAATAATATTGAAAATATTAAAATAATATTAATATAAATATTACAATAAACTCAACCCTGCCCTGAGGGAATAGCATAACACGAAAGTCGTATGTTCCGAAAAAAGTTATGATCTATAAGCAATTTTGCAAGTAAAAAAAATATGAAGATTTTTTAAACCATATCTATTTTGACAAAGAATTCATTTGCTACAAAAAATTGTTGCAGTTAAATTGTCAAATTCGCAAGGTAGAATTAAGTGGAATTTTGTGTTTTAATCATGCATACATATATACTATGTATATGTGTTGCACTATGCTTTTATTGAACAATAAAAACACGTAGGTATTTCTTAGTAAAAGTTCTGGGCTAAAATTTCTGTAGTGTATGATGGCCCAATGAGTTGATTAAATATCTCCAAATAATAAATAATTAAAAAAACAAGCCTAGTAGATAATTTAGTTTGTTGAATAAAAAGCCGAAGAAATTTGGGAATTTGTTTGTGAATTCAAACTAAAGTTTTTGATAGTGGTCTTCAATATACAGTGACGCAGGATACTGATTGTGTTTCGAGAAAAAAAGTTGTTTTTTTTTTTCAAAAAGTTTTGTACCTATGTTAATGTTTAAAGTCAATTAATTATATTTGTCTGATGAAGAGTGTATTCATGCTCGAAACGTTGGTAGTATAACCCTTCTTTTATTGACCTGGAGTCCACTATTACAAACTTTTGGTTAAAACGCGGATGTATCAAATTGATAAATCTTGTTGAGTGCGCAAAAAACTGCATACATTTCTACTTCAAAATTATGTTTTTTTTACAGCGAAGTTATACGAGTATTACATAGTTCTTGCTTCGATTGGTCCTTAAGGGTTTTTCAATTGCAGCGGGTAGATTTTGGGTGGAATAATTTGGTGACAAAATCAAATCTGTTGTTTTTTTTTAATCAGTTACTAATGACAAATCACCATGGCAAGTAACACGATTGAAAAGCACGTCCAAATAGTTGAAATTATTAAAATGAGTGTTCGTTAGTGCAAACGTTGTTGGCGTTGCGCCCATTCTACGGTAGACGTGGTCGACTCTCCAACATTAAGTGGCCAAATTTAAGACGACCGGATTGGTAAAAAGTCAGCCAACATTCGTTCGCTGAAAGAATGGAGGAGAACATCGCCGCGGTCAGTGAAAATGTACAGCAAAACACGAATCAGTTGATTGCTTGCCGTGCACAAGAACTCGGACTTTCACTGACATCAACACCCTTACAAGGTCCAACTGACCCAGAAGCTCAAAGTTCATGACCATGGACAAAGCCGTTGGATCGAGCTTCGAAGGATTTGGAAGTGGACCCCAATTTGGCCAAATAATATTATCTTTGGCGACAAGGCGTATTTTGGATGAATGGCTGTCATGACAAGCAAAATTGCGGTATATATGACGACACCAACCCAGACGATTTTCATCAGGGGACAATGCATCCTCAAAAAGTTACCGTTTGGCGTGCATTTTGGGCCGGCGACGTCATTGGTGTATACCTTTTCGAAAACGACGTTGGTCAAGTGGTCACCGTCAATGGCGAGCGCAACATAGAACGATGATAACCAATTTATTATGGCCCAACACGAAGCAAATGGACCTAGATGACATAAGTTTCAGCAGGACGGTGCTACGTGCCACACAGT
Source organism: Philhelius festivus (assembly GCA_963931855.1). Lineage (NCBI taxonomy): Eukaryota > Metazoa > Arthropoda > Insecta > Diptera > Syrphidae > Philhelius > Philhelius festivus. The sequence goes on along the minus strand of OZ007554.1, from coordinate 184,729,282 downwards.
GGATAGACATCCTCCATGAACGATGACTTGAATTGGCTATCAAGGTCATGTGATTTCACTCTAGATTTTTTTTTGTAGCCAAGTACAAGTGTGGCTTCCGGGCCGGCAGATCAACCATTGACCAAATATTCACATTGTGGGAAATCCTCGAAATAAACGAATTTCAAGTCTGGACTCACCACCTATTTATCGACTTCAAAGCTGCATGTGATAGCACACATGGTCAGGAACTCTAGATGTCGATGGTCGAACTCGGGATCCCGGGAAAACTGATACAACTGTCACGCTATGCAATGTGCAACTGTCGAGCAACTCGTACAAAATCGACATCATTGGCCGTTCTGTAATAGAGTACTTCAAGGCTGTTAAAATCAGGTGAAACTTTTTGGCCTTGAAGTAAAAGAGGAAAAGACCAAGTAAATGCTATCAACAAACAAACATCTGTCCACCACTTAGGGCAAAACATCACTATTAATAACAAGAACTTTAAGGAGTTCATCTATCACGGAGTTATTATTAATACCACGAACGACACCTTAGTGGAGATCCGACGAAGAACAACCCTCGGAAACCGCTGAAACTTAGGTTTAGCAAAACAATTGGTTTCAAAACTCCTCACTCGTAAGACGATGTTCACGCTCTACAAAACCATTTTACTACCAGTCCAGCTTTACGGTGCTGAGTGCTGTACTATAAGCAGAAGGAATGAGATGATACTGGGCTCTTTCGAAAGAAACATTTTTCGACGCAGTTATATGGTCCTGTATGCGAGGAGGACGAATGGAGAAAAGAATATAACCACGAACTCTATCAGCTGCACAAAGATGTGAATGTAGTCCAGAAAGCCAAAACTCGTCCACATTGAGCGAATGGACAACAATGCTCCACCTAAGAGAGTTTTCGAATTCCAGCTTCCAGATCCGCGGCGACAAGGAAGACCAAACATCCGGTTTGAAAACCAAACCATATCGGATGCCAGAGCGCTTGGCCTATATGATTGGAAGCTGCGTGTTCAGGATAATAGAGGATGGAAAGCTGAAGCGTCTCAGGCAGATACCCTTCTTGGATCGGGAGCCGGTTAAGTAAGTAAATAGCCTTTTTTTGGGTCTTCCACAATCGGCCGATGCCCTTAAGGTTAACATAACACAGGAAATCGCTCAAATTCAATCGGATCTATAAAGAAGGGTCATTCAAAATTAAAACACTCGGTTCCGTGCCACAGTAAAAAGCCTAGGGGGGCATTTGAACAATACCATATTCATTCATACATTGGCCTTTCTTATTTAAAAACTTTTATACAGAAATTATGTATACAAAAACCTTTATATAAATTCAAATGGTTTTATATTTTATCACAGAACAGATAACCAATACATTCAAGAATAGTTAAAAATATTTAAAAAATGAAAAAAAAAATGATAAAAATTATTTAAATATTTTAATCTTTTTTAAGTTATTAAATATTAATTTAAAATATATTCTTTCTTTACAAATCAGAATAACATTGACCAGGTTGAATAAACTGCAATCTGTTTTGAGAAGAAAGCGTACAAAAGTAAAAATCAGACTTGGGGTTGAAAACTTACTTTTACCACTTTCACAAATATCGTCGCTTTTCCGGCAGAGTGGCATAAGTCGAAATTTGCAAATTTTCAGGAGAGCATTTTAAAGTTTTTTTCATACTGAACAAAAAAAATTTCGTTGTTCATAAAAAACAAAACTCGAATGTTGAATGCGTGAAAAAATTGCATTTTTCGTTTGTTAAGTTTTATAAAAAACGAAATATTAAAAAAAAAAAACAAAAATTGATTTATGCCGTATTTATACGTAGAAAATGAGAGAGCTGTTTTTGAACATTGAGAGCGGCGCTTTTTCATAACTCGGAAACTAGAAGAAGTAGGTTAACGCCGATTACACAGAAAAATTGTGTTTGTTTTTCAGCTCAGTTCTGTGTTCAAAACTAAAAAACGACAAATTTCGACTTATGCCACTCTGCCGGAAAAGCGACGATATATTGGTTCAGTTCACATTGATTTGAAAAGGATTTCTTATTTTTGTTGTTAAGACAACAAACGGGCTTAAACATTTTTGGTCAGACCTTAGTACACATTACACAAACATTTACATTTTTCTCTCGTAATAACATGTAACTCTACAAATAAATAATAAACAAAAACAAATATTTAAATAATATTTGTATATATACATAAACATAATGTACATATTGAAATTTAAAAAATTATTAAAATTACCCGTCTGACATTTATTTTTGCGATTGCAATTTTCACTCGTCAACATACAGCTATTTCTAAAAACGTAGCACATTTTGTCATCAGTGGCTGAAACTGAATGTTCGTCTAAACTACACTTAAATTGAAGATTGCATCGTTTTATTGTGGCTGCTTCTAAAGTAGAAAGTGTTAGTAATGAAATAATGAAAATGGAAAATAGAGTTGTCCGTCTGTTAATTTTTATAAAAAATATATCTTGTTCACAGCGGCAAAGAATAATTATTGAATAACCTCTTAAAGAATTTGATATGGGTCTTTAAGGTTTGATATCATAGTCGTTTCAATCAAATTTTTGTCACCCACTAGTTCAAAAAACGATACGCATAACTTGCTCTTGGGGTCATTTATTATTTTGACCAATGTAAACGATAAGAAAACAAATACTGGTAATTCAGTACACGAGTTCTCTTTTCCGGTTAAGTACGATAAGCATAGATCAGTTTGTAAAACGTCTATATATGTATGTATGTATGTGTATAGATTTTTTCAGAATTGTTTTTTTGATATTAAACAAACAATTTATAAAGCTGATGAAATCTCAAGATCCTTTCTAAGCATACATACGAGTACATACATTTAATACATTTCTCCACTTGAGTACACTCGGGCGTAAACGTAATCTATAATTGTAACTAATTACAATTAGTTATTCAATTAAGCTTTTAGCATAGAAAAATAAAAATATATGCTAGGTAACTGAATGATTTCGGTGAACTGGACTGAAATAATGGACTAAGTCATAATATGTACCTCCACGAGGATTATTCGTTACGTGGTGAATACATTTGAGTCGACCGGTTTAGTAAAAAATTCGTCAACACCCGTACGTTAACGAAACACAGGATCTGCTGAAAATATAGTCGCTGTTAATAATCTGACCATAACTTGGCGAATTTTTCTTCATGACATTAGCTTACAACTGGAAGAACACGGATGCGGACCACCCAGCAAAGCCGTAGAGAATATTTGAATAAAGTTATATCAGACCAAAAACATAAATGTTAAAAAAGGAGCCAAGTTCTTCTATACAAAAACCTGACTCAAATTTGATGGATTTGATGGACTTACTTGGCAAGTTTTTTTTATGTCCAATTCAAAAGGTTTTAAAAACTTGAAAAGAAGTGAACCCATCAAATTTTAGTCAGTAATCATTTAATAATAAAATTTCTCTATTACATTGTAGCTGTTTCAATATTATTTTACTTTAAATATTCGGTATTTAACCTTCATGAAGTAAGAACTTGGCGTACTTTTAGATCTCAGTACTTTTCACGGCAGACATGTTACACAAAGGCTTTTGTATAGAAGAACTTGGCTCTCTTTTAAACATTTATTTTTTTGGTCTGATCTCACTTCTTTTTACAAACATTTTAATATTTTGCTATGTCAAAATCACGAAAGATACGGAAAGATAGAAGGGTGGACTCTACCTACTAAAATCAACTTAGTTTATAGCTTCCTATTTCTTTTGGTATATTTTCTTTTTGTTATTGGTTGTTTTGATTTGCGCTTCAATTATTTCTTCTTGTTCTGGCAAGATACCTAATACTAACATACCTACCTTAATTATAGCAATCGGAAGTGCTCCATATAAATTAAACATTTTCTCAGAAAGTGGGCGGATATCACGCCCCCTGAATGGAAAACCCCAATTTCTATTTTTGGTTCTTTATATGCGATTTGAGCCCCACCGTTCTACCTAATTTCATTGTTCTACTGCAATCGGAAGTGTGCCATATATAATTTACATCAGTTCTGAGGAAGAGGGCGGATACCACGCCCCTGAATGGAAAACCTCAAATTTTATGTTTGGTCCTTTAGCTTCAATTTAAGCACTACCACTTTACCAAATTTCATCGTTTTACAGCAGTCCGAGGTGCTCCATTCAACCAACACCAATTCGGAGAAAGTGGAAAGGGACGCCCCTGAATGGAAAACCTCGATGTTTAGTTTTGTTGTTTTATATGCAATTTGACCCCTTCCGTTCTAACAAATTTCATTGCTCTACTGTAATCGGAAGTGTGGCCATATAATTTACATCAGTTCTGAGGAAGTGGGCGGATACCACACCCCTGAATGGAAAACCGCTAATTTTATATTTTTTTCTTTGTATGCAATTTAGGCCCTACCACTTAACCAAATTTGATCGTTTTACAGCAGTCGGAAGTGCTCCATTCAACCAACACCAATTTGGAGAAAATAGGCGGATACCACGCCCCCTGAATGGAAAACCTCAAATTTTGTCCTCTACTTGCATGACAAGACCTACCGTTGTGCAGTGCAAAATTACAAGATTCTACGATGTCGATCAGTGCTCCATAATTTTGATGATCTGTCAGTCAGTGAGTCCAGTCAGTCAGGTTTTTGTGATTTTTTAGGCCTTATATCTCAGGAACCGCTTATGCTAGAAAATTGAAATTTGGTGAGGCGCCTCGCCTGTGCCTGACTAGCTTAGCAAATATTCGGAATTTTAAGCTTCTCACTTCATTGGTACTGAAGATAAGGAGTAGTCAAAAATCCCCTGAGTTTGTTCCTGTAAAAAGGGTGTAGTGCCAGAACTTGGCTGGGCACTACTGTGCCCTTTGATTTCATATAAAATAAAATACACACATGTAGGTCTTTTAAATAATTAAAAATAATGCAATAATATCTTTATTCAAGGTTTATTTTATTCAAATTTAAAGATAGAAAACTCTTAATGGAAAACCGTTTAGTTTTTGTAGTAAAAATATGCACATGTAAGGTTTGTAGCTAAGATTAATTTAATCAAAATAATGATCAATAAAGATTTTAATAAAATCTGACGTTATGACGTTTATTTTGTCGCCATAAATACATACATACGAGTACATGCATACATACATACATAAAGTCAGCGTTTTTTTCAGTCCTTAAAACTTATTTTATGGACGATTTTCGGTACGGCCTTCAGGTTCTTCCTCGAATTATGATGCTATGTATATAAAATATGGGTTTCCATCAAAACTTTTGTTCCAAACATTATCTCAGGAAGCAAGCTCATTTGATTTGAATTTAACCTTTCTTAACCTAAACAATGGCGACTTCTTTTTAAAATAGTTTTCCATAGCTCGACAAAACATCAATTTCAAAACTGAACCAGCACCTGATTCAAAGATATGTATGTATGTAAACACAATTAATTTGGTTCTTTTTAATGAAATATTTACCGGTGTATTTTTATAATTGATTTATCAGGTCAATTAGTTGAGACCAATTAAAATACTATTAACTCTCGTAGGAAATATTGGGTATTCAATTTGTTCTAATTTTATTATTCAAGTTCTTATTCTACAATGCGTTCGAACAGAAAAAGGTTTTTTCAGTGCTTCAATTCGATATTTAAACCTTCTTTCGCTACTGGGTGTCTTTCATTTCGTTTGAATGACCAGCAAACCCTAGAGATTTCTATTTTGACCATACTTTTTACAAATCTCGGACGTCTTATTGGTCTTGGATCTTTAATCATCGGATGGGTCTACAAAGTATACTCCCACCAATACTCAAAAAGCATTCTAGCACTTTCACCTCTTGTGCAGTTTTTGGGCTTCGTCGAATTGGTAGTTTCCATAATTACCTATGTCAATGTATCGATTTCAATGGAATTAAAAAAGAAAATGCATACTGAACTTTTCAACAAAGCCTATGAACTCGACAAAGATTTCATTGAGAAATTTCATGTGAGTTTCAATTATGACAAGGAAATTCGTAAGAACAGTCTCAATGCCAGGATCTTGATGTTATACTGCGGAATTTACTGCACAACTTCTTTCATAATCATGGATCCAGATTGGCGAGTAGCTTTGATGGCATTTGGTTATGCTATGTGCACACTTGGACCATTTCTAAACAGTTATGCGCATATAAGTTTAATGGATTTCCTTCGAATTCGATTCGGAGTATTTCGAAATATTTTTCAAAAATATATTTTCCTGGATTTAAATCAGAACCAAGAACATCAACGATATTTGGTTCTATTAATGAATCATTTCCGGAAATATTGTGAACTTATTCATGTGATCAATAATGTTTACGGACAGACTTTAATTATGAATTATGTTCATGATTTCACACAAACTTCATGTATCGTATTTGTACTGTGTCACAAGGCATTGGAGTCACAAGCTTCAACTTTAGAATACCTGCTGCTTTTTATATTTGTTTTACCGAGGATGTTCAAAATAGTCTGCATGGCAGTTTGCGCAAGAGAAACCATCCTTGAGGTAAGTTAGAATTTAAAAAAATGTGTTTTTAAGCTTTTATCACTTTTTGGGAATCACTTTTTAATGGCAGGTTTTTGGAGTATGAGGAGTGAAAATAAAATTGAAAATGATAATCCAGAATATCCCCAAAAGTCGTAAGCCAAGTAAAAGTAAAAATCGAGGGTAGTAAAATTACAACATTTTCATGGAGCAATCGCTGCCTGTTTATTTTTTAATAAATAAATCATTTTTGTTGGTAGAAATCGGCAAATGGTACTTACAATCGTAAAGATTCTTTTGTCAGATCTGAGTATTCTTATCTTCTCTACATCCAGAAGATGTCAATCGATTGCGAACTGTATTCCAATTTGAACATGCGCTATCACCAAATATATCATCTATAAAATTTTCTTTTATCTTCATAGATAAAAATCGCCCCGTTACTGAAATATACAAAAAGGGATTTAACACCCATCTTTTCCCATTGGCAGTTTCAGCCAAATTCGCAGCAGTTAACGCTTTTTACAGGAACAAACGCGATTTTCAAGTTTTAGTACCAATAAAGTCAGAAACTTCAAATTCAAAGTATTTTCTAAACTGATCAAACAAAGGCGGCTCATCAAAATTCAATTCATTATTGGTTTCTCGTCACCGTAGAACCTTGTTATTTCGAGCAACGGAAGGTCTTCTGGTGCAAAAAATAGAAAATTTGGAATTTTTCATGGAAGGGGCTTGTCATCCACCCATTTGTTGATTGTTGTTGAATGATGAAATTTTGTACAGTAGTGGGACTCCTACGTTGCTTCCGTTTCGTTCATTTAAAGGTAGTCGGGGGGTCAGTCGACTCTAAAACGTTTGATGGGCAAATTTAAAACGGGTGGTTGGAATGTAATATCGGCCGAGAAAACCGCCACGATACATGATGGTGGACAGCAGAACTCGAGGCGGTCGATTCATTGTCGTGCACAACAACTAGATTTTTCGCAGCCTTCCACTTGGCGAATTTTACAACGGGACTTGGACCTACACCCGTACGAAATCTTTGTTTCTACAGGCGCCTGCCTGGCGACTGAACATACCCTAAGCGGAGCAACGGAGTTGCGTGAGCGGGTGTGAGCCCCGAAAAGGGAGTTAAAATCCTGAAAACCCGCGAAGCGGGCCACCCAAGGTACTGTTGCTCAAGACAAAACATTTTCAGTCATATTTATAAACTCATTATAGTGAGTACATAAGGCTATGCAACCCTTATAATGCCTCTAAACGCAAAATCGTTATTTATAAAACTTATGTGACGTTGAATAGAGGCATTATAAGCTAAACGCGTTTGGAGGTTGAATAGTGCCTACATAAGGATATTTTAGTATTGAACTGTCACATTCACTTTGACATCACATTGAATTGAATCGGTCATTTCAAAAACCTCATAAGTCATACAATTAGAATTTTTCAGGAATCAATAAAAACTGTTTCATGCACAAACAAATGAGTTTTAAACTACTTTTTTATGCTTAATTAAATATTTTAGTGGTAAAAAAAATAAAAAGCGAAAAAAATTCACAGTTTATTAATAAAAATAATGAAAAAAACTTAAAAAACTGTTCTTGACTTAAGTTGTTTTAGCAAGGACTGGGGTAAGTGGTATATAATTTAACCAAAATAATGGTATAAATCATGTTTTGTATAGCTTATTATTGAAAATTACACTTAAGAATAACGTTTCGTCATGTTTTAATATCTTTAAGGTGCATAGATTGATTATCTTCAACATTTTCTTATTGATGGGCACTTTTAAAACATAAGCCTTGGCCGATAGAAGTGAAACAGAAGTTGTAACTTTCTTTATTAATAAGAATGAATGTTTAATCAATGCGTCAATATATTTCTATGATAGTACCTTTTCTATGTAAAGCATACTTAAAGCTTATGTATGTCGAAGGTGCTCTTTTCTGTTTTTGTGGGACTTTTTTCTATAAGATTCAGTGTTGACAAACATGTTTTTTTTGTACAAATTTGGCCACCATTTCAAGAATTCCAAAACATCTTCAGTTTTTAGCTCTATGACTATATTTTCTAAACATCTAATGAGATGGACGAGACGGATGAGTATGAAAAGCTGAGATAGACAATGAAGTGCAAAAGATCATTAAGTTTTAGAGATCATTCATAAAAATGAGAAAGAGTGTCCGAGACTAAACGGCCCCCAGCATTTCTAATCCAACGAATAAGGGCTTCATTGATAGCAAACTCACGTATTTTCGATATACTCGTAAGAGCTTGATGCCAAAATCAATAAATCAATGCCTTAGAAATATCAAGCTCAATGATCTTACTTCGACATATGATTCTACTCTTCCGCAACTTGATATCGACAGTTTTTCGGTTTTTCAAATCTCTTAGATAATTACAGCCGTATTTATTAGAATTCCCTAAACGCGTGAATAGTTATGCAATGCATAAGGACTTATTCATCCACTATGCAAATTCATATTTATAAAACATTTGCCTACCCTGCATAGTTATAATGAGCTTGTGTCAAATAAAGTACCAAAAAGTAAGAATCTATTACATTTAGCCTTCATAACACTCAGCTGTTTATCAAAAAAACAGAAAAAAAACATCTTGTCTGTCTATCGAATTTAATAAACAAAAAGGAAACTACCAAAAGCTAAAAGAATTTCAACAATTAACTTTGATTCATCAGGTAAAGTATGTTATTATCTCTAGCACAATACTGGAAATCAAATTGTTATTCGTTTCATTATAGCTGGAATACTCCTCAGACAAGTTCTTGAGGATACAATTACAATTCAATAATGCAAGATAATAATTACAACACTAACACACCGGATGAAGAAGGATGCGTGGGGAGACATCACAAACAAGTATATTTATCTACGAGTATTTAATTACAAACAATTTTCAATTCAATTTGTTTTTAATATATTAGTATAACATTTTTGTTTCAATAAATAAAAATAACACAAAGTTTTAGTTTCAATATTAAGTCAAAGGCATTTTTTTTTGTTGATAATCTTTATAATTCAATGTGATGTCAAAGTGAATGTGACAGTTCAATACTAAAATGTCCTTATGTAGGCACTATTCAACCTCCAAACGCGTTTAGCTTATAATGCCCCTATTCACCGTCACATAAGGGTTGCATAGCCTTATGTACTCACTATAATGAGTTTATAAATATGACTGTTAGTTTATACTTGTCTTTCAATTTTCTAATTTGTTATAATATTTCATTAAGGTATACTTTAAGGAATTACACGGTCTCTTCTTTTTCAACGCACCATCACTCTCTGTTTCACTTGAAGACGTTTTTAAAACTAAAATTACTTTTCGCAGAAAAAAGTTATGTGAAAGATGCAATTATGACATTAGTTGCGGTTGTTATCAAATTGAAGATTTGAATATTGTTAAACCAATCAGAGTAAAGGAAATTTAAAAAACTCTGTCATAAAACTGCTACGGTCATTTTGGTAGTGCATGCAAAAACCTCTTAAGTCACTGACTAATGTTGTTTATGCAATGAACGTCTTTCCCACGGTATTATTTGAAGGAGAAGGAATGTGCAGACTTACGTGGTTCTTACCCAGAATACGCATCTCCCTTTAAGGAACCATTTTCAGCAAAAAAAGCATTTTGGAAAAAAATGTGACTTAAGAGGTTTTTGAAATGACCGATTCAATTATAAAGATTATCAACAAAATAAAATGACTTTTACTTGATATTGAAACTAAAGCTTTGTTGTTTTTATTTATTGAAAACTAAAATGTTCTATTATTATATTAAAAACAAATTATTAAGAATTAAATATATAAATAGACTTGTTGGTGATCTCCCTCCATGCATCTTTTTTCATCCGGTGTTAGTGTTGCTAGTTTTGTTTTGGATTATTGAATTTTATCCTCAATAAGTTTCTCTGAGTAGCTATTTCCAGCTATAGTATAAAATGAATAACAATTTAATTACCGGTATTGTGCTAGACATAATGACATACCTTATTTGATGAATCAATCAAAAAATGTCTTCTTCTGTCTTCTCCTAGAATTTTGTTATTTGGTTCTGTACATTTATAATATTTCTTATTTATTAAAACGACGGTGGTGTGTGCATTTAGTAACAACAAAATATCAATATATTTATTCAAAAATAAAAAAATGAGCAAGTTTATAAGTTAAATCGAATGCAATTGCAAGAATGGCATTGGTGACAGTGCAAAGATCGCCTAGTAGTGTTACTGGTTCTCCACAATGTTCCAACTCGGATAGCGAGACTGACGAAGAAGATGGTGTCAAATATGAAAGAATTGAGTGCTTCTTTGCTGGTAAAGGCAGAGCATTAGTGTTGGCCCTCAAGGATATTCCTCAATATGCTGAGCGTCGACTGAGTACCGATTCAACAAGATCCACCAATAGTACCCAAAGCAATAATTCCGATATTCAACAGCATTTGCAGTCCATGTTTAATCTTCTTAGGCATGAAGAGACTCTTAAAATGGCTGTTAAACTGGAATCCCAGCGACCCAACCGTACGCGATATCTAGTAATTGCATCTCGTTATTGTCTGAGAAACGGTTCTGAGAGAAAACATTGAACAGGATCTCGGTGTCAATCGAAATGTGGCAAACAACAGATAAATGACACTAAAACTCATGATTATCACCTTCACCAACAACATCAGAATCAGAGTGGCAATGAGAACAGATTGCAACAGGAGGAGCAAAACCCTTCTCTAGAGGCAGAAGGTGTCTTGGACGAACGGCGATCTGCTATGAGCAATCAACTGCGCTCGACAAATCGATGTTCAAAATCCGATTCGGATAAATATGAATCTTGTGCGGTAGATATAGAAGAATCTTGTTTACTGGGCATAGACTTCGATGAGAACACCACTATTGGCCTGGTTGTTCCAATACTCGCCGATACAACAATTCATTTAGATAGTGACGGGGGATTTAGTGTAAGTGTTTGGTAAAACGCATATTTTTAAACCAGTTTCTGTTCAAGCAATGTGGTCGGCGTTACAAACGCTTCATAAAGTATCTCAAAAGGCTCGAGAGAATAATTTTTACCCGGGTGGACCCACGCATGATTGGTTGTCAAATTATGAACGCCGTGTTGAGTCCGAACAATCGTGTTTAAATGAGTGGAATGCCATGGATTCTATAGAAAGTAGACGTCCTCCTTCGCCTGATGCCATAAGAAATAAACCAAGAGAAAAAGAGGAAACACAGCGTGTTATTAAGATGAAACTCAAAGAAATTATGATGCCTGTCGATTTAGATGAAGTTACATCCAAGTATATTCGAGGACGTTTGGAAGATGATATGGACTTGAGCGAATACAAATCATTTATTGACAAAGAAATGCTTATGATAGGGTAGCCAGATATGTTTAGATGAAACTAGTACTGGAGTTTCAAAAACCCGGACTTTCCCGGACAAATGAGGATTAAAAAAAGAGTACAAATCAAGGACAGAATAAACACATTTATATTGTAAGAGGAAACAAAAAATTGTATTAACATTTAAATAAAAACAAATATTTAGTTTAAAAATCACATTTTTAAGTTACAAAACATCTTTGATGTATAAAAAAAGGAACTTCATTTGTTTTTTTTTAAATAAATAGCATTTACAGTGCTTGTTGTATTTTTCATTACATCTAATACTGTTAAGTATATCACTGTTGCTTTTTTGTTAAATTAATTCCTTTGTTAAAATAATTCCTTTGACGGTCTCAGGTAACAGTTTGTTTCTATTTTTTGTCCCGTGAATTTAATAACGTTTTCTTTACAGCTGGAATCATCAAGCTTCTTCAAATAAGATTTAATTTTAAGTGGAACAAAATCGTTATCGATTCGCTCGTAAATATTATTGACAATATTTTGTAAAATTTCCACGGTTTCAATAATAGGAATGTCTTGTTTTTCAAGTTTTTGAATATTGACGTTGAATGTTGACATGAGAGAATGAACCAAAAATAAATACGCCTCGCTTAAGTCGTCTTTAAAAAATGTTTGCAATATTGTAGGCGGATTCTCGTACATAAGCAAAAGACGTTCAACAGCAAGATAGAGAGAAAGCCATCTGGTTTTCGAACGGTATAAGAAAGGCTTATATTCATTTTCAAGAAATTCAGAAAAATCTCGAAGTCTTTCCGTTCTGACTGTGTAGATAGAGAAATAGTTGTATATTTTTACAATTATGATATCGGCGTCAACTGGTAAAGTATCACATCCATGGTAGATCGCATTGACTAATGTGGTGGACATCCTACACCTATCATGTTTTGGTTGACTAAAGATTTTAACTTTGAATAGACATTGTTAGAACCTTTCCTTTGTCTTCCACCAAAATTAGTATTGCAATAATTGTCAGCGCAAAATCCACTTACTTTTGATAATAAGTTATTTTGTGTAAGAGCTTTAACAATAAGTTGGGCAATTGTTCTATAATTTCTTTTCTCATATATTGGATCTGTTCGTTCACTTAATTTTAATGGGCCTCGGTTCATTTTTGAATAACCATTTAATTATAAGTAGCATAAAAGTAAATAGATACACAATGGGTAAAAGGAGTACAATCCCGGACAATTAACAAAAACTATCCCGGACCTCCCCCACACAGTGAAAAAAGAGTACATGTCCGGGAAAAAACGGATGGATGGCAACCCTAGCTTATGATCCTTGGCCAGATGGATGCTCCAACAGAAATCTTTGAACACGTATATCTTGGTTGGATGATGATGAAAAAACCAATCTATTGAAACATTGGGATAACATATTCAAATACATAACGCGTGCTAAATCGGAAGGCTCAAAAGTACTTGTCCATTGTAAAATGGGAGCAAGTCGATCAGCGTACGCCATGAAAGTTTACAACTGGGAGTTCCATCACGCCTTGCAGCATGTCAAGGAACGTCGCAGTCGCAGTTGCATTAAACCAAATAAAAACTTCCTTTCCTTAAATTCAAGATGTTTTTTTTTCCTTTGTTAAACAGCTGAGTGTTATGAAGGCTAAATGTAATATATTCTTACTTTTTGGTACTTTATTTGACATAAGCTCATTACAACTATGCAGGGTAGGCAAATGTTTTATAAATATGAATTTGCATAGTGGATGTATAAGTCCTTATGCAGTGCATAACTATACGCGCGTTCAGCGAATTCTAATAAATAAGGCTGTTTATGTTTGGCCTTAAGTCACAAACAATTTTGGCCTTTTATCACTTGGCCTTATGTCACGGCACCACACACCACACACAATAACCACACCAAAGTGAACGATGGCTCTGTAATCACAGGTACTTTGCTCGATCTGAAATAGTATATAGTTTGCTTCAGCTTTTTTAATATTTTACAAGCAAACTGCATGTGACCACAGAGCGCTCTGTGGTAGCATACAGTTTGCTCTACAATACTTTCAAATTCGGTGAGCAGAAAATGACTGAGCACAGACTAAGGAGATCTGTGCTGATATACAGTTTGGCAATACGCTGCCCGGTCTGATACCAAACTCTGGGACTTTTAGGCAATTAGCGATTTCCTTATGCATTGAATGTTTCCCTTAAAAGAGGGAATGAGTCACCATTGAAGAATTTTTCAAGAGCCTTTGACATAGCTTGTTCTGATATGAGGGATCCCCGTTACTCAGATATCTAACAATGGTTGATTGGCTTACCATATATCACCTTCTTTGAATAAACGACATGAATTATACAGATGTATGAATAGATAGAAAACAATATCGCTCGTCATCTTGTGATACTCAGCTCAACTGAAGATGAAGGTCAAGTTCGAGTCTACTTTCAGCATACTCGTATATGTTATCAATTTATTTTTGTTCGCTTTTGGTTTAACTTTGCTACCTTCTCCCGATAAAAACCAGTTTTTCTTTTCAGCTCAATTCTTGTGTCCAAGTTATTGTAACTTATGATGACCATGTTCCTACGAAATATGCAAAAGATATAGTTGATGAACTTAATATGTGGGCTAAGCTAAATCAATTTCAATTTTATGTTGGAAGCGTCTTGAAATTAAATTTTGGTCTTGTTTATGCGGTAAGAATTTTCAAATATCATTACAAAATATTTTTTTTTGAATTATTTTCGAATATAAAATAATATTTTTTGCAGTTCTTTCTTGGAATAGGAAACTATGTTTTAATATTGATTCAACTTAAATTGCAAGAAACGTCTATAAAGGATCGTTTAGGTGGAATAGTTAAAAAATAGTAAATATAAAATTTATAAAATTAAAATCTGGAATTTCCTTCGTAAAATAAATATAATGGTCATTTGGTTTGGTTGTAAATAAAGTGTATTAATAAAATGTCAAAATTATTGAAAAAGTTTAAACAAGTCAAAAGTATCTAATTGATTTTTTTAAATTTTTTTTTACAAAAATAATAATTTAAAAATTGACAATAATGTGTTAAAATCTCAACATCGTTTTCTATATACGCTGTTTTACTGAGTACATAGATACATAATACACGAGAGTCCGTATCAAGGATTTTATTCATAATAACAAAAATCACTTATCTTCGAAATTGTTGTTCTAAAATTACCTAAATCATCAATTATGAGCTTCACCTCTTAGTTTATAGCAGGAGAAATAAGACTATCCATTAACATAAACAGTAAATAATGCGAGTTTTTCTTCGTATTTGTATTCTTTGTATTTGGTTCACTCTGGCGTATAGGTGCTATTCGTTCGAATAAGATAAACTAACACACATTAAAGATATCCTAGAATCTCAGTTCTTGAACACTTTGCGTATTAGTATGTTTCCAAAAACTTACAAGATGAGAGATTTATAAGTATTCCCGTAAGTATGGAAGAAGGATGCGTATGAAGTATGATAATCTGAAAGACAAAGCCTCCTGCTTTACAACTTTAAAATTCTTAATAGCTGTTTCACATAGTTCAGGTAAGAATTCTATGTGTTCAGATATACGATTGCCTTAGACCTATTAAATTCCTATATACACATCCAAAAAAAAAAGCTTCTGAGTGGTCTGGTTATCGAAATATGTCGGTCCAAAGTGATTTTATAGATTTTCGAGCTTCAGCTAGCTAATAATGTTTTTGGTTGGCGCTATTTCCAAAACCGAGCCTTGTAAAAGGCTCCGGGTTTTAAAATCCCTACTTAAATTATTCACAGCTATCCACAGGTAAAAACCAGAAGCTTCTGCGAGGTCTAATTCCAGAAATATTTCTAACCAAAGTGATTTTATGGAATTTTTGAAAAAAATCATGGACCGCTAGTCTAAAAAAATCACCAAATTGTCAAAGTTCCCCAAACGCATCGAAACATACATCAAATGAAAGGGCTTTTCAATTCCTATATGCACAAACGAAAAGCTTCTAAGTGGTCTGGTTATCGGAATATGCCGGTCCAAAGTGATTTTATGGATTTTGGAGCTTCAACTAGCTAATAATGTTTTTGGTTGGTCAATTCAATTCCTATATGCACACCCAAACTAAAAGCTTCTAAGTGGTTTGGTTATCGAAATATGGCGGTCCAAAATGATTTTATGGATTTTCGAGCCCCAGCTAGCTAATAATGTCTTTGGTTCGCGCTATTTCCGGAACCAAGCCTTGTAAGGTAGGCTGTCCCGTCGTTGTATGAAAACCAGAAGCATCTGCGACGGTTGGTTCTCAAAATATTTCTAACTGATTTTATGGAATTCTTGAGAATTTTGAAAAAATCATGGACTAACCACTAGTCTAAAAAAATCACAAAATTTTAAAAGTTCCCTAAACGCATCGAGCCATATATCAAGTGAAAGGTGAATATTGATTTTTAATAATTTTATTAACTTAAATTATAAAGTTAAAGTACAAACAAAAATAAAAGCGCTACATTAAGATTTATATCTTTTAAAGTGTGAACATATTTATATAAATTTGTAAACAAAAATATCACTAAAAATTAAGAAAATAAAGATAAAGAAAATACTAAAAAAGTAAATTTCAATTTGAGGTAAATAGAGAAGGCAAAGGATTATTCATGAAAAAAGATTAAAATAAAAATATGAGGTTACAAAAAGAGTGAGAAATGTAAGAGGATATCACCCTTAAAGCAATTTGAGTTCAAGATTGCTCAAATATTTATTGGTAATACAAGAAATTTACGTTTGGATCGAACGTACTTGCTTTTATGTGAAAGTAGGAGCTTTGGAATTTAAAAATTGTTTTGTAAACATTAAAGCATGGATTTAATTGGAACAAAATGAATTTATGTAAACAAAGTTTAAAAATCGTTTTATTATTAAATTAGTTTTGTATATAGGAAATTCTTTCAAAATTTTTCAAGAAAAAATTTGGGATGCCGATTTCCATATTTTTAAATATAAAGATTTTAGGGAATAATTTCATAAACTAATCGTTCGCACGTAAACAATTGTTGGTAGCTCTAACAGTACTTCTGACTGCTCTTCACTTCAAATATGGCAGTTTTGCTTGTTCACGTATCCATTCAACCAGAAATGAGCTTCGTCACTGAACACAATTGTTCGATAAAAAAGTGGATCTTCGACCAACTTTTCAAGAGCCCATTCACCAAAAATTTGGCGCTGTGTTAGGTCGTTCGGCTTCAATTCTTGCACCAGCTGTATTTTGAAAGGCTTCACACCTAAATCCTTCCCAATTGCTGCGAACGGCGGCGTCGAATCGATAATTCACGGTCATCACTAACACTGGCCAATACAGCTGCGATATTTTCCTCAAGTCATGTTAATGTCCAACAATGTAAATTTGGTGCGAAATTTAGTCACAATAGCCCTAATAGCAGCGCGATGAACTTTCTTAACAGAGCACGCATTTTGATAATAAAATTCAATAATTTGCAAGCGTTGATAAGACGATTCATGGTTATATTATATACCAAACTGAAGTTGTTTGACGGTGACCCAAAACACGAAACGTGCGTGAGCTGTCAAAACCAGTGTTGCCAAAAAGAAAATAGCAAACAAAAAATCACCAATTGTATGGCTGGTTAGTCTTATAGATGTATCAGCATTTATTGTGTCCCTGAAAAACACGAAAACAGAAGAAAATTCAATAAAAGTAATTTTTGACGATATTTTGGTGGCATGAAAAAAATATTTGATTGCTTTGATCTAAATTTTTATTAATACATAATGTATGTACATATGTATGTATATTGACACGAATTTCAACTAAATTTACTTTTTAAAAACTCGTGTAACACATTTAAATGTCTTTTTGACCAATTCATATTATAATCAAGTTTCTCCAATGCATCCGACAGAATTGATTTCGATACTCCAAATACGTCATTGTTTGTTTTTATAAATTTTTCAAAATTATTTCTCTGTTCTATAGATGTGAGTAAGATGGCAACATTGCCGATAAGCTCTGCAGTATTTGTCCAGCTACCTAGCCTAGAAAATTAAAAAATGAAAATTAGTTTTATTTAAAATAGCAAATACGATAACCCAGCATAGGCATCACTGCAATCTACAAAAAATAAGTCGTGTTTCCTACTGCGAGGACAAACTTAATCAAACGATTTATTTTGGAAAATAAAAAGGGCATAATAATGACTTTGTCAAAATTTGATTTGATGAATTAGACACAATTTTTCTAGTTGAATATGTTTCCAGTATTAGAGATGTTATCATCCAAAACCATAACCCCAAAATATAAAATGTAACAATATCCAAAAACTTAAAAATTGAGGAGTGGGTATGAAATTCTCAGAATGAAGTGAAAATGCGTATGGTACACAAACGCTGTGGACAACAATGTCTACCGGTTTTTTAATATCAACAAATATAAAAAACATAAACTGAAATGATCAAAATTCATATAAAACTGTTTTATTTCCCGTCAAAACCTATTGTATCGTTCTGCTGAGATGTTCTGTTAAATATCAAAGTGGGTTTTGACAGAACTCATACATACATACATATTTCTGCCCGAAGATTTTCTTTGAACTATATATAATTTATAAAAATTCACTCTCTTTTGAGCGCTCTTTTCTGTGAAATACTAATACAATTTGAAAATCACAATTTTGTGGAATTTGCTGTAAAAAAATAAGAACAATCCGTTCATTCGGTAGTAGTAGTAGCTAGTAGTAGTTTTTATGGAGATTTTTCTTTTCAACACAAATTTATATTCTTAATTCTATGTAACATAGTCACTAATATTCTATAACAATTTGCTGACTTAGAATTGGTCTGGCTAAACAATTATTTTATAACGATCTTTGAAACTTTCAAGAAATAAATTAAGATTTATAAGACATTGTCTTTCACAGTTTATCAGATTAAATATGTACGTCTACTCAACAAGACGATAACTTGAAAAAATATAACCTAGGGGAAAAAAATGAAACAAAAAGGGAAAATGGAATTGAGATATGAGCGTATATCTTATCTAAACACTAGACTAGTGTGCAGATGTCCGTTCATTCGGTTTGTTCTTATTTTTTGGCAGCAAACTGAAAAGGTTTTTGAAAAAATTGTATTGAACAGGTACTTCTTTACAAAAGAAGATCTCTGAAATTTCCGAAACCTCAACTAGCTAAATGACAAGGATATTTCATATTTTTAAGAAAATATGCACAGACACTTAAATGCAGATTGTCAAATTTTATCCAAAATCAAAACAAATTGGACAAATTCAATTATTTTAGTTTATATATTTCTTTTCTGAACTAAAGTAATTATATTCAAAGTACGATTACATTTCTCTTTTTACCAAAATATGATTTTAGAGGGAGATTCTAGTTCATTTATTTAACCGGTTTCTTCGATCATCTGGCATGAAATCAGTTGCAAGTATTCCGAATAATCGAGAGTAGATTGATTTTCAATAAAATGTTATATATATAAGTTTAATTCAGAGAAAAATTATTAACTTACGCTCTTGTCAAATCAGCTGTCCTTGTAGTTATCATTTCATAAACAGGCCACACGTTCTCAGGATTCTCTTTGTATAAAGGAGTTATTGCATCAATCTTAACTTCAACTGGTATCTCTTCACTAAGAACTAATTCGAAATACTTCTTGATATTTTCCAAATTTCGAATACACCCAAGACCATTTCGAATTCTTAGCTTTTCTCTCGGTATTTTTTCATTCTTAAATCTCTCGAGCAATTTTTTAAAATCGCTTTCCGAAGCATTTCTCATTCCGTTGCAATAAACAGTTGATCTGATATCAACTGGTATCATTTTTCCATCATTAAGATATTCTCCCAGGATTTTCTCGATCTCTTTAGTACATTCCTCTCTTCCGTATTTGCAATTCAAATTGAGAATTTGATTTCGGTTATAAACATCGAGAATAGATTCTTTTTTCAAAGCACTTGTGCCCAACTTCTTGAACACTTTTTCTGTGACAGATAAAATATATTTTCCAAAGATAATATGCTCTGTGGGAGTCAGAAACTGCCCAATAAATGTGAAGCCCTTGCAAGCTGCTTTCCAAGGTGTATAGTGCGTTTCGTTCTGTAAGTATTCAAGCCACCCGAATACTGTATCATATTTGTAAGACCCGATTCTACCAAGTGCAAATAAATCATCTACGAACTGTGCGCGATTTAATTCATGAATATCACACCAGTTTTTTTCAAGCAAGCAGCTGTAAAACATATTGCAAAGATTGAAGTCATACATAACCCTATAGTATCCGGTTTGTTGTATGTTAAACATAATCCATTGAATTGGTTCTTTGAAATTCAAATCAATTTGGTCTTGGTCTTTGTTGAAATATAAAATGGGGTATGTATTGTTAAAGTCTCTCTGGATGTTTGTAGTATAAGTAAGTGGAATTGTGTATCGAAGATTTGGATTACTTCCATCGGATGGATCGAATATGTATCTCTTTTGTTGAATTGTAACTTTCAAATGATTTTCAGAGAGTATGACAATAAGTAGTGGAAAACCAACCTCTTCAGTCCAGTCATGGAAAAAAGATTCAACATTAACACTTGGAAATGATGGCCAATATTTTTTTAAATGTTTCAAAAGATGTGATGGATTGACCGAACTATTAAGACTAAACATATAAAAATATAGGCTGGTATAAGTTGTTTTAATTGATAAATCAGTTGGCGGGTTAACACATTCATGAATTTAGGAATAAGGTTTTACTTATTTATTCTAATGCTTAAATTTTTCCTCAAACCGTGACCCCCCCCACCCCGTATCAAAACCACTTTGCAAAACGTACAATACACGCACATACCCTTACCGATAAAACTACATAGATAACCTGTCGACCTCCTGACTTTTGTCATGGAGCATGGAGCCTATATGCCTATATCCAGTACAGAGAACGATGTCAATGTTGGGCGCGGGGATACAGTAGGAAAGGAATATATCTTCGACGGGTTAGTTGGTAAGAAATGATTATATAAAAACAGATACAGCTTCTGACTAATCTCCTTTGCAGCAACTTGTTATACGGAAGGTTTACAAGGCTAATAGATTAAGAGTCCACAGCTATTTTTGGGTGTGATTGATAACAAATAATTAGTTTAATTAGATAGTCCTTAAGTAGTAAACGTAATGTGAACGTCTTGCATGCTCTAGTTCTAGTGGGAGCAATAGTGCATAATAGTGCATCAAATATGCAGTTTTTTCCAAAGTCTAATTGATTGTGATAACAACTTCACCATAACTAGAGCCAAAGTGCCCTGATTGCAAATAAATATAAATAAATTCCTACAAAATAGTAAAAGGTTATGTTTCAAGCATTTTGTGGAGAAAATTGACCTCAAAGTCAAAAATTAGCGTGATTAAGACAAAATTAACAGGCTTAGAAATTGGACATCTGAAGACTTTATTTAAACGAAGTTATAAGAGATTGTATATCTTCTAAAAATAAAGACTTAAACTAAGTTTCTACCATTCGTATGAACAGAGCGATTTTCGTTAACGTGGTTCCAAAGTAGGCATTTTCTTAAATCACCGAAAAATGATGTGAAAATATCCTTAACGAATTAGGGGACACCCTGTATTTTAAAAGTACTAGAATCAATTCTGGTTGGGTGGCTAAGTAAATTTGGAAGATAGTCAAGTAAATTTGACAAGTGAAAAATGATTCGAGCACGATATTTTAAAATATTATCCCACTTAAAAATTGAAGCCACATAACGACAGTCTTCGTTCATTATTTTTTTTTTTTTTCATTTAACGATAAAATGGTTGAACGACTACATCTTTTAACAAATGAATGAACAACTTTTGGATTTAGTGTGGAGATGTAGAAGTCGTTGTTGAGAAGACATTGCTGTTAAATGCACTAAAAGTAACTTTTTTAAAACGTTGAATAATTTACCCATATTTATTAAAGTACGATGTATTGAAGCGAGCTTTTTATTCCACACTTTAATATAGGTTTTAAGAAGGTTCCACGTCTAACAGAAACATTTGATAAATGCATAATTTTAGATATTAGATTATAAAGTAAACCTTTAGATTATTTTCTTTGGGTATGTTTGAAATCACTAAATTGAGCCATTAAACCTATACAATGTTTGGCTACTTGGAAGTCAAAATTCACCTCGTAATATACCGATACTGTTCGATAAAGCTGTCCAAAATACAAATTCCACTGGCACAGTTCCCATATGCCCGAAATCATTTTTTGAAACTGAAAACAAATAATTATCCTTTTAATAAAGCCAAAACTATATGAAGCTGAAGATCGCTGCATCGAAATTTATGTTTTCATTTAGGATAGCAGATCTCGATAAGTATCAAAGATATTGGAATATTTTAAACGCCAAAATGTTGGGCGCAAATTTTCCTAGGGGCGATGTCCGTTACTTTTTTTAAATTGTATCTCGTTATATTTTATTTTAGTGAGTTTTAAAACTTTTAAGACAAAAAAAATTTTAGGAGAGGATATAGACCGCAATAATTTTTTTAGAAATAAAATAAATATGACCCAATGTAGAATATACATTTCTCTGTGGGGGCGATTTTCTCCTTTTTTTTATTTTTTTTTATTAAGCTTATTTAACCATGATTTAACCATGAAATTGGAATATTTTAAACGCCAAAATGTTGGGCGCAAATTTTCCTAGGGGCGATGTCCGTTACTTTTTTTTAAATTGTATCTCGTTATATTTTATTTTAGTGAGTTTTAAAACTTTTAAGACAAAAAAAATTTTAGGAGAGGATATAGACCGCAATAATTTTTTTAGAAATGAAATAAATATGACCCAATGTAGAATATACATTTCTCTGGGGGCGATGTTTCTCCTTTTTTTTATTTTTTTTTATTAAGCTTATTTAACCATGATTTAACCATGAAACTAACAAAAAAAAAAAACAAAAAGTTTGGACCCTTATAACTTTGGATAGACTAATCGTAGGTAAAAAATCGGTACATGAAAAAATTAGAATTTCCAAACTCTAGGGGCGATGTTTTTTCTTTTTTTTTTATTTTTTTGTCTATTAAAGTTTTTTAAACATGAAACTTAAAAAAAAAAAAAAAAGTTTAGACCCTTATAACTTTGGATCAACTAATCGTAGGTATAAGAACGGTACATGAAAAAATTAGAATTTCCAAACTCTAGGGGCGATGTTTTTTTCTTTTTTTTTTATTTTTTTGTTTATTAAATTTTTTTAAACATGAAAGTTATAAAAAAAAAAGTTTAGACCCTTATAACTTTGGATCACTTAATCGTAGGTATAAGAACGGTACATGAAAAAATTAGAATTTCAAAACTCTAAAGGCGATGTTTTTTCTTTTTGTTTTATTTCATGTTCTTGAGTCATTTGTTGTCTAGCAACAAATTACAACAAAAAGGAAAATAGATATCTACGTTTTGTGTTAGTTAGTTAAGATGTTGGTTATTTGTAATATTTTTATATTTTTATTGCATTATATTAATAATTGTATATTATCAAAATTATAATATTTACTTCATATGAATTTTTATTTTTTCGATTCAAGTTTTAATAATTCTGATAATAATTATACAAAATTGGAATTATATAAAGAAAAGATTAATTGTTATACAAACGAAAACAAAATTTCAGCAAAGACAAAGAAAAAGAAAATTCTAGAGTGAATATACTTTATAGAATAACTATTATAATAATTAGATAGATATTATGAGATATGTTTAACAAATTTGAATTGAAAAATATTTATTGCTTTTATTTTAGCTAAACCAAAAAAGGATGGTGTTGAGCTATTAAATTCTAATTTTTTCATGTACCGTTCTTATACCTACGATTAGTTGATCCAAAGTTTTAAGGGTCTAAACTTTTTTTTTTTTTTAACTTTCATGTTTAAAAAACTTTAATAGACAAAAAAATAAAAAAAAGAAAAAACATCGCCCCTAGAGTTTGGAAATTCTAATTTTTTCATGTACCGATTTTTTACCTACGATTAGTCTATCCAAAGTTATAAGGGTCCAAACTTTTTGTTTTTTTTTCTGTCAATTTCATGGTTAAATCATAGTTAAATAAGCTTAATAAAACAAAAATAAAAAAAAAGGAGGAACATCGCCCCTAGAGAAACGTATATTCTACATTGGGTCATATTTATTTTATTTCTAACAAAATTATTGCGGTCTATATCCTCTCCTAAAAATTTGTTTGTCTTAAAAGTTTTAAAACTCACTAAAATAAAATATAACGAGATACAATTTAAAAAAAAGTAACGGACATCGGCCCTAGGAAAATTTGCGCCCAACATTTTGGCTTTTAAAATATTCCAATATCTTTGATACTTATCGAGATCTGCTATCCTAAATGAAAACATAAATTTGGATGCAGCGATCTTCAGCTTCATAAAACTATGACCATTAACATTCATTTTATGTGTTTTATCAAATTATTAAATTGCAAAAAAAAAAAAACCTTTATTTGAATGTGTTAACCACCACTATTCAATAGAACCCAAACTATTGTATACCCCCAAAAATAGTTAAATGAACCTTAAACTCACTTTGATTTAATGTAGTCCTTCATTGCCATCAGAAATTGAGGCTCTGACATCGCATGCTTTATCATTCGTACAACAGAAGCTCCTTTTACATACGTTATACTACTGAACTTATTCGCTATTTCAGCTGGTGAAGAGACATTTGGTTCGCTTAACGGTTGACTGGAATTCGTAGCGTCCTTATCAAATATTGAATGCATTTGATCAACTGTAAATTGTTTATCGAGCTCATATTGTGGGAAGAGCTAAAAAGTAGTAGAAATACAAAAAAAAGTAACATTTCAAATAATAATCAGTCCTGTTTTTAATTCCTACGTCTTGAGTTAGAAAATATTGATAGTATCTTGCAAACGCTTCATTTAGCCAAAAATAACCCCACCATTCAAATGTTATTGAATTCCCAAACCAATTATGGGATGTTTCATGAGATATAATAGTGGTGGTGTATTGCATTCCAAAAAGATCAGTGTTGTTATCTTCAAAAATTAAAACTTCATCTCTGAAAAGAAATTAATGTTTTAATTTTACTTAAATTAATTAAATAATTCTAGTAGGTATACTTGTAGGTTGTCAGTCCCCAGTTTTCCATTCCATTGTGAATGAATTTAGGTAAGGAAGCTTTTTGCAATACAGAATTACCCAAGGCTTTATATGAAACTCCCAGAAGTTGGTTATATCCATTCAAAATTTTCATAGAGAGTTCATGACTGAATGCTGTTTTATTAAAAAATTCGGGCCTTGAAATAATAGACACAGGATCTCCTGTACGTGGGACATATTCTGAAATTATCATTGCTACGAGGTAGGTTGACATGTATGGTGTGGTTTCGAAGCTATCAAGATAACGATTTTCTTCCATACTATTAAAGAATTAAGTTAAAAAATGTTTCGTTATATAGACATACATATGCATGCATTTATTTTGTTTTGTACTTGTCAATTGTGGTTGAGAGCAGAACTGTATTGCTGAAGGATCTGAAGTTCCTTGAACGGCTTATGTGAATATTGAAATATGCCTTGAAACCAGGTTCATCAAAACATGGAAAAAGCTTTCTAGCATTGATGCGCTGCAGCTGTGTTGCTAAGATCAATCTTTGAGGAATAAAAGCAATTTAGCATTTGAAGAATCATACGTTGAAATAACATGTAACACAAAGTAAATTACCTCTCATTGAATTCATCATCAGTGTAACTACTTCGAAAAAGTCCTTCGTAACCATCAAATATATGACCCGTGTATTTAAAACATATTATATAATCCACAAGTGGCACTAAGTCTTCTTTAAGACTAAACATTAACTTATTAGTTACCCTATCATATTTATTAGAAAATTTCACTTTATTCCCCTCAACTGAATACACGCCAATAACGGTGAAATTTAAATATTCAGCATGGAGAGCAAATGCACGAATACTTGAGTTTTTAGTATTAATAACGATGGACGTTTCTCCATAGAAGGTGAAGCGTTTGACCCCATCTTCGGGTAAAAAATAGGGTCTTATTGTAATATTGTAACTAGTAGGAACAACATCCTTTGAAAGTCGATAATTAACTTCTAAATGAGACTCAGATGACACTGATACGAAGAAAAAAGCAACGATTGAGCCAGCAAAAGACTTCATGGTTAACTAACCAAAATCAATTAATAATTTGATGGGAGCATGTTACTTTGTATCTACATATGTTAAAGGTATGGCGTGGGTTTTTTTTGGGCTGAAGATACTCGAGAACATTTGATAACAATATACATAGTTGTTTTAGAATAAAAGTATAAGGGTAGCTTATAATATCGTTAAAAAATTATAGAAAAGTCTTAAAGATTATAACTTAGAAAAAAATATAAAACCTTATTGCTTTTATTGTAGAGGTAAAATACATTTTTCTAACTTTATAATTTTATCTTTTACGCATTGTAAAATGTCGTCGGCCGATTTCGAAAATCTCAGTTGCGTCAAAAATGCCAGAGAGCGTGTTCGTAAACGTCAAATGCGTTGGCAAGAAAATTGTTAAATAGATTTTTGTTATTTAATTGTCAAATAGATTTTATGTAAGCAAATTTGACTATAGCAAAATCTGCGTCAAAAAGGACGATCAAATTTTTATGAGAATCTATAATGTAAGTATTCTAACTTTACTACTACTGTATATATTTTTGCATATTTTAAAGTTGTTTTTTATTAGGCTTTTTATTAGTATTTATATTACTAAATTATGTACGTAAGTTTCGCAAATATTTACATAAGTCATTATTTTATTTTAGGATGATTCACCGACAGTGCGGAATAACGCCGAAACTAATCAAAAATTGGAGTGGCCGCTTGAAGCAATGCCAGTGAAGCCATTTGTAAGATGTACATACACAATCAATGGCATGAATGTACTAGTAGCTTCAAAATAAAACCAGAATTTTATATCTAAAACCGTTATTGTTTTATTTAAATTTTTTTTCCTATCGTTCTCATCTGGTCACTCTATTATGTCACTAATTTAGCTACCCAGAGCCACCAACAATGGGCCTTCTAATAAATTAAAAAAAGTTTAGACAGGTAGTATTTGTAATTCATTGACAGCACTTAGTGTCTTTTCATGGAGTAATCCTGATGCTATTAAGATCCTTAAATTTGATCTAGTTTTTGACACTTTTAACCATAACCATAAGCATAACCCAAAATTCCATTACAAACACAACTTTGTGTAGATGAGCATATGTATGTGCTCAACAAAATCGCGAAATAAAAAATCCCAAGAAACATCATAAGTGGGCGTACGAATTATATGTAATTTTTAAAATCATCTTTTAATGAATCGGCATTTTGATCAGTCAATATTTTTCTAAGATCGACAAATAATTACATGTCAAAATTTCGTCCATTTATGTTTTCAAAAATCGACAAGCCGTACATATGTATGTGGGTACTCATCTACTCAGTGCAGAGAGTTTGTATCAGCACAAATGGTCAAAATTTTAAGCTAATAACTTCAGCTGATTCTTGTCTATCTGACCTGTGTGATGGTTTACCGCAATTAGGTATTTCATGCCTTCGACATTGATTCAAAATTGAATTTTTAGCGTTTTGTCAACAAAACAAAAAAATTCAAACTAAAAAAATACCGTATTGATATAATACTCGTAAATACTTAAAAATGATTTTCCTAAGGTTTGGAGATGAAACCTTGAAAGCTCGAAATCTCAACTTCCAAAAAACACAGTGGTGCAACATTTTAAACAACCTATTGTGAAGGAATTAGTATATGATAGTACTTAACAATTTGTTAACTTAAAAGTATTTTACTAACACTTTCATAATTTTAAACAATTTGTAACAAATGACGTTTGTAAATGTCAAAGATTCATAAGAAGTAAGCACAATAGATACTAAAAAAAATAAAAAAGTTTTTTGATGAATTTAACTTTAATAAAATGATAGAGAAATTATGACACTAATTAGAATAAAATTTTGCGCCATGGCTTTTAAAATTGATTATACTTTGGTAAGTTGGAAGTTGTGAGATGCCCAAAATGCTTCAAATAGAAAACTTTATTTGAAAACAACGGCGACATCAACACAACTATACAAATTTTGAAAGAAGACAGAAATCTATTCATTTATGTCTACCAATAGTTCTTGGAAAAATTATTTTCAAACACTCAAATTTTAGAAAAAATAAAAAAAATCGTACCTATCATTTTTTTTTCGAAATAGTAAGGGTATTCAATATGTTAACGTGGAAAACCCGGATAAGCCTCAGAAACCAGGGGTGGGATCGGCTAAGGTGATAGTTAATTATCATTTTTTTTTTATTGCCATTTTGATTATAGCTGTCCCTATCATATCAATTATGAAATATAGAGAAAGCGATCGTCAAAACGACAATCAATTTATTTAGTGATCACTTTACTCTTTCGCGACACGGGCCCAGATAATTTTATCTCCGCAGAATGGAGCTGTCAGACTACGAGTATATACGGGAAAACTTTTCTGCAGTCCTGATAAAAATAGCATATACAAAACGTTTTATCATTTTCTTGAACACTGAAAAATGAGAAAATTAGTTTATGATGGACATTTTTTTTAAATCTTTGACTTAAAAATGGTTTTCTGAATGATAATATAATAACAAATTTGTATGAGTTGACTTTGTCGTTTAAGTAACAGCTGATTATTTCCCACATTTAAAAGTATTTCTTAGGAGATGTTCATGCAAAATATGTGGCGGAAAGTTATATCGTTTTGCAAAGCCTAAAATTATCTTGTTGCGTGAATACTTGTTATATTGTTTCGTAAGTTACAATTTTGTAGAAACATTTGCTTTTGAGTGCCGGCCGATTAATAACTGATAGGGGCACTAAATATTTAACTTATAAAACTAATTTCAGAAATTTGAAAAAAAAAATCAGTACACATTTGTTTTTTTTTTCATTATTTTTTTTTTTTTTGTAATTCCGAGTTTGGAAGTAATTTTTAAAACCTATTGATAAAAATAACAATAATATAAAAATAATATAAAAGAAAAGACTTCTGTCTGTCAAAACTAGTAAGTGTTTCATTTAGGTCTTGCCATTGCTTTTAAATATCAATTTTTCCATTTGAAGAACATTTGTTTTAAGCAAACCCCCTCCACCCTCTTTGGTCTAATAGTCGGAAATAGATTCATATGTCGTTTTTATTTGGCAATCCGGAATCTCTCTCTGATCCGGAATCCCAATTGAACACTTTTGTTTGCTTCTGATGATTCTGAAGTTTTGTTTGATTGTATATGTGAAACATCAAATGCGTACAATAATCAAAATCAAGAAAAATTTTTGTTGAAAGCAGGGTTGGCCGAATTGTCACTTTTTAGAAATAACTACATTTGTTACGTCTGCTACGTATTTTATGTAGTTAATGTAGTTAAATGTAGTTAATTGTAGTTAATGTAAGAAATTGTAGCATTGCTGTCAATAAACTGTCAGTTATGCATTCGAAATTTGAATTTTTAAATTAAACGTTCAGTTATTCTTACAATTCTTCATCCTTATGGTAAATGAAACTTTTTTTTTACAACCTTCATTAGATCATAAAAGTGCAAAATTGTTTTTTTTTTCCTTTATTATATTGAATTTTTATGAATTTATTACTACTAATATGTAGCAGACGTAACAAATTGTAGTAAATTAGGCATGTAGTTTCTTCAATAAACTACGCGTGGTTAAATACTACTTTTATATGCAGTATCGAAAGATCGAGTTGGATTAGGGTCGGATTTTCGACTCACATTTCTACTCGACACCGCTGAGCGATTGGGATTGAGTCGAACGCAGCTCATTTCAACTCAATACAGGTATATAAAGGTTCGAAGCGAAGTTCAAGCTCGTTTCAATACCTCATATAAACGTAGTAAAACATGTAGAAAACGTAGTGTAGTTAATTCGGCCAACCCTGGTTCGCACAATTTGAATACCAAAAATCACAGCTGTTGAGGTTGACGTTTAAGTATATGAATGTGTGAGTGCTTCTGGTTTTGCTTCTGATTTCAAATCCAGAAGCAAATTTCTCTTCTTTTCAGAATCAGAACTGTCATTTTTTCCCAATTGAACACTTTCAGAAAAGTCCGGAAGGCTTCCGGATTGCCAAATAAAAACGACAATAGACGTCCCATAAAAAGGAATCGTTTTATTAAGTTCCTTAACAACAATACGTTAATATTTTGCGGTGCCAAATACCTGACCTTAAGAAAATTATGTATGTACATACATATGTATATGTATATATTTTAAGCGACAAATAAATTAAAGAATATTAAGATGTCAACAAAAAAATTATGGGAATCACCTACCACGGAATAGACAGATACTTTTATATTGTTCTGTTAACATTTATGTATGAAGATATAGAATATGCATAGCGTACATATGTGCGAATAAATGTTCATAATATTAAAATAAGCTTGAATTCGATTATTTATAATTTATTTTTGCAAAATGTTTATTTACCATGCAACGAGTCAAATTAAGGTATAATGTTTGTTTCCTTGCGATATAATTAGATACTATACACTTCACAGGTACTATAGTATTTTTTAAGTTTACCGAAGAAGAGCATGAAAGCATGGATTCATGAAGGAGGATATATTAAAAGTACCTACCTAATCATTATTTAATATCTTTTGAACATGAATGCAATGAATTGAAATTAAATTAATTGCAACTGTACAACACGGATATAAGAACCACTGAAAATCCAAGAAATTCTGTTCCATTTTTCCCAAGCTTTTCTTATTTGCAAAGAACGAATATAAGAAAGAAAATATTGTATTTACATATGAACATACATACATATAAAAACAAAAATAGATCAAATTCAAATCTCACAATTCCTCACAGAGTATTCGGGCCCTCCATATCTAATATTCAGCCCTATTATGAGTATCAATTTGATAGTCGATAATTTCTATCAATTAGTTGATAATACCAAATTATGGGTATCAACTGGTAATTTTAGACCGATTGTGAATATCTACTTATCAAAAAGTTCATTGTGAATGAGTTTTGCTTATTTTGTTCGACGCTTCGCGTTTGAAATATTTATTTGTTTTTTTTTTCGGCCACGAAAAGGTAAATTCTTTGTGCGAAAATGTAAGTTGTTCTTATAAAAAATTCATCATAACTATTCAAAGAACAATTCTATCGAAGTCGGTATTCTTTGTATCTTTGTTCGCTTTTAAAAATCCCGAATAAATTTGTATATTAACGTTTCAATCAAGAATTTGTGGTTGATAGGAAAATTGATTTGTATTTATTTTGTTGATATCCGTAATACCATGTCTATCAAAAAAATCATTCACAGTAATGATAAAATCTAATAAATTTAACAGTCGATAAAAAATGTTGATAGTGATAATACCAACTCATTCAATTTGTTGATATGTATCAAGTATCTAGTTGATAGCTATAATAGGGCTGATTATTTCTAAAATGTTGTAGCCATTTTATCAAAAAGTTGGAAGGCAACATTAAAGGGGGAAATGGAAAGGAAAATGTGTCATATCTCACAAAAATGTGACATTTAAACTTAAATGTTACATATATTCTTTTCAAAGCTTAATTAATAACGCTTTTATTTTTTTGCTTTACGAGTTTAAAAAAATATTTAAAGTATTTAATTTTCAAAAACTCTTCAAATTCCAACGATCAAAATTGTCCGGGTAAAATGGCATACTGGTATGCCTTTTACCCTTGTAAAATTCAAAGCAATTTATACAAATGAATAATAAGATTTAAAAACAGTTGTATGCTTAGTAATTTATTTCGTTTTTAAGCACATTACAATAAAAACAAATAAAATATTATTATATATGTGTATACTGACTTAAGATTATTTTATATAGAAGGGAATTTTGTTATATCAATCTGAGTTTTGGTTTAAGAAAATAGTTATATTTATTTATATATTTTTTAGTTGGCTAAACATTATATTTATTTTATTTTTATAAATTAATATAAATCAAAATTGATTTTATTTGAGTATAAATATTTGTTCTAGCAACTATATCTCTTAATACTTATTTTTTGTATTTGTTTTATTTTCGCCAATACTGTGCAAGTTTATGTATTTGCTCAACTAGCGCTGGCATCACAGCTGATATAGACACATCCAGCAGTCCTTGCAAATGCTGAACAGCTTCTTCGTCGGTCAGTCCAAGTTGTAAATTCTCTTCAACTTTCTTAACGGCTTTATCTGGTTCAAGAGCAATATCTGGAACTGAGGCATCAACCATTAGAGAGAATAAATTTAACATAACATTTGCGTGTCGTCGCAAGTGCAGATAGGCAGTATAACATTGTTTGAGGAATTGATGATGGTGATCGGAACTAACACCGCCCATCGCTTCCACCATTTCTTTACTGAGTTTCATTGGTGGTGGCATTGGTTTTGGATCCCTTCCAAGGATGTATCCAAAGTCGATGTGGAACAGTTTGCCATTTGTTGTAAGAAGCAAGTTATCCAAATGACGATCACCAACACCTAATGGTTATAAAATTGGAATTCTCAAATGGAGTACTTAAAAAATAATATAACAATAAACAAACCTAAAAGATATGTTATAACACAATATCCAGCACAACTTTTTATATAGGTATCCATTGTTTCAGGTGAGATACCGTATTTAGCTGTTTCGCATGGATTGTGTTTCCTAAAAAAATTATGAATGCTTCCTTCCTTTGCCAAGACATCAGCGACAGTATAAGAATCAATGTACTGAAGGAAACCATGTTTGGAACTCGTTGCAAGAACTTTGTAGGGGGTCAGGTTAAGGTCAAGATTTTCTCTGCGCAACAGTTTGTCCATAAGAGTTATCATTTGAAGAATAAGTTGATCTTGCCGAAGATCGTCCCCATGTTTGAAAATAGCTACGTATTCGTGCGATGCTATCGAGGTCACAAAAGTTAATCTGTTGAGTAAAAAACGGAAACATTTATTAACGACTGCTTTTAAATAATTCATTAAAATTTAATACACAATGAAAATTACTAATAGAATATATACACTTAGTTGATCCTGATTATTATATGTTTGAAAAACTTACTTGGCTGGCATAAGTGCACTCTTGAACAATGAAGTATTGGCTGGCAAAATTCCATTTATATAAACATCTGGGTCCAATGGGAATGGAATAGCTTCAAACTTTGTAAAATTAATCTTAAACGCATCTGTCTCTGCTAAGAGCTGCTTAAACTTCTCCGTTTTCTTATTACGATTGCCTGGCTCCTTGGCAACCATCTTAACCAAACTGACCAGTTCATCGATGAAAAGTTTTTGTTTCATAAGATTGGCATGGATAAACTTTAGTTGTATATTTCCTAGAAATTAGCAAACAAAAGAAAAAAGTTTAATTTAATAATACAGAATGTGTGAAAATAATTTACCTGTTTCAAGAACTTTAAGAAACATATTTAATACCATCGCATACATATTATGCACTCGTTCATCCTGTTTGCGAATCATTGACTTTTGATCTTCGACTTCAATTGACAGATACCAATAAAAGTAGTTAGCCAGAGTGGGATTCTTACATGCGCGTTGAATAAGGAATGTAGACAAGTCACTGGGTCCAGTGTTGTTCTCGCTCATGAGGGTATTTGATGCTTCCGATGTGACCGAAGCAATAGAAGCACTCGTTAGGCCATTATCCTCATCTACTGAGTTATCTGATATCGCCATGGGCTGAGATCGTTGCGATACATCCACTTGATTATTAGAACTCTTTTGTATAACTGATTGTATTTGTTGTTTCTTAGAACTTGCGCTTAAACTAACATCCGAGGCGGAACTCTGATCGAACAGATGATTGTCAAGTGACTTTATTATATGCTTTTCGGGTGCGATTCTCTTGTAAGATTCTATGATATTATTAATGTTCTCATACTTAAGAGCCTGTACGAGTTGCAAAAGGTATAAAAGAAGATCTTCATCGGGCGCCTGCATTAGACGTGTAATTGCATATTTTCGAACATCCGGATGTGAGAACGAAGGACTCAGCAACTCGAGGGCATCTTCCACATCCATAGGCGTCCATTTGGCAAGAAGACTGAGTGCCTGCAGAACTTCAGCCGGTGTTTGCCAGTTGATGCATTTGAGAAATTTAGTAAGAGCTTTCTTATGAGAACTGAGATAGAAACGAAATTTCCAAAGGAGATCCTGTTCCTCGCTGCTGAGGACATATGTTGGGGGATAGCGATAGACAATTGTGTGCAGCTGGTCCCGGATGCTATTCGAATTAAAATTAGTAGAATAATTTTCAGTGACAATTTTCAATGATTACCTTGCAGTTGGTTTAGCGTCACGGTCTGATATACGAGATCTCTCTGAACGCGCGAGTCGATGGTGTTTGCGTTCTACTAAATTTTCCTGCAAAATTAATAAATCGTATTTTATGTTAATTAATTTTATTTCATTTGAAATCACCTTGCATTTTTGAAACCATTTTTTTAGTAATGAAGTTTTTATAGTTATCCATAAGCGACACCAATTAAATTTGATTTTGATTTTAAATAGAAAACACGTAAATAGAACCATATAAATATCGCAGAGGACATAATATATTTATATAGCTAAAACGTATAATCTGACACGTATTTAGTTTTGGCACAACAAATCAAAATTAATTTATTCATTCATAATACATTTATATATTGCCAACAAAATGTATAATCTGACACGAAGGTTCGTTTATGCTAAACAAACCGAAATTGATTCTATCGATTTGGAACTCAACATTAAAAAGATTGTTGAATGCTAATGGGGCAGAAGTTTAAATAAGACTGAGCCTATATTTAGTCAAATCGAAACTGAAAGTCAATATTTATGTTGAAAATAAGACTAAGTATTTAACCCTATGGGGTGTGGAGGCATTTACAAAGGTAAAATTCTCAATAACAATGACATTAAAAAAATAAATAACTATAACCATGTAAAGAGCTTAGTTTTTTCTCCATTTTTTCGTTTGTTTGAGAATTATTTGTTTATTTTTTTTTTATTCTAAATGCTTTCACTTTAAAATCGTTTTCTCAATATGATTCATTCATACTATAGTGCCGATGCTGATGCAATATTGCTTCGGTCTGGATAAATTGAAAGGATAATTTATCGGGGCTAGTCTCATTAAGTACGTACATGCAAAATACTACCCTCCTTATACTGCAGAAAACATTGTTTGGAATTCCCACATTACTCATAGGAAAGGTAGATTCAATAATTTCGAACTTTTTCTTTTAATTTTGATTTGATATTTTGTTTTTATTTGGGAAGTTATTTGAGATAAGATTGGGACAATTGCATAGCAAGAACGCAAGTATCAGGTTTGCAATGCCAACATAATTGTCAGTCTATTTACTTCAGCGTAAAGGAGAAGTCAAGTTATGCACATAATCAAGGGTAATTAGTTGATAACTTCTGGTGTTATAAGAATGTAGCTTTCTTCACTTAATGTTAAGTTATAAAATTGAAAACGTTACTAAAAGTCAAATCCTCCTTTAAAATCTCAGAATTATAAACCCACCCCTTTAAAAATAAAAAAAGAACACAAAATTTAAATAACCGTTACCTGCCTTATGTCAATATACAATCATGATTTTTTTTGTTTTAATGAATATGCAAAAAATCTTTGACGACTAAAGGGGTTTAGCCATAAAATGTTAAACAAAGTGCGAGCGTTAGGAAAATAGGGAAGCATTTAAGAGGAGATACCAATGAACTATAGTTTTGAAGTTCAGAATATCAAAATGGGAGAGAAAACAGAGCTAGGTAAAGCAGTTCACTTTCGTCTTGTGTGACTGAAGAATTTCTATACTTAACGTCAGAAATTGAGATCAAGTGTAACAAAATGAGCATTCCTGAAACAATTAATGTTGAATTGTTTTAGGCGAGGAATGCAACTGACTGTTTTATTAAAACTCTCTTTATATAAATAAACACGAGAAACATGAAACATTGCGGCGGTGCTCATATCATCTAAATGTTAAATCATCTCAAGGTTTAAAATAGCACTGTAAACACAATTTAATACGCGATAATTATTGTACTATAATTTGCCTCTACAAACTTTTTCTCTTTTTCGTGTGATTTTACTTTCCACTCTTCTCAGGCTATTAAATTAGATATCATATTTATTTCAATATGAAAACCTCTTACAAATGAAATATAAGAATCTCTTAGTGATAGTTGCTGAGAATTTTAAAGAATATACTCAAAATATGGATGTAACTGTAGAAAATCTAAAAAAAGAGCATGGAAATCTAGATCTCCTACTTTTTTCAGCTATTCAAAGCGCTGATTCATGACAACATAATAACTTGTTTTTCAAAAAAATAAAATAAAGAATTATACAAATGCAGATCTTAGGCCCTCATTATGATTCCCATGCAAAATTTTATTTTAGCATTGTGAAATTGTATTCTTTGAGATTGGTTTTTGTGTTCTTCGATTGTGGATTTTTTTTAATTAAAAAAAAAACAATTATAGTTAATGACAATGTTCGTTCTCCCGTACATTTTGATTCTTCAGACCTTTTTGAGACATTCACTCCCAAAAATTGTATTCAATTGCCGTTTTGACTGGTAGAAAGCGTATCTTGTGCGGTTACACCTAAGCAATTGGCAATTTGATTAACAGCCTGGTTCAAACTTTGTAGATCGCCTACGGATTGCCCCAAAGGAGACAAAGTAATGCGGTAGTATGGTCCTTCGTCGAAAGTTTTTGTTTAAGTTTTAGCTTGTAGTAACCAAACAAAAAACTTATGGAATTGTGACTAAACAAATTATAATGACAGTGGTTTCTTTTTTTTTTAATAGAGGACTAAGAAAATTCAGTTATATTGCAAATTGTTCCCAATAATGTTTTGTTTTTTTTTTTTGACTGACCCAAGTGCCCATTTGCCCTTAGTAGTTATATAAGGTTTTTTTACAAGCTTCGGAAACTGCACTTGAAATATTAAATTGTTATTTTCGTTTCTTAAAGTAACACAATTTATTTCCAACTAGCTTTTTGGTTTATTTCTCATTACTCTATTGTTAGAAAGGTGCTTCAATTTTTAATTCACTAGCGTTCACTAAATAATTTGATTTGATTGGATTTCACTCTTTAAGCGGTTGAATAAGCGAACATTCGCTATTTGTATTCCTACGATAACCAAATACGCTAGGGTTTTGACATTTGGAGCGAACTTTAAACTAAG
Organism: Philhelius festivus; assembly: GCA_963931855.1. Lineage (NCBI taxonomy): Eukaryota > Metazoa > Arthropoda > Insecta > Diptera > Syrphidae > Philhelius > Philhelius festivus. Next base: position 184,692,099 of record OZ007554.1, on the reverse strand, counting down.
CGAATTGCTATTCATAATAAGAATCTATCGAATTCGCAAGTGTTATAAATGGCCTTAAGCCAACCCTGTGTAGTATAACATCAATATCAACTATTATAAAATGACTGCTTTTCTTTTAATATCCATTTCCTTTTGTCGGACAGGCTGTGATCTGCTTACTAAACAAGACCAAGAACTTTCTTCTTATCCAGGCAGTCAAGCCGATCACACGCCTCCGCTTAATTACCTTAACTCATCACTGAATTCTTAATTATATAATTTTCAATTTATTATTATATTATATATTTTATAAATAAAATAAAATAATATAAAAGTCGGAGTTTTCCTTAATTTAATAAAAGAAAACCTAACAGCAAGGTTTTCAGCTCAATTCGTTATTCATAATAAGGGACTAAAACTAAAAAATGTGAAAAATTAAAACAATAAGGAAAGATAAGTATTTGTATGGTTAGTAATCTAATCTAATCCTAAACTAGAATACAGTTCTCATATCTAGTCTGATGCATCAAAAACATCTTTGCACTTACTAGAAAGAATACAGAATAGAGCTTTAAGGCTGATAGATGACACATCAATTTCCGAACCAATTGTTTCGTTGGAACATCGTCGAAACGTCTCTTGCCTATCACTGCTTTATCGTTACTTCTTTAAACAATGTTCTAGTGAAATCGAGTTGCACTCCCACCCTAAAAAAATTTCACCGCAATACTCGTGCCACTGGGAATGCTCATCATCATCAGTACACCCTTGAGCCAAACTTCGGGTGTACAGTTAAGTACAGAGATTCTTTCTTACGACACGAATATGGAATTCCTTAGCCGACTTTATTTTTCCTCCCCATTTCAATGTCCATACATTTAAGACGAATGTACATCGGTTTCTCCTATTCAATCCTCCCACTGTTTCTTAAATGCTCGGACTGTGTTAAACCAACATTTAAAGGGTAGTCATAATCCCTTGAGTGCGCGTTAATTTAAAAAAAAAAAACAGTTGTATGTTAGGTACCATTATTTTGTGTTCTTTAAACAAATATAAAAAAATACGTATGACATTTCGAAAAATGCTTAGTGCCAATTCAAAGACAAAATCAACGGACTATTTAAAAAAAAAAAACATATCTTTGAAAATTTGTATATTAAATTCTGTTCAAAGTTTCTAGAAGCTTTTATTAAACTGATTGAAATGAGTTCAAACGTTTTCGAGAATGTCAAAAATAAAAAATTGTTTTTGAACAAATAAATTACGAAAAATTAAAACACACCTTCAATAATACCTATAATTTTGTTTTCTAAAAAACCATAGAAAAAGTTTTCTCTTGTCTATCTTCGTGTCAGATTTTAACGCAATTAAAAGTGACAAAATTCACAGAAAGAGCTAAGGTTCTGCAAAATAACGACTCTGTTGTTTATAGCAAAATAATAATATAAGCTCGAATAACTCTAATAGAAGAATGTATCCGAAAATGTTGACAGTACTAATACTTGATCCTACTTTCTTACAGAGCCATTTAAATATGTTTTGTTTAAAAAAAAAAAATAAATTCTTTTGTTACCTGTAATATTTCGGAATCAGGAACGGTAACAAGCCTGGGTTTTGATATGACTTTATTGGTCTTGTCACCTTCTGGCTCGAAGTAAACAATAGAGTACTAAAAGAAAATATAATTAGAAATCTTATAAAACAGCAGAATGAAATAAGTTAACTTACGTTGAAGCCATCGACTGTAACGGTTGGAAATTCGATCATCAAATAAATATAGTTTGATAATCGTTTCTCTCTCTCGTTTATTAATTCAATTTCACGAAACGTAAGTCGATCAAGCCAATCGACCTTCTGAAGATGTCCATTGCGATGCATTTTAGCTAGCTTACCTAATCTCTGCATCTGTGATTTACTTGATTCTTTTCCCTTGCCTGGAGTCTTCGAAGGATATCCACCATCACCTTCAACATCTAACCAAACTCGAAGATCGTACATGCCCTGACGGAACATACCATTCTTGCCAAAAAGTGAAATTGACGTCCCACCAATTATTGATGTCTCTCCGGCACCAGCGCAATCCAATATGGTCAACACTAGAATTGCAGTTCTTGGCAAATCGGAGAACAGCATTGGCAGTGATACCCATTCGTTCCAGCTCCAGCGTTTGGTGAATGCTTTGTAGGAGGACGTTACGGGTAAGCAGTATGGCTTGCCTTTGTTGTAAACTTGCAAACGCACCTGAAAGGGCGGACATGATTCCGAATATAGCCCCGAAAATGCTAAGATTCTATTCTCGAGGAGTTTTTCATGGTCTGGTTTTTGTTTTTTACCCTCAAGAGTTCCACTGTTTTTTTTGTTTTTGGAGTTTTGTGAAATGAGAAAAGTGAAAACAAAATGATAAAAAAAACAAGTTTCATATTTTAGAACTTACATTTTAATTTGAATGTATTGATTTAAGGAACAGCTATAGATATAGCGAAAGTGGTCATCCGGTTGATCCATGTTGAGATTAATACGTGCACTTTTGGAATAAATAGAATTTCTCCTCGATTTTGTTATCAACAAATAAAAATTAAAGACGAAGTAGCAAATAAAAGTAATTTGTTTTTTTTTTTTTTTTGACAGTCGTCACAGCTGTTTTGATTCTGTTGAAGAAAAAGTGTAATACTATATGATTGTTTAGAATTCACTTTAATTACTTATAAGGCAGAGTATGCATCGCATTATCATTTTTGATGAAATAATAAATTTCGAATCTGAAGGAAAATAATAAAAATCACCAAAAAATGTGCATATATGATTGAGTTTTATTACCTATAGATCTATATGGATCCGGATCTAGATTAATCTTTAACACATATTACAAAAACAATTTGGGAACCTCTATTTTAAAGATCCAAAAATTAGTTCTTACTCCAGCGGGTGTGGTAAAGTAGTGTTGAAAAAAGACAAGAAGTAATTGAAAATCAAATATAAGTATAAAAAGAGATGGGCATATAACACTGGTGTCACTAACAGCCCGATTCTCCCCCTTGTGAGGAGTCACAAGTCACAAGCTCTTGTGACTATTCCTTGTGAGGATTGTTGTGATTCGATAACATTTTGGTATTCTCCCCCTAATCGTCACAAGAAAACTCACAACAAAACTCACCACAGCATGGTGAGATTTTTAAGTGTCATTATTTGAACAGCTGATTATTCAAAACGAAGAAATTACAAAATGCAAGGTAACATAATTTTTAAACAATAAAATGATTAAATAATAAATGTAACATTTTCAGAAGAAAACAATCGTGGCGACTGCATAAAGTTTTCGGAAGGTGAAAGAACTTTATAAATGTATTGTTTTGGAGAGCGAATGGATCATTTGTATCTCTCAATGTTCTTAAAGCCGTCGACGCTGTAAACTTCTTGATACGATTAGTTTCTTAAAGAAATTTTTGTTTATGTAATAATATTACTTTTCTTTTTTGTGGGAAAGATCAGCAAAAATATTCACTAGAACAAAGTCCACTTCCATTTTTGTGTACTCACAATTATTCACAAATCTAGAAAATTCTCTTACTGAATGTCAATCAAAGAAACTTTAAAAATTTATGAGTTGTGACCTGCTCCGAAGGAGATCACAATTTCGATAGTTTTTGTGACTCTCACAAGTTGTGACTGAGCGGCAGAATTCGAAAAAGTCACAAAATCAATTTCACCTCTTCTTGTGACTTGTGAGGCATCACTGACTTTGGGGAGAATCGGGCTGTAAGATCCATATCGTTTTATTTTCAAGAAATAATCTATAGGGATCATTAGGGATAATAAAACACGGCTAATGTTGGTAAACCTGAAGATAAATAATCCCATCTTCTTAATAAATTCAATTTCTTGGAGTCATTTAATTTCAATCATGTTTCAAGTATGTGACAGTAAGGCTAGGCGCACACATTCAATTTTTAGTTTCGCAACTGCTTGGTTCGAGCAACTAAAATTTTTTTGTTTTGACACAAACTAAACGATTGCCTAAAATTAGTAGGCTATTTTGTGTAACATATAATTATATGCACCTGCGCGGACATTCAACCAAATAGTTCATCTGTTTTCTATAAGCAACCAAACAGTTGTGCAACTAAAAATTGAATGTGCGTGCCTAGCCTAACGATGCATATACTTGAACCACGGCTTAACCTCAGTTAATGAGACGTAATCGGGTGGTTAAAGTAGAAATTAATCTGACATAAATAAAACACTATTAGCAGCACCATTTGCATTTTTCTGCCAAGGCTAATCTTCTTTAAAATCTTTTTGTGGGCTGGAAATACCACTAAGATTTATTAAATCTAAACTGAGACTACTTCACTCATCCACAAGTAGGTGGATCAACGTGTTATCAAATTTAAAATACTTTCATCATTCTTGCCAAAAATTAAATGAAAGAAAACACTTATAATAACACACATCATGTTCTTAGAAGCACAAATGGAAACGTGTGTTTGCAAAATATCACATTGAACGAGAAACTGTACGTTGATTGGTAATATTAGATTTGGGACTGATCGTGAATTAGAAGTTTATTATTATCTTTTTATGAACGTTTAAGTTAGTTTGAAGATATTAACCATGTTTATTAAAAGAGATGTAAAAGTTTATAAAAACTTTTAGTTTCCTCGTGTGAAAGGGGTCTTAGCAAATTAATTACAATTGGTCAGTGGAGTTGATCTAAAACAAACAGCACTAATTAGTATAACACTTTTTCATCAAAACGTCATCCTAAACGTCTATAACAGCTGGTTATCGTGTTCGATTAATATGTGATTGTGTTTTTATTTGCATATCGCAATCTTAAAATCAAATAAATTCACACAAAAATGACCCTAACATTATGTAAACTCGCTATCGATGGACTTAAACATCTAGGTTCAACAATTAACATTGAAATAAGTCGAAAACTAATAGCGAGTACTGTTAAATTATCACTTTATGCTGATGCCAGTAAGTACCTTACGAAAAAGTGAGACTTGCAAATGATTACTTATTGATCTTTACGTTCTCCCCCCGAAGACGTGCCACCCAATCCAGAGATATACGCCTCCAATGCTGATTACGCCAAACAAAGTGAATTTGCTGTGGCCACACTCCTCTTCTTAGCAACTAAATGTGGATACGATGGGACCAAGCTGCGCAACTTCCTCGAACAACATTCCATTAATGCAGCCATCATAGACGATCTAGTCAAAGCCTACGACACCAATCGCAACGAATTCCTTATGAGACTTCTCCGAACCGGTCATGCATTTCCGCACATCAGTGATGTTGAATGGAAGATTGTTTGCGATGTCAAATCCGCAATGTCTGATTGCAGTTCCGGTGAGCTAACATTCCATGTAAATCTAGGCAATTACCGCGAGAAGACTGGCGAACGTGAGACGATTGTTGAGTTTGTCTGCAACACCGAAGAGCTGCAGTCACTAATCAATAAGTTAAAAGAAATCGAACGCCATTGTGCCAAACTGTCATCCGGAGAATCTCCACAAGCAAAATAGCAAAAAATAACAATCCGCTTGTCAATTTACATACAAATGATGTTTATTTCAGTTAAGAGAACATAGAAGGAACATTATTTTAATGAAATAAGAAAGCAAAAGATAATTCCGAAACATATACATATATATTTATTTATATAGGATTTAAAATTTAGACAAAAATAAAATGTATTTATGTAAAACTAGCTTGTAGAAGATGAAAACAGTATTGTCGTTAGCTGATCTTCCGCAGATATTGACGAAACTATGCATTTTGTGATAAACTTTCGACCCTACGTAACAGTCATACTCTTTCAGACATTAGGGATCTGTGGTGTTTTAGATATTTATCACAAAATGCATAGTTGTAATGCAGTTTCACCGTACTAGTAACAAAAGACGAAGAGGAAAAAAATGTAATTGAATTAAGGGCTACACTTGTTCGTCAAGCAGTGACTTTAATAAATCAAAGTTAGAAGGTGCATTCGAGTAGATGGCCCCAGAGAATGCACTGTCTTTATCCGTGCTTATTATAATACAATTGTTTAGTGAGATTAGCTTCATGCCGATACCACGAAAACGATCGTCGATTTTGTACAGGTTTTTGCCACTAGACCACGAGTAGAAGGGTTTTCCACTGAATGGATTCATAAAATCCGCCCAATAGCCGTGCAAACGCAGGCGAGATGTTATCTCTCTGGCAGCAAGAACGAACTGAAATGAGAAGCAAAAGATAGAGATGTGATAAAAATAATTTAATTTTATTCAAATTTAAGTTAGAAAAAAAATAAAACAAAATCTAGATATAACATTGAAATAAATAAAAAATATTATCTTAAAGCATTTAAGTCCCTTAAGTTTTATTGCCTAAAAAGTCGAGTAATCATTTGCAAAACAGAAAATAATAGGAAAATTTGAGATGAAAATCGCAAATATACATATGTAAGAAAATAAAAAAAAAATTGGTGAATTCATTAGAAAAGTGGCGCCACTAAATTGGCAAACACAATATTGATTGGTTAATTAAACGAAAATATCAAAACATTTTGCCAATTAATTACTTTTGAAATAAGTGATTATCTTTGAGATCGGTCAGGTGACTTCAACAAGTATCCGAATTTATATGAGAAAACTATTTCAATGGGACTTTTCACGAATCAAAATTTACAAGAAAACCCAAAGAATCCAATGAAAAACCAAACTTGAATTCGGATACCTTGATAATTATTTTTGTCTCTGTACGTTTTTCATGTTGAATATGAAGGCACAATGTAAAATGCAGGATTGAAAAAATCAAAGAAAGCTTTAAGTGTTGTACTTAAAATTTAGGAGGAATAAAATACAGTCGACTCCCTCTAAGTCGAACTCCCTCTAAGTCGAATTTCTCTCTAACTCGAACTTTTTCGCCATATTTTTGCATTCCCCTCAATTTTCCATTAAAAAACCATCCTCTAAGTCGAACTCCCTCTAAGTCGAAATTCTCTCTAACTCGAACAAATTCTTTAGATTCTTGGACTATTTTCAATCCCTCTAAGTCGAATTTTTGCAGAAACAAACATTTTTAAAAACCACTCTCACGCAGCTTAAGCTCTTATTCATCGGGAAGAGCAAAAATCCTCGCTGTTTTAATAAAATAAAATCTTTGCCAGTTGATTATGTAGGCAACCAACGTTTTTGGATGACAGCAGATCTTTTTACTAGTTGGCTTTTAAAGCTCGATGCAAAGTTTGGAAGATCAAAGCGCAAGGTATTATTCTTCATCGATAACTGTCCTGCCCACCCAAAACAAGTCAAGGTTAAATTAAAGTTTATAAAACTTGAGTATTTCCCCCCCCCCAACATGACCTCAATAGTTCAACCGATGGACATGGGCATTATACAAAATTTAAAAGTTCATTATAAGCGCCGTATACTAACCAAGATCTTAAGCGTTTGGGAAACCAAAAAAGAGGACTATAAGATAACACTACTAGACTGTGTACACCAGGTTTCAAAGGCGTGGTTACAGGATGTAACTCCTTTGACAGTTGAAAATTGTTTTAAAAAGGCCGGCTTCAAGGACGAGACTTGGGACGATGAAGATGATATGCCGCTTAACCAACTGATATGTGAAACCGACGCCGACGACACCAATGAAATCGAGAGGATCTGGAACCGGCTAACTGAAACTGATTACAATATTGCGGGTGTTAATTGGAGGGATTATGTTGAAGTCGATGACGGTATTATAGCTACAGAAATACTGGATAGCGAAACAATTTTGGAAGAAATAGTTCATGCTGATAATGCTAACGATGACGACAGTGAAGCTGATGAAGAAGCCGAAATAATAAACATCGAAATGCCAGAAAAGAATTTAATTGAAAATGCAATTGAAATATTGCAAACAACAATTGAATTGACAGAAGATGTACCAGATGAGGTTCAAAACAGCCTTTTTAAAATAGAGTAATTTTTTAAACGAGTGAATACCCCAGCCAATATGATATATCAATCAAAAATTACTAATTTTTTTAAATAATTTTTTTCAGACAATAATGAATTACAGTAATGAATTAACGAGTCATAGAAGTAAGAAGCTTTTGTTTATTTATTATATTTATTTATTTATTGATTGTTATGTTTCTTATTTTCAATAAAAAAAAAAATAATCTCTCTAACTCGAATTTTTTAAAAACTCCCTCTAACTCGAACTTATTATGACATCCCGTGAAAGTTCGAGTTAGAGGGAGTCGACTGTAATTCAGAACAAAAAAAAAAAAACAATTGCTCCAGTTATTGGTAAGATTTATTTTCATTAATTCGAGATAAGAAGCCCTATTACAAATTCCATCGTAATCAAAAACTTGTTACGAATCCCGAAAAAAACTATCACGGCTATTCCGATTTCCATTCGAATTATATATTCTCCCGATTTCGAATTCTCTATGTTTCGTATTCGAAAACCTTTTGCGGATTCATAGATGTTCGGAAAAACAGACGGATATTCAATCCGCTAAATGTTCCAAGTTTTCAATTCGGGTATCTTTTTGCTAGCGGAATACGATTTCGTTTTACAAAAAAATATAAGTAAATATTAAATTATTAAAATTTGTTTTACATTAAAACATAAGGTTAAGCATACATCAAAGAAACAGTTTGATCTACTAATAAAAAACATAAACGTAACATAACAGGTAGAGAATGAGATCCTTTAGACGAAACTGTTGTGAGTTTCTGAAAGAAAGACAGTTGAAGCATGCCCAAAAATCGTCTTTATTTAATACTTTCAACTTTAAAAACCAACCAGAAAAGTAACACGTTACAAGTCGTTCTTCGGCGAAAAGATCTTTTTCGCTAGGACCTAAAGATGCAGAGAAAGTTTTTTCATAGATGGTTCTGAGATTCTACATTCCGATTCCGATTTCCGAGATTCTAGCCTTCCGCATGGAAGTCATAGTTAAAATATTGTCGCGGTAAAATGTCAATTGTCAACGAGCACTACATTTAAAATACAAAATATAGAAATGATAATAAGCAGTGTATCAAAAAGGAATTAGCTCATCGAAAGAATATGCAGGGACTTAATTAAACAACTATGTAACTCTAATGTTGAAGATCAAAAATCTTCAGAGGCTCGTAAGCTTTTGTCCACTTAGTTTTTTTTTGTTTATTTTGAATAAGTGTTTTAAGTTTTCCATACCTGAAAAATTTCTTGACTCTCTTACATGTAAGAACCACGCATTTCGAAAATATTTAATTGTTCTTAATTTGGTGGAACCTAAAAGTAAATCCGAGTGGAACTAACTAACTAACTAACTCACTAACAGCCCAAAATTGTCGATCATCTCTGGTGGAGATGTCAAAACAGTTTAAAATTCACCTTATATGGGTGCCGGGGCATAGAGACATTCCAGGAAACTGTAAAGTTGACGAACTTGCAAAAAATGGAACAATCTTACCTTTGTTGGATAGCAAATCTAACATCGGTACACCCCTAGCTATTTGTAAACTTATGCTAAAGCATGATAAGCATGAAAGAAAGCTAACCATAGATGGACCAGCAACCCAACTTGTCAGTCTACGAAAATAATTTGACCATTTTTTGATGCTAAACGCTCAAAAGAACTAATTTCTATTGGTAGATTGTATATTGTATAGGTGTCCTTACTGGACACTGCCTAATAGGAAGACATGCTTTCCGTCTTGGAGTTCCTGCAAATAATTTTTAAATTGTTAGCTCCAAATGGTTTAACGAGTAAGGGTGATTTTTGAAATCTTGTGGTATCACAACGGACCAAATATTGGTCTAAGTGTGTTGGCTTTTCCGGTCAGCAGCCACCTTAACCTAACCTAACCTGAAATGAGCCAAATCGTAAATATGCTAGTTTCCTTAAGACTGCAAATGAAAGATGATCACCAATTTAAATTTGTCGGGTTTCAAGGAATCTTTAGCCAGATATATCAAAGAAAAAACAAAATGTATACTGAAGCTCGAGTTCGATTCTCAGTAACACGCACACAGGAATGGTTGAGAGTTGTAAGTCACTAGGTTCTGGTTCACTCCGAGCTGTTGCACCACCAAATTTATTTATTTTTTTTGTGTATACTAAAGCTGAGCAGACATCAATTTTCTCCCTTGGTTGGAATCTCTACGGGTCACAACTCAATGGGAACCCACATGAACAGAATGGGCATCAGCACATCTAACTTATGCAGAGGGCGTCAGTCAAGACGAAGAGGGCTAATATCACTCTATTTGTGAATGCCAGCACCTAGCCAAAACTTGAAAAGATGACTCGGAAAATACTTTTTCGACGAATTGGGCGACGTTTAATGTTTGCCAATAAAAAGCTTCTTTAAATTGATTCAGAAATCAGGATGATTCACTAAATCGTTCCTCTTACCTTTCCCGTTCCTACATTACCCACACTTTGGGGAGATCCGAGTGAAGTGATACAGCCTGATGTAAAATATATTTCACTAATCTATTTTAATATTGCTTATTATTGTTTCAAAGTATTGAAGTTTAAAAGATTTCTATGGACTCTCAGGTCTTTCCTTTAAAACCGATAAAATATTGGAATTTGCACAATTGTCTTAAAAAGGAACAAATAAAAAAAACGCATCCTCATATAAGAAACAAAACTCACCTTACTAGCTCCTTGTTCTATATCCCCGTCATACTTGAGGGTCATCAAACTAAGTTTTTCACTGGAAACTACTTCCGGTGCTGGAAATAACTCATGTAGATTTTTCTTAATCAGCGAAGGACATTCATCAACGCTAAATTTCAGCTTAGCACCAACCTATTTAATCAAAACAAAACAAAACAAAAACAATTTGTTACATAATTCTCAATATACCACATGAGCAACTCTTCCATCAACGTAAATATTGACTAATTGCAACGACGTGACACCGTTAGACATTTAGCACACGCGTACGTTTGTTTAATTAAATTTAAATAGAGAGGATCTGCGTCGCAGATAAAAATAAACAATAACACAAGATGATTGTGGAAATTATGCTTTTTACCCACCTTGCCATCAAAATCAACTAGATTCTCAAGCGGAACTTCAATGGGTATTGTCGTAGACGCACTTTGCCACGCAGGTCCCACTGAATTGGGAAAGTAGAACCGATTGCCGCGAGGCGAAAGAAGTTCCCAATTCGGGCCACATTCACCACCTAGAAAGTCTCCGTTTTCTATAAAGGAAATGATGTAAACAAAATTGTATTCATTTGTATTGCATCATAAAATTGATTTGGCCAACATTTTTCAAAACACTAACCTTCAACGCGAGTCTTGCTCTTGACAACTTTGAATGCACTTTCGTAATCTTTTGGATCACTTCGTCGGGAGTATAATGCTGTGCTGGATTTGGTGGACAAGAGGTTTTTGTTTTGTGATGAGGTTGTCAATAGTTGCTTCTTATTGAATCTGATTAAAGTTCTTAGAATCGTATTAGACATAATTTCATTGTTGATAGTTGGTAATTGGTTTAATCTGTAAATTTTTGTGTAAATCGATTGTGTTTGTAATCGAAAACTGAGGTGGTTTTTTTTAACTTATTTTGTTGACTTAAAAAATATATTAAAATATTTCAATTATTATATTTTGAGGTTGAAAGTTATCTATCTCCTGCTTCCAAAAAATTTGCCTGGCTGGTGGGGTGGGTATCAGCTGTTTTTTGACTTTTTGTGATTTTTATTTGCAAAATGAACTTGTGTCAAAGATGTTGGCATTGGGAATGAAATGAAGATATGGAACATTTGCTAAGATTAGTTTTAAACGATGCAACATCACGATCACCTTGCGATTTTTAAAAGAGTAGGTGAAAGACGTGTGCGATGGCGGGGTTGGCTTACGTAGGTAGAGTGTTAGGCCAGACGCGCATATTCAATTTCGAGTTTCGCAACATATGGGTTTATATGGGACACCGTGCTCATATACAGCAATTCCATTCGAGCAACTAAAAAGTTTGTGTTTTGACAAACACTTAACGAAACTCAGTTCGCTACTTTGTTACACATAATCATATGCACATGCGCGCACATTCAACTAAATAGTTGAGTTGTTTTCTAAAAGCCCAGGAAGAAAATTGTAAGTGTGACTGAAATGGTGCATGTGAGCGCTGCTCTTTTAACTGGCGATTAAACTAGTCTTTGATTTCGATCACAGTTTCCATTGTTCGCCTCTACCTACGTAATACTACGTTTTTACCAAAAGATAATCCGAGATTAAAAAGAAGATCAATTTTGACAGCATCTATCAAAAATCTAATGGTGTTTCATTTTTTCTCATAAAGTGGAAGCGAGAGAAAGAAAGTTTCATTTGTGCCAAACGATGAAAAATCATCGAGATACTTTCGGACGATATGTATATATAGGTCAGTTCGAATTATAAAAAAAATGATCCAATTAAGATTTAACAAGATTATTTTCTAATTCTTGGAGATTTAAGGTAAATCCACATAAATCCAGGATTATCTTTTGGTGAAAACGTAGTAATAAACTGTGAGAATATCCATAATGAAATGATTGAGTTTAGAAGCCCGAATATAGTCGTAAGAGAAGTTTGAAATACGGTTTAACCTAAACACGCCAAATTTCTTTTGTTTTTCATTCGTTCCGGCAAAGTTCACTTGTGAATGACTCGAATTCCCATCTCTAAGATGAACACATTTTTTTATTTTAAAGCAAAACAGCTGACGTTTCATTTGTTTTGATTTTTCACGCAAGCAAAACAAATCTTTTTCTTATTTGTGGAAACAAGTATATAAAATAAAAAAATAAAGTCTTTAGCTGAGTAATCACAATATTATTTCGTAAAATTGCAAAATCAGCCTTCCCCGCAGCCCTAACATCTTCCTCATTAAAAGAATACTCAGTACAAGCAATGTCATCAAATGATAATAGAGAAGTCTTTCTATTCCAACCATTGAAGTCCTTTGTTAGTCCAACTTTCTGGCATAAATTATCTGAAATAAAAATCGATTTTGATCGGTTATCGGATGCTGCAAAGCCGGTCTATGGATTCTATACAAATTGCAATTCAAAATCATGCCTTCTCGAAGTGGACTACAGCTCATTCAACACGTAAGCAATGTTTAGTGTTTCCCTCGGTCATTGCTGATGGTTCATGGTAATGGTTCATTTTAGATCATTCAATCCTCCCAAGGATTACTACACAGCAATTGGCACTCTCTACAACAAAAATACCATAGAAGATTTTAAGGAATGTGATAAAAATGCGCTGCTGCAAGCTGAGGGTTCTAAATTCCTTGATGACATAGCTACAGGAACCATCCTAGACGATCCTAGACTATTAGCACGATTCATTATTTTGTCCTTTGCTGTAAGTACCATGTTCTTTTTGATTCCTTTTTGTAGCTATGTTTTTTTTTCACTTAGGACCTAAAAACGCACAACTATTACTATTGGTTTGCGTTCCCTTCTCCATTGAAACCAACTCTGGAAGTCAATCGAGACACTAAACCCTCACGTCTTGATCATATTCAAGAACTCTCTCATATGATTCAGATGATTGAATCTTTTCCTGATCAAAAGCGAAGTTTTTTCATAATCAACAGAACTTTCCAAGAACATTGCATTGAATTGAAAGACCTTATAGATCCAAATAATCTCCAAGACAATTTGAAGGATCAAAATATCGACGATTTGTATTTCTGCTTTGCCGATCCAAGTGAATATGACAGTCCGTCATGGGTAATGAGGACATATGCAGCATTTTTGCACTTATCATGGTAAGAATTCAGGCGTCAATTTAAATGACATATTTTTAACAAAATTTCTCTACAAACAATTTCAGTCCATTTCTTGCTGGAAAGGATATTAAATTTCTGGGAGTACGGTACAGGAGTGAAGGAAAGTATGGAAGTAGCCTTATTTGGACAGTTCACCTACCAAAGGATGATGAATATATCGATGATTTGAAGTTTGTTGGCTGGGAACCAAACAAAAACAACAAAATGGGACCTCGAATGGTTTCCATGAGGGACAGTATGGATCCAGCAAAGTAATTCTCAATAACATCCCCCAAAAGAATCTATTCTTCTTAAAAAAAAACTGCCTCCCTTCTTTTAGATTGGCTGAAAATTCCATAAATTTAAACTTGAAATTGATGAAATGGAGGCTTGTACCTGAATTGAATTTAGAGACAATGGCTGAAACTAAATGCCTGCTCTTTGGTGCTGGAACACTAGGATGCGCTGTTGCAAGAAATCTTTTGGTAGGTTTAATCAAATAGATTGTAAGAAAACAGTACCCATTTTCACTTTGTTCTAGAGTTGGGGATTCAAGTATATAACTTTTATTGATAATGGAAAAATAAGCTTTTCCAATCCAGTACGACAAAATCTCTATACTCACCAAGATGCAGTGCAAGGCAATAATATGAAAGCTACAACAGCAGCAGAAAGGCTAAAGGATATCAATCCAAATTCAGTAAGTTAAAAATTTATTCACCGTTAAATTTGCGATATTTATATCCCAAAGAAAGTAAAAACTTTTGGTCTTTTTAAAAAAATGTTAAAAACTCTTCCAAGTCATCGGTTCCAAGACTCGTTCACAATAACACTTCTTTTTTTCAGCTAGCAAGAAAAAGCCAATTTTCTTGCAAAGCAGTTTGCTGCTAGTACAACTTTGCCGCACAGCGTTATGACTCCTCCTGAGAGCGTTAATGGTTCTATGGGACAAATCTTCTTTCGCACTCGTACCGCAGCTAGAGTCCTCAAAGATCTTGAAATACATAAATCCGCTGGTTCAGATTATATATCCCCTTTAGTCCTGAAGAGGTGATCTTCTACGCTGGCAAAACCATTGCGTAAGCTTTTCTATCTTTCATACTCTATGGATATCTTTCCGAGTAGATGGAAAACAGCATTTGTCCAGACGGTCCGTCCCTAAAAAAGACGAATCTTCCTCCCCCTCCATTTACCTACCAATTGCACTAACGTTCCTTCTTTCCAAGGATACGCTGATCAACAATCAGCTTAAGGAACATCTCGAAGAACGAAAGCTCTTAAATGAGCGACTGTACAGCTTTTGTAGCAAAAGGTCCGCTGGTGATCTGATATATTTATATGTATATATTTCACTGAAAAAGTTGAATCAATCCTTAGATTATTTTGGATAAACAAAGGTAATTGCACTTGATATTTCTAAAGCATTTGATAGGGTTTGGAATGAAGCTGTTTTATCGAAAATGCATGCATTTGGTATTGAACAGACTTCTTCCTTGGATTAGAAACTACAAGTTGTATTGCTGGTGTGCCCCAAGGCTCCGTTTTGTCTCCGACATTCTTCCTTATCTTCATAAATGATCTTTTGTCTGAAACTTCGAATCACTTCATTGTTTCGCTGACGACAGCACCCTCAGCTTTTCATATTCGTTCCTATATTTAAAACCCTGCTCTTCGGCTGTGTGACTGGAACGGCAGCGTATTCTAAGCTCATTAGATACCTATCTCGACAGCATTATATGTACAATGGCGAATTTATAACCGTGTGAAATTTGATGCTTCGAAAACACAATGCTGTCTTCTGTCGGACAAGCGAAACATACCACTCTTGCCATTATCCATGAATATCACTTGTATTAAAGAAACCGAGAAGCTTTCTGACCATCTATTATGGAACGATCATATATTCGAGGTTTCCAAGAACGCACCGAAATGCTTAGTTTTTCTTAAAAATTTCAAGACATTTTTCCCTCCCTCTGATCTGGCTACCATCTATAACGCATATATATTCGCCCAAAACTTGAGTATAACTCTCCTATCTGGGCTGATGTCCCAATTAACAATTTGAACCTGTTAGATAGAATTCAGAATAGAACCATAAAACTTAAAGGATACATACTAATTACGGAAACTATTGTTTCTCTTGAACACCGCCGAAATGTCTCCCATTATTTCTATAGATCGTTTTTGGATTCTATCCAAGAGACTCTAGAGTGTTATTGGAAAACCTGACCAAATACGGGAATTATACCTAAGCTATGGAATAATATAGGACTTATAAATTACAGCTAAATCAGAAAGGATCAAAAATTTCTTGCATCAACGAAGGAAACCTAAACACTTAGCTGCACACAAGGTGGCCTATGATGCAAATACCTAGAATTTTTCCTCAATGCAAGTGCCGCGGCGTGATGATGTGTTCCGCTTTTTTTAAATTTTCTGACGATTTAAGAAAAATTCTCCTATTTATTATGATGAAATAAAGTATTTCGCTTTGCGCTCACAACTATACTAAATTTTAATTTAATTTTTTTTTAAGATTACGCAAGGCTATGTTATGCAAATTCCAATGCCTGGTCATACAATTGGTGATTCAATGAAACAAGGTGCAATCGAAGATTTGGAGAACATAATTTCATTGGTTAAGGAACATGATGTTATATTTTTACTGACCGATTCCAGAGAAAGTCGATGGTTGCCTACAATGCTTGGTGCTGCTTACAAAAAGGTAACGTTTACAGTTTGTTTTGTTGTAAAAAAAAAATAAAGTGAAGTGAACACAAAATACTTGGTTTTAGATTGTATTAAATGCAGCACTTGGATTCGATAGTTATCTGGTGATGAGGCATGGTAATATGAAGGACACTGAAGTGAATTCGAAATATGTAGATGTTGGAGATCTGAAATGCATTCCTGGATCGAATCTTGGATGTTATTTTTGTAATGATGTAACTGCCCCGGGAAACGTGAGTATTTTTATGAATAAGTAAGTTTTGATGAACTGGGATTAGATTTCTATATTAATTAATGGAATATGATACATCCAATGAAGAGTTATCTACATTATAAGTTATATCTACATTATCGTACACTCTAAACTGCGTTATTTTATGATAAAAGATTGATTTGAAACATTCTCAGAGGCTTGCAAACATTGTCAAAAAGCCATCAGAGATACCACCTCATTACTCATTTGCTAGGGCTTACACAACTATTGTAATGAGACTGGCACGCAAATGCTGCAAAACAAGAATTATGGCAAGTGGCGCTGCATAGAAATCGAGCTATTAGAGAGTTTACAAGGAAAAAAGGCGAAAACTGGCATCGTAAAGAGAAGAGAAGGAGAATGTAAAGCGCTTATTTGAGAAAATAAGCCAAACAAGAAGTAGAACGGCTGTGCAATAAAGGTGCTGAAGATAACGACATTACTATCGAGCTATTGAAAGCATCAGTGTTTTGGTAAGGTGTAGGCCCAAGCTCATCTAGATAATTCAACAGAGGAAAGCTTGAGGAAGCATGTCAAAAAAGGATAACCTCTGCAATGCTGTCAACTACAGGTGCAACAGTCTTCTTAACCTCTTTTACAAGATCTTTTTGCCGTATAATGTGAACGCTTAACGTTTTTCGTCAGCAATAGATTAGTCCATATCAGTGTGGCTTTATACCAAAATATTACAACTGGTACATATTTGAAAAAAATATCCAGAAACAGGACAGACAGACATTTGTAGGGACTTGATACATAGAGCAATATCTAGTTTCGGGTTCCATGCTAAACTCTTCAGGTCTGTGAAAGATAACGATAGAGAACGCATCAAGACGATGCTGATCGCTACACAAAGAAAGCCAAAACTTTTAAATTTGTATAGATTTTACACCAAGGCTCCACTATCAACTCATGGCAACGATACACAGTGGGTCCCCTTCATACTAAGCAGTGCTCAAAATTCAAAATCTTGTTTAAAATGCTAAGAACTGTTATAAATAGATACTAACTGCTGTTGAAAATGAAAATATTATTAATAATGAATATAGTTCTGACTATAGTAAACATTTTCAAGGTTATTGATAGATTTATTTTAAGAAAACAATTGTTCTTTGAGTAACATATTTATGACTTCAGGATAAAACATTTTTCGGTGAATGACTGTCGTTGCGCGCGATGTTATCAAGAGATTGGCAGAGATAAACAACCTATTTATAACATCCCACATGTTATCCTTCTTTTTTTTGTGATCTCTTCCCGCTGAATTGTTGCCGATATATGAAAATCTCTAATCTCTAATTGGAAGTAGGACATGAGTCATTATTTCACTTTCATTGATGAGGATTTGGTACAGACTTGTGGTCATGGATACCAAGGACAGAGCTTCACGTAAAGTCAAGCTGTTTCTAGGAAAAAACACTTAAATCTTTCCACATCTATTTGAAAACCGATCTTATATTAAGCAAAAAATTAACAAAAAATTCGATATGGCTCACTAAAAAGCTTATATTTTAAGTTCTATCAGTCGGATGGTCAACATTCAGGTATGTTAGCTTAGGTTTAATTACAGAGCATTAAATTGCATATTTAAATTTTATATTTATATAAGTGGTTACATTCCTGGGACAAAGATAGGAAAAATAGATAGTTTTGAACTTCACTCCTACCTCCTACCCAAGGCTGATAAAAAAAACCTGCCGGAATTTTCGGATTAAAAATTTTATTGCCCGTGAGTAAAACCGTCATCCATTTATGTATTTTATACACTAAGTAACACCTTTCAAACGAAAATAAAAATGTATTTACAATCTACATGCCTTCTTTAACAAACAACATATTTTTATTGTTTTTTTGTTTAACGAAGTTAACTTTTAAAAATAAAATAAAACTGCACAAAATTAAAACTTGCGCATGTCTAATAAAAACCAATGACAAAGAGTCAACTTGAATGTACCGTAACTTGGCCATTAGACAGAGAGGAAAGATAATACTTACAAATGACATGTGTTTTAATATGTATATTAATAATGCATTTTTATTTTTTAAAGACAAAAATTAAAAACTGTATTTTGAGCACTGATGTGTATGAAGAGGACCCACTGTGCGACATAATCGCTGAAACCAAATGAAGAATAACTTTCCAATTGCTTTTTGTATGTAATCTTATCATCTGGCTACGAAAAGAACTGAATAACCAAAGTATCACCCCTTAGGACATTACCTGATATATTGTGTAGACTGCAAGTTCTTGTCGAAGGCGGAGAAGAACGCTTTAAGTCGAAGCCGAAGAGGACCTCGAGCTACTTTTTGAGCAAAACTGGTGAGAGCTATCTAGGCGTCGAGGTGGCTAGAAGAAGATTGTTGGGTGAGGACTAACTAGCTAAACAAATTTTCGGATGGTGATATTTCAATGACTCACTTCATAAGGGAATGAATAGATTTTTCATCCAAGATCTGAGAAAAATTGCAAAAGTTGTCTTCACTCTAAAATTGTAGCATTTATTGCGTATAGTATCGAAGACATGAAGACCCAAATTATAATGCACACGAAGATGAAGATAATACGAGCGAAAAGGCATCGTATTCGCTAAATATACGAAAAGCTCAAGCCGCACGTTCGGCTTGATCAGATTTTTATCTTTAGACACGGGTGACGGATAAAATGCCTTGAATTAAACATTCCATTATACCACCGCTTTCGACACCTATTTTGCTATAAAAGAAAAATACAGAGCCATGGAAGTCCACTCAAATCGTGTAAATTTATTATAACTTGGCCTCTCATGAATTCATAAAGAACTCCCTCTATTTGTTTATCTGGTAAAGTTAAGACAACCGATTGCCCATTTTAAATTTTAATAAAACGTATCGGGGAAATGTTCATGACTGTGACGTTCTACCACTTTCGTTTAGGACTCCCAACGATAACTTAGATGCAGATCAGACGTAAATGTTTAAAAGAGAACGTCTAAGTTTTGTGACAAAATACATAGATACATATTTTCCAGTTTTGTTTGCTTTAATTTTATGAAATTTAAGTTGCGCCCGTTATTGCCTATTAAATGTTGTACAAAAATGTACAAATGTACATAAATAAAACTAAATTAAACTTTAACAAAATGAAGTTCTTATACAAAGAAATTTTAATAAATCACATTACGCGATTTCATAACCATACGCAGAGTAGCTCTCAAATCCTCTACAAGACACATCCCCCATTTGAACGTGATCTACTCGTGTGACATGCATCCTGAGTCCATTTATGCACGTTATCTTAAATCCGACTAAATTTTGCAACACATCAGTCGTTCTATAAGCATATGAGCTATAAGACCTGCCATCAATGGCGAACAAGAATTCGTGCTCTGTAAATGCTATAGCGAGGTTAAATTGTTGATTAAATGTAAATGGAAAACCTCCGTGTCTTTCTTCGGGACCAAACCTACAAAACAAAATTTTTCTAAAATAAATGACTTTTAACTAATATTTTTGGTTAATTGAACTTACTCAAAATTCTTGTTCATCGTATTTCGAACGACTACTTTCTGATCAAAGCGCACACTAAAATGCAATTCTTCCCGTTTTGTATCGCTTTCTGTGAATTTAATTATGAATTGTCCCTTCTTGTTGTCAAAACACCTAGCCGTAATCACAGTCACATGACCTGGACTAAATAATATCGGAATATCATTGCTAAAAGATTTTCCAAAATCCGAAGAATGTATCGCCGGCCAAGGAATCGGGAAAGCTGATCGATGGTCAATTTGTTTTATAGTTTGAATGTGATCCCGAATCTCAAGTGTTCGAATTGATTCCAATGGTATACGATGTGGATATGTGCAGAAAGGCTTACCGTTGATTGAAATGTAAAATTTATCTTCAGTTGTAAATATGTAAAGCATGAAAAAATCTCCAGAGACTATTGGATTTCGAGCGGTATGCTCGTCCAAGTGTATGTTGGTCTCCTCTTCTCCCCACGTTCCATTTTGGCGGGAATTTCGTACGATATTGTCTTCGCGAAAATAGCAAGATAAGCGAAGGCCTACATCACATTCTGGATTTGTTGAAGTCTTAGAAGTACACAAGTTTATGTGAAATCTGTAAAATGAAAAATTGAATATTTTAAAGGTTATGTTTAGTTTTTTTTTGTTTGGATAATAAATAATGTTTATTTGGAAAAAAATAAATTAAGTGGTGCAAAAGCTGGTAGAGAACCAGGACCTAGAGATTTACTACCCTCAACCATTCATGTGTGCGTGTATCAGGAATTGAGAGGTCTTCGGTTTTCTGCTAAGTTTCAGCGGCTAAGATGTGCAGCGCTTTTTATGACAAGGAACAAAAATCGAACTCGAGATTTTGATCAAAGTTGAAATTACGATGATAGCAAAAACGAATAAAGTGGGTCCGACAATTCCGTCTGTCTGTATGTCTGTGCTTTGATCTACAGCCTAAGCCACTGGAGCTATTTTCTTCAAACTTGGTGCTTCGGTGATTCCCTAGGGGGGAAATTGAATTTTTAAAACTAACGGTACCCCCGAAACACTCATAATGCATAATCTTATTTATATCAAAAAGGGCTCTAACGATTTTGATAAAAAAAATTAGGTGTGATATTATAAACATGGACATTTTGGTCAAGAAAATTTGGGACAAAATGTTATTAACGGTACCTGTCATAGAACCGTTTTTTTTTTTGTTTTCGACTTTCTCATGAACGCCCCTAACGATTTTAACCCAAAATATCGTATATAAAAATATTCGAAAAAATATTTTTTGAAATTTTTGAAAAAAAAAAAATTACAAGTTTTTTTTTTTAAATCAATATCTTTAAAACGTGTGAACGATTATTTTTTGAAGTTATTTCCTAAAATCTATACAACTAAATACTTGAAATTCGCATTACAAATTTTGTACTTGAAAAATTTTAAAAACATTTCTTATATAAAAAATTACTTTAATAATAAAACTTTTCCAGAAATCAGACGACAATTCCATGCATTTGAACATTTTTATGTCATTAAATCCATGTTTTATATTTGTAAAATGTATTTTAAATTCCAAAGTACTTTTACATAAGAGCAAGTTTTTTATACATAAATATTGAAAAGGGAGAGTAAGTGGAAAAATTTAACTGTTATTTTTATCTTTTTCTTCCCATTGATTCAAAAAAAGCACAAATTAATCAGTTTACTTCGTTAGACTCACCTGCTAAAATTTCGAAACAAATACAATTTAAACGATTTTTACCATTTTGTTTGCTCTTTTATTATTAATAATAATGTTATTTCTCAAGTATTTTTATATTTTGTACAATCCCCATGATTTAAAATAGCATCAACAGAATCATAAAATGTTTTTAAATAATTTAATGAAATCTTTGATCAGGCTTCTTTAAGTGCGCCAATCAGTCCCTCACAGCTTTCATACTGCTTTCGAAAATTCCATATTTTCACTGGCAAGGAATACTGAAACGACGACGTGGGTGTTGTGGATCGGAGCAGTATCTTGTTGTGAGCAAAAAGGCCTTATAAGACATATTTTACTCCTGTTTTCTTGGAATGATTCCATTTTAAGAAGCCTTCTCCTGTGCGGATGTCATAGAAATAAAAATTTTACCCATCTTGATCATGTAGGTTAAAATAATTTTTCTTATCGGAAAATACCACATTTCTTTAATTAATAACATTTCCAATCTGCATATCCCAAGCCAAGTGAAGACGCGCAGCGTTAAGTAGTGTTTTTTTTTTTCAGTTTTTTGAATTTCCAAGTGTGAAGTACTTAAAAAAGCTCGACGAATAGTTGTTTTGCTGTCACTTACTTCCGCAAATTGTCTGATTTTCATCGTTGAATGTGCTAAAATTGAGGGAATTCTTATTATTTTTCGTTTTGTTCGCTAATCGCTATTCTGAACGGTATCCACAATACCACACTCACACAAACTAAAGCTAGATTGTCACTTCGATTCCATTTAAATTCAACCTTTCGATCCAGTGGAGCCATTACGCGTTGATCGAAATCTCAAATCGGATTCGATTCGATCCCCAATCCACTCATGTAATCAGGGCAATGTTAATTTGGCAAAGAAAACATTTTTGAGCCGACTTCATACTACTTTATACTTTATGATGAGATCAGGAGAACAGTTCAGAATTCAGCAACTTGTCGAACAAAGAAATTATAGTTCTAAAGAACAGGAACTGTCTGTTAATCTTTTAATATTTTTAGTTACCGGAGACGCAGTAGATAAAATGGCGGAAATTTTTGAACGGCCTAGTGTTGAGGTATTAGTATGACAGACAATTTGCTAACTTTAAAGTACAACTCTTTACTTGCGTCTTCATAATTTTTAACATTTTCCAACTAGTATCGTGCTAAGGCTCATTTTTCAAAAAATTGCTTCTGAACACACCTAAAATAATGACAGTTCGTGCAAAACTCTTACGTAGTTTTTATTTGGCAGTCCGGAAGCCTTCTGGGCTCTTCTGAAAGTGTTACTAGGTTTTCACCAAGAGTAAATCCGCTAGAGATTTAAAATAAATCTTGAAGTGTTTTCACCAAAGAAACTGAGATTATTTGATGTTTTTACTCTGTCTTGTCATTCAATTGTCAATATGGACAAGAGAAAAAAAAATTGCAATTGGATAGTAAACAGGAAAAAAACAGATATTTCTATTTTGTGTTGATTCTCAATGAAGAAAGGTGCGTTCATAGTAGCGTTCTACAAAATAAGGTTTGTTTGTTTTGCAAATCTTCTGAATGTGAGAAGATTTCAAGGAGATTTATTTTAAATCTTCATTTGAGGTGATTTATATTTGTATGGTAAATCTACGAGATTTAAAGGAGATTTATGGTAAATCCACTTAAATCCCCGATTTACCTTTGGTGAAAACGTAGTATTAGGAAAAAATAACTGTTCTAACTCTGAAAAGAAGAGAAATTTGCTTCTGGATTTGAAATCACAATCGAAACCAGAAACACACACACATTCATATACTTAAACGTCAAACTCGACTAATCGTACTATTTCGACTAAAATTTTGCACCTAATGTTTTTTGTTATGACCATCGCATGAACCCAACTTAAAACCAGTGCCGTCATGGAAAATATGTATTATATATCAGCAATATAATAGGTTCGTTCGTTCAACTTTTTTTTCTTTTCTTGACAGCCCTGAGAATTGTCAAAAAAAACTAGGTTTTTCGGTTTTTAAAAAAACACCCAAGAAATATCAATTGTTTTGTTGACAATTAGAAGCAAAAAACAAATAATTCTGTGTTCGGATAAAACTTTAAATTTGTTATAAATTAGCTTAAAGTATAAATTAGCTTTAAGAACAAAAACAATTTTGCGTTTTTACTCAATATTTCATCTGATGAGGATTATGAGTACAAAAATAATTAATTGCAAACATAAACTATAAAATGCAACACGCGAATCGACAAACGACAACAGAAGACAAGAAATAGATATGAAATCTCATGTCACTTTTGATAGTTTGGTCGTTACCTAAACTCGCCACAGCAAAATACCTAGATCTACTTCAGGGCTAATCTAGGTCTCAAAAAACACAGAATTTTTCCTAACCAAAGTGAGTTTAGGTTTTCCAAAAACCGACTTTCGGTGACTTCAGGGCTCAACGAACACAACAAACCTATTATGTCAAATTAAATTTTGTTATTAGATAAAAAAGAAAAAAACAGCGAACAACAACAAGTTAAGATACAATAAAACGACATTTTGAACTATACTACACTACATTGTGCATTTGTAATTTACTCCCATATTAATTCTCATCACTTCATCAGACTTAAGAATTTTCAGGATTACTCTAAGGTTATAAGCCCTCCCGATAAATTAGTTGAACAATTTTCTATATATGTGACCCGGCCTATGAAAAGGTGGCTTATGACTCAAAAAAATATTTTTCACTTTTTGTTTGGTTAGGATAGTTTTTGAGACGCTCTTTCACATGGTGAAAACCACAAAGTTCTAACTTGCTTAGAAGTGTAGAAAACATGTAGAGAAAAAAGAGCACAAATGAAAGAAAAACAGAATTTTATTGAAAATCCAGAATCAAGATAATACATGGAATTGAAAATGAAAAAAATAGGATTGAACGCTACAAAAATGATTTTACCAAAAAAAAAGTTATTTTGCACAAAAAATATTTATTTAGCAATATTAAGTAGTTTTCTTCGTCGCCATCCTTGTTGAAACCGAGAAACTGACGAAATGCATTGTTTATCTTTAACAGCTGATTTATCGACATTTTGTTTTTGAGTCATAAGCCACCTTTTCATAGACCGAGTCACATATATAGTCTTACAAAATATTTTCCTTTATTTAAAAATTGTTCTCAATCAGGCAGACGGCATAGCCATGTTCTATTGATTTTTGTAATTGTATATTTGTAATCAAACTAAAATTTATATTAATAAAAATCAACTAAATCTAATAGTCTTACAAAATGCATTTGAAGTGTCTAACATAAAAGCCTAAAAGCTGAAAATACTCTAGTTCTGTTTTGAAGCTAACATTAAATGCACTTACTTAAGGAACGTACAAGAGTTTTAAATAATAAAATATTATAGCCTAAAAAGCAAAAAATGATCTTTTTGTGTTATTTGTTTTTGATGCTAAGTCAAGACATCGCCTTTACCTGACCTTTACTTAAATTTTGTATCTGTATAAAAATAAACTATAATAAATTGTAGTTCACTACATGTGCTCTATGTGCATTAACCTACTTATTTATTTATGTATATTCAAAATCGAAAATTAAAAAAGAAAGAATTTATTTAAAATAAAAAAAACAGCGCCAAAAATAATGAGAATCAACAAGAACGAACGTTTTCATTAGAGAAGCATAAATAACCCATACAATAAGTTTTTCTGGTAACTGTTAACCGTAAAGATTATTCAAAATTATACCTACTTATTTTCCATTTTGTTGTTAATTTCAGAAAATTTAGGATGCGCTAGGTATTAAATTAGCTGTCACAAAACTATTTAAATTCTTTATAGTTTGAGCAATTTTACATTATTAAAATAGCATGGAGTTCTAGTCAACTCTTATG
This sequence comes from Philhelius festivus, assembly GCA_963931855.1. Taxonomy (NCBI): domain Eukaryota; kingdom Metazoa; phylum Arthropoda; class Insecta; order Diptera; family Syrphidae; genus Philhelius; species Philhelius festivus. The sequence continues at coordinate 184,666,297 of OZ007554.1, read as the reverse complement.
TTCTTATATACATTTATGTATGTATGTGTAGATATACATATATGCATGTACTATGTATAGATAGATATATTTTGTATTATTTTATGACACTTTATTTATACTTTATCAATCACTATCCACATTCAACTACCTTAGCTGTCGTAATCATTTTTTTTTACAAATTCATAATTGTTAAAAACAGCAAGTTTCTCACCTAGACGCTCCATCAATAGTCTTCGCCACAATAACAAGCGAATGTCCAAATTCTAAATGATGAGCTAAGTTTCCACTGAATTCAGTTAACATTTTATAATGTTATAAATACAAATGTGCAAACAAAAAATGTAAAAAAACAATAAAGTTAGTTAATGAACGTTGTATTAAAAAACACATGCAACTTTGTACTAAATGCTAAGTGTATGTTCCGTCAAATACCTGACAAATTTATTTAGCCTTTTGTGAATGGCGGTAATAATGTTATCGTTTTCCAAAACAACAAAAAAAATCACCTTTATTTATCTAATCTCACGAGTCAAGTTTGTATGTGGGATTCATACCTTGTTAAGGTAATTTATCATTACTGAATTTCTCATTCTCAAAAAGTTTAAACTCTTAAGTTTTAATCGTAGACAGAGCATGTGTTATCTGCTGTTTTATTCACGAATAGCAACTTACTCGTAATTTGTGAAGTTTTCATTAAAATTTGTATTATTTTTATATTGCTTAGAAGCTTTCAGAATTTTATATTTAAAGTTAACCAGTTAACAAGCTTGGTGAATTGTTTGTATTATCGATAGAGGTTAAAGTGGAGGCTTTTTATTGAAAAGTTTGAATACGACTAGAAAGCTCAAATGCTTTGTTATATGCAATCGAAAAAATCGTAGGAATCTACATGCCAAGTTTATTTTTTTTTTCATTTAGAACCGTAAGCTTTGTGGACGGAATTAAAGGTACAACTAAGTCGCTTGCACTAGTTGCAATTAAGGCTAGAGTAATAAAATGTTTGTAAATATTTTTTTAAGAGAGATTTTTTTGTGAATAGAACTATGAAGCGTGTATTAGTCTCAATAAATTGTTGATATTGTCATTGACCTTATTATAAGACCTTCTCTGAAAAATCGTTTGCTTATAGTTATCAGGTTTTGAAAATATAGAAAGAGAGAACAATCGCTAAGGTTTTCAAAAGAATATAAAATTCAACATTTGAACTATAAAAGTGTTGAAGGGAAAATTCCATTTTTAACAAAGAAAAAAAAGTTAAATAAGACACAATTCGATAATATTTAGAGACCTTGCAGCGTACATTTGATCAAATTTAAAGGTTTTATATTTTGCTCATATAATTCAATTGAAAGTTCAAATGACCTCTTGAAACCAGAGCTAGTGGCAAGTGCTCATGAAACAAAATAAAGCAAACCTAGTTGTATGCAAGGTAGAAAAGAAAGAATAAAAGTTTTTGTTTTTTGTTGGTAAATTAATTAGTTGAGGACAGTAAGTTTTCAATTTGAAAATTTATATAATGCGCACAATATTTTTCTGAAGCATAAATTCTGGATTAACCTTATTATTATATTAAAAATGCCATAGTAGGTCATAACTGGACATTTTTTAGAGCAGTACAAACCAAGAGTATACAATTATCGGAGAACAGCATAACAAATAATTTTTAGTGCGTGAGTGTGGTCAAATTAGTTCAACTTACTATCAAGTAAAACTCCAAGGTATTTAAAAGACTTAACGAAAGCCACCTGAAACCATTGGAGCAAACTTGTAATTTAAATGTTTGGCACTCAGAAAAATAATTTAAAATACTGCAATCATCTAAGATAGGGTACCCAGAGAGACTAAAGTGCATTAATTTGGTTTTGTTACTCAAGGCCAGCGTCTTAAGATATCAAAATCTGAGTTGATCTCAGAAATTAAGTTGACCAGAGATCTACAAGGGTTGGGGTCAAAATACTGTAGGGGTCATAATACTGTATTTAAAATACTGTATCTTAAAATACTGTATTTCAAAATACTGTATGTTCAAAATACTGTATGATCAAAATACTGTAAGTCAAAATTCTGTATTTCAAAATTCTGGTTGGCTGAAAAATAAAAATCGTTTTGATAATGTAAAAAAAGTGCGCACTTTTTTATAATAACTTTTCATATTACGACGACGTATAAACAGTGAGGTATGTAAGGACGGCCATGCTGCCCCCCTGCAACCCCCCTGCTTGGGCACATTATAGGATTTGGGGTAGATTTAAAAATTAAAAACAGATTTTTATGTATTGCAAAAGTATAACCGCACAATGCAAACCTCTCTAAAGCTTCATTCAGTTATGTGCTTTGAAATGACAAACAACAATGCCGCTTGGTACACATTTAAACGATACAAAAAAAGGTAAAATTTAAGCTTTTCGGTTAAGTGGCCTAAGCTTAAGGGCTATTGGTAGAAAAATTTCAAGATCCGATCCTGTCATCTGAAATTTTTTCCAAGATCCATAATCTTATGGAACAAAAATAAGACCCGGGCGTCCGCAGAAGCTGGTACGTCGCAATAAGAGGCGTTTAATCAATGCTGCATCCAATTCGATGCATTCTTTGCCGGAAGTTCGTTACGAATCGGGGTTAAGAGTTTCGGTTTCAACAGTTTTTCGTGCCTTAAAAGCAGTGGGGTGTTTGTTCGGGGCAAAATGGTGCCAGCTCCAAATCTGACAACAGCCCACAAACATAAAAGGTTAAAATTGGCCCGTAAAAACATGAATCGGAATTGGAAAACCGTAAGTAACATTCCATTAATTTACACTTAACTCCTGTTATTCCAAATGGCATAATGGTAGTAAGGTTGCACTTGCCTTCACCTCTACAAGGATGAACAGCTCAGCTTACACCCAGGTGCTTCAGGATAATTTGGTACCCTACTTAAGACGATTTCGTCGAGTTCGCCACGTCTTCCAGCAAGATAATGCCTCAATTCACGTTAGTCGTCAAAGTTTGGAGTGTTTCGAATCCAATAACATACATTTGATGAAGTGGCAAGCACGTTCTCCAGATTGTAATCCTATTGAAAACCTTTGGGAAATTGTGGAAGAAAGGTACTCTATAGACGATTTTATATTAAAAAACCTTGTCAACTGTATGCCAAAAAGAATTTTTATCTTGGTCGAAAAAAGGGGCAGCAAGATCCCTTACTAGTTTTTCCTAAAAAATTTACTTAAAATAAAGAAAAAATAAAAATAAAAATGCGGTTAAACTTTTGCAATACAAAAGAAAATCTGTTTTTAATTTTTAAACACCAGAAGAGAAAATAACGGAACTTTTTTTTCTTCTCAATTTAATTGATTAGTAATGCCATTCATAAAAAAAATAGTAAGTTGTCATTCTCATTTTAATTTTTTACAAAACGCATTTTTACAGGTGCGGTTATACTTATGCAAGGTACTGTATATGCAAATGTCATATCATCAGCAAAAGCTGTCATTTTTCCTTTGAAATTCTGTAAGAAAACAGAATTGATGAAAATCTGAAAAAGTAAGGGCCCAAAAACCGAACCTTGAAGAACACCAATACTTACGTTGCATAAATAACTTAAAATTCCATTTGTTTTAACTATTTGCTTTCTAAGTAAGAGCAAAGCCAATTATAGATAAATCCACGCATATCTGCATTACATAATTTTCTTAAAAGTATATCACGGACGACTAAAAAAAAGCTTTGGTTAAGTCAATGAAATGTCCAGCCGTACAGAAATCATTATTATTGCTGTCATAAATTTCACAACAGAATTTTAACAATGCATCTTCAGTTTGTCTATGGGATCGGAATAAAAATTTAGATTCACTAAAGAAATTGTTTTAATTTTAGAACTCCAAAGTAGTAACTCCAGTAGTAGTAGTAGTAGTAGTAGTAGTAGTAGAAGTAAGGATATAGACCTGTAGTTATTCATATTACAAGGATTTGTCAAAACTTGGAGGATGAAACTAAGCGGTCCACAAGAGCGGTAATGATGACATATAAATATGTATTTTGGTGCATTTTAGTGTGGATAACATTTAAATTTCCAATAAAAAAATAAAATTTCCTTTCCAACGACATTCATGTGTTTGGTAATTTATATTCCCTAAGCCAGCTTCTATAAATTTACACCTTTTGTTTTTATTAAAATATTTTGGTGACACAGACTTAAGTAGTAAACTAAATAAATAATAATTTAAATAAATACTTTCTCATTTTAAAAATATTTTGCTTTTTATCTTTGCAGTCCTTAAAGGATCGAACACTTGACCAGCAATGTACTGTTACTCGACCTGGTGTATCTAACATAGCTGCTAGCTATGCAGTAGAGCTACTTGTTTCAATTCTTCAACATCCCGATAAAGACTCAGCGCCAGCTTATTTCAGTTCTAGTGGAAAATCAACGGAAAAAGTACCAGAAGGACTTTTAGGTATCATTCCTCATTCTATACGTGGAATGCTATTTAATTATGAAAATATTCTGCCTGCTACAAGAAAATTTACCCAGTGCATTGCGTGTTCAGAGGTAAGAATCTTAATCATTACTTACTTAATAGGTTAGTTGCTTTAATTATTACATGAACTCATATAATTAATTTTGCATTATGAGAAAAAATTAATTAAATTAATACAAAATAAATATTAAAAAAAAATTAAATTCAATATTTTTAATATTAACGAATTCATGACAAATCTCATGATAATCAAACATTATATATTTTTACTTGCGGCATAGAAACATACATTTCGCTAATTTTTATGTGGCTGCATTGAAAAGCATTCTATATAGAAAAATACAGATTTTTCTTGCGTCAATTTCGACCATTTTCGAAAACGTCATTTGCGTCAAAAATGCAATTGCAAAATGCTCTTAAACACAACCTCCTCAAGACAAGTGTTCAATAATACAAAACTAAATTTGTATGCAAAGATATTCATTTCGATTACAGAATTCGCAGAATTTTACTCCCTGTGAGTTAACTCGATCCGTTGACCTTTCGCATCCCCTGTAAAACTGAATTATGAAATTCGCCGGATGAACTACATTGTCGATTCCTAAAATTACCTTATCATTTATGAACTTTCCTATCGACGCTGTTAGTTACAGTCATTTAGTCAACGGTCTAGGTTTTGATAATAGCATCGCTATCGATCAGTGAAATCCAGCATCGTTGTGCGTGGTTAGTACTTGGATGGAGGACCGTTCAATACCAACCGGTGTGCATTCCTTTTTTTTTTTTGTTAGATTTCTGGCTATGTCCGGTTGCGTCTTCATCATTTCCACTATTTGTCTAAATTTTTTCCGATTGGTTGTCCGTTTTGTATTAAAATTTGTTAACTAAACATTAAAACATTCATTATGATGAGCTTTTGACTTACATTTTTGTGCTTTCCATTGTTTATATTTGTTTTTTTTTTTTTTTTTTTTTTTTCGTTTAATTAAAAATTCACTTCAGATTCGTCTCGAAATTGGCACGAATGTAAAATGATAGAAATTGTATGTAGTGCGAATGGTTTGCGGATTTAGTAATACCAGATAAGTTGAACAGAATGTCAGTGGTGCAGGGATTGTTACCGACATTCGTTCAACTTTCTTTCGTCGGATTCAGTAATAGTAAAAGTTTGGAAATTAAAATTGATTTGACGTTTTCGAAAACGACCAAGTACATTTACTTCATTGTTTATGATTGTTCTGAGAAGATTGATACATAAGACCAGCAGTTGACGTGTTTTATGTGAAATTTAATCGCTAAGCTGAAAAACAAAGAAAAATGGGTATACATATATCAAAATCTCTAAATAGTGTGGGAAGAGCTAAAATCGATTTACTAAGAGAAGAAGGACTGCCCAGGCGTTCTGTAGCTATTAAAATCGGTACGAAGTTTTAGTGATATCTATTTCAACTTGAAAAAAACAAAAATTCATACGAAAAAAAAAACATGAAATGAGGGAAAAAACCGCAATAACTGTAGTTGATCGAAGAACAATTTTAAGATGTGGTTGTAATTTTTGTTACTGCGTCAAGTGGTTTTTCAGATGAGAAGAAGTTTAATTTTGATGACTCTGATGGGTTTATTTATTATTTTTTGAGCTTGAATTCCGACTCTCGAAAATGAAGACAATAAGTTATAAAGGAATGTTGGAAAGAAATTTTCCTAAAAGTTCGGACATTTTTAGACCCATAAACTGTTCTATTCACCAGAACAACGAGGAGCAGAATTTAGTATTGCTTCAATTCCGCTGTTCACAGCCGACCTAAACCTAATTAAAAATATGAAAAGCTTATGAGTTTTTTTTTATATTTTATGCGCACTAAAGGGATAATGACTCCCTTAATGTTTGAGGATAGTGTGATCGTTTAGGAAAGCTGGATAGGAATTATATACATATAACACTTGGATTCTATCCAATAAACTCAAGTTATTGGAGCACATGTCCAAATATGGAAATAGTATTCAAGCTTTGGACAAAAATAAACCATATATAGACTACTGTATATCGAGATCCTCGAGTACTCTTTTTAACCTTAATTAATGGTTATACAAAAATTAGGTTAATCGAATACGATCATTACAGGTCTTTCTAGCTTGTTTGAACTTATTCCGGTTTTCTTCAGTAGGGTTGGCCTTATAACATCTGATACTTACCTTTCTGACGCCAATAACCTGTTAACAGCTCGAATCAAACCATGAATTCTCTTTCGGTTTGCTAGATTTCCTATTCAGGTTAAAATTTCTCATTCCGAAAAGAATTTAACTTAAAATAAAATCTAGGAATCTAAGTCCATATGGTTAAATTTGGGCCATAAGAAATTGGTTATCATCGTTCTGTACCGCTCGCCATTGACGGTGATCGCTTCACCAACGTCGTTTTCGAAAAAGTACGGATAAATGACGCCGCCGCACTATGGAACCAAATGGTGCAAACCATCTCAAAAATCCGTAACTTTTTCGTTTCTCAATACTTTTTTTAAAATTTTGCACACATACTTATATAACCAAGAATTTAAAATATTAAAACGTTTTAAATAAAAATAAATTATTTTATTTTTTTTTAATAAAATAAAATAACAAATTTGTAGATTTCGTTTAATTTATATGGGCAAAATTTGTTGGAGCAAGAATTATTGCAACAATTTGGATGAAATTTGTACAGTTTCTTTCTTTTACCGGTGAAAACATTTGAAAGTAGTTTTTGTAAAATCCGCCCACTACCACGCCCATATTTTTCAGATTTTTGTTATTTTCTTATTTTTAGTGAACAGGAAGCCGAAAATTTGTATTTGAGGTTTTTTAAACTTAAGACATCGCATGTATATTTTTTCTGCCCACTTTCCCGCCTACTTTTACTCCCCTTTTTTTATTTTCAGCTTAAAGTTCATTAAAAGCAGGCATTTTTTAAATTAAGTTTTATATATGTAGAAGTGAATTTATGAAAAGTGTTATTTATTTTTAGTAAAATCCGTGTACTGCCACGCCCTTTTTTGATATATGAAAGTTTTTCGCCCTTAAGACAAAAAAAAAAAGGAATTCAAAAGTACACCTTATCACTAGGTATATTAGTTAATGTCTAAAAGTTCTTTAGCCTCGTCAAACATTTCTTTGGTATCATTTTTTGTTCTTGGTTTTCCTAGACTAGATATATGCGGATCAGATGTATATACTCGTAATAAAGTGTGTAGAATATCTTCGTTCGTAGCTGATCTTGAACATTTCCTTGCAAATAAATTCTCTCATTTTGATTTTTTTCAACTTAATCCGAATCCTTCAAACGCTTTATTGAGAATAAAAGCTTAGTAATCATCTCATTACATTATCTTTTGCCTCTTGATTGATTAATGTTACAACAACAATTTGGCTACCTCATGTCAACTCTATCACCTTTTAGACTCTTTTCGCATGATTTTGTTGTTGCTTTTGGTATTGTTTACGATTCAGTTTCCATATTGTATGCAGTTCTCTCTTAAGTGAACTGTTAACTTTTTGTCTTCTTCTGTTTTGTGTTATTTATATGTACCTACATTTGTATTATATGCAACATACCCCACACACCCCCTCCCACCCTCAAATGCTTGACATTTATTTTTATTTAATTATGATTTTTTTTAATATAAATATGAGTAATGAAGTTTAAAATTGGAAAACAAAAAATATTTTATTCTAAAAATAAAATTTTTAATTTTAATAATATTGGAAATAACTGATAAAAACTTATAAATTTTGTGGAAAGATAGTCACCTATATGATGTTTATGAAAATGTGTTGCACATGTTTTAACAGTTATATTTTTTAACTTTTGACAAAAAATAACATTTTTTTTAGAATTTTGAGCTAAAAGTAATAAAATAATAGTCTTAAACTTTTTGGAATACACATTTATGTACATCAATAAAGGTACCACATTTTTGCCAAATTTTAATTTTTTTCATCACTTAACAATAAAGTTATAAAAAAACGAATTTTTATTCTAAAAACTTATTTTTCTTCCTCATCATACGTTTTTTCTAAACAAAAATGCATGAAAATGCGAAAGTTTTTATTTTTTTTTTTCCAAATTTAGAATATTTTTAGAATACAAAACAGCCATTAACTAAACGGAGGCAGCCGGAGCTAACAGAAAAAACTTCAATTGAAAACAAAAAAATGAAAAAGATACTGCACCTTACTCATTTTTTTTATTAATTTACTGGTGAAGTTAATTAAAAAAAATATAACTGTTTTGTAAAGAAGAGGGCTTGGGCTTTTCAAAAAGGTAAAATACTTATACATTCTATCCAGAAAAATACGAAATATTTGGCTTCAAACGCTCACTTCTAATAATTCTAAAAAATAAAAATATCGAAATGTCATTTTTAACGGTAATTTTAGGTACCTAGAACAAGAGTAAGATACAAAAAATTTACTGTGTTTGGAAGAACCCTATTTCTAGTATATAATCCCATCATTAGATTTTTCAAATTATGAAATTCACCAAAACCATTATTGAGATGGATTTCATCATTTGGTCCTATAGTGCGCCGGCCCATAATCAACACCAAACGGTAACTTTTTGAGGATGTATTGTCACTTGCTGATCCTCGTGTGGGTAATTGTCGTCCCATTTAGGGCAATTTTATTAACATTTTTTGCAATTTTTGTTAACACAGCCATTCATCCTTTTGGTTGCACTTCGTCGCAAAAGATGAAGAATTGAAAAATTGAAGTCCTCTTCTAAACGCTCCGAGGACCAGTTAACAAACAAATACCGTTGTCTATGACCATGACCTTTTAGCTCCTGGGTCATTTAGATCTTGTACGGATGTAAGCCCAACGACGCAAAATTCGGCAAATTTAAATCTGCAAAAGACCGAGTTCTTGTGCACGGCAAGGAATCAACTGCCTCGGGTTCTGCTGTACACTTTTACGGAAAGTGATAACGTTATCGGCAAATCTTGCATTCCTTTGACGTTCGAATGTTGGTTAATTGATTACTGAACTATCCGTCTCAAATTTGGCCACCAAAACGCATCACGATAAACAAAAAACTCAAACGTCAAACCTGAAATAATTTTGACTTCAGTCCGGTACATTAGGCAATTGCATTTTCGAGGAAATTTGAGACCAAGCCAATTCCCTGGCATCTCGGTTTTTATAAGAGGGGCTCTTAATGTCCAATATATTGGGCTTTTCCTCAATTGCTGAAATCAACTGCAAAATGAATTCCTTGGTCCACTCTGTTTTTTTATCACCTTCCATGACGAAAAACCAAAATAAACTACAGTTTGCAAGTTGCAACAACTGCAAGTTCATGGCAACGCAATAGTTCAACCACGTAGACACATTTCACTGCAACCAACGCAACGCAACACAATATTACGTCAAGAAATCCCAAAGAAAATTAAAAAGTTGATCAACGCGTTGAACAAATAATGTGCAACACATTATTTTAAAAATGTTGCTCAACCTGTTGATCGAACATTTTCAAGGAGCAACACGAGCACGTACACTGCCCGTACACTTGTTGCGCAATTTGTTGAGCAACGGCCAACAACTAGATCCAACCCGTTGGTTGAACAGAATTAAAGGCACCGTACATTAGAGTTGAATGCGTTGAATTCGAAATTTGTGCGTTGATCGCCTAGTGGACGACCGGCATAACTGAATTATAAACAACAGATTTGACAGATGTCACAAATCCACCCAAAAATCTACCCGCGGCAATTGTAAAACCATTTACTCGTATATAAAATGAATTTCACAATTAATGGAAAACAAAGTTATTTCAGCCTGATTAACGAACTCGATTGAGCCGCGATCAATTACAAATGTTGACATAATTTTTAATACAGAAACCATAGTTATCTTTTCCGAAACATACTTATGTTATGACTTAAAGAGCCTTTTGAGAAAATATGTATGTATGTATAATGATGTATCTTTAAAATACACACTTCAAAAAACCATAGTAACTTTTAAAGTCGAAATCTTTAAAAAGTTTGATGTTCACCAAAGAGCATTCCTATAACGATTCTCACCTATCAATTGATAATCATTAAAATTTGAAATTTTAAGATTCAATTTCTTTAACAACTTATCAACTATTTATTGATAATAATCAATTTGAGCGGGATTAAACAGTAATTCACAAGGATCTGGCATCTTTTCTAATGATCAAAACTCTTATCATTTCAGTTGTTAAATATCGATTTTCAATATTTACCAATTTATCAATTGATAATTGACAATCGTAATATGGCTAAATTGGAATTTTAAAAATTTAATTTTGTATGCAATTTAAGTAAAACCCAAAATTTATTCGTTTTCATTTTCATTTCAGAAAATTGTAGGTGAGTTCCAAGCCAACGGCATTGAATTCCTCTTGAAAGCTTTTGAAACCACAAAATATCTCGAAGATTTAACTGGAATTTCCGAGCTGATGAACATAGATGCCAATGTATGTTACAATTTATATCAACTAATAATTGTATTCCCTAACTTCTGATTCCTTTCATTTCAGATTATCGAATGTGATGACTCCGACTTTGACTTGTCCGATGAATAACAACTTAGAAGCGAGCACCTTGCATTTAATAAATCAATTCAATTATTATTGTTTGTATTTTTAAGAATAAAGTTCAGCTAAAGTTGAATATGTTTCTGTGCAAAAAATCCGCTATTTTAATCCCGCTCAAATAAACATACATATATAGATGAGAGTTTGTAATCATTTTAATTTTCTTCTTTTTTTTTCATTCAATCCTGACCTAAATCCAGACAACAAAAAAAAATATATGATGCTCTCTTCCTCAAAATGCCATGTTATGCAACCAACCGAAATGACTTTGTGCCACTTTCATTCAATGGATTCGGCTCTGCCTCGCCCGTCTTGCCTACCAAACATGATATCCATCTTCATACATTAATCTATTTGTGAAGTAGAAGAATAAAATTGACGACGAAAAATTGAACCTCAGCAATGTGCCGTTCTAGAGAATCCATGTGAATAGTTCCTTTTTATCAGAACCGAAAATACCCTGCGGGTTTAAACGGAGAGGCGCATAAAAGTGCTCCCACTTTTGCAATCCCTTGACAATGCCATACCCTCACGGGGTTGTGGGTGGCATATGGATAAGCAGAAGATGACTGTAACTGTGAGGGTGGAGCAAGTCCCATTAAGGACATGATTGAAAATGCATCAAGTACAGCTCGTCGCCCACGAGAGTCAACAAAGGATCCAGGCGGGCGGAAATGACGGTATATTTTCGTTGGATGATTATCCTCTCTCTCGCGCTGCTTGCTCTGGCGGAGGAGCAGTGACTAAAGTGCATTTTAGACGACATTAATGTATTCGTATCCACAGGAAGCAGTGTTCTGGTTCTGGAGAAGGTTGGGTGTCGCGTATTCGCACACAGCACAGATGCTTGTCGGCGCTATGACGAAGATTGGAGCAATTCGATTTCATGTTATGGCAAACATTGTCTGGGATGATGATTTAACGTCAATTGGGTTTTTAGAGCTGAAATGCACGTCAGTGTTGCAAGAAGTTGGGTTGCATTTAATTTTTCTCTTTTGGTTGCGAACACGTATAGTTTGGAATTCGAAATTGCCAGCAGCTGCAGGCTGTTTTATTATAATGATATGCTTTGGCTTTGATGTTTGGAAAAGCGGTTTGATTATGTGAGCTTTGAACTCAAATTAGTGTATACTAGGGAGGAATTAATGAACTAGTTGTCGTTTGACAAATTAAGATAAATAATCTTTGCCTGTGAAATCAAATTAAGGAATAATCAAACCAATAATTGTAATTGGTAATTTGAAACTTATGTCGATAAGGGGTGTTTTTAAAAAGTGGGTATGAAAAATTCAAATACGGTGGTGCTCTGGGTTAGTTTTTTTAACGTGTTAATAAAACTTGATTAATACCCTATTTGTTACTCTTTGTGCTGTACAAGTTGGCAAGTTGGTTGAGGTTCTTTTCCGTTTGTTTGTTCGACCTAAGTAAGGGTCTTGCTTTACTGTGTTGCGTAATTGTTCTAAATGAATTACTTACACACCTCAACTCTCCTGATCTTTTATTTTCGCTGTACAATTTGTTGTTGTATCTTCTACTCCACTCCCCGTCTATGCAGATTGGCTCTTAAATTAACCGGATAGCTTCCTCAGAACAGGCTAAGGCAAGAGCTATTCTTCGTTTGATTTAGGGCTCCGCACTGATATGCACCTATCAGGTCAGGTCGTTGGTGAAAGGCTTTCGGCATTTGATTAATAAGGCGGAAAAGAAGGCTAATCCTTTTTGTAGTACATATATCATCTAGGTTTAATGACACAATCTACCTCATTACGGACTTACGCAGATTTATTATTTTCAGACGTCTGGCTGTCGAAATATTTGTATCCAATTGATTCTACTGAATTTCAATCAAACGCTTAATCTAATTCCGATTTCGATATTTCCGCCACCAATCCTTGAAAATTCTTGTAGTTTTCTGAATTTATTTAATCTAAACAAGAGCTTTCCATTATTGAAACTGAAATGATCGTCTAAAAGGGACTTACGTGTTTTTTTGAATAAAATGATATCAAAGTGAAATAACAACTTAAAAAACGAAAAAATTGTGTTTGATGCAAAATTGCGGAGAAATGGTTGTCCGCAGAAAAAAAAATTTGGGACATACTAAAAATGTAATAAATTCTTGATTGGTTATAAAAAAAATCTTACGAATCGGACGTAGTTTGGCAAAGATAAAGGCAGTTAAGGCAAAAATCATAAAAACCGTTATAACTCGAAAACGGGACGAAAACGAAAATATTACCTCTTAAATTTTTCGACTTAAAATGACTTCAGGAATGCATGGTTTTTTTTCGGGGCGGTGACTGTTGGACACCCTGTATATGTACATGCAAACCAAAAGCTGCTTCTCAAAATATTGCCACCCATAGGGATTCTTCTAATTTTCGGTCCCCACTGTACCTAATAATATTTTGGGAACCAAACCTTGTAAGAGGTTGCCATAAAAAAATCATCTATTGACTTTTAAGGAGCTATCCACAGGTGAAGCAGAATCTTCTGTGAGGTCTTTATTTGATACTACAAAGTTCCTTTGATTTCGTAAAACTTCTTTTCTATTTCCTGATTCGCATGTTACTGTTGGTCCTTTTTTTTCCTCCTGGGAAGCTTTGGTCAATATATCAATATCATTTCACCATAATTCTCTTGACTCTTTGGAACGTTTGAATATCCTTGATACTTGGGTAGATGATTACGTTTGAACCCAATGTGCTCATTTTGATTGATCAGGAGATCTCTAAGTCCCTTTATAAAAGATTAGATGTTGCATCTACGTACTACACTCTGTCCAACAAAGATTGTCAATACCTTGAAGATAGGATATCTGCATATCAGTTTGGTTGCACCATATGGCATAAGTCTATATATATATATAAAAGTTCTTACCGCGATGCCGTAGTAGCATAACAAATCCTCACAAGTTTAACTAAAACAGTATCAGCGTGTAACAAAGTTACATCTTTTAACCTAATTACACCTTTTACCACCCAGAGAAGACAGAACGCCGAAATTCTACTTCAATTACTATTCCGGATGGAATGGCCAGCAAGTATTGCATACCTCAAGGCGCCCACGCAAAAATGCAAAAGATGGTTGGCGAAATGGCGACGTCAGCAAATAAATTTCGTTCGTCAGTTTTACAATCCACATTTGGTTTTGGCCGCCAAATCGACAAGTAAGAGTGTGAAATTCTGCAAAAAATAGGGGCCAAATTATCGCTTCAGTGACCAAGTGAGTGAGTCGGAGTCCCATCAGTGATCGAATGAAAATGTCAAATCAGTGTAATCGAAATCGATTGCTCGATGACGTAAGCGGTAATGCAAAACTCACATAAATTCAGTCACGTATTACTCGAAAACTGATGCGGTAATTTAGCCCCAGATACTTCTTGCCACCGTGTCTTTTGTACCAATCCAGTGTACATGGTTAAGATCATCTCAATAAGAAGCACACTGCTGGTCGCATATACCAGGTAGCAGCTTCGAAACTTTTGGCTTCCGCCGTTAAATACCCCCTCCGGTTTCCTCCTCCACTCAGGCTAGGGACTCTATCCCAATCTTCGATGTCTGAATCTCCTCGCCGCCGCGCAGCTACGCCGCCGTAGTTAAGACTAGGGACTCTATCCCAATCTTCACTGTATGAGCCTCCTCTCCGATACCACCGTTAGTGTATCGTATGAAATACGAGTACTTTGTTATCTTATTGTAAGGCCGTGAATTTTGTTAAAGTATATGAAATACTTTGCTAGCTTATTATAAGATCGTAAATATTGTAAAATTATAGAAATACTTTGTTAACCTATTTATACATATTCAATAAATACAAATTAGAACTGGAGCTTTGAATTCTCTATTGGTCGAGTTTTACTGCTTTCTTCGGTTGACCCTGGACCCCGCTGACCTACCTCAGCTGGAAACAAAAAAGCATTACAAGCATTACCAGCTGGTGAGTTAAATTATACAATAACATTTTGAAAATCGGAAACAAACTAATAATTTATCTTTTCTCCTATCACAGTGAGGTATGACGTATGATTAAGGTGCGTTTTTTAAGGTTGTCAAAAACTTTAAAGCAACGTCCAGACTTAGTTAAAAGTACATATCTATTCTGTTAGCTCTTGCACCTAAGGTATAGAAATAAAACACCCGAAATTCCAAGCCGTTTAGACTGTAGTCGAGCAGACAGACGGAGAGAAATGCGAGACCAACTATGTTCACCTTTACTTTCATTTCGATTTGATGAAAACCTCGAGTTACATTAGTTTTGCAAATGCAGAACTTGCCAAATATTAGGAGATATTGAAACTAACGAATTCTACCAAATGATCTTGCTTGGTTCAAGAGCCGAATAATATAAAGTGTTTTTTCATTAATGGAATAGATTTTGGCGGTGTGTGGCGGCCATATTGTTTTAGGGACATCTGTCAAATTTGTTGTTTATTATTAATTTATCGGCGCAAAATTTTAAACAGTCTAGTATTAAAATAATTATATGATACAACCTAACAATTTGCTAACTTTAAACTCTTTCTTAATTTGAATCATTTTGTAACTAGTGTCGTGCTAAGGCTATGTTTTTTAATAAATTGCTTCTGAACACACCTGAAATTATGGCTGATCATGCAAAAAAACTAAGGCCCAAAATTTTAGTTGAATTTGTATGATGTTAAAGCTGTTTTAGTATGAAATTAGGTTAAAACAAAGATTTTGCAAATTTAAATCGAATAATACCTAGCATCATACTTTCTCTACCCTTTTATTAAAGTTAAAATCATCGAATACCTATTTTATTTTTTTTTTGTTTCGTGCTAACTTCCTATGACTCTTTGACACTTTCAAACATCAAAACAATTCTGTTTACTTAGGCGCTATTGTGAAGGTATTAGTATAATACTACTTAACAATTTGCTGAATTTAATGTAAAAAGTCAATAATGGAAAACCCTTCATATTTTTTGTTACTGCCCCAATATTAGATTTATTGTTTTAAATTTTAAGTTATCAATACATATGCATATCTACTAACTTTTGTATTCTTTTCTTTCTTTTTTTTTCAGATTGTAAAAACTTAAAACAAAAATTCATAAGAATTTGTATTCGAAGAACGAAATAGTGGTGCATACAAAAAAATTCGTTTTACTTTTGTTTTTAATTTTATTTAAAATGTAAATGTTTTTGTATAAATAACCTTGAGACATTTCTTCCAATGAAAGAACTTTAAAAGGATGTAGAACTGCACGGTAAGCTTCTACGTGACTTGAATATTTCAAATTTTAAACTGTTGAATTTTCTCTACACATATAGTATACATAGCAACTCGTTCCAAAAGGTGATTCCAACCATATCACTGTATAAACTTTAGAATTCTTTAACTAGACATGTTAATAGAAAAGCTGTTTATAGGAAATAGTTTGCAAAGCAAGCATTTTATAAAGGACAGTGGTTGGGAATGATGTGTCTAATGGGAGACGACGAGTGGAGGCAATGTACTTTTAGAAAATGCTTTATAAATTGTTATTTTTGTTAAGAACAATATGTATCATCATTACTTTTCCATCAGAGCATCGTGCTGAGAACTTTTAATTTAATTTTCTGAAATTAAATATAGGTCGGGGTTTAAATAGGCAAGTTTAACTGCCGAATTTATGTGTGTTACCTCCAGTTTCACAGTGGAAGTTTAACCCCAAATTTTGGTTTAAACTTCAGTTCAACAATAAATTTGGTTTCACAGTGTGATTTGAACCTGGAACAGATGTCATTCTGTAGTTTAAGTAAAACGGCAATATTCTGATGATCTTTGATCAGATAGAAAGAGAAAATAACTTTTTATAATACGTCACATATAGCAACTACGTACAAATATGCCAATTTGTATTCATACAATTTAGTTAAACTCCAGTTCAGGTTCAGTTGAATTGAAGTTTAAACTTCCACTGTGAAACTGGGTGCTAGTGTATCTTTACACTAGATAGCCTACTATTCTACCGTCGAATCACGTCGGTCGTGAAAAGAAAGGGCGGATATCCATTTTGTGAATAATAGTACCTAATATAACTATATACTATAACAGAAGCATTTGAATCTCTCGAGTACCGCTGCAATGTTTCTTGTCTTTCATTATTTTACCGTAATTTTTATAAATATTATTTCAGTGAAATAGCCAGTTGCATTCCTCCCCTTAAACAATTTAACCGTAACATCCGCACTTCATTGAATGCCCATCAGCTTACCTTGAGCCTGTTAAATGCAGAGATTCTTTCTTTAGCCGCACTAAAGAAATGGGGAATGCTTTACCCCGCACTATATTTATTTCCCATTGCGAAATTTAGACATTCAAAACCAATGAACATCGCTAGATTCTTTTAAATTCTCTCCAACTTTCCTAAACGCTCGCATTGTGCTCAAATATTTTAAGGGTAGAAAAAATGCCTTTAGTGAGCGCAAAATATAAAATAAAATTGATAACTCTTCTATACGTTTTTTTGTTGGTACCCCAAAGCATCAAAAACTCCCTCAGGGTTCTATTATTCCTTTTATATACAGTCAACTGAAGGTCTATAAATATAATAGATGAATACATAGGAAGGTAAGCATAACATTAAATATTAGTAATCTGATCATGATTAAAGTTTGTTTCATTCTTTTCTTTTGGTCTTACACCTGTCGATGATACACCTATACTCTTCATTTGTATGCATAATATGTCGTTCTTCAAAATGAGGTCGTCCTTTTGTTGAATAAAATTGCACACTCAACCAACTCCAGAATCTAGAATGAATCCAGAATCCATTTACCATTTTGTCTTTGTTTCTTTCAAGGAACCAAGCAAATATGTGAAGTAACTGAATATATTGCAGCGCAATTGACAGGCTTGGAGGTGAACATATTTTGCACTAATGAGAGAAAAGTTGGGTTTGAAATGTGAGGGAGCACTTGAACAAAAGGTTAAGATTTTAGGTTTATGAATATTTGAAACAAATCAGTCGAACTGACTGAATTTCCATATCGGAATGTTAATTGTGTGCTTAAAATAAAAACAGCTTTTGTTTTATTATCAAAGATACTTTTTGTAAAAAAAAAAACCTTATCAAAATTCATATATTTTGTCAGATTTCTATTGATACTATTGCAATTCAATAGGAAAGTCAAGATTTTGCTGAAAACGTTTTAATTGTACCATAAACAAAATCAATCCCTACATAAATTAAAAGCCGACGAGTTCAATTTAACACTGTCACTAATTTACTTTCTACCTTTCAGATTTTCGACTTTGAGAAGTTAGCGAAGCAACATTGGAACCAAACAAAAAAAAAAATCACAAATGTATGAATTGTCACTCGAGACATCTCATAAAAAATGGACCCTGCTATATAGAGGAATTTCTGAAAGATATTTCCCTAACTTACGAGTACATGCTTATGCTAGAAACTGGTATCTCTTTTTTATTTATTAAAATTGAAACCCTAGAAATGAAGTTGACTACTATGTATGTTATGTCCTAGAAATTTCTGATAAGTATCCAAACATAAAAGCGGTACTTCAAGCTATCAATGGCAGAAGCTAATATACTACTTTCCCCGGATGAGTACAGAAAGTGGAAATGCTTTGTTTGCTGAAGCAGATGAATTCGTCTACAGAATTTTGTACAGTAAGCTGAACCAAAACTTAAAACATAGGAACTACTTCCGTGATCTCTATACAGAGCGGCCTATTTTCTTCGCTTCTCGTGAGCCAAAAAAAAAAATGACTGACAATTACTTACTTAAGGTAGCGCTACAGTTCAGGGTGAACCAGGGCCTCAACTAACAAGTTTCTCCAGCTAGCTCGGCCCCTAGCTACCCGTAGCAGCTGTCTCCAGTTTCGTACGTCAAATTGGTTGAGGTCCTCTCACACTTGTGTGCGCCACTTGAGTCGCGGTCTTTCTCTAGTGCGCCGTCCCTCGGGGTTGGATTCGAAGACTTTACGAGCCGGAGAATTCGGGTCCATTCGCTCTACACCGGGATCGGGATGATGAGAGTTTTATAGAGGGACACTTAAGTTGCTCGAGAGAGGACTACTCAATTGCCTTCTTAGTCCAAAGAAGCAGTGATTGGCAAGAGTTATTCTCCGTTTGATTTCAGCGCTTGTGTTGTTTTCCGAATTTATAGCGGCATCTAGGTATATGAAGCTTTTAACTACCTCAAATTTATAGCTGTCTGTAATGACGTTCTGTCCAAGACGTCGGTGTTGTGTGTCCTTTCTTTATGACAGCATATACTTGGTCTTTCCCTCATTTACCGATCTTCTTCGCTTCCGTCTCAATGCTCACAAATATTCCACTGACATTACTCTGTTCTTCCAATAATGTCAATGTAGTCGGCGTATCCGACTATCCGAGTAATTGGACAGACTTTTGAAAGATTGTGCATCTTGTGTTGACGCGTGAGTTTTGCACTATTCTTTCAAAAACGATGTTGAAGAAGCCGCACGACAGAGCATCGCCTTGCCTTAAACCTTTTTTGACATCAAATGCATTGGTGAGATATTTTCCGATCTTGATGGAACAGTATGCGTTCTCCATCGTCATCCTGCACAAACGGACAAGTTTGTCAAGGATGCAAAAACTAAACATTGCTCTATATAGTTCGTTCCTATGGATGCTATCATAAGCGGCTTTGAAATCGATGAAAATGTGGTAGGTGTCGATTTGTAGCTACTGGGTTTTTCCCAAGATCTTTTTGTAAAACTTCCGAACCTTATTCCTCGATCAAGCGCTTCTCGTGCTCCTTCTTTTTTCTTCTGATAGCCGGTGTGTTCTACTCTTCTGCTTGTAGAGCTTGCGAGCAGCTCTAGTCCTTCTTTGCAGTGCCGCTTTATATGCATTTTGTTTTGCTGCATGTGCTTGCCGGCACTCATCATCAAACCAGAGGTTTCGTTGTGGTGGTCGTGTAAAACCCAGCACATCAGAGGCGGTATCTCTGATGATGGCTGCTTGGCAATGTTGCCACAAGTCTTCAATGCTTGGCACTGGCGGCATAGGACTTCTTAAGAGGTTGTTAGAAACTCGATCGGAAAAGGATCTGGTGATCTCTTGCGATTATTGGAGATCGCCGTGTACCTTTGTAAATATCAAGATATTTGAACTGCGTACTAGCAGAACTAGAAGCTCGTAGAATATGTCTTTGGTGTCTTCATATTTCTCCTCTAATTCTCCTGACAATTAAAAAGAAAAAATAAAGGATATATATATCCGTAAAATGGGTTCCTTTTCTGAGCTGGGTAGCAGTGCCGCGTCAACGTTGCCTGTCGGTTTTCTGACGCTTTGTATCGATGGAGAAGCTGTGGATACTCGTTGCCAGCGTTGATGCAAAATGCAGCGAGAGAAGTAAAAAGGTAGGAATACCTAATTTCGGTAGTGGTAAGGTTGTGCAACATGGCCATTCCACTACTAACGAGAGTAAACAACTCTGGTACCTAAAACAAACCAAGAATATAACATCAGCACTCCTAAGAATCCAAAAACGCATAGTGATGCTCTAAAGCACAAGATCGCGATTGCGATTATCGACAGAAGTAATATATGCCGAAAGTTTTCTTCTAAAGCAAAAGTGAAGCTGTCGGCAGGCTTCTTAGGTGTCATGAGGGAAAACCCAGGACCACTTCCGATCACAAGAGATGGCGGTTGGCATCAAGATTATGGCAGGCTCATGGTTTGTGACGATCAGAGGTCGTGTTGTAGATACATAGCTGTTTAATTAAGCAAAAATCACTAGAAATGAGACAGAATGGGACTCCTAAAAGTTATCCTTAAAAGTATATAAAAAAGAATTGGGGTCATCAAAAAGATCCTCCTGGAAAATGTTCCCTTGATATCATAGAAGAAACCTTCGAAGCGTCTAGATTTAGAAGAATCCTCTCAACAAATCCAGTAATGTTTAGCCTGCCTAGACAAATGCTGATGGCTCATGGAGGTGTATACTCAGACAAAATTTAAATTTGGGACCAAAAATCCCAATTGGTGTGATTAAAAGGAAAATAGACCTTATAACGAAAGAGCGAATCAATAACTCCTGGTCCTCCAGGGACGACTGCGTTTTCTCTAGAAGTTTATGGCCTAGAATTAATGAAAAGGAAACTCGATATATCTTATCGCTGAGTAAAAAGAACATCAGAATCCTGATTGGTGTACTAACGGGTCACTGCGCCATTGGCACAATGGCCGCTAGAATGGGTGCATTTGCACCCGATTTCTGTAGGAGCTGTCAGGAGGTCGAGGAGATTGAAACCATTAAACACCTGCTCTGTGACTATCCGAACCTCCAAATAAATGCCTTCGCTACTTTGGAAACAGCTTTGTTGGAGAACTAGAAGATTTAACGCAGGTCTCAATGGCAAATATGAGAAAATTCATTGTAAGCACAGGCTGGTTCGAAAGTGAACCAGTCTACATAAGAAATTAGTTAGGAACATCTCTGCTTTTACCAATAGGCCCCCATGTACGCAACAGCCTATGTGCTGGGCACGCCCCTCCTAACCTAACCTATACTCAGACAGACTAAATTCAAGTCTCTCTTTTCGTCTTCCCAATCACAGCCAAGCAGACATTATAAATCTCTTGATTCTGTATTAACCAACTCAATAACAGACCTGGAATGGCGATAGTTTCTGATGGAGATCAAGCAGCAGTTTAACTTTCACTGTGCCAGCCACAGGGACATTGTAAAGCTGACAAACTCACGGACAGTGGATCAATGATACCATAAAGCATGGTACCTTTAAAAGCAAGATGCTATACAAAGAAACAAACCTTAGGCGGAACAATATCACCTTGGCGACACAATGGATTTGCCAATGCTGGTTCTGAGGCGCTCCAAAAGGTTTGATATATTTAAGCAGATGGTTGAGAGTTGTAAGTCACTAGGTTTAGGCTCCCTACGAGTCGGTATGGCCTCCTATTGTTTTATTTTTAAGCAGATCGTACATAGGTTCCGTAAAAGGTGCAATAACAGGACACCATTTGACAGGCACACATGCAACGCGGCTTTGTAGCTGCATGGACGAAGATGAGAAGGAATCGCTCCCCCACCTTCTATGTACATGTCCTGCTTTATCCTAAAGACATAGACTCCATCTGGGAGATTTCTACTACAATGATCTTAGTAATCTTTAAAATATAGATATAGGCAATTGTGAGATAGCATTAGCTTATAGAAGCAGAATTATAAATGGATTTTTTTAAATTTTTGTAAAATTACAAGCATGTATTGATTAATTTCTCGATTGAGAAGAACACCACCGAAATTCCCTCATAAAATTCATGAATTTAATTGAATTCCAAATTGGGAAGAAAAACCAGCTAACATGAAAACAATAACGAGGATTATGCATATAGCTCTCTTATACTCATAGTACCTACAAGAAGTAACTTTTTCAGTGAGACAAAACTTTGTTAATATAAAAAATAATTTCAAACACCATTAAGTGAAAGAAAATACGTTCTAGAAGTATGTATGTACGTGTTCCCACCACTGTCTCAACACGTTGCGAAGGCATCTCCTTGTGAAGAAAACAATGTCGTTGGTCGTCACTTTTATGAGAATTTTCAAGATTTCATCATCTTAGCACAGCTAGCAGGATATGCACTGTAATGGAATGCGAATGAGAAAGTTCTTTTGCATGTGTGTTTGTGTGAAGAAAATCTGTGATGTGGCGGAAGGAAATGTAACTAGCTGATGAGAACTACATTAGAAATGGCTTTAATGGGCCATAAGACTTAAAAGGATAGCTGAAATCATATTTTAAGATTTAAATACAAATCATTAAGTTAATATGAGTCCAAATGGGAACTTGAAAAATGTGTTCTGAATAGTATTATCGTATGCGTGAATTCTAATACACGAAAATTTATAAATACTTTGAAGTAATGAGTTTCCTTTTTGCTCTTTTTCAATTAATGTGTTTTCATCATCTTCACCAACTAGGCCCATTTTTTCGTACGTGAAAAAAA
This sequence comes from Philhelius festivus, assembly GCA_963931855.1. Taxonomy (NCBI): domain Eukaryota; kingdom Metazoa; phylum Arthropoda; class Insecta; order Diptera; family Syrphidae; genus Philhelius; species Philhelius festivus. Next base: position 184,643,282 of record OZ007554.1, on the reverse strand, counting down.
TAAATTCTCAGATTAGGAATGATAACAAGCCATATGAGATCCACAAACTAACAGTCAATGTCTTATGCGGGGGTTGGGTACGATTAACCGATTTTTAAAATGTCGATTTAAAAAAATCGATCGTCAATATGTCGATTTTCAAAAAGTCGATTGATAAAAATGTCGACTGATCAAAATGTCGACTATCAAAAATTCGATTTTAAAAATGTCGACTCGAAAAATGTCGACAGTGGCAAAGTGAATGATGCTCACATGCATGTGGCGCCGCCACTGTCGATCATAGTTGTGTTTATTTTTTGTTTAAATAACAACTTATGAAAGAAAAATTTTTTTAGGTTGGGTACGATATCCCGCTTTTTAAAATCCCGTCTCTTATAATCCCGTTTTTTATAATCCCCTTTCTTATTACGACACGTAAGCAGTGAGCTATGTAAGTATGTATGTATGCAACCCCCCTGCTTGGGCACACTATAGGATTTGGGGCAGGTGCGAGGTTGGGTGTATGCAAAGTTTCTTTAGCACTTAAAGAATCGATACGCTCCCATTTTTTTTAATTTATAAAATTGAATTAATAATAAAATTTAGTTAACATATTAAAAGAGAGCATTCTTGTTTTATTTAACTCTATTTTGGATAAAAGTCGACATTTTCACCGACAAGTTTTTAGTCGACATTTTAATAGTCGAGATTTTAAACTGTCGACCTTTTTTTTGTCGATCAAACTTCAGTCGACATTTTAACAGTCGATGAAATTTATATTTGTCCAGTCGACATTTTTTTGTCGACAATTCGTACGCTTCCCCTTATGCGGTCTAGAGGCATCATCGAAACGTACTTCATCGCAAATGACCGTGAACATGGCATCTTCATCACCAACAAAAAAGAACACCACCGATTAATGATAACTAATTTATTTTGAACAAAATTAGATTATATAGATGTCAACATGTGGTTCCAAAAATTACGGCTCTACGTGCCAAAATGAACATTGTGCATGAGCTATTTATTGATTTGTGGGCATGGTTTTCTCACGCAGAGATGATGTGAAATGAACATCGAGATCGTGCGATTTGAACCCGTTAGAATTTTTCTTGTTGTGGCTTACTTTGCTTAGGTATAACAATGACTTCTGGAATTTTCCAATGATGAGGCACAAATCTAAGCTTACGGCATGCGTTTATTATAAATTCGAGTTTTTTGAAGTCTATTGAAATCATTTCTTCAAAACCTAAACAGTTATCAGATCGTACACTAGGGATTTTTTGTAAGATAACTTATGTTGACTCATGCTTCTTATTTCTTTGGGCATGACATTGGGAATTTAACATTCATCGCTTCTATTAACAAACTGTAAGTCATCTCTAGCTGTATTTGCTGGAAATGTCTTAAAGACATTCGTAAGATGTTCAGCGAAGACGTCAATATTCTGTTTCGGGTTTCCGATCTAATTTCCATCTAGACATTTTATTGGCAGGTTTTGTGTCTGCGGTCTTTTTGGATCAGGAGTATTGGTTAGAAGTATCCATCGTCAAATATTTCAGGAATCCATCAAGTGAATCATTTTTTAATTCACTGATTCTGTTTTTTTAGTTCACTGTTAAGACGGTAGAATACTCTCTTATCGTCTGGAAATCTTGTAGTTTGCCGTTTTCTTCGAGCTCTTCTTTTTTCCAATATCACCTCTTTTATTTTGAAATAGTTGAAGCATTTTCTTTTGCAGCCCATTGCAAAAATTAATCGAAAGAAAAAACAAATGTTATCAAAATGTTATCTAGAAAAATACGATTTTCGAAACCCATTTTTTAACATTTGTATTTTTGACATCTTGTTAATTGTGCTAGGAAACTTTTAACTGTCAAGAGTATTAATTTTTACTTGCGACTTATAGGTACTATGAGGCAAGTTATGCATTCGTAAAAAAAATCGAACTCGAGATATTGATCAAAGTTGACATTACAATGATAGCCAGGAATTAAAAAGTGGGTCTCGCAATTCTGTCTGTCGGTTGGACTACAGCCTAAAAGGCTCGGCCGATTTTCTTTAAACTTGGTAGATATCATTTTTAATTTTTTCCCCCACAGGTTTTTTTTCTTTTTTTTTAAGACCAAAAATAAGGGCACCTGCCATACGAATTTTTTTTTCGAAATTTTATAAATATTTTTTTTCTCAAACAGATTTTAAAAAAAAAGATACAAAACAAATTCATTTAGTTAAAGCTAGGTACTAGTTGACAAAAAATTTTCGAAAAATGGTTATTGAGGGTACCCCCCATGGAACCACTTTTTTTGTTTTTGATTTTCTCAAAAACGGTAAAACCGATTTTGATCATATTTTTTTTGCTAAGGCTCCGCAAAAACATAAATAGAATTTTCAAAAGAAAAATTTTTTGAATTTTTAAAAAAAACTTCAAATTTTTTTTTTTCAAAACTCAATATTTCGAAAACCTAATGCTAGATTTTTTTTAAAGTTGACAAATAAAAGTTTCCTAATATAATCTATAAGATGTGAAAAAAAAATTATTTTACCTAAAAATAAAGGTACCCACCATACAAATGTTAAAAAATTAAAAAAATGGTTTTCAAAAATCGTATTTTTCTCGAAAAAGGCGCCCAGAATTTTAATAAAATTTTTTTTCTTGTAATTAATTTCTATGATCTTTAATTTAATAAAAAAAAATTGAAATTAAGATATTATGCAGCTTGTACCTACCATAGAAATATTTTTTCGAATTTTGAATTTCTCACTATCCACACAACGGCTCGTAATGAAATTTTTTGTATAGAAGCTTCTAAAAAGTCGAAAACACATTGCATTTCAAAACTTTAAAATATTTTTAAATATTTTTTGAATTTTTGAAAAAAAAAAAATCAATTTTTCTTTTTTTTGAAAATTCGATATCTCAGAAACGGCTCAATATTTTTTTTGTAAATTTAATTTTTATTCGAATAAAAATAAAAACTTTGAATTGGCGTACCAAATTTTGTTCTTAAAAATCTTTTAAAAAGTTTGTATATACATAAAAGCTTTTTTTTAAGAAACCACTACAACGACTTATAATTTTTGTTCTTGCATAAATTCATATTTGCATAGCATTCTGTTTTTGTCTCTTTCTACTAAAAGAATTTAAAAAAATTAATTTTATACTTATGAACAGTTTTCTCTTATAACATTCGTTTTTAAAATTTCTAGTCTATTACATAGGAGCAAGTTCGTGCGACCCTGTCGTGCATTTTATTTTTTTTTATTTAAGAAACTTTTTTTTTTTGCGAAATTGAATACACAATGCTATCCATATTTTTGGGGAGACTTAGTATAAATAAAGTTATTAAAATCAGCTGTACTGTTTTTGAGGAAAGCATAAATAAAACAAATGGCTCTAAGGAAGGTACCGTTAATAAGCATTCTTCGGATATTCTTTTCAAAATTACCTAACTTTAACCCAATGAATTTTTAAAATTGTTTTTTTTTAAATGTGAAAAAGTTTTTGAGAAAAAATATTATCTTAAATTTCGTATGGCATATATACCGTTATTTTCAATCTTTAAAAAAAAAGAAAAAAATATGTGGGGAAAAATTTAAAAATGCTATCTACTTAAAAGAAAATCGGCCGAGCCGCTTAGGCTGTAGTCGAACAGACAGACAGAATTCCGAGACCGATTTTTTTCGTTTTCCCTATCATAGTAGTGTTAAATCTGATCAAAATCTCGAATTCCTACCTATGTATTGCTATATACGAGCCGAGCATACATGTAAAGTAACATTAATTTCTTAGTTTCAAATTGGTAGCGTTGGCATTTTTCACTTGTCAAAATCACCGTCATTTTAAGTGTCATAATATAAGTTGAATGTTTGCCATTTACGATAATGGATCGCTTAACAATCGAACAATGGGTTAAAGTTATAAAAACTTACCACAAACGTAGCCACTTTTCGTGTATTATGCGATGCGTATGGTCGTCATAATTGACCGAATAACAGCTTCAAGAAGATCTACATAGATTTAGGGAATGGTGCAATACGAACCAACTTTTCTTGAATATTGAAAAATGTAAAACAATGTGTTTTACACGCAAAAAAACAATCATAGATTATAATTACATATTGGATTCTTCTTCTCTTTGTAAGCTATCTGTTTTCTCTGTTTTAGGTGTTATTCTTGACAGTAAATTAATGTTCACTTACCATTATAACTTTATAGTTAAAAAAGCTAATAAAATTCTCGGTTTTATCAAAAGATTCTCTCGCGATTTTCTTGATCCCTACATCCTCAAGCTCCTTTACATACTCGTATCTTTTGTCAGACCAATACTTGGATACGGCTGCGTAATATGGGCACCTTACTATTTTGTTCATATAAACAGAATTGAACGTATCCAAAAAAGGTTTTTGCGTTTTTGTCTTTGTTTTTTTCCCGTGGTCCCAAAGATCCACACTACCTCCATATTCTCACAGATTCTTGCCTATAAACCTCCAATCACTTTCACAACATAGACAGTATCTCCAGCTTTGTTTTATTGTAAAATTAATCAATGGTTCAATAATCTCCATCAGCTCTGTATCGTCTAAATTTTAGATATAGTCAAACTAGCATAATAAGACAGTTGCCTTTATGTCCGATTTTCAGCAAAACAATGGTGTGAAAAGCCCTCTAAATCGATTGATTTCAGTTTTCAATAAATATTATTTTTTAATTTCATAAACGATAATGTCAAACGTAAAAAATTTAAAGAAAAAAATTTTAACACTCGAATATTGTAGTTGTATATATTTATGTATTTATTTTGTAGGTAAATTATTTTTTAAATTAAAATATATGTAATTAGCTATAAGTTTTTTAACGTTAGACCATTAACGGATTAAATAAATATAAATGAATGGAAGCGTTACTGATGTCGTAAGGCCTGCGCATCATTATAATGTCGAAAATATTGCTGCTGCTAGTGCAAGTGTTGCTGATGATCCGAATTTATCGTTTTCCTGGCGTTCGCAGCAATTGAACGCTGTACACATCATATGTCACTCAGAAAACCCACAAGTGATCGAAGAGGTGCCGTTGCATCCAGACAAAGTGACAGTTTGAAGTGCTCTATGGTCGAAAGGTCTCATTGGTCCGTATTTCTTCGACGATGCCAAAGGGCAGACGGTCAATTCTGATTGATATAGTCAAATATTAACCGATTTTTGTTGGCCGGAAATTGAAGATCATGAACTGGACGATATGTGACTCCAAAAAGATGAGGCAACAAGCCACACAACACGACCTTTTACTTTATTTCGTGAGAAGTTTCCTGGTCGCGTAATTTCACGGTCTTGCGACGTCAATTGGCCAGCAAGATCATGCGATTCAACACCGTTAAATTTTTTTCTGTGGGTCTACGGCAAAAGACCGTGGTTACGCAAATAATCCCCGAACTCATTTATAACCAACATTACACAAGTTATGACCAAGATACCGCCGAAATGTGCGAAAAAGTGATTTAAAATTACCTCAAAAGAATCGCATGCCGCGAATCTTCTCATGACGGCCATTTGAATGATATTTTTTTCACACATAATGGAAAAGTCCAAACTTTATGATGAAATGAAATTTTCATCAAAAATGTATCGCTGTGTGTGTTTTATTCAGCTTTACTTTCGAAACCGAAAAATGAATGACCCTGTACATCGCAAATAAAAATTTAAATAAAGCCATTATTGCCGGCACCTATAGTTACCTGTGTTCCTCATTATCGGCATAGGGGAATTTGTTATACAGAATCTCGTAAGGAGGTTAAAACATTGCATGTTAAAACTTGAAGAAAATATTTTCCACTTAAAGGAATCTGATGATCGGCTTGGTACCCGTGAAATATATAGCTATAACTCAAACCTATACACTTGGTGGTAGGTCATTTTAGTTACTGTTGCAACCTTCAAAACTTCAATATTCATATGATGGTGCGAAAGCTTTGCAACCTACTACTGCAGGTGCAGGTATATGTTATCATAAAAAACCTCCTTCAATATTCTAATAATGTAGGCCTACAAATACTTCGTATCTTCAACTCCAAATTAAACTGTTCATAAAAACATATAACTTTCTAAAACACAGTAAATACACACAGGAATTATGAACTGGAAATGGATTACAAAAATTCCATAAAACTGAATGAATCACTTCCTTTCATTTTCCTGAGAGAAGAACATAAAATACTTTTATAATGACTCCTAAAAACTTATGATGATGATGACAGCCATGTCCCTGCAACGTATAATAAAATATTTCTAGATTAAAGCTCCTTCCAAGGACAACAAGGACAATACACAATAAGATCTTTTTCATTTTATTGAAGAAAAATGCATTCTTTGCTTTGATTAATAGACCGCAGGAATCACTTGACACAGTCAATATTTTACTGGGCTGTCTTGATTTTAAATTGAACGAACGTACAGCTCAGAATACTCGTCCCTTATAAATGTGCAACAAATAAAAACAAAATATATCTGTGTGTGTTTTTGTTTTGTGATAAATTCAGTATTGAAAAAATTATAAAGGGTTCACTCGTTCACTGGGGCGTATGTGGAATATTTGTGTTTTCTTGTTCTGCATTGCACTTCATTAAAGAAAAATATTCATTGTCTTATCCTTTTTGTTTTTCTTTTTGTTGTTGTTGAGGAACATAATTTACATAACGTTACGCATTTGTTAATCCAAATGATGAGACATTGTGTGAGTGTGCATTTTATCATTGTTATGTTTTTTTTTTTGTTTCATATTAAACAAAAGAAGCACAATATTAAAAGAAAAAGAAACAAAGCCCAAGCAAGGACATCAAGCATGCAGTCTTCTTTATATTTTCTATCTCTTTGTATTAAGTCTTTTTCTGGCTGGCGGCACATAAAATTTTTGCTCTGTTGGTACATCATATGTTTTTCATACAAACGTGTGTACAAAAATACAAGACGGCTTTATTTTTGAAAAATATCTAAAGAAGTTCGCGGATGCAGCTTTAATCTTGAATTTGATTTTTTTTTTATTTTTTCTTAGAATGAAATTTTCTAAAAATTGTTGTAAATAAATTGTTTTTTTTTTTTTTTTCAAACCGTTTCCGTTTCTGTATACATATTTTCTATTCATTTTTATTTGTGACTCTTTTACTCTTACTTTTCGAATTCAAAACAGATCAGTTGTGAATTTTACCACCGAAAAGTATGAAAGGAAAACGTGGAAGCATGAAAGTCCTTCATTTGCACTTTGTCTGCTTAAGAGTTAGCCAACTAGCCAATAATTCTTAAAAGACCAGAGCCAGGTTAATAAGGTTAATAACAATCTCTCTCAACTAATACCATGTTCATCCATGAATGGAGGGAACCTAGAATTTCCTTCAAAATCCGAACTTCAGCATATCGTATAAAGGTTACAAGAAGCACTAGGTTTTCAAGGGTACGGATCTACAAAGATATTAGGCAGTCTTCAGATGGTCGAACCACGAACTAAATCCACCATGTGCTAATCAATACAAGGCATGCGGATTTATAGGGGGGAATGTTCTACTCCTAGACTGCTTAACGGCGAAGATGACCAAAATTCCGCTATTAAACAAAATTATCCATTCAACTTGGGCGGTAATGGTTCATCCATCTGATTTAAATGAAATGCGGTTAGCGATAGCCAAGCTTAAGGCGTACATAGTTGCTTGTCTGGATGGCCTGTTATCCAAACTATTTAAACCATGGGGCGATGAATTGGTAGGGAGTATACACCAACTTATCTCCAAAATTTGGTCGGATGAAAGTATGCCCAATGAATGAAACTTCGGTATAATGTTCCCCATCCACAAGAAACGAGATGCTCCAACCTGTGCCAACTACAGAGACTTGTGCAGGATGACGGTGGTGGTGAAAACTCGCGCTGCTCCAACAAAATTAATAAGTACACAACCGAATCCTTTGATGTCGAAAAAGGTTTGACATCGTTAAGAAATTGTGCGCAAATTGCAAGTCAGAAGTGAAAGTACAATTTTTAAAAAGTAAGTTCAACAAGTTGCTTATGCAGATGATATTGACATTCTTGGGAGAAGCGAGCTGTTACTAGCACGTTTGCAAGTATTGAATTGGAGGGGCGGCGAAATTGGGTTTGTCTGTTAATGAGGACATGACGAATTAAATACTTTCATCAAGAAAGGCATGTCAACAACGTCGAGTTATTTTCAAAGTCGTCATTGACTTCGTCTACCTGGGCATTCCTATTACCTGGCAAAATGACATCAGAGGAGACCTTATATAAGACCCTAATCACCCCGGTCCTGCTGTATGGGGCAGAAGCATGGGCCCTGTCAAAAGCGGGTGAAAATCTGCTTGGATGCTTTGACATGAAGATTCTTCGGGTGATCTCAAGTATGTATCGATAAAGTATGAAGGAAAAAATTCAACAACTAGCTTTACGGGCTTTAGAGCGACGTTGACCTATTCCACGAGCTGAAAATACAGCGGCTGAGTTAGCTGAGACACGTGGAGTGTATGGACACCGACACATCAATCCGACGAGACTTCAAATCTACCACTGATTATCAGCGTAGTAGAGGAAAACCCCACCTAAAGTGGCGCGCACAAGTGGAGAATGACCTGAACTAACTGGAGACATCTATCTAGGGACCGGGCTGGCTGAAGGGGCTTGTTGGTTGAGGCCGGGGTCCATCCTGGACTATAAGCGCCATCTAAAGCTAGTAAGTGTCTTCGAATATGACAGTCTTTTTTAATTCTGCTAAAATTTTAAAGAAATTTGATGTTGGTAGCCTACTAAGAGATTGCTGAGAGCTCCTATGTGAAAACTTCTTCGATGTACATTCATCGACCACAGACAATAACCATCAGCTATCTCAGTATCGATAAAGAAGTATGATCCTGAATACATTCCAATATGTTGAAGAGCTAACCAGGATCAGTGAGATAAGAGAATTAAGCAAGCAGAACAAGCTCCTGCGTTGAAGGAATAGGCTGTACACAGGCTTTCAGTTAAAAGAGAAAGACTAACCTCGTTGTACTGTATTATAAAAATGAGTATTTAGTTGTGCAAAAAAACCATTGCGGACGTTGCGCCCATATTAGGGTAGACGTGGTGGCCTTTTGACTTTTAAACAATTGGTGGCCAAATTTGAAAGGACTGGTTCGGTAAATCGAGAAATCGAGACTGTCAATTTCCCGCCATGCACGGCCTTTCGCAGACTTTAACTTGGCGAATTTTGGGTCGGGACTTGGGCCTAAAATCCTAGGAGCTCAAATTTCATGCCCATAGACAACACCGTTTGTTCGTTGACAGAGCTTTGGAGCGTTTGGAAAAAGACCCCATTTTGGGCCCAGTTTTTCGAAAACGACGTTGATGAGCTCTACAGAACGATGATAACCCAATTTGAATGATATGGATCTTGAGATGTGGTACCAGCAAGATGGCGCGGCGCTAAGTGCCACACTTCAGTACAATAAAAAGCTAAAATGTTAACCTATATCTGTATGTGGGTGATTCTACAAACAATGGAATAAAATGATACAAATTTCGGCACGACATTTTTGGATTCCAAAAGTCGTAAGAGTTGTTCTAGATAATCATTAGAACGTCCCTTTTCGTTGTTGAAAGCGGCCAGTTAAAAAAATAAAAAATGACGATTTTAAGGACATTTTTTGAAAAAGGATGTTCAGGGTACTGAGTTTTTTTTTTAAAGAAACTGAAAAAATCTTAATTTTTTTTTCTTATTTTCTCTTGGGTACACATTGAAATATAGAAATTAAATTTAATTATTCTTTATAAACATAAAAATTCATGGTAAATAAAAATTATTTAGCATTTTATTAAGAGAATATAAAATATTATAATTAAATATTTTTTTTTGTCTAAGAAGCTATTTAAAATAAATTATATTCTTTTTAAAAATTTTAAAATATTTCGCAATAAGTTCGAAGTTCAATATAACTAAAAATTTCTCAGGTTTCTGAATAAAATATCATTTGCTCATTTATTAGCCAGGGGACTGAGGTTTTTCATGGTTTTTGCCCTAAAAAGGTATTTAGGTTTTACTTTAAAAAATAAAAATATATATATAATATTACAGTTTTATCAAACCTATACTATACCTCTAACAAATATGCCTTCTTACATACAAATTTGTTTTGTAAAACCTCACCGGAGGACTTATAATCTAAAGGGACAATCCACGACTTCTTGCATAAATGTCTTTTTCACAATACTAACATAAGAAACAGAATCGAGTTGCACCACGATTTTATTGTAAGGAGACTTGGTACTTCAAATTGCCAGTGCTGGAAATTCGATCGATATCCTATAGTTATTGATTTTTTCGACTGTTTCAATATGCCAGGGGACTGATACAAAAAGCGGAGGACAAAGTTTAATTAAGTTTTTTTGTAATAAAATAAATTACTAAGAAATATTTATCTATTTCGTAGCAAAGATGTGTTATTTTCCGTAACTTTGGTGCAATTCATCTAAGTATGAGACCTGAAATAAGAGAACGGTAATAATTTTTCTTTGCGAAAACTCACTGGGGACACGTCAAGGGAATGAGAATCAGATACTTTGAAGAATTTTTGAGCAAGATAAAATAAGGTCAACCTAATAATATTGTTAGGCCAGGTAGATATCAACAAGATTTAATTTTATAAAAAAAATCAGATTAAATAATTGAACGGATTTTAAAATATTTCTTGGGCCATCGAAAATTCCATCGTTTGTAGAATCACCCATGTAAGAAATAATACCGAGTAACAAAAAAGTAACTGATTCAATTCTTCATGTTCTAAATTAAAAAATTAAATGTCTTTAGAGCTAATTCAACTGGGAAGACGTAAAAATTGGTCTTATGCATTTCCTTTTTGACAAAAAATCGATATTAATTTAAAAAATAAATATCGCCACATTTTTATTTAAAACATCTGTTGTTATATTTTTGATAAGTTTTCAGGATTGAAGTCTTAAAATACTTTCATTTAGGCAAGCATTAGATTTATAACAAAATAAGAATATCTACAACTACATAATATACGGGTGTTGTTACGTAAGTCTTGTGATATGGCAACATCAGTGTGAATATGTCAAAGTTGACATTGTCATCGTAAGGTTTGACATTTTTAATGGTAATCGTACTGAGAAGCTTTTATTAATTCTGGCAATTCTGAATGGTACACTATCATTTGTTTCCCAAGAGTGTCCAGAAAAATACAGAAAAATAAGAGAAACCGATCGCAGAAGACGAATCATTCTCCATCACCACGTCAAAGGTGATGCAACGTGTCATACATGGGCTAAGGCAAGTGCTTTTTTAGCAATCAAAATATCGAATTGATGGGTCATCCACCGCATTTTAGTCCTGGCCTTGCAACGAATGATTTCTTCACGTTCCCGCAGATCAAACACAAAATGCGAATTCAACGTTTTTTGACATCTGAAACCTTGGAGTTACCTCAGAGATGAAAAAATCCTTCAAAATTACTCGTATTTCAAAAAGTGTATTGATCTTCATGGAGAATATTTTGAAAAACAAGAAAGCCATTTTCGGTTATGAATATTGATATTTTTTACTTTCCTATGTACATACATATATCAAAATTTTAGTAACAACCAAGGCAAATCCCGATTAATTTATGAGTAAATTTAAAAAAAAATGTTAAAAATGTACATATGTACATATGTATGTATGTACATACGTCATAATGTATATGAAGCTACATACGTACATACGTCATAATGTATATGAAGCTGCAAAATATTGTGTAATTTCAATAGGCTCTTTTCAAATAGTATATTCGGTTCCATTTAGTGGGGCCGTATTCGGCTCATATTTAGATGAATCAGGTGGGAACAGCGAGTGGAAAATCTCAACCCACTGAAAAACATGGCCTTGTGATATAACTAGGTATGTACAATTTGACATCTGATTTATATCACAAATCTGTATCATTCCATTTCTGTTTTTTTAATAAACAAATCGTGTTTAAATCAATTTGTTTAACCCATATCAGCCATGAATTTGAGCATTTTAAAATTTAAATAAATTTAAAACAATCGTTTCAAATATTCGTAATAAATTATTGTTAGCCCATAAATGTCACATAAATCTTAACGAAAAAAATGCATTCATTTTAATAGACATGCAATTCTGCAGTATTTTACAAAAACCAACCAAGTACACAAAGTTTCCCCCTATCGAGCTAAATACAACGGCAGCCCTTGGGGGTCAACATTCAAATATTTATATCGCACGACAAAATCTGTCCTTTTGTCTAATTAATCCCCAACTACTATGGAGACAACAAAAACAAAAAACTATAAAACAACAAAAAGGCTCAGAAAGACGTGTGACAATGTGAGAGTTCTTTTTGTTTTTATTTTATTTTCCTTTTGGTCCTTTATTGTGCTTTGTTTTTCTTTCCTGCGTCAATTTCGTAAAAAAAAGTGTGATGAGAAATTGAAGAGGAGAAACCTATTTGACGACACGACGAAATGTAAGACGTCTAGATATAACTGTATCCACAACATAACGGTGTATGGGGGTTTTGACGAATAATAAAACAGAAAAAAAAACAATACAAGTGGGCTGCCTGGGCTCTAACATTCAACCAAATACAATTTTTTGTATGAAGCGTGGGCGCGTGAGAAAAACAATAAACGTGGATGAAAAACTAAAGTCGACTTCGTGAGCGAACCGAGTACTACAGGCAGAAAGCTGGTATGTGGTTCTTGATATAGAGAGAAGAAGATAGGTACACATATCAACAGCGTGGATTTAAATGGAGAAGCCAATCTAATGATATCCTGTTGGCGCAATGCTTCAACAGAAACTGGGCTAGAACTAGAACGAAAAATACACCGGTAATTTAAGGAAACGAAAGTGCTGTCATCTGGTGGAAATTTCAAATCTCAAAGTACCCCTCTTTTGTATTTTCTCCTGATTTCTACCCCTTCGAAACGGTTCTGAGAAATTTCCCAAGGAAAATTTATCCCTCCACCTTCTTTCTCCGAAAGGGGAAATGAGTTTAAAGGTATCATTGTAAAATTCACCAGTATTTCAAGGGAACAGTTCTTCAGGAAATATATAAGGGAATAATTTAATATGTTATATTGATGTTAAGTAATAGCTATGTTACTTTTATGTTAGTTGAAGAGAATGGGTATTTTTTTTAATTTAACAACGGGGATATTTTCATTCTGATTAACATTGCTTTCAGGAAAATGGAAAAACCACCCCACGCATTTTGGATGCTATGCGATTGAATTTGTGAGTCGTGATCCGGAGAGAAATAGTCAAATGAATGATTTATGGTTTCAAACTTCCGTATAATATCGATGAGTTTGAAGGGTGAGAGTTATGTGGTATTTTTTATTTTCGTGTTTTGATGGTCAACATGGCTTCAAATATAAACGAAAATACATAATTCTGTATTTTTTTTAAATTTTTATTTTCATTCCCTATCGTTGATATCGGGTAATTTAATATGCTATTTTTGGTTGTTAATAATCAGGGACAGGGTTATAAGCATAAGATTCGACAAAATACTACGGCAATTGAATTGAGACAGGACGCATGGAAGCGGCGCTAGAACAAAATGAGGCCTGTGCGAGATTTATTTCGGGGAAACTCTGGGAAAATTAAGGGGTTTTTAATTTTAGGCCGCATTATTATGAAAAAAGGCTAATCCAAAAGCTCTTGACCTTTCTCTCAGGGGTCTCTCAATTCGAGATTTTAGTTCGTCTGAATTAAATATGTACTTTTTTAAGTAGTTTTGGTATTTATTTTCTCTAATTAGGACGTGTACTTGCATTCCACTAAACAATGGCGAACAGTAAATTAGGAAGCTACTAAACACTTCAAAGAGGCAGGGATGATATTTTTTTGAGAAAACAAAAAATTATTAATTCATCGGTTTTAGAGACCAATACAAAAGTTAAGAGCGCAAACAGTTAAAAAAAAATCATATCATAAGATCTTCCACACTCAATGTTTACATGTATCAATTCAAAATTATAATAAATAAAATGCACGACTGGATCGCACGAACTTGCTCCGAATAAGGTCCAAAATATTTTTATATACAATATTATTTTAAACTTAAGCGGGCTCCTGGTGAAAATTTTTGGTTAAAATCGTTAGAGCCGTTAATGAGAAAGTCGAAAATCAGTTCTGTGACAGGTACCATTAATAACATTTTGCCCCAAAATTGTTTTTTACAGAAATGTAGTTCATATCCATTATATTTAACTAAATTTATGAAAATCGTTAGAGCCATTTTCGAGATAAATAAGATTTTGCAATACGGGTGTATGGGGGGTACCGTTAATATTGGAGCTAAAAAAAAACTTTCAATTTCCCCTCTAGGGAATCGCCGAAGACCCTTAAGTACCGAGTTTGAAGAAAATGCGTCCAGTAGCTTAGACTCTAGATCGAGGTACAGACATACAGACAGACAGACGGAATTGTCGGACCCACTTTATTCGTCTTCGCTATCATCGTAATGTCAACTTTGACTTTGATCAAAATCTCGAGTTCGATTTTTACTTGCGACTTATACATAGGTACTACTCGTATAAGGCAAGTTGTGCATTCGTAAAAAAAATCGAACTCGAGATTTTGATCAAAGTTGACATTACGATGATAGCGAAGACCAAAAAAGTGGGTCTCGCAATTCTGTCTGTCTTTCTGTCGGTTCGACTACAGCCTAAACGGCTAGGCCGATTTTCTTTAAACTTGGTAGATATCATTTTTAATTTTTTCCCCCAACACGTTTTTTTAAGACCAAAAATAACGGTACCTGCCATACGAATTTTTTTTGAAATTTTATAAACATTTTTTTTTCTCAAAAACTGTTCGACAGATTTTAAAAATAAAAATACAAAAAAAATTTCATTTAATTAAAGCTAGGTATTGGGTTGAACAAAATTTTCCGAAAAATGGTTATTGAGGGTACCCCCCATGGAAACATTTTTTTGTTTTTGATTTTCTCAAAAACGGTACAACCGATTTTGATTATTTTTTTTTTGCTAAAGCTTCCTAAAAATATAAATAGAATTGTGTACTCAAATTTTCAAAAAAAAAAAAAAAATTTTGGGTTTTTAAAAAACACTTCAAAATTTTTTTTCAAAGCTCAATATTTCGAAAACCCAATGCTAGATTTGTTCAAACTTGATAAATAAAAGTTTCTCAATATAGTCTTCAAGATGTGAGAAAAAAAATTATTTTACCTAAAAATAAAGGTACCTACCATACAAATGCTAAAAAATTAAAAAAAATGGTTTTCAAAAATCGTATTTTTCTCGAAAACGGCGCCTAGAATTTTGATAATTTTTTTTTCTTTTAATTAATTTTTACGATCTTTAATTTAATAAAAAAAAAATGGAAATTAAGATATTACAGCTTGTACCTACCATAGAACCATTTTTTCGAATTTTGAATTTCTCATTATCCACACAACGGATCCTAATGAAAATTTTTATAGAGAAGCTTCTAAAAAGTCTAAAACACATTACATTTCAAAACTTTAAAATAAATATTTTTTGAATTTTTGAAAAAAAAATCATTTTTTTTTTTGAAAATTCGATATCTCAGAAACGGCTCAATATTGTTTTTGTAAATTTAATTTTTATTCGAACAATAATAAAAACTTTAAATTGCGGTACCAACATTTTTTAAAAAAGCTTTTAAAAAGTTTGTACATAAAAGCTTTTTTTAAGAAACCACTACAACGACTTATAATTTTTGTTCTAGCATAAATTCATATTTGGATAGCATTATGTTTTTGTCTCTTACTACTAAAAGAATTTAAGAATTAATTTTATCCTTATGAACAGTTTTCTCTTATAACATTCGTTTTTAAAATTCCTTGTCTATTACATAGGAGCAAGTTCGTGCGACCCAGTCGTGCATTTTATTTTTTTCCAAATGCAGAACTTTACCTATAGTACCTACATATGTATATCGCAAGTAAAAATGTATGTAAAACAATATTAAAAAGTAATTTAAAAGAAGTTAGGTGTATCTGCTTTTATAAATATCACCCTCCTCTTCGGATGTGGAACTGCAATGACAAAATATGATAAGTTCATTAAATCACGACCTAAACAGCATTGTACAATGGGGAATAAGAAACCGCGTCGAATTTAATGCTTCGAAAACTCAATGCTGTCTTGTATCGTTGAAGCTTCATATACCGCCCTTGCTACTATCTATGAGTGGCACTTGCATCAACGAAACTGAACATCTTGATATTCTCGGTATGTGCATCACGAACCACCTCTTGTGGAGCGATCACATACGCGATGTTGCCAAAAATGCGGTCTTGAGACGGTGCAAGAAATTCTTCTCTCCTTCTGATCTGGCTACAATCTATAAAACCTATATACGTCCAAAACTTGAGTATAACTCCCATCTATGGGCTGGTGCTCCAGTAACTTACTTAAGTCTCTTGGACAGTATTCAAAGAAGAGCTTTTAAAATGATTGTTGACAATAACATCATTGGCTCATTTACGTCACTCCAACATCGTCGTAATGTTTCTTGCCTCACCCTTTTTTATCGTTATTTTAACGAACTTTGCTCTAGTGAAATAGCCAATTGCATTTCTCCTCTTAAATAATTCAACCGTAATACTCGCACTTCTAGGAATGCCCATCAATTTACCCTCGCGCCCAACTTCGGTCGTACTGGGAAGTACAGAGATTCGTTTTTTAACCGTACTACGCGAATGTGGAATTCCGAACCACGCTCTGTCTTTCCCAGTCATTGCAATGTTCAAGAATTCAAAACCAATGTACACCGACAACTCCTTTCTAACCCCTCCCTTTTTTCCTAATGCTCACGCTGTGTCTCTGACATATTAAGGGTATACAAAAAAACCTTTGAGTGTTTGCTAATTATAAAAAAAAAATAAAAAAAATTCTGCTAAGTGACGTTTACTAACTGCGATTAAGCTTAGCCACCGTTTAAGATTGGCTAGCGAACGAATACGAAATATAATTGTCCAACCTTGTTTTAAGTTAAACTCCAGTTTTCATTCCTTTTACTATTTTTGCGATATTTTTCAATATTTTTTATTATTATCGATCGAAACGAACCACAAGTTAGAAAGAGACAAAATTAAGAAGGGAATATTTCTTACTTATTGTAGTAGATTTCTGATAAACGTCACTATACTATTCCGTGAACATTTCGTTTTTTTAAAGTAAAAGTATAAGTCGAGACTTAGCCCAAATCAGGTTAAGTAAAATCGTGAAATAGAGGTGAAATATGCGTTACTTTTTAATTAGGCTGTAAGGATATAACATCGATTAAAAGTGACCATAATATCATAATAAAGGCAACTACTACCTTAGTAAGGAGAATCGAAAGATTGAATATAAATTAGAAGAAAGATATTTACAGAAAGTCGGTTCTCGTTTTATTCATAATTTTAAGGCTGCGTGTACAGTGCCACAATTGTTCATCAAGTTGTTCCAAACTGACTTCTACAAATGTCAAAAAATTGCAGTTTGCTGAAATATTTAGATGAATTATACGACAGTTAACCAATTTATTAAAAAAATAGCTTTAACACGATATTAGTTATAAAGTGATTCAAATTAAGTAAATTTTAGTAAACTACTTTCAAACTATCAAATCGTTAATATACGAGTAGTATCATACTTTTTCCTTAAGTTATTATGACAACATTCTTACCGAATCTCATAAAACGTAGGAACAGAAAGACTAAACCCATACCAGCCCTATAACGACCAACAAATTAACTATAAACGTCAAGTTAGCTTTTTTGGCCTTTAGTCCACAAAAATTGGCGTTTCGTCCGGGTGATCTCACATGGACTCATCAGTTGACTTGTGAGGACCTTGTCAATACGCAATTTTTGTTAAGTTCAGTTCATCTTACATGAATTTTTTGACAAAAATCCAATGTGAACTATATCCAACAAAGATTAGGATTGTAATCATTAATGTTGGAATTTTTTTTTTTTTGCCCGTGGCCTGGCATTGAATATTTATATGAAGGTTTTTATAATACAAACTCTATATACTACTGAAATAAATCAGCCAAGTAGAAGACTTAGCACTATTATTGGACTTGTTGAATTATTGATTCAAATTAGCTTTTTTGGCCTTTAGTCCACAAAAATTGGCGTTTCGTCCGGGTGATCTCACATGGACTCATCAGTTGACTTGTGAGGACCTTGTCAATACGCAATTTTTGTTAAGTTCAGTTCATCTTACATGAATTTTTTGACAAAAATCCAATGTGAACTATATCCAACAAAGATTAGGATTGTAATCATTAATGTTGGACTAAAGGCCAAAAAAGCTAATTTGAATCAATAATTCAACAAGTCCAATAATAGTGCTAAGTCTTCTACTTGGCTGATTTATTTCAGTAGTATATAGAGTTTGTATTATAAAAACCTTCATATAAACGTCAAGTTCAATATCACCATAACAATAAGAATGAAAGTATGTAGTAGAAAGAAAATACTTCTTCGCTTGCTCAATCCACTTATAAGAAAAACAAATAAAATCTCACCCAGTTGTCTTCAAAACATGTTATTTAAATCATAGTCCATAATATTTGCTTAAATGAGAGTGGAACGAATCTCATTTTTTACAATTTTCCTCCTACTTTTCAATCACATTCTTCAGCTACTATTATAAGTAGCACCAGTTAAAGCCATGAAGAGTATATTTCTGGGCGTTGTTCGTTATGTGGCATCGAAAGAACTAACAAATAAAAGGATCAAAGCAAATAAACAAACAATCACGAGATTGGAGATAAATAAAACCTTTTCTTATGGTTGAAAAGGGGTTTTAATAATAGTTAGATTACTATAAGTAAAATAGAAGCAGTGTTGTCAATATGTTTTTTTTTTTATATTATTTTGCATATTTTGAATTCGATAAAAAATAATTAGTAATAAAAATTAACTATATTAATTCAGCTTAAATTTTTTTAATCAATAACTTCATAAATGTTTCTTGTTACTTCAATGAACAAAGTTTTAGTTATTTGTGTAAGAATAAAAAAGGTTTTTCAATTGGCGCGAGTGGATCTTGACGGCATGTGGCGGCCATGTTGTTTTCGTGACATCTGCCGTGTATTATTTAATTACTGATTAAAAAATTATCATGACAAATTATTTATTCGGACCTTATTCAGTATGTGTAAGTGTTTGTCCTCTATAATTTGATGTTTTTTATCAACAGCACACTTTTTTTATCGATTCATTAAAAAAAAAAAGTGCATTTTGGTTGGGGGGGGGGGGGGGCAATTCCGAATAAGGACCAATTATTCATCGAATTTTGGCTGTCGCAAGTGTTGACACACGTTTGTGACCATTTTATCGCATTTCCATCACAAGATTTCCGGTGATAACTGTTTGCGTTCCTATCAAATATTCTTCTTAAGGGCTATGATTTTGTAAGGATTGTTGGAAAAAGCCTGCGGCTTCAAGTAGCCCCAAAGAAAGAAGTCTGGGATGGTTTGATTAGGAGATCTGGCTGGTCATGCCAAATCGCCAAAACAGGAGACAAGGCTACCAGGTGGCTGGTGCTGTGGGTGAAGTTGTACCGTCTTATTGAAACCACATGTTTACATGTTCAGTAAAAAGTCGTTTATCATAGCCCTGTAGCGTTTGCAAGTAGCATTGACCATATTGCCGATGTCTTCCTTAAAAATGTACTACCCAATCATTCCCCCCGCAACTTCCTTCCACAAATTTTCATTTCTCCAGAAATAAAGATTTTGCATATTGACGTTGCCGCTTAAGTCGAAATGCGCCTCTTCGTTCTTAAGATTAAGGATGGCTTGATAGTAATTCACAGGCGACGGATGGTCAGCAGGCATTAACTGATGCACTGTTTGCACTTTGTACGGGTACATGTGTAAGTCTTTTACTTAAATTCACTGTAGGGTCCGTCTGGTGATATCCAATTACGTGGCCCTTCATCTTGTTGATTTGATTTGAATCTATATAAAGTTATTTAAGTTTGCACATTTTCTATTTTCACCGCGACTACCTTTTTCTGAATTTAAATATGACTTGCGAAGAATAAGCAATTCACACACAAAAAGAGCTTTACATAAACCATATTATTCTGCATGGTTTTCAGACTATGTCGTTTTTAAAAAAAAATTAATTTAATATTTGAACTGTTTGTTTTTCGTATGTTTTTTTACATTAAATCAAGGGGTCACTCACAATACATGTACCCCAATAAGACCTTTTTGGACTTCTAAGTATTTTATGATGTTTTCCATAAACTATTTGCTGTTAATTCTACGGTAGCGAGAGAGTGACATGACTCGACCTGTACTTGAGAGCGTAAACGATTTTAACCAAGTCAGCTTTTCCATCTGTCCAACTCTACAATTCTCTTTCCTCCTTTCTATTAGAAAAGGCGAGTACTCCTCCTCCTCTAACTATCTAACTATCTAACTATCGTCCAATTGCACTTACGTCCCTTCTTCCCAAGGTCATGGAAACGCTGATCAATTTTCAGCCTAAGAAATATTTTGAGGAACGGAAGCTTCTTAATGACCGGTAGTATGGCTTTCGTAGCAATAGGTCCACTGGTGTCCTCATGATGGTTTATTTCACCGAACAGTGGAACAAAACTTTAAATAGTTTTGGAGAAAGTAAGATTAATGCACTTTATATTTTTTCAAAAGCATTTGATAGAGTTTACCATCAAGCTCTGGTATCGAAAATGCATGCATTTGGAATCGATGAATCTCTTCTTCGTTGGATTAAAAATTCATGTTCACTACAAGCAATTGGACGGCTTTAAATCTGATATCCACAAATTAACAGTGGCGTGCCCCAGGTCTCCGTTTTGTATCCGATACTCTTCCTTATGATCATAAATGATCTTTTGTCCAAAACATCTAATCCACTAAATGGTTTCGCTGATGACAGTACCCTCAGCTTTTCATATTCGTTTTTAGATTCACATTCTTGTTCTTCAAATGTCCAATGGTGAATCAAAAGGCGTGTAGAATTGAATGCTTTGAAAATTAAATGCTGTTTGTTGTCACTTAAGCGTTACTCTCCCCCAATGCTACTTTGTTTGAGTGGAACTCGCATCGAGCAGACTGAACAGCTTTCAGTTCAAGGTATGTGCATCACAGACCATCTTTTGTGGACTGATCAATTATTTGACGTCGCCAAAAAATTCTGCTAAGTGTAAGGTTTTCTTGGCCGTTCGGGTAAAACCCCTTCTGATCTGGCTGTAATATAAACAAAAACTATAAAATTTATTTTTATATTTTTCATTTTTACTTCTTCTTGTCTTACATCAGCCAGACCACGGGCTTTATTTTCTAGGTGTCTGAATTTGATCAAATTCCCCTAGACAAATATAATTTACATTGCGTTCGTGCTGTAAATTTTATTAGTGTTGATAATCGTCGACTAATATATTGCGTCTTAGAAGGGTACGACAGCATCTAACTGATGAGCCCAACTGTCGTACCTGGGCGAAACGCACTTGGACTAGAGGTCACAAAACGCTTTCAATTGATTCATTCAATATAGTCCACAAAAACAAAAACAAAAACTATAAAATTTATTTTTATATTTTTCGTTTTTACTTCTTCTTGTCTTGTAATATATAAGGCCTAGTAAAATTCCCATATTGGGGCAAGTGCTCCAAAATCCTACTTGAGTCTCTTGGCCAGAATTCAAAATAGAGCTATAAAAATGATAGGCCTAAGTGAAACATTTGTATCTCTCAAGCATCGCCTCAACGTTTCATATCTATCATTATCTTACCGCTTTTTTCTCATAAACAGTACTCTAGTGAGACAGCCAGTTGCATTCCTCCTCTAAAACAATTCAACCGTAATACCCGTACTTCTAGGGATGCTCATCTGTTTACCCTTGAGTCCATTTTCGGACGTACTGTCAAGTATAGGGATTCTTTTTTCAGCCCCACTACATGAATGTGGAATGCTTTAACGCGCTAAATGTTTCCCACTCAATGTAATGTGCAGACATTCAAAACCAATGTGCATCGATATCTCCTTTCTAATTCAATCCACTTTCCTCATTGCTCGCACTGTGTTTAACATTATAAGGGTATTCATAACCCCTTGAGTGCGTGTATAATATACAAAAAAACATCACAAATGTCAGCCAAACTGACATCAGATGTCAAATTGTTTCTTCATTTATTTCCCCAGAGATGGTAAGAAAAATTAAGATTAAATCGATTTCATTAAAAATTCGAAAATTAGCACTTGGTCAGATTTCTCATTTCGATAATTTTTTTAAGCTTCAGGAAAACGTAATACATACATACATACATACAAATTTTAACAGAAAAGGTTTTTTTATTTGTTAAAAAAATTTTCTGGGCAAATTTTACAAGTCCATTAATAAAATTCAGACCTCACAGATTTAAATGCTTTCTTATTTATTTTAAGAACTAAAAGAAGTTCTGACAAACCAAAGATGCACTACTATCAAGACCCATGACCAGGGTTGCCATTCTAGCTACATTATGGTTGTATTTATCTTAATTTTTAGCGGTAATAATTTTTTCCATATCACTAAAAGATTTTTTTGAAAATTTTGGAGTAAGAATTTGAGGAATGAAAGAAAGTTTTAGGTTCAAAAAGCATTAAAATTTAAAACAAAACGACCTTTAAAGGTTGCATCAACATTATCTAACACTTTCTTCGTTGTCAGTTTTTTCTATTTACATATACAGTATTTTTGAAGCCCATGATTACTTTGATGTTTTCCAAAAAGAAGAGCTTTTTGGGCGCCTGTGCCGGACAAACAAATAAACTACATAAAAGAAGATACATTTTTACTGCATGACTGATCCAAAACTTAAACGAAAGCCCTTTTTAAAGCGACTACATTTGTTTGAATGCTCATATCTTCAAATGGTGCATTTAGTACCCTTTAGTGGCAACTCTAAAAATAGCAAAACAAGAAAAATGTAAACGCTACCACTTACACTTGATATAGAAGAAGAATACGAATAAAGGTATCTACCATACACAAAAAAGATGTATGTTCGTATATGTACATAAATTCTTTTGGATGCTTTGCTTCAACTTCAACGTACTATTATTTTGATGATGCATAAGGTGAAGTGATGGGTTCGATTTTCCGCTTGTCTTACTGTACCAATGAGAAACATGCAAAGACAGATTTCCTTCTTTTCTTCTTCAATCCATCGACAGACACCAACAGGTGCACCACGAACACGAAGTCTTCAAAGTTCGAACTCAATCAAAGTTCAATATCTAAAAGCAAGTACGAGATACAATTTGTGAAACTTATTTATGAAAAGTGAAACTAGTGCAATTAGTGTGTGCTCAAGAGATTTGAATTAAATTTAATTTTTTTACTTTAACTGATAAATAGGAATTTTACAAAAATGGTAAGTATCTACGAGTTTCTTTGGTTATTTTGTTTATTTCTATTTGTTTATAGTTTTGAAGTTTAGAATTGAGAGAAAATTAATTAAAAAAAAACCGGAAACGGTTATTTACAATACGATAGAGGTTTTGTTACAAGCTACTGAGACCGACCGGGCGGGTCCCATAAATAATTATAATGACTTGCACTTGAACTTTCTGAAAAAAGAACTACATACATATTTCACTATTTAAACCATCGAGGGTTAGAGGGATAATGTTGGACGGTCTCACTTGATTAAGAATTATTTTCTAACGGTGTTCAATGAAACAGATCGTTGAAGGCTGGAACGCACTAGCGATTTTAATCGCGGGGTTTTTTTAGACGCAAAATTAGAACATTTTAGAAATATTAAATGTGAATAAACGCACTGGGTACCAAAAAATCGTGATGATTTACGTAAATGTCAAAATTTGTTTCATTTTTCTGGCGATGCGATTGTCGTAAGTTAAAATGCGATTTAAATTACTGCAACTTGGCATGCACGCACTTATGATTTTCAATCGCACAGTTTTTTAGCCGCAATAAATAAGACACAGCGTTAAATGTGAATGCACGCACATGCGACTTTAAAGTCGTTGCGATTATATACAAATAAAACAAGTTACAAGTTATTTTCTTCAAGAGGTTTTTTTTTGTCGCAAAATTGAATAGATCAAATGGATTTAAATAATCCTGTACGCACTTGCGACTTTTTAATAAAATTCTTGTCAGTATTAAAATGGGTTTCATTAGGAAGTATTGTGTAGTGGCTCTTTTGTTGCGTTTAAAGTCTACTCAAAAAAGTAAAACATAGAATTGGGTGCATCCGGTTATAAGTGGCAGGTAACTTAACGGTCAGTTTATAAGGTCGATGATAGTTTAAAAGAACAGCCACAGAAATTTGTGCAATACCAAAGAATGAGTATTGAATACTTCGAGGAACTACTGCTAGTTACTACTGGTAGTTAACGAAGTCCAACAAAGAGGAGAACCTAACAAAAAAGGTTGGATTGAATTCAAAATTTAATTGTTCTTGTAAACGGTAGTTAGTTGTTTAAAATATACATTTTTCAATGCTCATATACTAACTTATCGAAGTAGCGACTCATTAATAAATTTGCCTTTAAAACTGCTTGGTGAAATTGGAAAATTAGCTCCAATTCGCCTTCTTAACTTGTATCAACTTAATGATGGTTCTTATAACATCAAATCAAATTTAAAAAATACGTAGACAAAAAAAAAATATTCAATAATTAAATCATAGCGTTAATTATGCGCCACCCTGTGCTTCGACCAAATTGAGTTAAATCGGATTTTATGTGCGTTCGTGCTCGTAAACTAAAGCTAACGGGGTAAGATAAGACAAAGCGGTATTGTTCGATGCTAGCGATTTGCGGATCTATTGCGGATCATATTAGCATTTATCAAAGGCGGGTGCGCACCGCGTATTCACTATTAAGCATTACTTAAATTGCTATCATTTGTAACGTTTGTAAATCACAAGGCCCTTATTCTACATATACACTCCGCTTCAACTGAATACGCACACATTTTTTTTAAGGTATATTGTTCATTTTTTTCAAACTTTGGGCCTTAATGTATCATTTGATGATGCTTACTGTTTGCTTGTAATGTAAAGAAAACATATCAGAAAGAATTATTTAAAAAGTACCGTTATTTTCTCTCTCGCTCTCTTGCAAAGCGTTCCATGTGGAAAAATGCAGATTTTTTTTGCATCAACTGAATAGGTACACGATCATTATCGGTCATTATCTTCATTGTTAATGAGAGTTTTGAGATGATTGACACATTTAATCAAAATTTGAAGCGTTTTAAATTAAATTTAGCCGTTTAATTGAAATTAAAAAAAATGGGTAGGTCAAAAGCTTTAAATAGTGTCGAAAGAGCTAAAACCGATGTGTGTACCAAAAATACACACAAGTTTTAGTGTTGTTTATTCCCACCTAAGAAATAAAAGTTTATAAGGGAAAAACATGAAAGGAAGTAAAAAAACGGCAACAACTGCAATTGATCGAAGAGAAATTTTAAGATGTGTTTCTGATTCGTGTGACTTTGCGGTAAAATTTAAACAAAAACCCGGTGTACCTGCAAGCGTTTCAACATTCCGTAGAGTAATAAACAGTGCAAATCATTTAAAACGATTGAAACTTCAAAAGAAACCACCACTAAACGAGCAAAGAAAAGGTATGCGTTTAGAATTTTTTAGACTCCATATGAGTTGGAAAAATGAATGGCACCACGTCGTTTTTTCTGATGAGAAAAAGTTCAAATTTCATGGCTCTGATAGTTGTAATTATTATTTCCGCGATGTGAGGAAAGAAGAACGATTTTTAGCCCGGCATCATAGTCGAGAAGGTCGAGTTATGGTATGGGGTTCAGTAAACTACTATGAGACTGTTGAGCTTGAAGTTCAAAAGTCAAAAATGTCTGCATTTACCCACAAAGGAATCTTGAAAAGAAATTTTCCTAAATTTGCGGATATTTAAGGACCCATTAACTGGACTTTCCAGCAGGATAACGCCCCCATCCACACCGCACGCATTGTCCAAAATTGGATATAGGACCAGAATGTGGAATTGCTTCAATGGGCGCCGTACTCTCCTGACCTGAACCTTATAGAAAATGTATGGGGATGGTTGGTACGAGAAGTTTATGATCTGGCCATCAGCTTGAGGGCAGAGAATCCCTAAATGCAGCCATTAAATTAGCCTGGAGGGAAATTTTGCTGAACTGCTTAAAGAGCATACGGGACCGAATTCATGAAGTAATTACCAATAAAGGTGTCAGTACCCACTACTAGAAATAACCAATAAACAAATATTTAAAGGAAAAACTTGTTTTATTTCATTCCGTTAGCTTTTATTTCCAATTTTGATTGTTGTACCTATTCAGTTGACGCAAAAAAATTCTGCATTTTTCGATATGGAACGCTTTGTAAGAGAGCGAGAGGAAAAATAGCGGTACTTTTTGAATTATTCTTTCTGATTTGTTTTCTCAACATTACAAGCAAACAGTAAGCATCATCAAATGATATATTAAGGCCCAAAGTTTGAAAAAAATGAACAACATACCTTAAAAAAAACTTTGTGCGTATTCAGTTGAAGCGGAGTGTACATACATTATGTGAGCTGCTGCTCCCTGGGCTCGTATCGCGTAAGAGTAAAGTGATCACTAAATTACTTGATTGTCGTTTTGACAATCGCTCTCCCTATATTTCTTTATTGATATGATAGAGAAATCTATAGTCAAAATGACAATCAAAAAATTGATAATCAACTTAGCCGATTCCACCCCTGGATTATTCAAATTTTATATTTGGAACTTTCAAAATACTGATTTTGAAAATTTCTATTTCATTGATTTATTTGTTTTAATTGTGAACATTCAGCCTTATCGCCAATTCTGGATTTTATTTTTTCCCAGGAGTCGATTACTCTTAACATCAATCCCCCGAATTTAATTTCACCCGGAAATAACTTCGAACCAGTTCCGAAATATTTTGAGAGAATTAATTAATTTAAATGATTAAACTGTCAAAGTTTGGCAAGAGTACGATAACTTAGGCGCCAAGAAATTATAACGGTTTTTTGTAAAACAGTTCAATACAAGCATTTTTTACTATGGGAGGGGGGTCTATCTCCCCCCGTTTGGGCAGGAGGGGCAATTTTATAAAAAAGGTACTAATATGGAAACAAAAATATTAAAAAATAACGGTAATACTTACAATTAAGTATTATGCCTTTTTTTACAGCCAACACTCTGTTCTATAAGATAATTTTTAAATTAAGTGAAATTTATGCACAGTTTTTGAAAAAAAACGAGTCTTAAACTCAAATTTTGGAAAAAAAAAGTTTAAAGTTATATATTATTATTTTTTCCTTAAAATTCGTTGCTCTAATTTATTCTTAATCAAAAACTGAAAACTTTGATGATTTTATGTCGTCTAGTTTTTGAAAAAATTGAAAATAACTAAAACTATATTTGTTTTTTTTGTTGCTTGCTTACGCATTACGGCGTATAAACAGTGAGGTATGTTTATATGTATGTATTTGGGGTAGGTGCGAGGTTGGGTGTATGCAAGGTTTTTTTTGCATTTACAGAATCTGGATCTAAATAAACTTTGAATTTACCCTATGGCCTATATCCAATGACAACTAAATATATGTATTAGGTTCAATTCTCTACAAAATACATAAAGGGTATTGCAATGCAATTTATCGTTCATGAGATATAAAAATCAGAAGAAAAATTTTTTTTTTCCTGTGTTATTCTTTTGGGAAATCGAAAAGTGCGATGCTGACAACCTAAATCTTAATATTAAGGGCTCATATTTTCAGAGGCCTATTTTGGCATGCAAACGAAACTTTTGAGCGTGGTTCCGAGAAAAAATTAATTTTTTTTTTGAAACGCCCTAATATGTATGTACATATGTACGTAGCCCAAAGTTGCACATTTAAAATGTTCAGACATGAAAATTTAATACATTATGAAAAATTCACATTACCTAGGTACAACTGTACGAATGCAGCAAATTTATATAATTCCTTAATTAATATGTATGTTTATTGTTTGTGTCTAATATTTTTAATGCTAATGTGGTACAGGTTATTGTTTACCAAGGTCATTCGGTATTCAACCTTTGTAAGAGTGAAGTGTTTTTTTCTTTGAATAAAGAATGGCGACTAAGCATCCACTACTTCATCCTAAATTAAACTACTTTTCAATATTTCAAAAAAAAATATTTCAAAAGCATCGCATTCTTAGAAGAAATTGGTCTAATTCCAACTAAAACTTCAACTCCCCCACTGTGTTGCAACTTACCGATAAAGGTTGAGTTAAACTAGTATGCCCAACAAGGATGAATACGAATAAAAAATAATGCGAATTATAAGGGACATAGAAATAAGACACGGCAGTTCTCCGCTTTAGTTCAGCCGCCATCCCTGGAGATAAAAAATCTGAGACAACAACCTTCAGTCTCAACATCGTGTCACACATCTTTCCTATCCTTCTTTCTCTTCCGTATCTTCACGCCCGCGCTGTGTTGAAACAATAAAAGGGTAATCATAATCCCTTGAGCGCGAGTAAATTATAAAAAAAATATAAAAATTTCAAGTTCAGTTGGATGTGGCGGTGCTCTGAAAAAAGCTCTAAAAAAAGGTGACAAAAATTGTAAGAATACAATAAACCCATCTATAGGCACATTGTTCCATGGGCCTCAATATTGGCTAGAGATTCGGGAGGTGCTTGCTTTAATTATCTCTTTTGTGATCAAAATGCCTGTAAACACGGTTTTAATACATTGAACATTGAAAAATTGACTTGACTATTTTTAATTAACAACTGACTTTCTCACAAACTGACTGACTGAGACGCGGAATGGCATGCAATTCTAGCTCCTCGTGGTGCATTCTTGGTAACTCTAAATTATTTGCTGTACTTTACTTACAAATGAACCACATTAACATTAATCCTCAAAATGAAATCACCGTAGTTAAATACCAAAAATCAAAAATTTCATAAAAAGTAGTTTTAGCAATTTTCTCAAAAACTAGAAGGGACAAAACCATTCGGGTTTTTGTGTTCGATTCAGAATTAATAGTAGCATTGACTACAAAAAGCCAAATAAGCAATTCATTTCACAATTTTGAAAAAAAACTGGTCTAAGCTTTTTTTTTCATTTTTTTAACAAAATTTTGAGTTTGCATGCGAATTTTTCAAAAACTATTGACATAAATAATTAATTTTAATTTAGGATTATAGAACAGACTTCTGGCTTTCAAAACCGGAATAGTTCTTTATTGTAAGTGTTGCCGTTGTTTTTTAATATTTGTTTTCCAATACCCTACCTCCCTACCTCCTAAATGGGGCGAGATAGATATCATCCCCCCCTCCCATAGTAAAAAACGATTGTATTTGACCCTTCTATAAACATCCGTTATCAATTTTTGGCGCCTAAGTTATCGTACTCTCCCCCAAAGTTTGTAAATTTATTAGTGCAATACAATACATTTAGCCTTAAGGCAGTTAAAATAGTAAACTTCTGCTGTGTCTTGTACAACATATGTATGTAATCATTTTAGGGTTGACTCTATTTTAGAACATTTAACTTTGGACAATAATAAAAACGACTCTAATTAGCTCCCCCTATACCGCAATTTCGATACATGACCGTGGCTCAACGTATAAGGGCAGATATAGGAAATAGTCTGTATCTGATTTATAAGAAAAAACTAAAAATATTTAGAAAATCGAAAAATAAATGATACGAGTAGTATTTATTAAACATGGAAAGAAGAATGTAAATGAGAACTTAATAATTTAAAAATAATATTCAAATCATTTTAAATTTTATTTCTTTGATTTCCATGAGTCGTGCGTCGATTCTTCTCAATTTTTGCCTCTACTTCAATTTTTCTCATTTTTCGGTTTCAACGTTATGCCGGATGTTTTTCTGCAGCTGATCGTTTTTCAAGTCGTTTCGTCGATCTTCGCCAGATTTGAGACCATCGTTACTTGGATTGAAAGTTCTTTTTGAAGAACATCCACAGGACTAGCTTTTGTAACGGTTTTTTTTTAAAGATTGAGTACCCGTTGGAATAAAAGAAGTCGGCGTATTTGCATGCATCTTCACTTTTATCGTTTATCAACTACTCCTTTTGAAAAGTTTCTTCAGGGTTTGTTCTTGTTATATTTGAAGCAGCCCATCCATCCAAAGAACACGTATTTTGGTATACCTCCAACCGCTTCCTTTGTACGAGTAGTTATAAACTTTTATATAGCTTCCTCAGATGGTGATAGCTAAGACTCTATATTGGGACCACCTTCGGTTGCATTTTTATGCTTCATGTTGTTGGTTACTTTAGTGCGCGCGTATTTTTTTATCACTCCATACCTTGATTAAAAAAAAGTGAAAAAGTTCAAAAGCTTACCTTTTTCCGATTTCAATAGTAGTCCTAGGCCAGTTTAGCTCAATTTCGGCCTTGACCTAAATAAAAATGAATTGGTAAAAACTGCCAAAATAAATGAACAAACTTGGAAACAAAAAAGACGAAAGTAAAACTTACATGTTATATTCACAAAATCCTCCAGTTAAAGTATGTAAAGTAAGAGTATCGCACGGGGAAAAAATCCGGGGCTGAATTTATTTGCGATAAGGCTGATTATGTTTATTTATTTTCTGACTTAATCCAAGCGAACAAAATATATGAATAGCAAAGCTAATAAATAACAATAATAATAATATAGAATAATTATATGAATTCAAATAAACAATAAGATTATAATCTTAACATTAGAAAATAAAATAAAATAATTTATGAAAATCTATGCTACGTGTTGGAGGGTTAAGGTAAGGTAGTGAATAATTCTTTACGAAGGGATGATAGGCTTTTATTAAAGTCAAGGACATTATGTGCACTGTTGGCTAGACGTAGCATTCTAGTTAGAGGGTTGAAATGACCATAGTTGGTGCGATGAGTAGGGAGGCGAAAGAAGGGGACCGATCTTAGGTTACGTGGGTTGATATTAATGGGAATCAATTCGAGGAGATTCGGTGAATCGATGGTACCAGTGATAAGTTGGTATATCCGCTATCTCGCGGCGCCTGACAAGGGTAGGCAGGCTAATCAAAAGAAGACGATTTTCGTAGGGGGACAAGATAAGAGGGTCTGACCATGGTAATCTGCGTAAGGCAAAGCGGAGGAATCTTCGCTGCACTAATTCAATTCTGAGGGAATGAGTAATTTGATAGGGGGACCAAACCTGACTGACATACTCTAGAATAGGTCGTATGAAAGTCATGTACAAGGTCTTAGTGACATAGGGATTAGAGAATTCTTTAGACCAGCGCTTGATAAAACCAAGGGATGAATTTGCTTTTGCAATAATTTGATTGATAAGTCTTCCTGAAGAGAAGAGGAATCAAATGGAGAAGAGATTACTTTCATAATTTTTAAATCATCTGCATAAATAGTTAACTGAGAGTTGGTAACAATATAACTTACATCATTAATTGCAATTAAAAATAAAATAGGTCCAAGGTGACTGCCCTGAGGAACACCTGAAGTGGCAATGATGGGATTAGACACAGCACATCTGAAAACAACGTTATATAATCTGTTCTCTAAGTATGACTTAACCCATTTGATGAATGATGGTGGGAAACCTAGGGCTTTTAATTTGAAGTAGATTATTTGGTGGCTGATCTTATCAAATGCTTTACTAAAGTCGGTTGTAATAACGTCAACCTCGTACCCTTTTTCCAAAGCGCAGACTGTTGTCCATTTTCAAAACAACAAAAAACTATCTCTAGAAAAAATGGGTCTGGTTCAACACGAATAGGTAAATTATACATAAGGCTCATACATAATTCTCTACCGAAAAAAAGATAAAAATCCATAATTTAAGGATGCATTGTCATCTGGTGAGCCGCGTGTGGATTGATGTCGTCTTGAATGTTGCTTGTTTACACAGCGCCTCATCAATTAAAATGATTTTTCGGCCAAAATCGGGCGATCCTGTATTCCTTTAACGTACGAATGTTGGCTGATTGATTAACGAACCGATCCTCTCAAATTTGGCCACCAAACGTTGAAGAGTCGATTGTGAAGGGCCACAACGTCTACAGTAAAATGGGCACAACGCGCGCAACGTTTGCCCTAACGAACACTCATTTTGATAATGAAGTTTTATCATTTGGACGTGCTTCTGATATTGATAAAACTTTGTTAATTTTCTATTTTAAAAATAGTCGAACATTTCGTTTTAGAGATATTAAAATACAAAACACATTTTAAACTTGTACAACCTTAAGCCAGCTTTAACTAAAAGATATTAATTTTTTTTAGTCAGATGAACAGATGAATATTTGAACAAAATTGTACGTTTCTAACTTGTGTACGTTATCAAATGAGTGAATGTTTTGCTGTAGGTTTTTCCAGCGCGAAATTTTTAACCTCGAAACAAAATCATTAAGCTGTACCGTTCTATTATAGCAAATGAGCGTTATGTTTACATCGCAAGTAAAAATATTGAACTGAAAAGACGGCTTTAAATGAATTTTTTTTTTCAAATTACACACCCAAAACCACTGCTTTCTATAACAAAATAATTTCGTAAGTCCATTTTTTTACAAAATATCTTCTCCTGTTCCAATAAAATAAAACGTTCAAAGGTTCTTCTATGGAATTTTCAAAAATATTACAGGACCTAAGTTTAAAGTAAATCGAACCCGCTATAAGCGTTCGACAATAGCATTATTTATTTAAATGAAATTTAAATTTTTTTGTTTGTGAAATCGTATCGGGGAATAATTTTGTGTGAGCTATTATAACACCTATAAATAATTTTTTTTATTGCAGAAATATATTTTTAATGCAGTTATCTCATTAAACTATCTTAATAAATTTAAATTTTTGATAACCTTTAACGTATAAGCAGAACATAATTCTCCACACTTGTTCTCTATTACATATTAGAATGATAGTGGAAAAGCTAATCGAGGTCATTTTCAATAGTTTATTCCAGCTTCAATTGGAAGCTGATAAGTGAGTTCAAATTTTTAAATTGTAATCAATTATTTAAGTTAACTATAGGCACAGTATGGATCATTTAAATAGAACAACATCGTTTTTTTTTTAATATTTTATTTATACAAATTAGAGTTTGACAATGCGCATTTAATTTTAAAAATATCTTTATCCAAATGGAATCCATTGCTCCTAATACACTCTTGCTCTCGTTGAATGGCAGCAACTTTTAAGTGGAACAATAACCATGTCAGTTGTAATTTGAGATTCGGAAATCAATGCATCAGCGCAAATTCAAAGACCATTCACAATCACAAATGCAGTAATTGGACTTAACTTATTATCTGAAGATAAATGTACCCAATCTTCATAACTTCAATACAAATTATTGCTCTGGGATGATGCATTTGAATTCGATTAAAACTTCGTACAACACATTCATCTAAGATTCTCTCGTTGAAAATGTTTCGCATATTTGGCATAATAAAATCGGAACAACTAAAGATATTTATCAGTGCACGTGATTGGCATATAGTATTGCATCAGCCCAAATTCAGGGATTGTGGCTGATAACCCTTGACATAAGGTATACTTATAAAATACAAGTCGCTCTATGTAAGGTTCGTTGACCAAATTGCCCGTAGTTGCTGATTAATTTATTATCACAAATTTCTATTAGTTTCTTTATTGAAACTCTAGCTGTTTGTGGCGTGTCTTGACCCCATCTTCATGAAATTTAACTCAGGAAACAGCTGCTGTTGCAGTACCAATCATTCAGCAATGCATGTTAGCGGTGACTGTCTCTCCTTGAAATCAAGGATTCATAATCCCTCGTGCACAAAATCCAAGCCACCTTGTAGTTTTGTGTAGTGTAATAATGCGTTGAACAGTCAAAGATCTGGATCAATTCTCAGCCACTGCCACCTTAAATTAAAAAAAAAAAAAAAAAAATCAGGGGTACTGTCCCTGCTTACGAAGAATTGTCAAACCCTCCAAGAAGAACTTATAGTGAAAAGTGACCCTCGTCTTAGGCGTTTGGATTTGGCAAAAAATTATAGTTCCCCTCCATTTCTACCGAACACACGCATACAGAAATGGTTGGAGAGTTATAATTAATTAGGCTCAGATTATCTATGAGTTGTAGTGCCTTGAATTATACAACCATTTTTATTGAATTCCTTAGGGTTGTTATGGAACATACCCATCGATATGAATATGTGATTCGTCAGTAAAGAATATGTTTCCAAGTCTTCGTGCTAATCGTTTCAGTATTGTTTTTGCAAAAGTTTCTCGTATGTACTCGTATGATGGAATATAAATTTATTTTTCAAATAGCGTGCACTGTTTACTTTCTATTTTTTTTTTTCAATACAAACCTGAAACTTCCTATTAATTAACGCAGATTGCGCATTTTTTCATTTTTTATTTGATAAAACTCGCAAAAATTTTTAGCCTTATAATATTTTTTAGAATTTCTCCACAAAAGAAAAAACGATACAGCTTATTTTAAAATTTTAAAAACTTAAGATTAATGTTTTAGTTTTATGAGATTTGAGGTTGAAATTATAAGGCTAAACATTTTTGCGAATTTTATCAAATAAAGTTATCTTCACTATTTTAAAGATCCTGCCTTACGGTCTCAAAATCAGCAACCATTTGCTTGTTTTTGTATAAAATTTCCGGGTTTTCAATCGAAACAAACGAAACTGTAACTTTTTGGTGAACCTCGTGAGGGTTGGTATTATCCCATATACTGCAGTATAGCTTGTTAACATATCCATTCATTCAAATATGCGACTCGTCACTAAAGATGATTTTTCGGCGAAAATTGGCGTCCTCTTCCAAAACACTTCCTGCACTAACGAACTCTCATTTTCATAATAAAATTTTATCATTTGGACGTGCTGGTCAATGGTATTACTTGCCATGGTGATTTGGCATCAGTAACTGAATAATAAACAACAGATTTGACAGATGTAACCAAAACCGTCCCAGAGGCTGCCAAAGTCTACCCTTTACAATAGTGGTTTACTTATGCCAAGGTTTTTACAATTTTGAAAGCCTTATCCAAATCAACCAGACAGTGGCTCTCATTTTCGATTTATTTCGAAGCATAAACGAACCAAGTCAGTATTATTCAGTTTTCGTCAATTTTATCCTCGAACAGGCGTGGGGGGTATGGTTTGTTTCGTCTTTTTCATCTCGTTCTGCATGCTTCCCCTCTGCAACTCCCCTACTAGGGTACACTATAGGATTTGGGGTATGTGCGAGGTTGGGTGTATACTTACTTACTTACTTAGGTCCTTAGACCGTGGGGGACCCCTAGTGGGGCATAGAGCATCCACAACCCCACATCACCATCGTGTTCGGTTCCTGGATATGGGTCGCAACTCCCTCCAACTCTTGCCTAGTTGGGCTGACTCCTCCTCAACTGTCCTTCTCCATGAGCTTCTCGGTCGTCCAGCTCTTCTTCCTTCTTGAGTGAGCGGATTCCACTGCGACGTCGTATAATGGAGTCAATAAATTCCGGAGCCGTTTTCCTGAGGAGCTCTTCGTTGGAAATACGATTGGGCCAGAAAATCCTAAGGATGTTTCGTAGACATCTATTAATGAACGTTTGCAGCTTCTTAGCGACATACACCTACTGTTACTTTCAAAGTGCTGCAACTGTAAAATCAAACGGATTCGACGTAGGATCAAAACAGCCGTAGCTTGGCTCTTAAGCTTGGAGATTTATTCCTTAATATATTTCAAAGCATTCCGAAAGCAGCCGTCGCCTTCACGATTCGACTGCTGATGTCCTGTTCGATGCCACCCTCGGTAAAGATGATACTTCCAAGGTATTTTAAGCTCTGTACTTTCTCTACCGGTTGTTGAGAAATATTTCTCTCTGCACCCCTGTTGTCATTTGGTGAAGATCCATGATCCTATGAGAGCGCAAGCATACGTCGTCCACATAGTCAAGATGTTTTAGTTGAAACGTCAGAGTCCATCAAATCCGTCCGTTTCTTATCAAGGCCGCTCGCAGGACATCGCTTATCACTAAGAAACAATATTGGTGACAGAATGCAGCCCTGTCTGACTCCACTTTGGACTTCAAACTCTTCTGACAGCCTCCCTTCTACGTAAAGCGAACCAAATAAATTCTCTATTAACGCTATCGAAAGCCTTCTCAAAGTCAATGAATTTGAGGTGAAGTGGTGATCGATATTCAACGTACTGCTCAATTATGATCCTTAAAGTATTGATATGATCAATGCATGCGTATTCAGCGCGGAAACCTGCTTGTTCGGCATCGAGTGTGGCTTCTAGATGTTCCCTGATGCGTTCCAGTACTACGAGTATTTTCGCTAATATTTTGGCAACGGCAGGCACGATGCAATTCCCCTTTTAGTTTTCGGAGTTGGGTGTATGCATTTAAAGAATCTGGATTTGAAGAAACTTCGAATTTATCCTATTTATTCAATTTCAATAGCTGTTCTCTATATATACATATATGTGGCCAATTTAGCACTTCATTTCACAATTTTTACACTTTTTTTTTTCATTTGTTTAATTTAAATTTATGCGAAAAATGCGAAATAAACCGTTAGCGAGATATCCTTGACCGTTGATGGACATAATTTTTCATGGCTCAAAATCAGCTGGCTTTGATTCGATCGCAATTCATCTTTTTCTTTCAAGTTTAAGGAAACACTCAATAAAGAAGTTGAGTTTGATTTAGGAAAGGCAAAGAAAGGGAGGAACCTACAATCCCTTCAAAATTTGGAACAAAATAGCCTCTATCCAACTCGTCGTAAAGTGACGTCAGATAAAAAAGGGGAATGATGGATTTACTAAAATTTATTCCACCCAAGTGCCATAGTTTTTATAAGAACCTACCCGTTAAACAAGAGTTAACAAGGAGCCAACACGCGGACCAGCCCCAAATTGATGAAGACGATGAAAATGATGAAATTTTTTATGACTAATAACTGTTTTTTTTTTTTAATAAGCTTTAGTTTGTACATTTTTGTTTAGTTTTTGAAATAAATTCATTTTTTGTTTTTGCTCCTTTTTTAAATTATACTAATTTTTATTTTCTTTAATGACAATTTTTCATAATTTTTCGAGGTAATAATGAACTAAGTCACATTTTTTAAAATTTTTTTTAAATGTTGGGTTCATTTTTCAATTCTTGTTTTTCATTTTTGGTTAAAAGAAAACTGGATGAATAAACTATCCAAATGTCTTTACTATGAGATAAATATGTATTTCAGTAATTGATGGCAGTTTATGTACCTAACCTCTTAATATCTTCGAATTCACTTTTTCTGAATTGGTTCGGTTCAGCTGTGAGCCCTCCAATTGTCAAACCAAACTAATCTCTTAAACTAATCTCGTGAACTTTCAAATCTGCTGTCAAAGAAAATAGTGTTGTCAATTAAAAGGTATCCATCCCAAAAAAAACATTCTTTGGTAACTTCGGGTATGCCAAGGCTTCAAACCTCGAATTAAATCTTCAAGGTGGTTGCAGAAAAATTCAAAGCTTGACTGTAGCTTACGTGCAATTACAATTAAATTTATAAAACTATCCCTGAATACCTCATACAAACTTTGTGCTTTTGTATGGGTAGTAGGGTGAATCAAATGTTTAGGGTTGCATTCCAAAAAATAAACTTAAACTTAAAAAGAAACTTCCTCAACATTTGAGCAGCATCAAATTTCTCATTTCCAAATGTGAAAATTAAATATTTTTCTTCAATTTTAATCATAGAGACTATTTTAGGCTTTCAGCTTCTAAAAAGCTATAAAACTTCTTGTTCCAACAAACCATAGATCAAAAATTATAACCATTTGAATAAATCCGCTTCTAAAAAAAAATAAAAAATAAAAATTACTGTACAAATAGCAGGTACTCGTTCATAATCCATCATTGGTTTATTGAATCAAATGGTAAATTCAAACGGTAACAATTTTCGTTGTCAAGAGATCAGTCTAATGACAAGATCAATCTAATACTGTGAGCGAAATTTTTTCGAAAAAAAAAAGAAATTAATAAACGCGATATGTTCCGAAAAAATCGCAACTAGTTCTAACCATTCAAATCCAACCTGTTCAAATACGTGAATAAAAGAAAAAAAAATAAGTGCGTATAACTAAATAAGCCATTGGGTAATAATATGCTCTCATAATAGCAATAACAATCAAAAATACATATGA
Organism: Philhelius festivus; assembly: GCA_963931855.1. Lineage (NCBI taxonomy): Eukaryota > Metazoa > Arthropoda > Insecta > Diptera > Syrphidae > Philhelius > Philhelius festivus. The sequence continues at coordinate 184,605,093 of OZ007554.1, read as the reverse complement.
CGATAGCATTGTTATTACGGCAATCTAGATTATTCTAAATCAATAAAATGTTCCAATGAAATCACACAATAATCACCGGCACCGCAGATATTTTTCAGATTTGATAATTTTTGAAAATTATTCCAATATTTTTCCTTAGAGTAAATAAAAATGCGTAATATACACAAGACTATGATTTAACTTTAAGATGTTCTCGAAAGACGACATGGAAATTGTTTTCTCTCGTATTTGCAAACGAAGATTAAAATAATTTGTTTTTGTTTTTTTTTTTATTTTGTTTCATGGAGAGATAACAAGTTCAGTTTTAAATTTCGAAAAATAAGACTTACGTACCTCTGTACAAATGAGCGAGAAAACATCCCATTCGAAGATGATCATTTCAAAAAATTTCAATCAAATTCATTTATCACCAAATCGTTCGATTGGGAGTTTTAATATTTTCAAGCCGTTATTTTTTCTTTCAAAACAGGAACTGTCCCACTATCCGCATAAGTGTTTTTTATTAAAAATATATATAAATCACAAAATCAGTTAAAGGATAAATAAATATTTAAATATATACCAACTTAAGGATATCCACAATAATTTAAAGTAAGTATTTACTCGAACCTACATACATATTTTGTGAGAATTTTAAACTTATAAGTTCTAAAGGACGTTAATCAAATTCGATATTATGAGGATGGAAGAGAATAAGAAAAGTGGTCTCGTCTGTCTGTTTGTATGCTTCCATCTGTAGATGAAGATGGAGTCTAAATGGTTGGACGGATTTGGTCTAAATTTAGCAGAGAATTCGTATCTGATTCGAATTTTCATTTTAGTTTATATAGAAATTGTTTGTTCAAATTTTCTCCAAAATGATGTTGATTGATACATACAGTGGAGAGTAACCACAGTAGTTATCTGAGATGTGTGGATTAGAAATTTAAATCGTACTATAGGGAGTGTTCAAATTCTCCAAGCTTCAATTGTACCTTACAGGCCCCGTGTCACTCATGCGGTTTCATAAAAGAATATCCCACCTTAAGTGTGGATGACTGGTACTCATGATTTTTATGAATCATATCCATGATAATACACCTTAGCATATAGCTCGTTGGACTGCCATGCAGAGCTTCTTGGTTACGATTCTCACCCGCTGCAAAAAAGGGTTTCAGGGGTGTACTACCTCTTGCGAGGAATCGACAAATCATCCAAGAGTATTCCTTGTCATGAAAAGTGTTGCTTATTGGCCGTTCGGCATCCGCTGATAGTCGTAGGTCCCCTCTATTTCTCCTACATAGAGAAATTGTTGAGAGTTGTAAGTCACTAGATTTAAACCTTCTATTACATTTGAGATTCTTAACTTGTATGACATAGTTATGAGTGGCTTATTCAAAAGCCGTTTCCCATATTGACATGCATTATACGAGTAATCAGCCCTATAATAAAATCCCTAATTGAAGTCTTGGCTATGAAATACGAATAATTTTCTTCACAAAATCCGAATGGAATCCAAAAAAGTAAAGTTGTTTTCGATTGAAGTGAATAGATTTTGGTGGTATGTGGCGGCCATGTTTTTATAGTGACATCTGTCAAATCTGTTGTTTATTATCAAAATGAATTTTTGTGAGTGCAAACGTCACTCATTTTATGGTATAAGTGGTGGTCCTTCACAGTGGACTCTTCAACGTTTAGTGGCCAAATTTGCAACGACCGGTTCGGTAATTAATCAGATAACATACTTTCGTCAAAACATCGGCAATAAATGTGTTTTATTCACTGCTGCATAGCTTAGCTAGCGCAGCAAAATTTCCCTCGACAAACAACAACAAGTTGATTGCTGGCGAAAAAGAAGCCAGTAAAAAAATGACAGTTGTGCTGGTGATAGAACTTTAAATTATTGAAATAAAAATAGCACTCTGCATTAAATTTTAGAATTAAACATATGTACATACATGTTTTGACATCAGATTTTGATATTTTCTATAATAATGGCCAGCATTGAAATATAAATTGCAATTGATATATGGAGTGACATATGGAGTGACCGAGAACGCCGTCCGTCAAAGTGCACAGCAGAACCCGATGAAATCGATTCCTCGCCGTGCACAAGAACTCAACTTCAACTTGGCGCTTTTTACTTCGGGACTTGGGCCTAAACGCTACACCCCTACAAGATTCAACGGAGTCAAAGTTCATGAACATAATTAATCCGCTAGAGTTTAAGACTATGCTTCCAATAATTATGTTAAAGAATTCGCACAAGATTGCATCGGCCAAAACTAGACATTGCTCTATACATTGCTCAGTAGTTAAGGGCTGTTATTAAGCTGGTAGAGACAGAATCAGAGAGAGAGAGATAGATCAAGAGATGCGGATGTCTTTGTCTGCTATCACGTTTTCTTTAAGCCATAACAGGACTTAAATTTAGTCTGTCTGAGTATACACCTCCACCAACCTCGTCATTAGTTTTTGATCCAAGTGTACAAGTGGATTGAATCATCTTCCAGGAATGAAATGTCCTCCCTATTCCTCTAGAAGGGATGGTTACCTGAAAGTTAATGATGGATTGGCCAATTTAATTATTTATCCACTGCGAGGAGGCTTTTAGACGAATAGCTGTGAAGCGGAGGGAGTCGTGCGAAGTTTTCCGCCCATGCACAGACAAGCTAACCGTTGGAACTTGATTAGAATTAAACAATAAGTGTTTTTGTCTAGAACTGTCCACCATACTGCCTGGCCGTACGTTAGAATCGGTCTGATTACCGATTTATGTAGCCAGTGAGTAATGCGGGGTTGAAGCCCCCATTTATTTCCAATGGCTTTTATTGCATGAGAAGAGTGGCACTGTGGCATTTTGAGCTCTTTCTTGAATGCTATATTTCTAACTTAACTTATTATCTACAATAATACTCAAGTATTTTGCTTCGTCGGAGAGTGGTATACTTTTAATGGAAGGGAGGTCTATATGGGGGATTTTATATTTCCTAGAGAAGCGGACAAGATTTGTCTTGTGAGGGATAACACCCAGTCCACACCGATTGGCCCAGTTTGTTAACTTGTATATTGTAAGAGATCTTTAAGGGTATTCGAATGATTTCTGAATACATAACACGAATAGATTAAGCTTTTCCATAATTATTAAAAATTAATTTTCGATCTTACATGTGTATTTAAATATAAAACGTTGCTAAAACAGCTCCGGAATTATTTATGAGATAAGAAGAGATGACGCTCCATGAAGCTTATAATCTTGAATTCGTGTTTTTACTAAAGTTCAAATTGTTTTTAAGGGCAGATTTTTCTAGATTTTATTAGGTTTCGTCTCTAATCAAAGTTTATAGTATTAATCAAAGATGTATGTATCTATATTAATAATTATAAGTTATGCATTTACTAGGTCAAATTATTTTGATTGAACTTAGAGGATTTAAATTTAAAACATTTTTTAAAACAAAATATTAGAATGCTTCGAACATATCTTTTTGTATTATAAAGGCTAAAGACCCAGAGAAATAACCTTTACAAAGGTAATTAAAGTACAAGTAATTGATAAGATTTTAAATAAATTATGTAAGTTTTTTTATAATTGGATGTAATTTCAATTCTATAATAATGGTACTAATTCAAAAGCTTTGATAAAAATAATATTTTAGGCGAAAAGAAACACTGCCTTCTCAGAAGGAAAAAAGGGAAAAGATCATCAGGGAAACAGAGGAATGTTTTCTCATTGAAGAAAGGGTTTTACTGTCATCAAAACAGTTTATAATTATTATTTATTTTTGTATTTATTTATTTTATAAAACCGTTTAATGCATTAGAAGTTTCAGACAATTATTAAGATAAGGAAGAGTGTCGGAGCCGAAACTGAATCTTTGGGTACACCAGCATTTAGTTTTTGAATATCAGATTAAAAGACACTCAGAACCACTCGAATCAAACGGTCAGAAAGGTAATTCTAATCCAACTCAGAGACTCTTGGAGACCAAAGGCCTGCAATTATAATAAGAGAGTTTCTTGCCAAACTCTATCAAATACTTAAGAAATATTAAATGCAATTAGAAAGGATTTTCCAAAATCTTATAAAGATTGGTTTCAATTTTAAGTGAGATATTCCATCATATCACCAGTGGACCAGCTCTACGAGAGCCGTACATTAAAGAGCTTTTGTTATTTGAGATATTTCTTGAGCTGATTGTTGATCAGCGTTTCCATGTATTTGAAAAAAAAGAAACTTTGGGATAATAATTCGGTAATTGAAGATGGAAGATTCGCTTTTTAAGGACCGGCTTGACAAATACCTTTTTCTATCATAGGCAATAGTTTTTCCAGCATAGAAGCGGATTTGTGCATTTCAATAACTTTTAGGACTCTTACGACTGTGCTAGTGAGCAAGTGCGTTAGTGTTTAGTTGCATAAGAGAATCAGTTCCAATTGAACCCAAAAAAAACATTTCATCTAGTCCTCCCTTTTATAATAGTGAACTGAAGTCCCTCAGAAATAGAAGAAATAAACTTTGTTCGGTATCTGCAATCTCACCCTGGACATGATTTCTCAAATTTTGAGTGCGCGAAAACCTTATTTTTTGAAATCTGTGATTCCCTTTACCATGAATACCTGAATAGAATGCAATCCAACAGAATATCTGACCCTAAATTTTTTTTTTCAATTTCAATAATGCTAAAAAAAAATCCGAGAGCTACCCTTCTACCTTTACGTATTTGAACGCAAGCACAGATGATACCAAAATGTATACATTCCAATTTATTTGACACATTTTTTAACCAGGCTCAGATTCAGAATATTTTTCTTACTTAGATACCTGTACCCCAAACATCATTATCTTCCACAATCATCCCCTCGATGATGAAAAGATCAATAAACTTAAAGATAAATACACTAGATGCCCTTCTACAAACCTTCTTAAGCTGATCTCTTCCAGCTCTCAATTTCACAAGGGATTTTTCCTTTTTATTGGAAAGACACTTACATATATTATCCCGATCTATAAAAAAGGCCCTCAGAAATAAATCTTTAATTACCGCCCCATCACTAAGCTCTCGTGCATCCCTAAACTTTTTGAAGGCATTGTATATGGCACAATGTTCTTTCACAGTAAACAAATTTAATCTCCCAACACGGGTTCCTTAGTGGTAAATAAGAACAATGGAACAAAATGAAAAGTGGTAAAGAAATAGATGTTATCGAAGGTGACCTTAGCAAAGCATTTGATAAAATCTTGCACAATCTATATAATTCTCTTAAGACCAAAAGCACTGGATTCAATCTTATTTAAACGAACGTCAATACAAGGTTCTTTTTAGGAATTTAGAATCCGATCCAATCCTTGCAACCTCTGGTGTTTCACAAAGAAGCCATCTCAGCCCTCTGATTTTCATTTTAACAATCAATGATGTTTACAGCGTTATCATTAACCCTTTTTAACCTTCCACCCTATATTGATTGCCTAAACCTTATAGACTTGCACCCCGAGAAGAATGACCGAAATTGTTTTTATCAGTCAACTTTTAGCAGTCAATATAACTGCCCTGCGCTTCTTCAAAGAATTTCACTTTACACCAACCCTAGAAGTTTTAGATCGGCGTCAGTATTTGAACCCAACTTTCACCGCCCTAACTATCGATGTAACGAACATATGAATCGCATGCTACGTGCTGCTAATAGTAAGGAAATCTCTTTTGACTTCTCAACAAATTCTCTCAAAATCTCTCCCTTCAAAAATTCTTAAGCCCAATGCCCACTTATGCTAAGTAGTTTTTAAGCTTCTTTTGTAAAACTAGTCGTAAGTTATTCTTAAATTTTTACTTGCATTAAACTAATAAATTTAAACTAATTCTGGGGATGGAAGGGGGTCCCCTCTCTCCGCATGAGTTTGCTGCTAAATTGATGATTTGATGTCAAAAACCAACCAATATTCGACACATTGCCTTCATATTTGAAGAGCTCTACGGAAACCGGTTTTGTTGACCTTCCCGGGTAGAAAATTATCTAGGAAACACTATCGAATAGCGTGGCCCTAGCTAGATTGGGCATTATATAGTTAATCCTATGGTGGGCCTAGACAGATGCAAGCCTGGCGGATCTTGACTAATTTATGCTTATCCTGGCTTTATATTGAACCTGGCTAGAACTGCCTATTTATTGGCTTTTCGAGGAGTATCTTAGACTGGGCCTAGATATTTTTAAATTGATTTAGCCTAGATATGAAACTTTTTCTTGGCGATATCTTGGCTGTAGATAGTATCGCCTCTTTATTGGCATTGTAACAAATAAACTGCAAGGGACCTGGATAGTTTTTACTTGATGTAGCCTGGATAAGGAATTGTATCTGGGCGTTATATTGGCCTTAGCTAGTCTCGCCTCTTTATAGGCATTCTCAGATGTTACTTATACTGGGGCTATATAGTTTTTACTTGATGTATCCTAGATGTGCCTATACATATGTCTCTATAAAAGGCTATCCATTATCCTTCTAAAAACATAACTTTTTTGTTTTGGTCCTAAATCGGTATTTTTCAGATTCTTTAATGCGTATTTAAGTCTTTTAAACAGTATAATTAAAAGAGAGTTATTTGAGTAGAGCTTTGAGACACGATATTTTATATATCACAGTGGCACAATAGGTAGCGCACAAGCACGGCAAGCGAGAGGACTCGGGTTCGAATCTCAGTGGAGGTAAATTAAAAAAAAAAATTCTTTCATTCCAGCAAAAAATCACTTAAAGAGTCGAATATAGGGAGGCAAAGAAAAATGAAAATATTCAACAATAATAAAAAAAAAAAATTTTTTTTTTTGTTTTTAATAATTTTTTAAGAATTGCCGTAGCTCTTGTGCTACTTGTGAAGACCCATCTAGGGCCCATATAGGAACATCTAGCAAGGCCCATTATATACAGAGCATTAACAAATTAGCGAGGGACAAGCTAGATACTGCTCGGTAGGGCCATGATTGAAACTAAGAAAAACTAGCTGGGGCCTTGGCATTATCGAGTCGAAAATTCTACCCGGGTTATGATCTGTAATGCTAATCCGACCTCTCCTTTTTCGGCTATGATGGGAACTATGTCTTGGTTATCTCCTTGCTCTGACTGTACATAAAGACCATTTAGCATGCTGTTTGAAATACTGCTGAAATACATCTATTATTCCCTGTGCTACTTCGGTGACTACAGATCTTATCTGTTTCGAAGAGCCTGCATTCTGCTCTTAAAATCAGCATTCAAGTTGCTTGGATTTCTAATAATACCCCTGAGCTGGGAGGCAGGGTATAGTCTTTTCTTTCAACGAAGGATCTTCTTCTACGGCCATCTACCGGGTCGATTTTAATCACTCGCTGCTTTTGTTTTGCGCTGTAATATTACTGTTATCCTTTTTCATCATCATACCGCAAGTTCTTCCTCTTCGAGCTCTGAATTTTGCCGCAACAAGGGAATGGTCTGAGTCAACATGAAGATATGTACACACGTCATGTCTTGCATCTTTCAGACTGTTGACCACACCCTTCATTCACTCCGTTAAATTCATCCGTTGTGCACCAACCTTCTCAAAAGATCGTACAACTTCTGCTGACTAATTCAGCTATCCACTTTCGACAGAACATACCCCCGTTGGTATAATTCACTTCACATAATTTCTACTATTATATAATATAATGCGTATACCTTTTTCGACATCACTTAATGTATTATTTACTTATAGTTTTCTTAAGTACTATAATTTTGTTTTTTTTTTCATTTTATTTAGGTACGCTCTGCTTTCAAAATGGCTCTGTCCAAAGCCAACAAAACAGAAAATATTCAGGAAAGCTACCTCCGCGAAGCTACCCAATATTTTCGAGGAATCGAAAAACCATTGAAATATGGTCCATCAATTGATAACCTACAAGAATTAATAGCAGCACTTCACAAAGAATTTGAAACAAGCTATGTGAACATCGAAATGGTTAATCATATTCTCTTGTCTTATAAGTCAAACATAAAAGAATGGCACAAATTTGCAAAATTCGATCGTTATAAGTAAGTTGAAAAAGAAAAGAAAATAATCGCTCATACGCCCCAGTGACCGGACCATTACTTTATATCATTTCCTTATAGATACACTCGTAATCTAGTTGATGCTGGAAATAGCAAATTTAATCTGATGATTCTCTGTTGGGGTGAAGGGCATGGCTCGGCCATTCACGATCATTCCGACTCCCATTGTTTTATGAAAATTCTCCAAGGCGAATTGATAGAAACTCGTTATCAAATGCCTGAATCGGAAGAAATCATTGAAAGTTCGGTCAGTGATATTGGACGCATTGAGGACTCCTCTGAGAATTTTGATGGAAAGGAGTTAAAAGAGCAAGGAAAATCAACAATGGCTCTGAATGATGTGTGTTACATCAATGGTAGTCTTTCAAGATCTTAGTTGAAAAAAAAACAATAACGAACATTTTTGATTATCTTGCAGACAACTTAGGCTTACACCGTGTTGAAAATCCCAGCCATACAGATGCTGCTGTTTCACTGCATTTATATTGCCCACCTTTTGATTCATGTTCGGTGTTCCAGAAAAATTCTGGGAAGAAAATAAAATGTCCAGTAACCTTCTGGAGTAAAAATGGAGTACGTTTGCCAAAAAGTAGCAACAAGTAACAATTTTTGTTACTGGTACAAGCGAAAAGTTTAACTTAATTAGATTTAGTACTTGAAGGTATATGAAGTATAAATTTAATAAATAAATAATGTTACAAAAACACTAGATAACATTTTTAACAGCGAGGTTTGCTAAACCGCTATTATCAACTAATAATTCTCAAGATGTTTATTTTCTTTTTATTTCAATTAGAACTTTGAATAAAGATAAATTACATTTAAGTTATATCTAGTGATCAATTTAAATATATAACGAAAAAATATGTTCATATTTAAAAACCATGTTTGTTTTTATTTTTACTTTTAAAAATAAATTTTAGTTATACGTATGTAAGTTTAATAAAATAATTTATTATTGTTTTTTAACTGTATTATTCTTTATAAAATATAATGTCGTTTTTATTTGGCCGTCCGGAAGCCCTCTGGACTCTTTTTAAAGTGTTCACTTGGGAAAAAATAACAGTTCGGATTCTGAAAAAAGAAAAATTTGCTTCTGGATTTGAAAGCAAAATCGGAACCAGAAGCACTCACACATTCATATACTTAAACGTCAAACTAGGCAGTTGTCATTTTTAGTATCCTTATTGTGCGAAGTGATTTTCTTTCAACAAACGTTATTTTTGATTTTAAAATGGATAACAAAACATACTCTTATACCTTCAAGCTTTTAAAGTTTAAAATATTTTATGAGTTTTGTATTTTAAATAGTTTCGCATATACATACATATTCACATAATGTACATATACAATCACACCAAAATTCAGAATCGTCAAAATCAAAAAATTGTTCAGTTGGGATCTCGGATCGGAGAGAGATTTCGGATTGCAAAATAAAAAAAAAATTCTTAAAAGCACAAGTAAAAACAATAATTCCCCCACAGTTTTATCAACGAGTTATTTTGAAACCACAAATTTTGCTACTCACTTAAGCGAGTTAAAATCTGACACAACCATTCTTGGAACTTTATTACATAACATTTACATACACTTCCGAATCGGAACTTGTCTGCTTCAGGAGACTTTCAACTGGTAGGGGCACCGCAACAATTTGCAGAAATCTGATTCTGAAACTCCCTGAAGGATCCACCATAGCGGCAAAGCAAAGCGTCAAGTACCTTGGAGTGCAATTCGACGAGTTGCTAAGGTTTAACCTGCAAGTAATGGGCCGAAAAAGCCCAACTGAGCCTTCAGCCGTTTGCACTCATTGCTGAAAAGAAAATCAGGTCTTAGCCAATCGACAAATATATTCGGCCCTAGCGAGGTATCCGTTCGGAGCGGAAAATTTTCCGCAGCGCATACTTTGTCGGAGGTTCAAATTGTTTTCGAGGTATCCTATCGGAAAGAATAATAATACACAAATGCGTTGGCGTAATTTGTTCCGCGAAAAATTTGTGTCTGACGAAATCAGAAAAACAATTGTATTTAGCTGTCAGAAAATTGAAAAATAAAGCACTTGATCGCACTTCAACGCAGTTCACCGGGTGCGTTAAAATAATGTCGGAGAAAAATTCCGAATATCTGTTCGGAAGAATACCTCGAAGCAAAAATCCTCCGAATCGTACAAAATCGGAGAATTTTCCGCTCCGAACGGATACCTCGCTAGGGCCGAATACTTCGCAGCGACCGTTAGCATTGCTCAAGCCGACGTAAACATCATAAATAAAAAAAACAATGTTAGACTTAAGGCATCTATGTTATTTAAATGTAAATAGAAAACATAACCAACCTAACGAATCAGAGCCTCTTTTGTTCTTGCATATTAATAAGCATTAGACTTAAGAAATTAATTATTGTAAATAATATTTATAGCCTATGTACATATTTTGAGCGTAAATATAAACAAACTATTGTAAAACTATAAAAAAAAATTTAATACTTCGTATAACCTTTGTATATTATAACCTATAGTTATCATGGAGCGCGATTTTATGCCAACGCTATTCTGGTGGTGGCTCTGAAATTAGCGCAGGATTTTACAGTGCAGATTAGGATAAGATACAAAACAAATAGTAAAAAAGAGAATATTTTATTATTAAATTTAGCAGAGACAAATCTAACAAGTAATATCGCTATGCTTAAGATGTCGCCCCAATCAATCGTTCGTCTTCATGAGAGTAATATAAGTTTTATATACACAGATAGTACCAATTTAAATTTTCGAATAGAATCAAAAGTAGAATCGAGTTACATAGTTGTGCCCCAGCAGAATTAAATGAGCTTATCGCTGCCATTCTAAATAGATCCATATCCGAAGAAAACAAGGACTTGAATCTGGAAAACAACATGAGAAGTTGGGAATACTGTCGTCAGCAAAACAATTTAATATGCAATTTATTTGCACTTAAAACAAACGTTTCCCTCTGACCAAAATTAGAATATAAACTTTCATTCGGACAACTATCAGAATTTTGTTGTGATCCTCATTAATTCCTAAATTCTCATGTGTTGGTTACAAACAGTTTAATTTTTTTTTTTTGTTATATCTGGTGCAGGGAAATAAGTCCCCAGGAACTAAGTCCACTGATGGACTAAGTTCTCACTTGTGCAGGGAAATAAGTCCCCAGGAACTAAGTCCTCTGGGGGACTAAGTTCTCATTTAATGGGAGCGAAATCCACTTTACTAAAATGGTCTTTGTTCCCATGCAAGGTAGGAAATTCGTTACAAAAAACTGTCGATTTTAGTTCCCCTTGAATGTGAAATAAATTCCCATGTTAAACCATTCTGTATTTGAAAATGCTGTAAATAGGTTGAAAAATAAAAATCTTATAATTCCCTTTCTTATTACGACACGTATAAACAGAGAGGTACCACCCTACTTGGGCACACTATTTGGGGTAGGTGCGAGGTTGGGTGTATGCAAATTTTCTTTAGCATTTAAAGAATCTGGAAAATAACCAACATAAAAGCTTGTGTTTTGGTCGTACAGCATTTTGAGATACAAAATTTTGAGATACAGTATTATGAGATACAGTATTTTGTACATACAGTATTTTAAAATACAGCATTTTGACCCGCTCCCGTTTACATATCTCTTTAATTTTTGTTGTTGGAAATTCATTCCCACTTTATACTTTTAAGTGTGTACTAATTTCCCATAAGAAAGTGGAGCTGGTTCTCACTTAATGAGAACAAAGACCATATAGTAAAGTCGATTTCGTTCCCATTAAGTGAGAACTTAGTCCCTCAGTGGACTTAGTTCCTGGGAACTTATTTCCCTGCACCGTTATATCTCATACTTAGGATGAAAGTGATATACAATTTTTGAAATGGCGGTTTCTCACAATAAATGTCACTGGTAATTTAATACGAGTATAAATGAATTCGAGGCAGAATACTTGTAGAAAATCTATACCCAGTGACTTACAACTCTCAACCATTCCTATGTGCTTGTTGTTGGCAGAAATGGAGGGACCTTAAATTTTCTGTCGAGTCTGAATAGCTAAGATGAGAAGTAGTTTTCATGATAAGAAATACTTTTGGAGGATTTTTCACTTCCTCGCAAGAGCCAGTACCCATGAAAATGTTTATTCGTTTTTATATGCCATCTGCTGAAAAAGTAACCCAGACTTCCTGGGGTACTTTAATACAATTCATATTTTGAACGATATCACAATTTACGCATTGAGTTATTACTTTATTGAAATACATTTTAAAGCATTACTACTTGAAAATAATAAAAATAAGAAAGGTGAGTGTTGACCATTAAAACTTTTTTAATACAGGATGCGTTTTATTTCAATGATTGATTATATGGTCTTTAACATTATGCATGAAATATGATCTCGGTCACCTCTGGCCGTGGCGCAAAGAGGTGTTCTTTTAAGCACATTTTGCGTTGTTATTTCAGCAATTTCATTTCTACGGTTGTCTTTAATAATAGAGGTTGTGGTTTATTGATCTACGTCCTTTAGACCCAAAAGGAGAAATCGAGTGGCGTCAAATCAGCGGATCATGGGGGCGTAATTTTCTCCGCATATTTACAACTGAATAATTATTTAATTAAAATATTTTAATAATTTCAACACGTTGTTCTGCTTTAGTTGCTCCATAATAATTCGTAATTGACCATTTTCTACGACTGTCAAATTGCATTCATATAAAAATGGCAATCAAATAAAATCGAGGTGGAACATAAAACGTACTCAGTATTTAGTCCTCCCAACTGCGAGTAGTATTTAGAGAGATTTTATTTATTTTATCTTTTCAATTCTGTATTTAAAAATTGTTTACTAGGGGTTATGTCTATTGTGTCTAAAACTCACAAAATACTCCTTGGCAGAAAATTAGATTGAAACGTGATTTATTTAAACTTTGGAGTCGCGTTTTTTAGATAATCAGACATACAGCTACATTCTGCTTGTTGCAGCTACCAGTTGAGGGGTCATCAAATACATAAACCTTTATCAACAGATTCCATTTACGACAAACATTCTAATTTAAAATTCAAATTCGTATACACATTTTTGCTATAATTTATTATAGGTTAATTTAGAACTTTCATGGGAATAGATACCAATGAGTCTTGTATTAAAAAAAAAGAGATTATTGTCTGTTATGCATTGATTAAAATTAAAAGTATGAATATCATATTCTGCAGACGCAACGAATGCAAGTTGCAAAATTTAAATGTTGGATAGTAGGAGGAATTCGGTTACGGGAAAATAGAAATATGCTAATTTTTCTTTATTAATCCGAGTTCTTGGGTGGAAGGTAAATCTTCCCACACAAGTGCATGATGAGATCCATGAGTATGGATTTATGCACTAAATATTGTTTTATTTTTGTTCAGATTCCTACTTAGAAAATTCGTATAACTTTATTAAACTTTTTAGCATAGGGTTATTTTCTCACTGAAGAGCAGAGCCTTAGAATTCAAAAAGAAAGAAACAATATATGTACCTATTTTCCAGAATAAAACAAAATCTATTTGTTTAATTTTAATTGAGGTACATTTGCAATTTAAAATTGTTATCTTCCGTCAACAGATAAACACACAACTCTGCAATTTAAAACGTTTAAATGTTTGGTATGCCTTCGGGACCTTTCGCCAGAACTGCTTTCATCGTTTTCATCAACGATGGAATCAAGCCGACATGTTTATCAACACACTGGACTGCGCATCGTTCGAACTGATCTGTGTACTTAGCTACATCCGAATCACTTGGACTAGGTGGCATCTTTACTTTCACGTCATCATTGCATTGCTATAAGATTCAAAAGTGTACCTCCCATCACATCTTTATTTTATAATCAACCATACCATAACGCATCGTTGTAATCTCCCTTGAAATTCACCCAATTCGTGTTGCACATAATTTTGGGCTCGGGTTATTGGATTCGAACATCTATCAACACAATTCTGGACACTGTCAACACTTGCATTCATATCCTGGCAGCAGCGGGCGGCGCATAGATGCATGTCTGTCTACAATAAAAATACATTTAGAAAAGATTACAGAACGAGTACGAGTAATTTCATTAGCTACAATGCTGTCCATAACCTTAGAAAACATCACGCAACTTATTGATTCTTACCTGCATTTTACGTAAATGTGATTTATCCATGTCGTCAATCATTTCAGTAACAGCTTGTTCAATTCTTTGGCGTTGTCGTTGAATCATTTTGATTTATTTAAGAAAAATTTCGATTTTAAAAAATATAAATTTTCACCGGATTTAAGTACACCAGCTTTACGGGATTTTTTACAGAATTTGAAAATGTCAAATGTCAATGAACACGAAATGTCATATCTATTTCCCGCATAAGGCATATGAACACTCCAATCGGTAAAAAAGAATTATGCATGAAACACATTGTTCTGAAAAAGAGGGTATCAAATTAAAAGCAATTAACAACAGTTGTAAATCGGTGTTGATTAAAATATGCCATTCTTAGGCCGGTATTCACCGAGCGCTCATAACTTAAGAAGCTCATAAATCTATTCACCAAGCAATATTAGTGAAGATCTACGAGCGCTCTTAAAAGTTAGGAGTGGTCCCGACCACTCCTAACTTACGAGCGCTCTCTTCGAAAATTTGTTCGCTTGTGCGTGTGCCACGCACGCATTTGACTCGAATCCATGTGAGCAATGCCAAGTAGAAGAGTATCCATTTGCTGTCAAGACCAACATTCTACAACATTTCACAGTTTGGGTATGCCTGAACAAGAGAGAGTGGCTCTAAACACTTGCGATTGGTCGGTGAATACCCCACAGAAATTTCAAGTTAAGAGCCTCGTAAAGTTAAGAGCCGTTTAGGAGCGCTCGGTGAATACGAGCCTTAGTATGATCGCAGAATACTTACATTAATTACATGTACCTAAACGAATTAGTGATAATTTTTTCTTAATGGAATGAAATGATATACAAACAACAAAATTTTAATTTTTCTAATGAAATTACACCATTTTCACTAGCATAGTGTGACTTTTGATAAGTTTTTTGGGGTGAAATCGTCTTTGATTTCAATGGAATATAAAAATTCGTCTTCCCAAAGTTACACACACGAAGATTTCAAAGTTCGAAACATGTTGTAGAAAATACTACGACTTTTCTGAAAACTACATTCTCTAAGTGGAAATTATCGACTTTCTGGCACAATAATAAAGTGACACAAAAACTCTGGTGACTTTTCGCTGGAATATTTTCTTTAAGTTATGTCACAGTACTTTTGTTTTGCAAACAATGAATTTCATGCAGGCCGCAGTATGATTATTGAATTATTGACTGTTCTAAGTTTCCAGTCTCAAAAAGTCATTTATCATCTAGGAATATCTCTCCGAAAACTCACATTTATGTGCGTTTTTAAAGAAATAAAGCCTTAGGCTAGTCGCGCACTGGCAACTGTGATCGAAATCAAATAGTTTAATCACCAGTTGAAAGAGAACCGTGCACTGGCAACTTTTTACTCACGCTCACACTCTTTTCTCTCTTGCGCTCATAGAAAACAGCTCAACTGTTGCGAAGGCAATCGTTTAGTTTGTGTCAAAACACAAACTTTTTAGTTGCTCGAATCGAGTTGCTCTAAGTGCGTGGTGTCCCATATAAGCCCATATGTTTCATTTTTGCAACCAAACAGTTGCGAAACTAAAAATTGAAAGTGCGCGCCTGGTCTTATGATATCAGACAAAAATGGTCGGGACCACTCCTAACTTCTAAGAGCGCTCGTAGATCTTCACTAATAGGTGCGTTTTATTATTCACAAATCTATCTGGATCCGGATCTGGATCTTCCCTTGAAAATAAAACGATACGGATCTTAGTGACAGCAGTGTTATAAGCCCGTCTCTTTTTATCCTTAGGTTTGTAAATTTTAAATTATTTCTTGTCTTTTTTCTTTACACAATAGCTTACACTACTTTATCATAAAAGCCATCTACTCGCCAGTGTAATAACTAATTTTTGGATCTTTGAAATAGATCCCGATAGAAAACAGGATCCCAAATTGTTTTTGTAATACATGTTAAAACTTAATCCAGATCCGGATCCAGATAGATTTGTGAATAATAAAACGCACCTAATATTGCTTGGTGAATAGGTTTATTAGCTTCTTAAGTTATGAGCGCTCGGTGAATACCGGTCTAAAAATCATAATATGCTTTCTCATATGAGCTGTCAAAATAAAAAAAACATCAAATCGTTTGAACGCACTCAGTAAACTCATATCACTTCTCAAACGAAAAAGCATTATGACTCTTTTGACGTTAGGACTTACTAATTCCATTTGAGAAGTCATAAGAGATTTGTTGTTTTCGTGGGAAAAATTGCATGGAGTGTTGAGAGTAGTTGAATACAAAAAATGGTAAAATACAAAGAAAGTAGCTATGTGATAATTTTTAAATATTTTAGTTTTCATTAATACATATACTGTAAAATCAGACAGACGACATAGCCATGTTCTATTGATTTATATTTGTATATTTGTAATCAAACTAAAATTTAAATTAATAAAAATCAACTAAATCTAAAATCTCTATCATAAAATTTTATAATTGTAATTGTTGTTTATTTCATCAATCAGAGTTAACTCTTACAGACTAATTAAACATGAATGTATTTGTATATACAAAAATTAAATAAATAATATGATATAAGATAATAATTATAATAATAAATAACATAAATTTAATAAATAGCATTAGCGTGATTAAGTACAAATCTAAATTTAGAGATTAAGGATGAAACTGTAAAATAATTTTTAAATCCTTTTTGAAAACATCTCTTGAAACATTTTTAAAAATATCTATATGATTAAGAATAGAATTCGCTTCTTTTATACAACGTGCAAATGGTTCGTTCAAGCTATAATTTCTTTTATAAAATTTTTCTCTGAAATGAAAATCAATCCGAAGAGTTCTACTGGGAGAGTAGAAATTTATTCTCCCCAACAAATGAGAGCAGTTAACATGATTATCAATTAAATCCTTTACAAGCATAACACTGAAGTACCTTCTTCTTAGATCAAGCGTTTGAATATTGAAAAGTAAACACCTAGTTGAATATGAGGGTGTTTCAATAGACCAATTTAATTTGAAGAACATAAGTTTTGTGAATCGTCTTTGAACACTTTCAATCCTTAGAGAGTAAGTTTCATAGTAAGGATTCCAAATTATACAACAATACTCTAGAGCTGACCTTACAAACGAAAAGTATAACATTTTCAAAGTGAAAGGGTCCGTAAAATCCTTCGAATTTCTACGAATGAAGCCCATCATTCGATTAGCTTTATTAACAATATAGTCAATATGACTTGAGAATGAAAAACGTACATCTAACATCACTCCTAAATCTTTTTTAACAACTACTCTTTCAAGGGTCGTATTATTTATTGTGTAGTTAAAAATGATGGGAGAAACTTTCCTATGACATGTGAAACATTGACATTTTCCAACGTTAAGGAACAGTTTGTTTTCATCACACCATTCGGCCAATTTTTCAATATCTTTCTGAAGAAGGAGGCAGTCATTTAAAGATTTTATGGAACGGAAAATCTTGACGTCATCGGCATACATTAGATTATTTGAAAATTTAAAACTGGAGGGTATATCATTAATAAAAAGGATAAAAAGCAAAGGACCAATATGACTCCCTTGAGGTACACCTGAGGTAACATCTATTTGTTTTGATATCTGTGATCCAATTTTAACAAATTGAAAACGATTTTCCAAATAGGATGAGATCCATTTGATAAAGCTGGAATGAAAACCGAGTTTCGAAAGCTTAAAAATCAATATTTCATGGTTTACCCTATCAAAAGCCTTAGCGAAATCAGTAAATATTATATCTGTTTGCAAACCATTTTCAAACCCATTATTTATAACTGACTCAGACAGTATTGCAAGATTTGTGGCGGTAGATCTACCGGCCATAAAGCCATGTTGGGATTCTATTATGATGTTTTTAATAACAGAGCTCAACTTATTACAAATAAGCAATTCGAACATTTTTGAAATCGCTGAAAGTTTACATATTGGCCTATAATTCACAACATTTTGCTTAGATCCAGATTTATGTATAGGAGATATATAAGAAATCTTCCAAATATCCAAAAATACTCCACTGTTTAAAGATTTATTGAAAATCAGACAAAGTGGCAGAGATAGTGAGGAAGCACAGCTCTTTAATACGATGGGGGCTATTCCATCGGGGCCAGGGCTTTTATTGATATCAAGCTTATTTAAGGCTTCAAAAACATCCGATACATCAAAATTTATATTTCCTATATCAACTACCTCTATTGGCGAAAAATCCGGAAATTCACATGGGATTGGAAGAGCATAAACGGATTTGAAATAATCAGCAAAGAAATCACTTATCACATTTAAATCACTTGAAATTCTTCCAGAATATTCCATACTATTCGGAAATCCAGTGGTTTTTCTTTTCGTATTGATGAATTGCCAAAAATGTTTGCTATCTTTTTTAATTTTAGATTCTAAAGATAAAATATAATTATTATATAGGAAGTCGTTTAGGATGTTAAAATCATGATGACATTTAATATATTTTTGTCGGAGAATAACATTATTTTTATCGAGTTTATATAATTTATAAGCTTTATTTTTTCTATTTTTTAGATTAGCGAGCCTGCTATTAGACCAAGGGACCTTTGAGCTGGAACGGGCTAATTTCTTAGGAACAAACAAATCATGTGACTCTTTTAAATATCTAGAGAACAATTCAAAAGCTTGATCTAAGTTTAAATCGATCAGAATTGTGCTCCAAGGTATTGATAGCAAAAAATTATTAATTTCAATGAAATTCGCACGTTTATAATCAAAAAAGAATTCTCGTGGACTAACAAATTCTCTAATATATGTTAAAAATTTACAATCAATTGTCAGGCATATATGATGAATTGTATTATTTATAGCTGGAAATTCATTCTTTTCGACATAAGCTTCATATTCCTTATCAACAAAAACTAAGTCTAAAATGCGATTCAGACTATTATGTAAACCGTTTACTTGCACAAGATCAAATTGACCATAAAAATCAAGGACAGCGGATTCAATTTCGGTACTAACGTTAAAAGGCACAAGGTGCTTATCATCAATATCCGGTTTCCAGCTTATATCTCCAAGATTGAAATCACCTAAGATCATGACATGATCAGAATTACTTAAATTATTTAAAAAAGAATAACAGTTATTCAAATGCAAATTATACATGTCTAATGAACTTCCTGGGCGAATATAACTTGCGCTTACAAATAAATTATAATTATTTTGAAAAGATATCTTAATAATTATCTGATCGACATCTAAATTAAACGAATTATTATCAGAAATAAGTTCTAACTGGTTTACAACATAAGTACTTCTTACAGCAACCATAATACCACCACCTCTATCAAAACCGGTAGTAACAGAACATCGATCTTTTCGAAAGACTATAAATTGTTTACTATTAAATATCTCAGAAGTTAAATGATTTTCATTTAGCCAGGTTTCTGTTAGTACAATGAGTTGGTAATCTTGAGAGGCAAAATATACAAACAATTTATTTAATTTTGTCCTTATTCCACCTACATTTTGGTAATAAACATTTAAGTTCGAGGCTAAATTCATGACATCAGCAACATCGACAGCATCATCAGCAGCAACAGCAACATTATCAATTATTGTAACAACATTAACAGCAGCAACTTCATTAGAATCATCATCAACATCCGCATTATAAACAGCAACATCATCGATAGCAACATCTTCAATTACATCATCAGAAAAATTCTTATTCGCAGATAAGAGACCAGCGAAGTTTTCGCTGACATCTATTCGTTTTTTGGTTTAAAATTGAATGGTCTTATTTTTACACCATTTGGCCAAAAGTCGGAACAAAAGATGGTATTTTCGAATTCCAATGGGCACCCAACTTTAAAATTAACGAAACTGGGTTTCTGTTCACTACCATCTTCTCGATCTTGCTTTGGCAATAAGTCGTAGCAACGGAAAATCTTTGAACATGCATTAGTTTTCTTAGCGATGTATGTGGCTATATACTCCGGTGTAGTAGTTGGCTTAAAGCTCGATATATGAAACCATTTGAGTTTGTAATAAACTTGGAGATTTATATCATTATCATCATTGATATTACCTTCTTTAACAAGAGGTTTATCAGCACCATAAACACTTTTATTTTTATCTTCGTCATGCACTTGCACAGCACGCATATACACACCCACGTCATTTTGAGTGGACATAGTCTTGTTCTGTGTACCAAAGCTCTTGACAGCATCGACTTTACCACCAGATGAAGAAAGAGAAAGAGCATCATCTACAATAACGTCATCACCAACAGCAGCAGCAGCATTTTGATCACTCTGAGCAAGAGAAGAGTGAGAATGCAAATTCAAGTCGGCCACTGAGCCACTTGATTCAACTGCAACATCGTCACCATCACCCTCACCGTCAACGGCATTAACGAGACCACATCCAGCATTCATTTCACTCACTGAGCTTTTCGATTGAGACGTAGACTTGGTTTTGTTACCACTACCAGTATTAAGTCTATTTGAGGGACCTGCGAGGGGAGACAAAACACTAGATTTAACTGAATTACGATTCAAAGCCGGAGATGAATGCGCTAAAAAATTGTTTTTTATTTGGCGACTCGGTTCATTGCCCTTTTGAATTCTCTGTTTTTTTGTATTATCTCTCACTTCCCTACTTATGTCCAAGTGAGTTTTGTTCTGAATATTTAGCTTTTGTGGCTTCGAACTAGGTTGATGGATTGGTTCAAGATTATTTAATTTACTCAAAGATTCTTGGAGAAGATTAAAATGTTTATTGACATTTTGAATGCACTCAAATAACGCAAAGCTTTTACATTTATCACATTTCCAAATTAAACTAGCATTAGAATTAACTATTTTGAGTTCGTTGTTTTTCAATAAAGTACATTTGCAATGATAATTTGCCAGGCAAATGCCACAAGATATAACATCGCTAGGGACAATTGCAGCTTGGCACTTAGTACACACAACACTCATTGTAAAACAAAGCTAGGGATACAAGCGTGTGAAGCGAATGAAAAGCAGAACTATACTGAAAAAATTTTGAATTAATACAGCTATCATAGTTGATGAAACTAATGCTATTGCTTCTTTACTACAGCTTATATACACTACCTTACCATAAAAAGCCATATCTACTCGCCAGTGTAATAACTGATTTTTGGATCTTTGAAATAGATCCCGATAGAAAACAGGATCCCAAATTGTTTTTGTAATACATGTTAAAACTTAATCCAGATCCGGATCCAGATAGATTTGTGAATAATAAAACGCACCTGTTGTTCTCCATCATGAAATAACGAAACATATTTATTTTTGTTTATATTTTTTTTTATTTTAGTACACTGAAAATCAAAGTGGAAGTCATAGACGTGTAAAGCATCATAGATACACTAAAACGGTTTGACTTGACTTGAAATGACAGCTCATTTGATAAATTATACAGAAAATATAATGACATGTCATATGACTTCTATTATCGTGTAAAGTGGCCTTTATCTTGCTGTTACCAAATCATCCCAATTGCTTATATTGAAAGCATTTCCAATTATGAGCAAGGTAATTTATAATTTCAAATATTGTCCGTGGAGCCGTCAGATTACATTTTTTGTGTATCGAAAATAAAATATATAAGTAATGATAATTTAGTGGCCTAGTAAGTATTCTTTGTCACTTATTCCACGGAACTTATTCAGGCTTGACTCTTTTACAAATATGTATAAAAGTGGATTTACATGTTTCTGCATCTGCAAAATGCAGAAAAGTAGAAAGAAGCAGATGTATGTCGAAATCCGAAAGTGGGAGGGAATAAATAGGTGGTTACTCTTTTTTACTTCCTATAAACTGCTATAACTTGTTGACTTGTTAATACGAAACAATGCAATGAAAATTGAACTTACAAAATGTAGACGAATATGCTATAATAAAGATAAACGAGATCGTCTTAACTATAATCTTGACTTCTGCATTTCTCCAATTTCCTATAATGCAGAAATGAAGTTCTTCTGCATTTTGCTCTTTTCTCTCTTTCTAACAAATATGAATTCTGTATTTGGCATCTCTTTTTTTGCAGATATCAAATGCAGATACATGTAAATCCACCATAATGAGTAAAAAATTAGATTTCACCTTCACCAACTTACAAATTTTCCAAACCGTAAAATTAAATTCCTTTCGCCTCTTAACACTATTTTCTTTGTCAAATTTGACAACCTCCTGTCACTGTCAAAGTCACACTTCATTGCACGACAAGCGTTTGATTAGTGAAAATAGTTTAAAAAATTGTACTTCTAGTATAAATTAACCAGTTTTCAAGTAATGCGATTTAGTTAAATTAATTCAGCAACAAAATTATCTTCAAAAAACTACAGCAATAAAGCGTGAATCCATCAAATATCAAAATTATATGCCCATAACACAACTTCGTGCTCCATCAGTTCTGTATCAAAACAAAAAGTAAGAAGCAGAACTTGTTTCTTCGTCTGTGAGGTAAATAACAAATTTATTGATGAAAATTCTTTATAAAAAAGAAGAAGAAGAAGATTTAAAAGGTTTGTTGTTATTTTGATTAAAGAAAGGCCGGTACTCCACTCTTAGCTCAAATATTTTGTTTTATTATTCTGCTTCATGGTTCATAATCTTAAGACGTCAGATGATATCTAGCTAAAAGCATATAATATGGTTCACATGATCTTATTGCGCAATGTGGTGGGTGGATTTTGAAGTGTTTTATTTTTGAGAAAACTTATATTCGCTTATGGACCTTGCTAAACCATTTAAAATTTTGGTCTAAATAAAATAGGTAATTCAACAAAAAAAAAAAAAACTATTAGAAATATCGATCTGATTTACAGAAGACGTTATATGTACAAATGTACAATTTATTGTACATATTATATGCTTAAAATTATATGTATTTGAATGGCTTAAAGTCGTTAAGTATATTCTATGCATTTCTGTTATAAGTAGATACCCGGGAACAGATTGTTTTGAAGCGACTAAAGACGATACCTCCGTGTGTTCATTGGCCTTAACTCTCAGGCTTTTTCAGTCAACCTGGCCCGGCCTGTCTGTGACTTTCTCCAGCCGAACCCCATACCAACTTCGTTAGGGTCGTGCTCTAGTTGTTTTGGCCACTTAAGCTAGAGTTCTTTTAGCACCACTTGGCATAATAGTTTGTGCGTAAGACTGTCATGCGGAGGGTCTTAGGTTCGATTCTTAGCCGCTGCAAAAGGAAGTGCGAGGATGTGTCAAAACCTCCAAGAGTATCTCTTGTCATAAAAAGTCTCGCTCATTAGAGGTTCGGAATAAGCAGAAAATTGTAGGTCCCCTGCATTTCTGCAACACGCACGCAGGAAGTGTAGAGAGTTGTAAGTCATTAGTTTTAGGCTCTCTACGAGCCGTAATATCTTCTTTTTTTAAATGAAGGTTCGTTTGTTGTGTAGATCATCAAGTATAAAATCGAAGTCTCGAAGGACTGCCCGCTTCACAGCCAATATGCTTCATGTGTCCCAGCTATTTCCGCAGTCTTGTTTTGACCTTGTAGAGTAAGATAGAGTTGGTTGTTGAAATTTTCCCTCTACTCTCCATTTATAGACCGAGAATATTCCAGTATGTGAAAATTTAATTTTGTATCGGATCAGTGCAACGGCTCGAAGTGACTTACAAGTCTCAACCATTCCTGTTTGCGTGTTACCAGGAACGGAGGGGACCTACTTTTTGCAGCGGCTGAGAATCGAACTCGAGGCCTTCCGCATGACAGTCCAACGTAATAACCATTATGCTAATGGGTACCACATTATTGTATTATTGGCCTAAAAAAGGGACCTATATGCAAATTTCGCAATACTCATGATGAAATACCGGACCACATGCTAGGCAGATGCGAAGCGATTATGCATCAAAGAAATTAGTACCTGGAGCGCTACCAGGTAGTGACTTTTTCTCTCTGGAGTTACTCGAAATAAACAATTTTCTTAAAGGAACAAACTTGGAGGAAGAGCTGTAGTTGCTCAAAAGATTACAATTCAATAAATTAAAATTTAAGGGTTATTTAAAGTAACAGTTAATTAATTAACTACCACAGTAATAACAATTCATAAAAATGATTTATTCACATCTTTTTTAAAATGTATCTTCGGAGTATGCCAAATCGATATGAGCATTAATTTTATTGAACTCGCTAACTGATCTTGAAATGGATTCGTTCATACCATAATTGGTTCTATGCCTAGGCCGAAAAAGGAGGTGTGTTTCCCTCAGTGGTCTCGTTGGAGCGTATATGGAAAGTAAGGAGAGCAAAGTAGGACACTTTATTTGATAACACAAACGTGCCACGATCTTCTGCAAACCCAAAAGCTATTGTCTGGCTATAAATTTTGGTTAAAAATTGCAGAGCATTTTATAAAAAAAAAATACCTCGTAAAACGATTCTGAACCTTCTGGACTCTATTTCAAATCGAATTTAAGTAGGGGTTCCCATCTGGGTATTCGAGCTTAGATTTTACTATACTAAGGAGGAATATAAAGAGACGAGAGTGCAAGCATCGGAGAAATCTGTTGAATTTCTTTTTATAAATCCAGAAATTGAGTTCGGCCAAAATAGCATGAACATGTGGAGTAAATGAAAATTTGAAGTTAAAGGTAACACCAAAATCTTTGACTTTACAATTTTCTGTATATGACTGCGATCTGGATCTAAGGACTATGGAAACTCGTACTGACTATTTCCTAGAAATAGAAATCAGGAAGCACTTTTTTAAAATTAAGGTTCAAGTGGTTAAGTCTACACCAGAGAGATAAACTCTCAAGATCTATTTAAAGCTTGAAACAGTTATCACCGCTCGCTACTTTCAGAAATATATTATATGAGACATTTTCTGAATTTAATAAAGTTCGCAATATGATCAATAAATATAATAAAAGCAATGAACCAAGATGGCTGCCTTGAGTATATGCAAGTTTTATTTTTTCAATCATTCCGGTTAAGAAGGAGTAAATCCACTGAAGTAAGCTGGATACTTCAGGCTTACGAAGTAATATGTTGTGTCAAACTGAAACGAAAGCCTTGCTAAAATCCCTGTAAATAGCATCGACTTGACTTCGGTTTTGGATATTATCAACTCAAAAGGAAGAGAAACATGCTAAATTTATCATAGGAGGAAATTAAACTTATTTTTTACTAAACTTTCTAAAATGTTGAGAACTACTGAAAACTTGCAAATTTCCTATAATTTTCAACATTGTTTTTTGAGCCCGATTAAAAAATGTGGATCAATGAAATCAAAAAAGAAGATTTCGAATTCATCCAAAAATATCAGCAGTATCTATATATTGATAATAACAGATTGAATATAATTAGCCGAGTGAATTTGCACACGTTTTTAAGATTCGAGAAGGGATACCATCAACACCAGGGTTAGCATTTGGTTTAAGAGCTTAGAATTCTTTTGAAACATAAAACAAATCCAACTGTATAAACCTTATATCAACCTTCGGTGGATTTCCACAAGGGATGCCAAGGTTTTCCTGCCAGTTATAATACACAGATTTAAAGAACCTGGCAAAAAGCATTTGAATTTTATTTATACCTTTCAGAGAAGTCATTCAACTAACTCTGGATCTTTAGGTCTCAGTGCAATAACCCCACGAACATTCATTCATTCATCTTATCATTGATTTTAGTGAGCTGTCTGACTTTAACAGATCTATCCAATTACTTTTCAGAAAAAATTTGAGCGGTTGATTGAGTTTTTTCTAGAAAACAATTTTCTTTTTCTCACATTTCCAAGGTTTTATCTAAACACGTCTTCAATGATTCCAAAAAATCTATAGCATATGGCATCAGAACTATTGGACGATTTATGCAAACAAATTTATACTTGTCGCCGTTGTAAACAGGTAAAATATTATATCCATATTATATTATAACCTTTTCAAGTATTTGACGTTCTTTTTCAGACATTTAACTCAAAACACGATCAACTAATGCATAAAAAAGAGAAACACGATCAAAACCCTGCAGAAAATAGTTATGTTTGCAATTTGTGCCAAAAAACCTTTGCTAACCATGGCAATTTAGAGCGTCATATGAAAGTTCACAATGATGTCCGGCCTCACATCTGTAATGAGTGCAATAAATCTTTCGCGCAGGCCGTGAATTTGCAACGCCACTATTCTGTACACAATGGTGAAAGACCTTATCAATGTCAGTTATGTGATAAATCCTTTACGCAGCAAGGCAATTTGCGACGTCATGAACTAATTCATACAGGCGAGAAACCGTTTCAGTGTGAGCGATGTAATCGATCGTTCTCACAGAGAATCAATCTTAAGAAACACATGATGGCCCATCAAGGATTTCGACCTTATGTTTGCAATGTGTGTCAGAAATCTTTTATACAATCTCAAAACTATAAGAAACACCTCAACAAACATCAGAAAGAGACAGTTAGACAGGAGCAGGCTGATGCAGCATTGGCAAAGGTTAAGATTGAACCAGCGATGTGAGTCAAAGGGAGCATTTGTATGTAATAAAATTTATTTATTTATTTTACAGAACAACGTTTGGAGCTACGTTAGCTAAACTGAAAATGGATCCGATGTGAGTATATAATTTAGGAGAAAAAGAAACACTGTTTTACATAGTTTCTCTTTTTGTTAGGATGTACGACAGCGGTGGGCAGAGTCGAGCGGTATTCGATCAATTAAGTGGTTTCGAATCATCGGAGTTCTTTAGCGGTATTATTACTGCAATTGACACAGCAGCAAGTGCAGTGGAGCACAATTACGGAGTTAGATATATAAATAAATCGTTATAATGTTTGAAATTTTTAGTTAAAATTTTATAGTAACGAAATGCAATTTAATTGCTTTTCGAAAGTTACTCATGCTCTTAGTTTTCAAAAATGTACATAGAAATTATTATATAGAAAAGTTGTAAAAATAAATACAAACTAGAAATTTTAATTGAATTGGTTATTTCTACAATTAAAGGGCTAGTTCCGCAAAATTTATACCATTTATAGTAAAGATTAAGATTGAGGGTAGTAGATTTGCATTGTGCTGGCCGGTAGTGCGTTTAAGATTAAATAAATAGAAAACAGAATAAAGATGCTTATTTTTGAAGGCAGATAACTACATGTATAATCAAAATATGAGTAAAACATCTTAAATACACCATTATGCTGTTTGAAGAGTGTTGCTGTAAGCATACGTTGGTATGCCCTACAAAATGATGATCGGTGAAAGGTCTGAACCGAGGTGCCCAGAGTATGTCTCCATACTTGCTAATTAATTTATTGGACACATTTTGTTCCTCATACTGGTTTCATATAGCTGACATTCTATTCGGTTGTTGAACCCAGGAATCAGCTGCGGTTGAGGTACCAGAACTCATCAATCATTCGGTAATACACCTCAACAATAGATAGTCACTGTAAATATTCTGATAAATAAGTAATTATAATTATCAATAAACCCCCGGGCAGAAATTGGACACCACACTGTCGTTTTTGGATAATGGAAAACCTTTTAATGGCATTACTTAGGGTATGTTATGGCATTAGATGGATTTTCGTTAAACGTTGTTCCTTATCGTCCAAACTTATGAACCCAGTATAATAAGGGTTATAGGTTTCCAACTCATTCTCATATGAAAATTCTTTATTGTTTCGTAGACATCCGTTAAATTTTTAAATTTTGGTGGGGCCAACAGCTCTAATTATTTGGCTTAATACCAGCTAATTCTCTAATCTAACTTAATTATAGCTACTATGATTGGGGTAAATTTCAAGGATCATTAAGAAAACGAGAGTTTTAGGCAGGCTGAACTGAGCGAATGATAAAATTAATCCTCTGAAACATGCGAGTAATAGGTTTGTGGGAGCCATAAGAGGTACGGTGAGCGCGCAGATAGAAGAGACGATGATTTCTTAGATTACGGGAATAAGTTTTCGTGAAAAAGTGATTGATAATCTTTTGGTAATATGTAGCTCCAAGGAATTTTTCCAGCACCAGACAAAGAATCTGTTGAAATCAAGTTAGATCGAGTGATATATGGGAATATTTGAAGACCATTTCAGTATAGTTAATAGAATAAAGAGGAAAAGTCCTAAGTCCTTGTGAGGCAAATGCCTTACTGAAATCGGTAGAGACAACGCCGACTTCATTTCCGTTCTCTAAGGCTGAGAATTCAACCATTTCGTTTAAATTGTTAGTCGATGTGGATCTTCACAAAACCGTGTTGCTTAGAGGAAATGATACGGATAAACTGAAAATTTTTGAGAAGGAAGAGAAAGTGTTGATTTAACTTATTTTCTATGAGACATCGGTAAATGGTATGAGGAAAAACTAGGCTGAGGGGGACATTCGGTCTCCCTCATTCAGCAAACTTTTCGATCTTTCCAGGTCTCTTTCCGAGTGGATGGAATATAGGATTTGTCCAGCCTGTCCCTTAAAATGGCGAATCTTCTTGCCCTTCCTACTATCTTCCAAATTCACTTCTTTGCAAGGTCATGGAAGCACTGAAGCTGAAGAAATATCTTCAAGAACGAAAGCTTCTCAATGACAGCTAGTATGGCTTTCGCAGCAATATCTGATGGTATATCTCACCGAACAGTGACACAAATCTTTCCATCATTGTGGAGAGAGTAAGATTATTGCAGTTTGCATCAATCTCTTCTTCGTTGTATTAGAAACTACATTTCGAACAGTTTTAAGTGTGTAATTCATAGAACAAACGCTGTTGTGCCACAGGAATGTTTTGCCTCCGACTATCTATTTCTTATTCATCAATGATCTTTTGTCTGAATCTTTTAATTCATTAAATTGTTTTGCTGACGACAGTAATCTCAGCTTCTCATATTCATTTCCAGATGCACGTCCTTGTTCTTCGGATCTAAATTTAGAACGGCAGTCTATGATAAGCTCATTAAATTCTAGGGTGGAATCGGCTAAAGTGATAGTTGATTATCAATTTTTAAATTGTCATTTTGACTATAGCTTTCTCTATCATACCAATAGAGAAATATAGAGAGAGCGATTGTCAAAACGACAATCAATTAATTTAGTGGCCACTTTACTCTTACGCAATAAGGGCCCTGATCTCGATAGCATTGTCAAATTGGGAAACAAAAACCGCTTAGAATTTGACATTTCAAACGCAATACCGTCTCCTGTCGTTAGAGCGAAACCCACCGCTTATGCCACTATCCATGAGCGGTACATGCATTGAGGAAACCGAGCAGCTTTCAGTTTACGGTATGTGCATCACACACCACCTTGTGTAGAATGACCACATATTCGACGTCGCCAAAAACGCTGCTAAGTGTCTAGGTTTTTTTTCCTCGATGCAAGAAATTTGTCCCCTTTCTGATCTGACTATTATCTATAAAGTAGATATTCTTTAGGTCAAGTATAATTCTCATATTTGAGTAGGTTATCCAATAACTCGATTGAATTTCTTGGATAGAATCCAAAAAAATGATAGGTAATAGAACTATAATAGAAACATTTGCAACTCGAGCACCGCAGTAATGTTTCTTGTCTTTCATTATATTATCGTTATTTGTATAAACAATGTTCTAGTGAAAAAGACAGTTGCATTCTTCCTCTTAAATAACTTTAATGTAATAGTCGCGTTATTAATTTCAGAGTTTATTTCTTTAGACACACTGCACGAATGTGGAATGCTTTACCGGGTAAATATTTCCTCTCCATTACAATATTCAGACATTCAAAACCAATGTGTAGCGGTATCTCCTTTTAAATCCTTCCCAAGTTTCCTAAACGCTCGCACTTCAAATCTTGACAATCTCCATACACTTCATTTGGCCTGGATATACAGGATCAACTTCGTTTGACGTTAATAGCATAATTTTAAATTAATTTAAATTAAAAAAAAAAAAAACTAAGCGAACAAAGAAGTGTTCCTGTTCATCTCATCCCTTCGTATGTTGTTAAGTAGTAATTTCAGTTAAGACCCAAAACTAAGAAAACAAAATTAAATAAAATCATTCATTATGAATTTCTTATTACATACACTTTATTTGCGATTTCATTATCCTTAATATTGTATCGATATTAGTTTTACATTTAACTACTAGAAAATATTGTATTTTCATTTGTATTTCTCTGCCTTAATATAAAATCAACTAAATAAATTTTGTTTTTGTATGTATTAATAAATAAACTATGATTTCTTTTGTATTTTGTTACCTTACTTTTTTCACATGTTTTAATTGCAGTTAATATTATGTAGTATTCTTAGAAATTATTTATTCTTATATTTTATATTATTAATGTTATTTATAAATGATAATTTGTTAAAATATTTAAAATAATTAAAAAATAAAAACATATTTATATGTAAAAGTATTTACGTTTGTATATGTAGTATATAATAATTAAAGTATCATTGCAAAGGTTAATGTGTGTGCACAAAGGAAGCACAAACAAACCCAACTGAACATTTTATCTGTCAGGCAACCGACCGACCGACCGACGTGACGTCACCGTCGTCACTTTGAATTAAAATAGATTCGTCAATAACTTATTTTATTCAATACCGATTAGCAAGAAATGCATACATTTAGATAATGTTGTTTGTTTTGTTTGTGTTTGATTTGCTTATTTTGCACTCAGTCAAACTGCAGATAGCACATAATAATAATAATAATACTCCCTTCCTTCTCCTCTAGAGTTACAACAATCACACAATTCATATATTAATAGAATTAAAACTAAATCGGATTTTATGAGTGAAATAATTAAAACAAATCACTTCCTAACTATGCGCCATGCTTTCATGGCTTAATTATTGTTTTTGTTTTACTATGAAAATAATAAATTGTTTTTAAGGATTAAAACAATAAAAAAATTATCTTTGTATGGGGTAAACTATTTGAATATTCACAAAATGGTGTAAAATCCTCGTAAAATAAGTAAATATTAATCAAGCACCATCAAAATGATTAAGTGTGAAACTTACACAATTAACGAGGGTTTTACCTTTGCCTGCCATTTCGTGAAGACTCCTTATGTTAATAAATTTAAAAGCCAACAACGTTGACCTTCTTAAATATTTGTTTGTAATTAAATATTATTGTTGTTTATGTTTGTATATGATCAGTTGTAATAAGTTGTACATTTTGAAAAAAATCTTAGCTATTGGGACATTTTGTATGTGAAAAGGGTATTAATATAACTCGTCCTATGGAAGTTTATTATAACGTATCTGTTGGGAAGAAATCCTTTAGGAGAGTTGTTCGTCTTTTTTCGGCAATATCCATTTGGTTTTCTAAATCACCTAAGTCAGTCGTTTCAGCACGTTCTATTTTCCATGAGAGATTTTCAATTTCAGCTTCTAGTTGAGCCTGAAATTTGAAACAAATTTTGTTAGTTTTTTTTTTTGCAAAAGACAAGGTTTTCTTGTAAAATTTAAAACTTAATTAATTTTAAACATTTTTTTTATAAATGTACTGGAAAATTAAAAATCTTTATTATCTTTCCCTTACACAAATTTGTTTCCACTACCTACTTACTATCTTTGCTGAGATGCAAAACCTTTCTCAGCTTGTAGATGAGCCCACTCGAATACCAGATGTTGCTGGGCAAAACGCACACACTCTTGATTTGTTTCATACCCCTAACCATAAGTATACCATAACGATAAACTCTCCATTCGGCACTTTGTGTAATATCAACCAATTTCTCGTGTCCCATTCATCCAGTCAAAGAGAAGCATCCCACTAGGGTCGTTTGGCAATACGAAAAAGCCAACTGAGACGGTCTGAATAACTTTTTTTGAATTTTTAACTGGGGCCTGTGTTTTCTCGATACTGACGTTAATGCCAGTGCTGATATGATCACAGATGTGATTTTTCTTGGGATGTGTACTTTTATTCTTTATACACAGAAAGTCAGTCTTGGTTCAATACAAGCTATAAAGAAGCTATCAGGTTGAGAGAAGCATGTTTCCGCTCTTACAAGCCAACCCAACTGAGGAAAATCGGGAAAAGTATAAACAAGTCAGAAACCATTGCAACGCTCATCTAATCATCGAAATGTCATTGTCAATTTATTCAGTAAACTCAACATTTTCATCATAGTAAAATACACGAACGAGTAACATCTGCAAAGTATAAAAAATTTCTGGCGAAATTCGGAGTCGGAGACCGCAACTTTAAGTCGTAATTTTCGCCTTAGTAGATAGGCAATAAAAAGTTCAGTGTACAATTTGAGTCTACATATTCGTTTGGTGATGTTGCCGTGTCAGTGAGACAACGGGTTTGGTCGAAGTGTCGAACATATCGCTGCCGTTCAGGCAAACGATCCAAATCAGTCAATTCCACGGAGTTCTCAAGAATTGGGCATCGCTCAGAGCACATTATCGTGTATTTTGCCTCGTTCGTGCGATTTAACGCCTCTAGACTATTTTCTTTGGGACTACGTAAAGTCATTGGTTTATGCCAACAAGCCGACGACGTTGGAAGAGCTCAGAGCCAACATAGAACGCGAAATAGCGCACGTTTCGGCCGAAATGTGTGGCCGAGTCATCGAAAATTGAGTCCAACGGATCGACCGCTGCAAACGTGCCCGCGGTAGCCATATGAACGAAGTCGAGTTCCATTCATAAATGTTTTGATTGTACTTCACGTCGATAATAATTTTTTTTGAAATATCTCCAATGGTTTGCGTTTTATTAAAAAAAAAATTTTGTCAAGCCCTTATGGTGCCTGATAGCAACATTAACCCTCCCGTACTTGAGAACGTAAATAATTCAATGGTAGAGGTATATTTCCGCACTCGTACAGTTGCAAAAGCCCTTCGAGATCTTGACATAAACAAATCCGCTTGTCCTGATGGTTACCCGCATTATTCCAGAGAGGTGTTCTTCATCGCTGCCATAACGATTCTAGATCTAATTTTAAGTAAATGAAATAAATTTTAGTTTTTTATATAAACAATTTTAAATATTTTTTATTTTTACAAATTTTAACAACATATAAGAATAATTTAAACGTAGAAAGCGACGGAATTCGAAACGCGTCGCTTTCTACGTTTAAATTATTCTTATATCTTGTTGAAATTTGTAAAAAATAAAAATATTCAAAATTGTTTATATAAAAAACTAAAATTTATTTCATTTACTTAAAATTAAATTTATAAATATACAACATGGAGACAAAACCACATACATATGATTCTAGATCATTCAGTACATGATATATTGGACGGTTTCAAGTTAAATCTTCACAAAGTGTTCCGCAGGGCTCCGACTCTCTTCCTCATTTTTATAAATGAGCTCTTGTCTGAAACTTCTAATCCACTTCATTGTTTTGCCGACGACTCTACTCATAGCTTCTCATACTCGTTCTCAAATTTACGTCCATTACCTTCGGAAGTGGAATTGCAACGGTACCGTATGATTAGCTCATTAAACTCCGATCTTTACAGCACTTTTAAATGGGATATACAAAATTGTGTCCCCTTATGCCATTGTCCGTGAATGGCACTTGCATCAAAGAAACCGAAAAGTTCTCAGTACTCCGTATGTGTGTCAACGACGATCTTCGTTGGAATGACCATATTCTCCAGACCGCTAAAAATGCCTAAATGCCTAAATGCTTCATATTTCTATATCGATGTAAGAAATGTTTCACCCTCTGTGATCTGGCTATCATTTATATGACGTCCAAAACTCAAATATTACTCACATCTTTGGACAGATGAAGTACAAACTTCTCTGCATTTATTGTATAGGGTCCAGAACGGAGCGTTAAAACTGATAGGACACAGAACTATGATTCTCATTTCTTGAACATCGTCGGAATGTTTTATGTCTTTTTTTGTTTTATTACTTCTTTCATCAGTTCACGGTTGCGCTAGGAATGCTCATCAGTTCACCCTGGAGCCTTATTTTGTTCATACCAACAAATATAGAGATTCGTTTTTTAGTCGCACTAGACGATTATGAAATAATTTCCCCGGCACGGTTTTCCTTGCTATTTCAATTTACAAACATTAAAGACCAATGTTCATCGACACCTCCTTTCTCTTCCCCCTAATTTCCCCATCGCCCAAATATATAGATTGGACCAGTTTCCCCGGTGAATTTTCCTTTCAAACAATCTAAAGCAATCTCATTTACCTTTGACCAGGGTTAGAGCTTATAGATCTAACTAACTCTAATTTAGCTGTCTATGGTAACGTTCCATCGAAGACATTTGTGTAAGGTATCCTTTCTTGATATACTTGCGCTTGCCATTATTGACAGTTAAATTCTTCAACTTCGCTCCCCTCAACATGTACAGTGAAAAAGTCGAAAAGTCTGATGGTGTAATTGGTAAGTACATTTTCCATATGTGTCACCTTCAATTCTCATCACTTTGGCCAAATGTTAGTCGATTTTTCTTTAGCCCGAAATCTAGGGTATGGATGTGGAAGACAAGTGGTTTCAACAAGACGATGCCACATCTCAGACAATACGACCTATTTTGGATTTATTGGAAGGAGCATTTCTTGCACGACTCATTTCGCGTTTTGCTGATGTGAACTCACCACCAAGATTGTGAAATTTATTGCCGTTGAATATATTTTTATAGGCCATGCAAAAGATAATGCTTATGCACACAATTCGCAGACTCTTTCCACTTTGAAAACGAATATTCATTAAGTTATGGCTGAGTAATTTAACGCTATGTGTTAAAAAGTCATCGAAAATTACTTTGTACATTTCAAAAATAGTCCAAAAGTTTGTAATTTGTAGCACAAAAAATCTCAGACTACGTTAGGTTAGGTTAAAGTGGCTGTCATTTAAAGCATCTGACACACTTAGACCT
The DNA here is from genome assembly GCA_963931855.1 of Philhelius festivus. NCBI lineage: Eukaryota > Metazoa > Arthropoda > Insecta > Diptera > Syrphidae > Philhelius > Philhelius festivus. Next base: position 184,570,101 of record OZ007554.1, on the reverse strand, counting down.
GTAGAGGTCCATTATGATACCATGATCTATGGGGAACAAAAGGTTCCCTACTAGTTAAAGCAATTTGTAGCTTCTGATGAAGCGAAGGAGACTATTAATGTCTGTGTTCATGAGATCGTTTGGTTCATTATAGAAATAGTCTCCTAAATAAGGTTTGCGTCCGTAAGAAAGAGCAGGACATGTACAAAGAAGGTGTCAGAAAGAATGTTTCCTCTTCCTCTTCGTCCAAGCAACTCCTGCAGAAATCATTTGATAGTACACCGAGCCGTGCGGCCGGCGGCGTGTTTACTTATAAGACAGTGTCCAGTTATGACGACTTTACCGTTTCAAATCTCGTTTCGGCCAGATTCTCGGACTAAAATATTTTTATTATTTTTTGGAACATACTCTCGTAAATCTTTAGTCTGAATCCTAATAAAAATATCAAAGTTTTTCAAGGGAAGACTATTGTTTAATAAGGATTACTAAGTGAAATCACATAGGGGGATAATAACATTTATGACTTTTGGAATGATTGAACTATTTTTCGATTATTTCCTGCGGAACATTATTTGGGAAGTTAAGAACGAAAATAATCCAAGTAACATTTTGGAAAATCTGAGCTATATTACTAAAAAACATATCTTTCAGAAATTTTAAAAATACATAATATTTTTTTAATAGCATGTTAAAAATGTTATTTGGATCACTTCGGTTCTTAACTAACATTTATCGTCTTACCTGTTGATATTCGAAGAGAACTTTCCTGGGTCCAGCCTCCATGAAATATGCATACGGATACGTATACTGCAGTGTGTATCTACACTTGGCCAGTAATGAAGCTGCATTGAATAGATATTGCCAGTCAATCCATGTGCCGCGCCCCTTCATCACTTTTTCGTTCACTCTAGCTTTCAGACGATCAAGTGTCTGCTGTTCCAATTGCAAACTTTTCGAATGATTCTCCCAACGCTCATAGTAATGAAGGTACTTTTTGAGTGCTTCGCGCGCTTGCACATGCATTGATTCATTGGCAATATTCGGATTGTCCTTATAGCGGGAGCACTCATAGTATTCTGAGCCGTGAGTCTTCCAATCACCAAGACACATCCAGCAAAAGTCATGTTTGCAGTTGAAGCACTGCATGTGGTTGCAGCCACCGTTCTTCTCAATGCAAATATGACATTTGGGACAGTCTTTGGTATTGGCACTGATGTAGTTTGCCGTTTCACTGTCATCGGCGCACTTGGTCAACCACTTTCTAATTACCTGACAGTCGGTGGGCGCATGGTAGTCCATGCCGCATTTGAAGCAAAACGAGGTATTGCACACTTTGCAAATGGCTCGTTTGGCGCATATCTCCCCAGAGCGAACGATTATGTGACAATTCGGTCCCGGGCAAAAGCGCAGCTCTGGGTGAGATCTTACAAAGTCTTTGAATGCGAACTGTTGATACTTGTCCCGCATCACTGGTCGCGTCACCAGATTCAGGACGAGATCTTCTGGTACGCGAACATTGCACATCTGTGCCATGCAACCTATTTGAGTGGATATACCTTGGAAGATTTGTGTTTCGAAATACATTGACCAGCAGTCTTTGCAAAATGAATGACCACATGAGAGCGCGTAAAACTTATCGCCGAGCTGTGTGGTCGCACACACGGGACACATTTGACTGCGATAAATGCTTGTGGCGGTGATGGACAGTGCGGTTACGGCTATATGTTTGTAAGAGGAACTACTGAACGAGGCAAACGATGAAGCGGCGGCACTTGATGTAGTTGGAGGCGGTTTAATTCGTGCTGATATAAGTAAAGCTGATGCATTTTCGCGGTATTTATCTGTGATTTCTTTATTATTCCATTTGTGCTCGAGCAGGAGTACTTTTGCCAGAGAAGGTGTTATTTGCAGGATTGTGTTGAGTTTTTCTACTGATTCATTAAGAAGTTTTTCGACTTCTTCTACAGTGAGGCATTCATAATCGAAGTATTCTGGATCTGTTTTTCTTGGATCTATTCGCTCTACATCGCAGTCTTCACCTGAAATGATAGAAAGAAACAAATTTAGTACTTATTTAAATAGATTTAATCAGTGAACAGACTAGTTCTCTAAAACAGTGTTGGTTTAAGACAAAATACAAACAACATGATATTTTGAATTACAGTTGTGTTCATAAAAATAGCAGTGCTGGTCAAACTTTATTAATTAGTCAATAATTTTAAACACGCAGATTCTTACAAAAAAAATTAACCTGTTATTTGCATCTAACGGTCTTTCATTTTTATATTTGAGGCCTTAAGTTTGTAATTGAACCTTACTTTTTCCGTTATAGACGCATTTGTTCAAGCTCTCTGAATATAGCGTGTTCATAAAAATAGCAGTGTCTTGCATTTAAAGTTAAAAAGTGTTAAACATTATCTTTTTTTTTATTTTTCGGTAAGTAAAAATTTTACTTTTTGTAGTTTTTAGTATTCTCAAGATAATATTATAGACAAAATTATAAAATATTAGCTCAAAAATAAACAATGGGTCGGTCAAAACATTGCAACGAAGAAACTCGAAGTTTAATAAGAAAACTACATTTGGAGGGGGAAAATTTACCAGGATATTCAGGAAATCTTAGGATATTCAGCAAAAAAGATAAGTAACGCTATAAAATGGCGGAATAAACCGGAAACACACGGCCGAAAAAGGATGACGAGTGTTAGAACTGACAGAAAAATTGTTCAGTTAGCTAAACAGAACCCTTCCATAAGCTCCAGAGAAATTAAAGATAAGCTTGAACTGTCTGTGAGCGCTGTAACCGTACGAAGACGTCTTTTGGATGCCAAATTACCAGCCCAAAGTCCACGCAAGGTACAATTGTTGACAAAAAGGCATGTGGCAAAGAGAATGGAGTTTGCCAAAATGCATCGAGATTGGCCACGAGAGAAATGGAGGAATATTCTGTGGACCGATGAAAGCAAGGTTGTTCTATTTGGATCCAAGAGTCGTCGAGTGTACGTAAGAAGACCACAAAATGCAGCAAACGATCCACGATACACTGTGAAAACAGTGAAGCATGGCGGAGCGAAAGTTATGATATGGGCTTGCTTTTCTTACTATGGGGTTGGGCCTATCTATCCCATTTAGGGTATAACACTAGTTTACACAAAAAAAGTACCTCAACAAAAAAGTATTTTCTAGACTAATTTTGGCTCTCTGAACACGAAAATGGCAATCATTTATTTTTCCAAAGAAGCGTTTTCGAGATATGACCAAAAAACGTGTTTTTCTGCTCCTTTTCCATGTATAAGCCTAATTCTCAAAAACGGTCGAACTAATTAACATATACTTTATAGTTTTGAACAGATATTTTTTTTGTCTTTCCAACAGTATACGACTTGTGTAAATCGGCCCAACAATCATCAAGAAAAAGCCGTTCAAAGTTTCAAAAAACACAATTTTTCGCCGTTTTTTGAAAATCGCTTGTTTTAAGTCATTCCGTAAGGATAGAACAAAAAATATTTAAAATAGTTTTAAGATCTCAGGTGGAAGATATTGTTTTTACAAAGCTAAAACGCACAATACCAATGAAATCGGATAATAAATGTGGAAGTTATAAGACATTACGTCAAGGCAGATCATTTCAGGTTTTTTCTTTTTTTCATAATTTTTATTGAAAGTATTGTTACACTTCTTCTTTTATGTGGCGTTGAATCTTTTCCATGATAGCAAGGTCCTGGTGGAATCTTTCACCTTGTTCATCGCTTTCAACTCCTAAATTCGAGGGAAAAGTTTTCAAATGGCTGTGCAGGAAGTGCATTTTCAAAGACATTCGAGCACCTGAAAGAAATACAAATATTTAAATTTTAGTTGTCAATTCTATTGTTTTTGAAACACTAATCTGCTAAATACTCACCAATAGCATGAAATGTAATCATCATTTTTTCGATCAATTGACGATAGTTTGGACTTCTGTAGTTTCCCAAAAATCCATGAACTATGTCTTGAAAAGCATTCCATGCTGTTTTCTCGTTTTTTTAGACAATTCAAAAATCCGGTGTCACTAAACAATTTTTCTTATCTGTGGACCAACGAATATACCCGCCTTAATTTTTTCGGTCGACAACTTTGTTTTCAAATATGTCATTCCTTTGTTTTCGGGATCTTTTGCTAAGGCTTTTACAACATTTTTCATAATGCCGAGTTTTATGTGCATAATGGAAGTATTGCATTTTGTTTTTCAACAAGTGCTTTTTCAGCAACGTTGCTCTTTCCTACTACATGATTTTCACGAAGTGGCCAATTTCGTTGGATGAAATGCTTTTCATCTGCTCTGCTATCCCAAAAACACAGAAAACAGCAGTATTTTGTGTAGCCACCCTGCAGGCCAGTAAGTAAAGCCACGACTTTTAAATCACAGCAGATTTTCCAGTTATAGGAATTGTATTTCACAAGTTGAAGAAGTTTTTCCATGGTCTTGTAGTCCTCTTTTACATTTGTGGAGTGACCAATCGGGATTGATGGTTTCGTGTTCCCTTTATGAAGTAAAACAGCCTTCACGCTATACTTGCTGCCGTCGATAAAAAGCCGCCAATCCTTAGCTTCGTGGTGTTCTCCAAATTTAGCAAATAATCCTGTCACATCATTGCAATAACAAAAGTCACCCGTTTTTGAATAATACCTTTCAAATTTCTTATTCCGATTTCTGTAATAAGTGACATTTATTTCTGCTTCCAAGCAGTTAAATTCTTGCAATCTCGAAGCGAGCAACTCAGACTTCCCTTAAGATAAGTTGAGATCATTGAGTTGGAATTGATTAAATAGCTTTAGTTTTAGACTTTCAATTTCCAAACTGCTGATGATACTGGAATTCAAATCTGATACTTCTCCGGCTGTTATTTTGGTTCCTGGTGGTTCTTGTTTTGGATACCGAGAAGAATGTGGCGCCATCTTTGTTACTGATTGTACTTCGGGATTAAAAGCTTTCCAAAATTTCACTCCTTGTATTTTATTAAAGCAGAAGTAACAGTCAGTCACATGATCAATTGGGTTTCTCCATTCAACTGGCTTTCCAAACGATAAATACTTCCTATTTCCGTTTCCAAATGCAATTAACCTCACAAAGCACGTAGCACAGGTTGACAATATAGCATTACTTTACTATAAAGCACTACAGTAAATGCTCTGAATTTGTATATTTTTTCCAACAATTCTTAAACAGGTAGATAAAACTAAAAAACATATTTTTTTTGAAAAAAAACTGAAATGGTCTGCCTTCACGTAATGTTTCATAACTTCCACATTTATTATCCGATTTCATTGATACTGTGCGTTTTAGCTTTGTAAAAACAGTATCTTGTACCTGAGATCTTAAAACTATTTTAAATATTTTTTTTTTCTATCCTTACGGAATGACTTAAAACAAGCGATTTTCAAAAAACGGCGAAAAATTGTGTTTTTTGAAACTTTGAACGGCTTTTTCTTGATGATTGTTGGGCCGATTTACACATTTCGTATGCTGTTGGAAAGACAAACAAAATATCTGTTCAAAACTATAAAGTATATGTTAATTAGTTCGACCGTTATTGAGAATTAGGCTTATACATGGAAAAGGAGCCGAAAAACACGTTTTTTGGTCATATCTCGAAAACGCTTCTTTGGAAAAATAAATGATTGCCATTTTCGTGTTCAGAGAGCCAAAATTAGTCTAGAAAATACTTTTTTGTTGAGGTACTCGCCAAAAACCGAAAATTTGTAAACTAGTGTAATGGATGCAGCTGAATATGTTGAAATTCTCGAGGAGGTCATGTTACCCTATGCTGAAGAGGAAATGCCGTTGGTTTGGGTATTCCAACAAGACAATGACCCAAAACGCACTTCAAAAAGGGAAAAATCATGGTCCCAGGAGAACAAGTTATGCCTTATGGGGTGGCCCGCTCAATCCCCTGACCTTAACCCCATTGGAAATTTGTGGGGGGATGTTTAGAATGCGGTTCATGAAGCGAAACCGAAGAATTCGAAAGAATTGTGGGAAGTAGTGCGAGATTCGTGGAACGCAATACCAGTCGAGAGGTGTCAAACTTTAGTGGACTTCATGCCACGCAGATGCATTTCCATTATAAAAAACAATGGTTATGCTACGAAGTATTAATGGTAAGCTAAAATATCAATATAGTTTCATATACGTTTTTTACAGTTTTTCTAACTTTTTGCGTTATAGATTCAGAACATTCAGATGCACTGCTATTTTTGTGAACAGCCATAAATTTTAAAAACGCTTCTTACTGTGATAAAAGTAACGGTAAAAAATCAATCTTAATTTTTTCTGTTAATATTAATGAAATACCTTAAATTGTTATTAGAAGCTAAGTGAAATATAGTATAACGTTGATAATGAAAGCCTTTTTGTTTTATTTGGGGAGCACTGCTATTTTTATGAACACAGCTGTATATAATCTTTCAAATCCAAAACAGATTTTTGGATTGAAGGGCAAATAAGCTTGACTATGGGTGATATGCATAAAACGGAAGTATTTACTACAAGTAAAAGATAATAGTAAATACTATAACTTAAAGCAAATGGTTAAATTTAAAGTATTTACTTCATTCCATATGCATAAAGTTTAGTACTTACTAACTGGCAAATACCTTCAGTATATACTAAATTCATCCAAGTAAATACTAGAATTCATCGGAAATTGATAGTAAATACTTTTTTTTTCTTATCGGGTTAGTAAGCAAATAGTTTTTTGCCAGATTAACCGTTTAATCACTATATTAAATTACTGTTGCCCTTCTTGTTGTTTTGTAAACATCTATTACAAGTTGCCTGGATATTGATGGAAGCATATCTATCCTTTTCGGTTAATGTATTCTTCCGAATGAAAACTAGGTTGTAATATTTCCACGTGAGTACAGTCCAAGGCTCCTATGCATAATGGGAACCTGTATTTGCTTAGCCAATCATTTTTTGCTCCCAGCTGTTCTTCATAGCTCGATGGAAATTTTATCCAATGAGAAGCTTTGTCTTTTATTAATTTTGCAACAAAATTAACTGTTCTGGATACAGTACTCTGATCTTCACCAACGCCAACTTGAAATCCAGGATCTCCAACGTATCGTTAAAAAAATTCGCATCTTTTCTTGATGAGTGATTGCCCCTCCTCTTGTTTCAGTTTGAGCTCCTTAAAAAGTATTATATATATGAACCATTTGTTCAACATAAGACTCTATATAAACTTGGCGACTAAGGGCAAGTTTTAAAACTTCGCCAGTAACTAAAAACCACTAACTCCTTTAACTAACGGAAGCCTATTGGTATAGTATCGCAATATACATATATAACAGTTTTCATAAGTGTTTGCTTCTTGTCAAATTATAAATTATATTTTTAAGTTAACAGGCGTATAAGAAAATAGAAAGTTTTACATCATTTCCGCGAACTAACAAAAGGCTCCAAATAGTAAGGGTATGTCAAGTTTTAAAACTACAAATTACGATTTTGCAATGACTTACCAATGAAGTATTCACTCAACCAATCTACGTTTTCCCTCTCAAAACGATAGAGTTGTTTAAAATTTGATTCTGAACCCGATCTTCGACTTTTATAGACTTTTTGTGAACTAACGCGTACCTACAGATTCCGCTATTTCAGTACAGTCAGCAGTAACTTAATTTTAATTTATATCAGCGACGTGAATCCTTTGAGAAAAGAGTTAAGACTGTAAGTTTTTATGGTTTCGAAGCTACATAGTTATGTGTTTAAATCAAAAAAAGTATGTACTTTTAAATTTTCATGTTGCTATCCTTTGACTTTGAAAAAAAGAAGTAATTCCTACAGAAAAAAAGTACTTGCTACTTTTTATGCATACGGAATAAAGTATTTACTGAAAAAGTTCATCCGAAAAAAGTAAGTACTGTGGCCTCAAGTAAATACTTTATTTTCAGCATTTACTGCATTTTTATGCATATCAAAAAAAGTAATTACTTAGAAATTCTCAAGTAAAAGCATTTACTATCTTTTATGCATATCACCCTATGTGTGAATTTGACACATTCATACTTTATGCTTCAATGGTCCATTCTAAATTCTGACAGATTTTGATTCCAGATCGATACACACCAGTTCTTCATTGATTTTAAAGTCTCATATGATAACGAGTATAGGGACGAATTATAAAGAGCTATTTTGTATTCAGACATCCCTGCCAAACTCGCTCCCTTGTGCAGGACGATGTTGGTGAAATCTCGCTGCTCTGATGAAATCGATAGCCCCATCGAACGATTTGATATTGAATTGTTTTGGAGAGTTGTGGTCTTCACATCGTCGATGCATAGGTACAACTTTAAAGTAGTAAATGAATTTGTCTAACTGGGATTCAATATTACCTCGCAAAATGACATCAGTGCAGAGATCACACAAACAATTACTCTAGGCAACCACTGTTTGTTTGGGCTTAAAAGACATTTCAGTAGTAAGGCGCTCTCCCAGAGGACAAAAGACCTAAACTATCACAGCTTTGCTCTATGGGGCAGAAGACATGGACATTGAAAAAATCGGGTGATCATATGAAAATATGTGTGCTTTGAGAGGAAGTGTGATATTTGATCAGTGAGTATCGAAATAGTGTGAACTTTTACGAGCTATACATGTCAATGTCGACATGATCAAAATACAGCGACTAAAATGGCTGGGACACGTTGATGTTGACGCTATGGACAACAACGCACCATCCCGTAAAGCCTTCGGATGCAACCCTGATGGGATGTAATCAACAGAGGAAGAACTCAATGGCAACCACTGGCAGTCTAGATCTGTGGTCCAATTAAAACTCAAGTGCGCCATTTCGATACCATAACTCGTATGATCCTGTGGATGAAATTGATATGAAATTGTTTCTCACACAGTCATCCAGTTTGGAATGAGTTCAAGAATATGAAAAGTTGTCTCTTGTTGTATGTTTGGTTTTTCACGAACATCCGGAAATTGAATCACTCACTCAGCCGGATCACCATCCGACACCATCTACACTGTGCCACAGCTAGGCAACTTATCGATTGAATGAGTTAATATTGAGGCTAGTAAGTTCATTCCGGCATTGCTCGACCAATTTGAAGGATGATGTACTAGAATTAATGGCTTTAACTGCCGTCTGTGATAATAGCCGTATGCCCGTTCTGGTTTGGTCTTGTTTGAGTACCTTGCTTGCTTCCCTGGAAGCCAGTAACTCATTTTGAAAAATACTAGCAAAGTCGGGTAGCCTAACGACTAGATATATTCATAGTCTCAGATAAGATTCCTGAAATAACACCACACTCCATCTTTGAGCCATCAGTAAAAATAGTTGTGTCGAAGTGCTTCGTCACGACATCATCATCCCAGTCCTCTCTTGATGGGAAAATAACCTTAAAATCTTTACTGATGTCGATTTTAGGCGTGCAGTAATCAGTGGGAGTCAAAAAAATCTCTATTGGAATTTATTATGGTTTATTATTATTACATAAACCCCTTGGCATAATGGTTAGTGTGTTGGACTGTCATGCGGAAGGTCTCGAGTTCGATTCTCAGCCGCTGCAAGAAAAATTTTTTTCAGGAGTGTAGTGCCTCTTGCGAGGAATTGACAAATTCTCCAAGAGTATCTCTTGTCATGGAAAGTGCTGCTCGTTAGCCGTTCGGAATCGGCAGAAAATTGTAGGTCCCCTCCGTTCCCTTGTAACACGCACACAGGAATGGTTGAGAGATGTAAGTCACTAGGTCCTGTTTCACTCCGAGCTGTTGCACCACCAAATTTAATTTAATTTTTTTATTACATAAACTTGTTTTATTTTTAATTTTTAAATTTCGTTCTATATATTTATTTATTCATTCATCTACGGATATAAATTTTACAGATTACTAACAATTCAATATAAGTTTTTATATACTTAAAAATAAACTTTATTCTTTATAATTCCAATCTGTTTATTGAGAGATCAAGTTCATAACATATGAAATTGAAAAGTTGTATGTATCTCGAAAATGAAATTAAATGGCTTTTGTTATTAAAAAAATGACGTGCAAATCTCTATGTATTAAAAGTAGGTCAATGTGTGGACATTTTATAAGATATGAAAATACATCATAAACGAACAATACACACTGAATAGAACGCTTTTTTTTGTAAGAAATCAGTTCCAACTAAGGCACATCTTGAGGCATATGAAGGAGTATCTATTCTCCACTTCAGTTGCCTGACTACAAAACTTGTGAAAGCCTTTTGAACTCTTTCAGTACGAGTTATTTATGAAAATGGACACCATACAATTGAGCAATATTTAAGAATGGAACGAATTAAGGACATATAAACTGATTTTAAAGCACGAGGGTTGGCGAACACACTGCAGTTTCGCTTGACAAAACCAAGCATATGGTTTGCCTTAGCAATAACAGATTTGTTCACTGAATAAAAGTACAGAGTAGAACAGAGCAGAATAGAGCAGAACAGAACAGTTTCCATGAGAAATGTCAGACAAGTTAGAACCGTCAGTCATCTGTTCTATCTTTCTCTTACTAAAAAGCGAGGGCAAAAATCTTGTTCTAAACTGTTCCAAACTGTTCCAGACAGACTCATTGAACAGCAAATCAGAACAGTTTAGAACAGAAAATTTCTCATTGAACAGCAAAAAGTTGTACTTTTCTGTTAAAACTGCTCCAAACTGTTCGAAACAGCGTCACTGAACAAAACTATAGTCAACATGTACTAAAACGACATCTTTAGATGAAAAACGACTCCAAGATCACGAATCTTAGATTTGCGATCAAAAAAAGAAGTGAGGAACTCCAGACATAACTTTTATGATATTAGAAACGATATTCTCATTTTCACACATTGAGTTCTGTCCATTTCAGAAGTAATCCATGAATATCAAAAAGCTGAAGCTTAGCTACGAGAATTTTTGACATATAGTATCAAATGGTTTGACGAAATCCATGTAGATAGTATCTGATATCCCGATTCGAAAGAATTGCAGATATTTTAAAAATCGCCTAATAATTTACTACCAAATTTTTTGGACCTGCTGGACACTGATTCAAGAAGGGTCTATTAGAAAGTGATTTATTAAAAATAATTAGAAGCGATGACGCTAAGAGAACTGATATTGCTTCAGAACAAAAGATGGAATACCATTTAGAATGTCAAATTCAAAAAATTTAAGTGTTGAAATATTAACATTACTGATGGAATTTCTTTCTGAATAAGAATAAATTAATGCGGAATGGTCAACATAAATGGATTCAGAAAATTGCGAAAAAAAGTTCACATAAACTCTGTAAATCATTTGATGTTTCACTATTGAACTTCATATCCTTCTGAAGAGCAACAGATCGTTTTGTACTATTTAAAAAACTCCAAAAGGTTTTCGGATCACAAGAATTAAGAGATTCTCTGCTAAATACATATGTATGGTATGGTTTGTGTAAATATTTTTTTCGGAAAATCATACTCTTCACAGAATTGACAGAAAAATTTCTTGTCAACTTAAGAATATTTTCTGAATTTCTTATATACATACATACATACCTACTTTAATTTTAACATTTTTAAAATTCACTAAAAGTATACATATTTTGACTTACATTTTAAAGTCCTGATTTAGAAAAATTAAAAAAAAAAAACAAAGGGACCACTGCGTACCGGCTATTGACTATTTTATTGTAAATTGAACATTTTTAAGTTTCATATCAGCAAATGGCCCTAAGTTAATTTATTCGTCCATTCAGTGATTACTAATCACTCATGATAATTTGAAATATTGAAATGAGGCAATAGGGAGAGGATTTATGGATAGGATGGGATGATAGGAAGGACAGGGGGCCGGTCGAGAAAGAATGTAGGTTAAATCAAGAACGTTTGAAACGACGAGAGTAAAGAGGAAGAAAAAGGAGTCAATCAGTTTGTCGCTGATCAAGCCAGATAGACGGAACGCCAGAAAAAAAGTATAAGATAATTTATAGTAGTAATAGGGACCGGGACGGGATAAGGAAGGGATAAAGGAGGTAGAAGGGAAAAGAAAAGAATGTCCGCTGCGAGCGCTATGGCATGCTTGCGACGCACGGCTGAACTCGTCGGAAAAGGGGGGGATCTTGCTCCCGCAGCGCAACCTCACCTATTTCAAAACAAAAATGTAACATGCCAATGAAAGAACTTACACCACCACAATCAATGGTACCACACTTGGAAAGCCCTGCTGGTCTAAATGCAGGGAGGCCCTTACCCCTCCCATCCTGGAACTCGGTCGGCCACAGGTGTGAGTTCCCCGTTCGGATTCCATCGCTGCGATTACGTCATCTGGTTACCCTCTTAGGCTGCCCCTTCCACACCCCCTGAAAACTTTACTTAACAGGCCATTGAGCTTTGTTGGAGCTCAGTAAAACAACATAAGTTCAATTTCGTTGACGTGATTTACAGATTTTATTGACTTGAACCAATTACTAAACTACAAAAAAAAACAGTATTTGACCTTGGAACATTATGGACGGAATTATAATCAATGATTTTGAACGATAATAAAAATAAACGTTTGAACAAATTATACAAAAAAAAAAGGATATTAAATAATATTTTTAAAGAAAAATTTGGTTAGACCAAAGCGATTCACAAAGCTTAATTATCGAAAACGGATTGAACCAATGACTTTTGAATATTTAACATTTCACAACTATTTCAGATAACGCTCCATAGGCGCATCGAAAAGTTATTGACTCGAATGGTTTCGAAAACTTGCAATTCTTTTTTTTTTTTGAGCGAGGACAACAATCTTCTAGAAGGTCCTTCCTATATCGAACCATAGGTTCTCCCCAGTTCCCAAAGCGAAATAAAAAAATATGGGCGGATTCTTCACGCCGCTGCAATCAAAAATTACCCTGAGTCCCTACCTACTAAGAGCTCTTGGTGGGTGGTATCTCGAGAGGGGAAGCAAACGAAAATTACGGCAACACCTGGAATGTGAGGAACCTTTTTCACTTTTTTTTTTTTGAACTCTGGATTGCAAGTTTAGGAATCCTGACAATGTTAGAAATATTAGATTGATAATTTTTACACCTAGACTTTATCACTCAGAAACAAATATCACGTCAAGTTCTAATTATATGTAATATCAAATCTCCTGAACAGTCTATACAAGTATGTATCTATCTCTGATGACAGGGCTCCCGCTGGCCAGTATCTCACTGGTGGTTGTTTATCTCCTTATGTCTTTTTCCAGCTTTTATGCTTGCCTCGTAACTGCAAAAGCAGGTAATTTCTGATGTGAGAATATAGCGCGAAGCGAATTTCAGACAGACAGCTTTGAATAAGGCTGAAAAATTTTGACGAGGGGTCTCACTCTTAGGGTACACTGTCTTAAAATATATCCCTATCCCCAAAGTTACTTGTGAGCCCGGGTAATTCACGGGCTGTCCAGTGTGATGCAGCTATATCTCCTTTTCTCGTTACCAAAATACCTTATTGCATTTATCTTCGGTCGGTAACGCCAACAACAATTCGAATTATTCGTCCCTCGTCACTAAAATTCGCCGTAATTATTTGGCGGCCCCGAGTTTGGAGCGTACCGGAGACCGCCAGAAATTCACCTTAAAAAAAATAACAACGAGTCACTTCCATTTTCTCAAAAATTCCGCTTTTTTTTTCTAACTCACCTCTTATTGCACTAAATAAAGTTTGGTTTATTTTCACTTTCAAATAATTTATAATTATATATAATTTATAAACTTTATAATATTAAACTTCGGAAAATTTTTCAAACTCACAACTAAATTTATATTATCCACGCAAACAGTGTATCCCTTTTAGCTGTTTCTTTGCTGGTGGTTTAAACAGAAATGACCTGTTGGCCTATTGCCCAAACCGCTACCCATACGATCTCTACCCATTCTCATATATCAGCCCACAATACCGCTCTCTGATGAAACAACTTCTTTGCGGCATCCGAGTTGAACGAACTTTTACTGACCTATATACTTTGACCTACATTGGTATTTGAAAACGGCCCTCACTCATATACAATGCTTTTTTATTTCCTCTATTAAATTTAACCTATCCTATCTTTAGGAGCTCAGCTACAAATTTTATATCCACACCTTAACTAGGGTATTTATCCTAGACACGACCCAATTTTTGAAGATTATTATAGTTTGGGGGTCGCTTAACCTGACAAACTACTACTATCACCGTCCTGTCAGATTTTATTGACGGACCTAATTGCCAAATTGTTTTCGTAAATTTTTTGTTTGTCGGGATGGCGCGTGTTGTTTCAGTAAATTTTTCGCCTTTTCCTTTTCTGCTTTTGCGACGATCCGTCCCAACCCCACAACGCCTACCGTCTTACAACATCCGCCCCCAGAAATTGCAGCTATACGATGAAGCACTCGCCCGTCACATCCTTCGGCCTCCAAGGGTTCGCATGCTGCAGACACCACGAAATCGAAGCGCACATATACCTCCTACCTAGCACTTCCAGAAAGTAAGTTTTTCCAACTCCACCCGTGCGTAACTTTCTATAGTTCTAGATAACTCCCGATTCGTGGCTTCATCTACCAGCTAGAAGAATATACTCTGCTAACCATCTAGACAAGACACCTCAACGAACTTTGTAGTCCTTACTGGATTGCCCTAATCGGTAGCCATAACAAACCTCCGAATCTGGAGATCGGCAAGCTACAGAGACGGTGAAGGGAGCTACCGAAAGAGGTGGGGTAACACGAACGTGGGGAGAACTCACGCTTCAAAAGCCGGGCATCAGATTTATCTTTCATATGTTACTGTACATTTCTACTGACCTGAAAAATCCCTTTCTTCCATCAACTTTAAACGATTTTTGATCTTTTTCGACCGGAACCGTATTCAAGTAAGTTATATTCCTTTTTTCTTTATTTTTATTTAGACACTTGCCACGCCTTACTTATGGACTTAATTCTGCGAGTTTCATGCACTGGCGGATCCATATGTATAATCAAACAACTATATCTTCGGATATTCCTATCTAGTTTATGTAGGTGTCTCAATGTACCTAAATGTACACACATTTGACCTTCCGATTCTTGTATGCAAAAATAACCTGTTTAATTCGCATCTCCTAGCATAAACAGGCATGTGTTTGTGGCATTATGTGTTTGCAAACGTTCATTTTAATAATAAATTTTATCTCAAGGATTTTTGGAACCACGACTTTTATTTCAGCTCTGGCTGGGAATCCGATTTTTTTTTTGTTTGTTTGTAATAATTTGGTTTATTTTCTTCTTTCATTTTGTATGGAAGGTTGGGCATAATTACCATTGAGGAAGGCAAGGCGTGTTTTATTTCACTGTAACGGAGGCTGTTTGTTTCCACCTTCAATCAGTCCACAGCATCAGTAAGGGTTGCAAAACATCACTTAAAAATAGTATCACAGTTCTGAAATTTGAGTCTCTTCGGGATATCACAGGTCGTTATGAACATCAGATAGAATTCTATACAGTTAAATAAATAGTTTATGTGGGCTTCGGCCAAAATATCACAGGTTGTATTGGTGTCGACTTCGAGCCGTTCAGGTACTGGTGTATGTTGTGTGGTTTGTTAAGAAACAAACTATCACAGATGTTATGGGTTCTGAATTCCAGAATCAGGTACTGAATGACTATTGTGGGTATGGTTCATCAAGAAACAAACTATCACAGATGTTATAGGTTTGTGACTTCGAGGATCAGGTACTGAATGACTCATGTAGCTCTTAGATTTCCAAAACTAACGACTTCACAATTGGTATCGAATTTATATATAGGTAGGGAATTTTATTGTTTAAGGTCTTTAGCATGGAAAACTCCGATTTTCTTCCCTTGTAGGTTTTCTTAACTCACGTTTCGCGCTCGAGTATTGTACTTTTTTGCATTTTTTTCATTGGCTTCTAATATACTTTCTTTGACACGGGCCCGTATAAGCCGTAACCTATCCTGCCTCGGAAGAGTCAGCAGCTCGCCATCCCCCACTACATTCAACCTTTCTTGCAACTCGTAATTCTTACCGTGTGACATCATATTGACGCCGAAGAGAGCAAAGTATGGTGACACCCCAGTAGTACAGTGCACAGAACTTCTCAACGCGCCTGCGATATCACTAAGGTGAATATCCCAGTCGCGTTGATCTTCTTTTAGATAAGAACGTATGGCGGCTAGAAGCGTCCTGTTGACTCTTTCCGATGCATTGGACTGTGGTGAATAATTGGCTGTTCTGAAATGTCGTACCCCATAGGTTTGCAAAAAGTTCTGAAACTCTTTGGCTAAGAACTGCTTACCATTGTCTGAGTGTATTACTTGTGGTACACCGAACATATTGAAGATATCGTCACGCAAAAATTTTATAATGCTAACTGAGTTTGCGGCACGCAGTGGTTTCAAAAACACGAATTTGGACATATGATCTAACACCACAAACACGTAAGCATTCCCAATTTTGGACCTAGGATATGGGCCTATGAAATCGACATATAATTTTTGAAAAGGTCGTTCTGTAGTATAACTATTTTGAATGGTTGGACGCATAGCTTGGTTGGACGATTTTGATTGCTTACATATATCACATTTAGAGATGTACTCTCTAACTTGAACGTTCATGTTAGGCCAATAAAAGTACTGCTTTATTCGGTGCAGTGTTTTGGCTATACCCCCGTGAGCGACCTGAGGGGGATTGTGAGCTTTAGCAATCAGACCTTCCGTTAAGGAAGACAGTACCCATAGACACCAATTATGTTCCACTAGGGACTCGTCAGAGCCACGCGGAAGGGTAAGTTTATAGACGAATTCATCTTCAATTTTCAAATCTGGTAATTCATCTTGGTGTTCCCGAACTGTACTCAGGAGGGACGTATACTCATTTGACTTAAACTCCTCACTACCTAAATCAATTAATGGAGCTACCTGTTCTAGAGTTAACCCATCTAAGTGTGATCGAGAAAGAGTGTCCGGCACGACGTTCAGCGATCCCCTCCGATGCTCTATGTCGAAGGCGTAGGACTGTAATTCCAAACTCCATCGGGCTAGTCGGCCACTCAAATCCTTCATGTTCATCAACCATTTCAGACTTGAGTGGTCTGTTATGATCGTAAACTCCATGCCTTCGACATAGGGCCGGAACTTCTTCACCGCCATTACGGCCGCCATGCACTCCCTCTCGGTCACACTATAGTTCTTTTGACATGCATTTAATTTCTGCGAGAAGTAAGCAATAGGTAACTCTTCATTTTCAGCGTATCTTTGGAACAGCACCGCACCGATTCCAGAGTCAGACGCATCACATTGTATATAAAACTTTTTAGAAAAGTCGGGGTGAGAAAGAACGGGAGCAGTTGTCAAAGCTCTTTTCAACTCCTCAAACGCTAGCTGAGCTTCTTTGGTCATAGTGAATTTCGCATTCTTTTTCTTTAACGTGTCCGTTAAGGGAGCGGTCAAGCTGGAGAAATCCTTAATGAATCTTCTATACCACCCCGCTAGACCAAGAAACCGACGTACCTGTCGGGCGTTCTTCGGTAAAGGAAAACCAACTACTGCCTCAACCTTCGCCGGATCGGTCTTCAATTTTCCCCCACCGACAATGTAACCCAAATATTTTAATTCCTTAAAGCAAAATTTAGATTTCTTGACGTTGATGGTTAGATTGGCATTCCTCAGGCAGTCGGCCACCTGATCCAGCAGAGCGATATGAGACTCGAAATCCGGCGCAATAATGAGCAGATCATCCAAATACACGAAAACACGGTCCCGCAATCGTGCAGGGATCACCTTGTCCATTAAACGACACAACCTTTGCGCTGCATTACACAGTCCAAAAGGCATGACCGTGAACTGGTACAAGGGTCTCCCCGGTACCGCAAATGCAGTTTTTTCCCTACTCTCCTTCTCCAGCGGTATTTGCCAGAATGCTTCCTTCAAGTCCACGCTGCTAATAAAGTAGGTGTCTGGTAGCCGGCTGATAAGCCCTTCGATATGGGGGAGAGGGTTAGCGTCCTTTTTGGTAACGGAGTTGAGCTTACGAGAATCCAGGCAAAAACGATACTTGATAGTATTGTCTGGGCCTGGCTTCTTTATAAGGACAACTGGCGAACACCAAGGACTCTCACTCTCCTCAATAACGCCGAGCTTTAACATCCGGTCTATTTCCTGGTACAGAATCGCTTGTACCGCTGGAGAAACAGGGTAGTGTCTCTGCTTAATCGGAACCGAATCTCCGGTATCGATGATGTGCTCCATCAGCGCCGTCTTACCAAGTCCGTTTCGATCATAGTCTAAAAATTTCTGCTTGACCGCTTCCAGTTCGAACCGCTGGGCAGGCGATAAGTCATGGGTACTCATTAGTTCTGCATCCTCCTCTAGAATCGATACGGAGCTAATCACATTTGGAGCAATATGGAATGTCTTCCAAAAATCCACTCCCAAGTACAGTTCTTGGTCCAAGTTTGGGACTAGGTACAATGTTATAGGGTTCGTTTTATTTTTATACTCTATCAGGGTCTGAATTTTACCCACTATGGCTTGATTTTTTCCGTCGGCGGTTTTGACTCCTGCTTTATAGGGTTAAACTTCAATTTTTGCCTTTTCCACAAATTTTAAACAATTTTTACCCAGTATGCTAATGGTTGCCCCACTATCTAATAAGCCCAGGAAATCTGAATCGCATAAGGTGACTTTGGCGTATGGTCTGGGATCCGAACTATTATCAATTACGGTTGATGCTAAACTTTTTTGTATCTGTTTTCTAATCTTAAACCTATTTCGAGTCTTCTGAATTCTTTTAGATATCGCACTTACATTTCCATTAAAAATCTTATTCTTAGCTTCATTATACTCTCTAATTCTAATATGCAGTGGTTTTAATAGTTTCTTATTGACCTGTTGATATAACGTATATTTCTGGTTCCTATTTCTGACTAAAATTGAAATCTTTTTAGGATCCAGCAAAGTTTGTGTCTCTATAGGGGCTTTGGGATATCCGGGGCTGTCTGAGTCGAACGCGACTCCCCCAGAACTCTCGCGTTCCAGCTCCGGTTTTCCGATTTACATTGTAAACATTTCGGAGTAATTACTCCCTCCTGTCCACATTTATAACAGAAAATGTTTCTTGTTGAGGCCGGACAATCCATGAAGGAGTGACCTACGACTCGACAATTCCAACATGCTGTCGGTCTCGGTTCGCCACCTTCTCTGGTGTTCCTCGAGCGTGCGCCCGTTGACCGAAAAGCATCGACGTGTCCGTCTTGGAAACAGTCTACCTCCAGATCCAGCTCATTAGCCGTATATCGCGCTGGTGGTCGTTGATGCTTAGAACCATCGCGATCTCGATTAGGGAATGCGTACTCCGCGTCTTTGCACGCAATTCGTAGCTGGTCGAGGGTGTAAATTGATTGTGGGTATACTAAGTTTCCTATCCTAGCGTTCAAATTCTTTTTCAAACCTCTAACAAGTTCTGCTTCAGGAATTTGTATTCTGAGCTGAGATCTTAACTTGTTAATTGCGGCAAAGTAATCTTCAATCGACTCCCAGGCGCCAAGTTTCCGATCCATTATCTCCCTCATAAGGTCGAGATCTGATTTCGAGTTGCGAAACTGACGCATCAAGGCATCCCTCAAGGTTGGCCAATCAGGGCGATAATTGGAACGTTGATATTGCCAGAACCATTCGCTGGCGGCGTCTGAGAGCATCAGATGAAAGTCCCTTAGGATTTCAGCCCATGAACACTCATGCTGATGTTGTAAGATTTCGACCCTAAAAATGAAATCCTCTACCGTGAGTTTTTCCGGGTTACCATCAAACTTCACACCCCACTTATCAATCCTAATCGGCGAGCGCATGGGTCTGCTCGAATAGAGGGAAGGCGACTGATACTGAGATGGTTGGTGTCTGAAGTGAGAATTCCTTGCTCCCCCGTACGTTTCTTGATGCGATATCGGATGACGTAGCCCACCCTCAAATCCGGTTCCTAAACCTCGACTGCCATTAGAATTAATTTCTCCTCGAAGATTTGGAGTAAATAGTCTCGGTTGCGTATCCAGTTGTGACGTCACTAGAGGTACTGGAGGTACCTGTGGTGGAGGCTGAGTAAGAGGCGGAGCCAAATGAGGGTTACCGTTCGGAGGTCGGGTTCTTTCTTCTAAAGGAGGAATCGGACGCGTGGTATAATTAATCTCCTTTAGGAAATCTAAGAAACCCCTTTCAACTTCTGACCTTACTGATGCCGATATACTCTCTTGAATGGAGTTCCTATATGACTCATATGCATTAACTACTGCCAGGTTTATTACTGTTCTCAGCTCAGCTGATATGGCCCCGGGTCCTATTGCCTGCTCCCTAATATTACTGTCATCGGGCGGTCTAGTACCATCTTGTCTACCTGTATCACCATTTTCGGTTCTATTTACTCTCGGATTTTCATCCGAAGCCAACATTCCTGGCAAGACTTGATTACCTACGTTTTGACTCACGGCTGGACCTGACTCACTTAAATCGCTATAGGTTGGTGCTGCCAGAGATTCTTCTGACCTTTCGGAAGTGCTTATTCTCGATGGTTGAGCTGGGATTGGTGCTGGGTGGGGTTGATTTTCCGGTTGGATACCGGTCCCATCAGCGATTATTCCGGACCCTGGAGGTGGAATAGAAAATACAGGGTTTCCAAGAGGAAACTGTTCTATAGAAGGTAATCTATGTTCCGAAGGCTTTGACGGTCCTGGTGGCGAATGTTGTAAAGGCATCTCGACTGATTTAACGACAAAGTTTCTGAGCAAGGAACGGGTAACTGGCCTATTTTCTAATTTATTTTTCAAAAATTCAATTTTTCTTTCTTCTTCAGAGCTCAATCGATTCCACATTCGAGACAGTTCTGTATTTTCACTTCTACTTACTATCTAATAAATCCTATGCTCCTCCCTGACAAAACAAATGTGTAAACAAAAAAAAGATTTATAAAAACAAATGTAATAATAACCGAGAAACTATTTCAATATCTCTAATTCTAAACTTAACCTAAATTATATTAAAAAAACCAAATGCAATGAAGAACAGAAACTATCTCACTATCTCTAATACTAAACTAATTAACCTAAGGTATTTTTTTTTTTTTTTTTTTTTTTTTTTTTTTTATTTATTAATGATTAACAAAAAAAAACAATTATCACCAAAACTTAAACTAAATTCATTTTTAAATACTAACGGAGTAACAACACCCACCAATTTGTAATTGGAAACGACAATAATAATATATAACTAAAACTATATAAAGAGAAAACCAAACTGCACTAACCAAATCCTTTGAAAATCTTTGAAACTGTTTCTAATTTATAATTTTAAAACCAAATCCCAAAAGTGAAAGTATTTTAATTAATTATGTTGTTTAGGAATTCTCATGCTTTCTTTTAAAATATAATTCTTTTCTCTTCTATAATCGAAATTTTATTAGTACTTATTCGTTTTTTTTTTTTTCTTTGTTGTTGTATTTCATATGTCATGCGGGGGTGTTTCGAGGGCTCTAATTGGTAACTTATATATATATTTTTTTTTTGTTATATGACTCATCGCAGATATCTTCATCCTACTATTTGTTTTCTTTATTTTCCAAGTGTGGTACTTATCTTACACGAAACATTTATTACAAAAACGATACAATTTCCAATTGATGTTGTTGTCAGAGCCAGAGCGAGTCGTCGCGATTGATCAGGCATTCTTATGAGCTATCCTGATCTAGACCTACGAAACGTTCTTCCCCCGACCACAACCGCAACTGGAACAGGAAACATCGATTACTCCCGCTGCGGAATCCGAAGGATTACGTCGCGGTTCATTCGTTACGTTTAGTAACCTTACGTTTGAAGACATACGCAATCCCCAGACTCGACAGCGACAGCAATATCAGACAGCACAAACGAATGTACTATTTGTTTCCACCGTCAATGCTAATGCTCTTCGTCGCATTTACCCAAGCGTTCTTAAGAGCTATCCTGATTAAGACTTACGATTCGCTTCAGCATTGACGGTGAAGACAACCAACACATTTGGGAAAGACTAGGTCACAATCACGAATGGGCGCCATTTGAAATGAGGCAATAGGGAGAGGATTTATGGATAGGATGGGATGATAGGAAGGACAGGGGGCCGGTCGAGAAAGAATGTAGGTTAAATCAAGAACGTTTGAAACGACGAGAGTAAAGAGGAAGAAAAAGGAGTCAATCAGTTTGTCGCTGATCAAGCCAGATAGACGGAACGCCAGAAAAAAAGTATAAGATAATTTATAGTAGTAATAGGGACCGGGACGGGATAAGGAAGGGATAAAGGAGGTAGAAGGGAAAAGAAAAGAATGTCCGCTGCGAGCGCTATGGCATGCTTGCGACGCACGGCTGAACTCGTCGGAAAAGGGGGGGATCTTGCTCCCGCAGCGCAACCTCACCTATTTCAAAACAAAAATGTAACATGCCAATGAAAGAACTTACACCACCACAATCAATGGTACCACACTTGGAAAGCCCTGCTGGTCTAAATGCAGGGAGGCCCTTACCCCTCCCATCCTGGAACTCGGTCGGCCACAGGTGTGAGTTCCCCGTTCGGATTCCATCGCTGCGATTACGTCATCTGGTTACCCTCTTAGGCTGCCCCTTCCACACCCCCTGAAAACTTTACTTAACAGGCCATTGAGCTTTGTTGGAGCTCAGTAAAACAACATAAGTTCAATTTCGTTGACGTGATTTACAGATTTTATTGACTTGAACCAATTACTAAACTACAAAAAAAAACAGTATTTGACCTTGGAACATTATGGACGGAATTATAATCAATGATTTTGAACGATAATAAAAATAAACGTTTGAACAAATTATACAAAAAAAAAAGGATATTAAATAATATTTTTAAAGAAAAATTTGGTTAGACCAAAGCGATTCACAAAGCTTAATTATCGAAAACGGATTGAACCAATGACTTTTGAATATTTAACATTTCACAACTATTTCAGATAACGCTCCATAGGCGCATCGAAAAGTTATTGACTCGAATGGTTTCGAAAACTTGCAATTCTTTTTTTTTTTTGAGCGAGGACAACAATCTTCTAGAAGGTCCTTCCTATATCGAACCATAGGTTCTCCCCAGTTCCCAAAGCGAAATAAAAAAATATGGGCGGATTCTTCACGCCGCTGCAATCAAAAATTACCCTGAGTCCCTACCTACTAAGAGCTCTTGGTGGGTGGTATCTCGAGAGGGGAAGCAAACGAAAATTACGGCAACACCTGGAATGTGAGGAACCTTTTTCACTTTTTTTTTTTTGAACTCTGGATTGCAAGTTTAGGAATCCTGACAATGTTAGAAATATTAGATTGATAATTTTTACACCTAGACTTTATCACTCAGAAACAAATATCACGTCAAGTTCTAATTATATGTAATATCAAATCTCCTGAACAGTCTATACAAGTATGTATCTATCTCTGATGACAGGGCTCCCGCTGGCCAGTATCTCACTGGTGGTTGTTTATCTCCTTATGTCTTTTTCCAGCTTTTATGCTTGCCTCGTAACTGCAAAAGCAGGTAATTTCTGATGTGAGAATATAGCGCGAAGCGAATTTCAGACAGACAGCTTTGAATAAGGCTGAAAAATTTTGACGAGGGGTCTCACTCTTAGGGTACACTGTCTTAAAATATATCCCTATCCCCAAAGTTACTTGTGAGCCCGGGTAATTCACGGGCTGTCCAGTGTGATGCAGCTATATCTCCTTTTCTCGTTACCAAAATACCTTATTGCATTTATCTTCGGTCGGTAACGCCAACAACAATTCGAATTATTCGTCCCTCGTCACTAAAATTCGCCGTAATTATTTGGCGGCCCCGAGTTTGGAGCGTACCGGAGACCGCCAGAAATTCACCTTAAAAAAAATAACAACGAGTCACTTCCATTTTCTCAAAAATTCCGCTTTTTTTTTCTAACTCACCTCTTATTGCACTAAATAAAGTTTGGTTTATTTTCACTTTCAAATAATTTATAATTATATATAATTTATAAACTTTATAATATTAAACTTCGGAAAATTTTTCAAACTCACAACTAAATTTATATTATCCACGCAAACAGTGTATCCCTTTTAGCTGTTTCTTTGCTGGTGGTTTAAACAGAAATGACCTGTTGGCCTATTGCCCAAACCGCTACCCATACGATCTCTACCCATTCTCATATATCAGCCCACAATACCGCTCTCTGATGAAACAACTTCTTTGCGGCATCCGAGTTGAACGAACTTTTACTGACCTATATACTTTGACCTACATTGGTATTTGAAAACGGCCCTCACTCATATACAATGCTTTTTTATTTCCTCTATTAAATTTAACCTATCCTATCTTTAGGAGCTCAGCTACAAATTTTATATCCACACCTTAACTAGGGTATTTATCCTAGACACGACCCAATTTTTGAAGATTATTATAGTTTGGGGGTCGCTTAACCTGACAAACTACTACTATCACCGTCCTGTCAGATTTTATTGACGGACCTAATTGCCAAATTGTTTTCGTAAATTTTTTGTTTGTCGGGATGGCGCGTGTTGTTTCAGTAAATTTTTCGCCTTTTCCTTTTCTGCTTTTGCGACGATCCGTCCCAACCCCACAACGCCTACCGTCTTACAACATCCGCCCCCAGAAATTGCAGCTATACGATGAAGCACTCGCCCGTCACATCCTTCGGCCTCCAAATTTTCGCATGCTGCAGACACCACGAAATCGAAGCGCACATATACCTCCTACCTAGCACTTCCAGAAAGTAAGTTTTTCCAACTCCACCCGTGCGTAACTTTCTATAGTTCTAGATAACTCCCGATTCGTGGCTTCATCTACCAGCTAGAAGAATATACTCTGCTAACCATCTAGACAAGACACCTCAACGAACTTTGTAGTCCTTACTGGATTGCCCTAATCGGTAGCCATAACAATATTCTTTTGTTTATATTTATACATATATCAATATCTATTGACAAAAATATAAAAACAAAGTAAGTTTCGAATCAGGTAAATTATTCTGTGACGTAAGAATTTATAATCAAGTGGAAATGTTATTGTTTCTTTCCTTTATTAGGCTTCTGCATAGATTAAAAACTGAATGACCGTTCGATTCTTTTGAGAATCGAGAACAACAGCGATATGAATAAATTAAATTGCACTTGTTTAAATTTATTCAAGCGTGCGAAAGTAGTCGGTAAATTTAGAACGTTGATTATGGTCACTTTTACAAAAATATTTACATATACATAATTAAGAAGATATTTAAACAAAAAATAGGTCACACACACATGTCGTAAAATCTTAATTCACTGTATTTAATTTTAAATGAATTTTGATAGATATGATAGCATTTATACAGACGAGCTACTCGTATATAGAGTTTTGGCATCCCTAACAATCTCATCAGTTTAATGCAGGATAACGATGGAGAATTTGTTCTGATCATCAAGATCCGCAAAGATTTCAGAGATGATAAGCATAGGTATGTTTTTTTTGAAATACACACCCAATACCAAAGTCTTGGAAAAAACGTTCCCAAGTGCGCCTATAATTTTGCCTTTAATTACCTCAATAAACTCATAAAAACGAGCGATGAGATCACCAGAAGAATAACTCTTGCAAATTAGATCTTCTTTTGGCCAATACAGCCATTAACTAGCAAACATAATATCTTTCCTCTAGTCAAAACAGGAAGAGGCAAAGATTAATGTGAATTGATAATTAGAGCGAACTGACACTAATTCTGCGACCCTAATGAATTCACAAATAAGGAACATAGCTTACGTTTCAAAATACGTCAGTGATGTATAAGAGGCAAAGTTATATGTTTGTCCATAGGCTGAAAAAGTCAAGAAGAAATAATGTTCCCAAATAAGCAGGTTCTTTAATGCAGACGATTAAATGATCATCAGTTTCCCCTTCAGCCCAACTTCGGGCGTTTCGTTGAATTTAGAAAATCTTTCTTTAGAAAAATAAAAATCGTCGATATGTATAAGCTGGGAGAAATTTTTCTAGATAAGGGAGCTACCCTAACAAATACAAGTCATCTTAGGCAACAATAATAGCTACCCAAGCCAAGTTACATTCAATTGGTATAGTTATGCATGAAATTGTCATAAGGATTTCATAACACCCTATTTACATTGTGAGTTGGAATAACCTTCTGTTATAACTTTAGTAGAAAAGTGAATTTATGGAAATAAAATAAATTAAAACGTGAATTCCTGATATGTGCATTTCACCTCAAACCCTTAGTCAACGTTTTGATAAAATATAAATAAATATTGTGGTGCAACAGCTCGAAAAGAACCAGGACCTACTGACTTAAGGACTATTCACATGAGAGCGACCAACGACCAACGAATAAAAAAACAAATGGCATTTAAAACATATATAAGCCTAAATTCTTCACAAAAACTTTACAAAAGGGTAGCAAACTAGTTTAATTTAATGTTAATCTATTAAAATTTGCGTTGTAATTGCTAAAATGAGAGAAATTTGAGAAAATAAATTGGTCGTAGCAATCAAATTGCAATTCGCGACGACCAATTTGTTTTTTCAAATTTCTCTTATTTTAGCAATTACAACACAAATTTTAATAAATTAAACTAGATTGCTACCCATTGGTAAAGTTTTTGTGAAGAATTTAGGCTTATATATGTTTTAAATGCCATTTGTTTTTTTATTCGTTGGTCGTTGGTCGCTCTCATGTGAATAGTCCTTTACAACTCTCAACCATTCCTGTGTGCGTGTTACCAAGAATGGAGGGGACCTACAATTTTCTTTTCTAATTTTTCAACGGATTTTAACAAATTCTCAATCGATTTTTCATAATTATACATATATATATACATATATATATTATAAATTTTTATGACTTTCGGTTATTGATTCAGCACTTTTTTATGAGGCCGAGCATAAAAAAGGTTTGCAAAATCGAGAAATTTTAGACGTGTTTTGCAAGTTTTTTTTATATAAAACCCACGTTTTTAAGTCATAATCATTTATTTGAGATTCTTCATCTTTTGAGTAAACAACTAGTTTAAAATGGGAAAAGTTGCGGAAACCACGATTGAAAAACGTTCTGCAATCATCATTCTTAAAGAAGGCAAATCGCAGCGGGAAGTTGCTTAACAGTTGAAGATATCGAAGTGCTGCGTTCAACGTGCCATTGAGCGGCACGCTCAAACCGGACTTCTTGAGGATAAACCACGGTCAGGATGGCCTAGATCTACAACTAAACACGAGGATCTGCTAATAGTAACTACAAGCAAACGAAAATATACGTGCTGAAATAAATATAACACGGAATAAGCCGCTGTCCTTGACAACTGTTAAACAAAGGCTCAGAGATTGTTGACGTCTCTTTTCCACCGTCGCGTCGCATTTTAAAAGACTTCCTGTGATTGGTTAACCAATCACCGCAAGCGTACTATAGAATAGGAATAAGATCGAAGGAAAAAATTCAGAGAGTCGAGTCAGTCAAGAACGAGCAGCGGCGGTGGCAACAGGCGTAAAAATAATACAATTTTAAAACAAGTTTTACTAGCAAGTTTTTTAAGCGAATTTTAATCAAGATTTTAACGAAGTTTTTCAACAAAATCACAAATAAAATTATCATAAGTAATCTCAAGTTTTGTCTTTTGATTCTTTATGACAATAGCTTTTAAAATTGTAGCCTTTAAAATTTGTTAAGAAATTAATATTGAAATTGCCACCGCTGCCAAAAGGAGTTTTGGGACACTGCACAGCCAAAGTCTCGTGCCATTATCAAAAAAGCCTTGTGTAATTTTCCTGCTGCAGCTTGGAACCAAGCTGCGGCAGCCAAGTAAGTAAAGCGATACTTTTATTTAAAGAATTCGCTGGCGCTTCCTTAAATTGCAGCACACGAAGTGAATGCCAACACGAGTGAGACAAATCTCGAACATCATCGCCGCCAACAGCCGAGACCACGTGCCCAATTCTCAACAACATATTTTACGACTCCATCGCCCAGTGGCTGAAGAGAATCGATTGTCGAAGACAGTATCATTTCAGCCAACAACCAGAATTTCATCATCGTCACCGCCAGCCGACGAAAAGTTTGCCATTGTGATTGCTGCCGGCATCACGCCATTATCACCATCGTCAACGCCAGCCGACGAAAAGTTTGCCATTGTGATTGCTGCCGGCATCACGCCATTATCACCATCGTCAACGCCAGCCGATGAAAAGTTTGCCATCGTGATTGCTGCCGGCATCACGCCATTTTCATCATCGTCACCGCCAGCCGACGAAGTTTGCCACCGTTATTGCTCCCGCTATTTTCATGATCGTCACCGCCAGCCGACGAAAAGTTTGCCACCGTTATTGCATCACGCCATTATCATCATCGTCACCGCCAGCCGACGAATATTGCCACCGTTATTGCTCCCGCTATTTTCATGATCGTCACCGCCAGCCGACGAAAAGTTTGCCACCGTTATTGCTCCCGCTATTTTTATCATCGTCACCGCCAGCCGACGAAGTGAATTGCTATCTTCATTGTCACCGTTTTTTGGAATCATCACCGCCATCCAACGAAATTTTGCCATCGTCATCCTTTTCAGCATCCAGTGATAAATTTAGCAACCAATTAGGAGCAATCCAATCCAGATTTAACTTTCGCCAGTTCATTAATTTTAGTTAAATTAACAACGTCTTCATTAACAACATCCCGTGTCACGTTTCGCTATCGCCATCGACACAAGGGCAAAGCCCATGACACCGCCACATCGAACAAGCACACGAGCTACGAAAGGAATACCCCCTCAGCGTTTTAAAAGTGCCTCAACTTCTAGGATGGACCAGACACAGCCACCGCAGCCAACATTGTCACAGCCTCAGCCATCGCAGCCGACACCACCGCCTCCTCAGCCATCGCAGCCAACACAATTGCAGTTTCCACCAATGCAGCCAGCACCGCCACAGCTTCCTCCATCGCAGCCGACACAATTGCAGTTTCTACCAATGCAGCCAGCACCGCCACAGCTTCCTCCATCGCAGCCAGCACAGCTTCAGCCTCCATTGCAGCCAGCACAATCCGAGAATCCATTATTGCCGCCAGCACAACTGCAGTTTCAACAAAGTCAGCTTCTATCGGCCCTAGCAGCCCAAATTCAAGCACTCAAGGAGTCAGTCGATCAGTTGCGCAATGACACAAGTGAAAATCAGAATGAAACTGAACGACTTCGTAGAGCAATTGACTTCCAAGATACTCACAATATGCGCCTGATAGAGACCAACCCAGCAGTAGAAACAACATCTTCAACCAGAACGACACCGTTACTGCCAGTCGCTCAGCCACATAAGAAACTTTATGACCTCCCGATTTTCAGTGGAAGGCCTGATGACTGGCCGCTTTTCTTTGCCAATTATCAAGAAACGACTGCAAACTTTGCATACACGCCGATGGAAAATACCATTCGCCTGCAAAAGTGCCTGCAGGGAGAAGCCAAGGAAGCCGTGGCAGCGCTATTGATCCACCCTAACAACATTGACAAGGTGATGAGCACATTGGCTTTTCGTTTCGGCCGTGCGGATTTGTTGGTGAGGGCTCAACTGGCGAAGGTGCAACAGTTCCCAACTGTCAGCGAAAATAAAATCGAAAGCATAATCGCTTTCAGTAGTATGGTCGATAACGTTGTTGCCTTCTTACTAGCAGCGAAATGTGAGCATCACCTTGCCAATCCAATGCTGTTGGAGGAATTGGTAATGAAGCTGCCAGCTTCTCGAAAATATGAATGGGCCAAAACGGCACTCGAAGTTAAACCATATCCAACAATTGAGAACTTTTCTGCATGGTTGAGTGGAGAAGCGCAGATAATCCAGATGCTTCCTCAGGCCAGTACATCCAACATCGTCAGAGGTCAAGTGCCACACCCGAGGAGAATGATGCACACAACAGAAAAAACGTATATGAGTAAAGAGATGACACCTAAGACATGCACATGTTGTGGATCGAACCATCAGTTGCCAGAATGCAGTGTTTTTAGAAATTTTTCGGTTGAAGAAAAATGGAAACTTGTGAAGGACAAACGCCTTTGTTTCTCTTGCATCAAGGGAGGTCACGGAACAGCTTTATGCCGCGCTAAGAAAAGGTGTCAAATAAATGGTTGTGGGAAATTCCACCATAAACTCCTTCATGAAAACACAACTGAACGACAAAGGTCAGGATCGGAGCCAACGCCAGCCCAGTCGTCGGAAAGAGTGCATACCTGTCAGGCACAAGACATGGACGGACAGCTATTTCGAATTTTACCAATTACAGTAACAGGCCCAAAGGGATATGTCAACACGTACGCCATGTTTGATGAAGGCTCATCCATTAGTATTGTCGAAGAAACTGTAGCCAACCAACTGGGTCTTAAAGGTCAAGCGCAGCCGCTAACGCTACAATGGTACGGTACAAAGGTAGTTACTGAAGCATCGAGGAAAGTCTCTTTCGAAATTAGAGGCATAGGTGAAACCGATTCCAGTTTCTACATCAAAGACATTCGTACTGTAAAAGATCTTAGTTTGCCGAGACAATCGTTTAGCAAAGAACATTTCGATTACCTGAAAGGTGTGCCAATCCAAAATATGAAGAATGCTAAGCCAACTATTTTAATCGGACTGGACAATTGTTATCTCGGTGTTGCAGAGGAAGTGATAGAGGGAAAGTTCAACGAACCTATAGCTGTGCACACGAGGCTTGGTTGGTTGGCCTACGGACCAAGGCGTGCGGAACCCAATATTAAATCAATAGTTTTGTACGTCAGAGAAACGGAGGAGCTGGACAAGCTGAACAAAATGGTTGAATCATACTTTACGACCGAAAATTTTGGAGTTCAGAAACCTGAAGCCGCCCTGGAATCCGTCGATGATGTTCGTGCAAGAAAAATTTTGGAAGAAACTACCAGAAGAACAGGAAATGAATTTGAATCTGGTCTGCTTTGGCGTTCGGATAAGCTCAAAATACCAGAAAGTTATCAAATGGCTTTGAAGCGGCTATATAGTTTGGAATCCAAAATGAAAAAAGATGTCGAGTTTTCTACAAAATACAAAAAGCAGATGGCCCACTACATCGAGATGAAATATGCCAGAGAACTCTTACCATGGGAATTGAAGAAGAAACATAGTCGAGTATGGTATCTACCACATTTTGGAATTGTTAATCCTCATAAGCCAGAGAAGCTTCGAATCGTGTTTGATGCTGCAGCTGAGTCTAATGGTGTCTCGTTGAATAATATGTTACTTAAAGGCCCAGAGCAAGCCAAGCCGCTTTTGACAATCTTGTTTAAGTTCCGCCAAGGGGTCATTGGAGTCGTTGGCGATATCAAAGAGATGTTTTCGCAAATCAAAATCCGGAAAGAAGATCAAAGTGCGCAAAGGTTCCTATGGAGATCGGAGCAAAGTCAGCCAATACGTACGTATGTGATGTCGTCGATGATATTTGGTGCCGTGTGTTCGCCTTGCACAGCCGAATATATCAAGAACATCAATGCCAACCGATTTAAAGAGAGTTCATCAGAAGCCGTTCATATAATAGTCAACCATCATTACGTCGATGACATGGTTTGCAGCTTCTCGGATCCAGCGGAAGCTGAGGTTATCTGCCAAGAAGTCAAAAGGATTCATGCCGAAGGTGGATTCACTTTAAGAAATTTCGTTTCCAACAACAAGGCAATACAGACAGAGCTTAACAACCAACTAAACAGCAGTCAATCCACGGTCGAACTGGAACCTAACGATGCAGGACAAAAGGTACTTGGAATGTATTGGAAGACTGAAGACGATACATTTCGCTTTCGCTTAAGATTTCATAATATCAAAGCCGAAATACTAGAGCTTGCAAAAGCACCTACGAAAAGAGAAATGCTGGGAATAATAATGGCCGTCTTCGATCCGTATGGGTTTCTCGCAAACTTTTTATTGTACTCTAAAATACTTCTCCAACAAACTTGGAACACCGGAATGGATTGGGATGATCCGTTGCCCAACGACCTTTTCCATAATTGGAAGCTTTGGTGGTCAGAGCTGAAAAAAGTAGGCGATTTCCAAATGCCACGATGTTATTCGCCTAAACTGCCCTACGCCGACGACATTCAGCTACACATTTTCACCGATGCCAGCGAGAGCGCTTTCTCAGCAGTCGGGTATCTAAGGATCCAACATCAAAATCAAATCCACATCGCCTTCGTCTCCGGAAAAACCAAGTGTGCACCAAAGAAGATACTCTCCATTCCACGATTGGAGTTACAAGCAGCAGTACTCGGAAGCCGTTTATCCACGACGATTCAAGCCAACCACGATATCGCCATTTCCAAGGTAGTGTATTGGAGCGACTCTAAAACAACCATTTGGTGGATCAAGTCATCACAACGACGTTATAAGCCATTCGTGGCGCATCGAATAGCAGAGATTTTGGAAAATTCGACTCCTGAAAATTGGCATTGGCTGCCAACGGACATGAACGTTGCTGACGATGCTACGCGGGCGACAAAGCCACCTAAGTTTGTTGTTGATAGCCGATGGTTAATTGGTCCCAAGTTTCTTTGTCTTTCCGAGGGACAATGGCCTCAGAGTTCGGATCATCATGCTCCAGAAACACTCCAAGAGGAAATCAAGCCAAGAATTCTGTGCGTCCGGATGGCAAGTAACCTGATTGAAACAACTAGATTTTCATCCTATAACAGATTAAGAAGAGCTGTAGCCTACGTTTTACGAAGCAAGAGATGGTTGAACAGAGCTAAACAAACTATCGAAGCGAAACGACTAAGGGTCTCCGCGTCCGCGGTTGAATCACATCATCAAATTTCAAACAAGAGTGTCCAGGTCTCTACTCTGACTGCGGAGGAAGTCACAGAAGCTGAGATGGTCCTTTTCAAAATTGCCCAGAAGGATGTCCTATTTGATGAAATACAATGTCTACGGAAGGGTTTGCCCATACCCAAGAATAGCCAAATTTTCCAACTGACGCCGTACCTTGATGAAAAGGGTCTGCTACGCCTGAATGGACGCATTAACGCCGCATCTTGTTTGCCTGAAGAAGCACGACGCCCCATAATTCTGCCAAAACATCATAACATTAGTCAACTCTTAATACTACATTATCACACTTCATGCCATCATCAGAATGATGCTGTGGTCATCAACGAGATCCGCCAACGCTTCTGGATACCTCAGATCAGATCTACCTTAAAAAGGGCGAAAAAGAATTGTCAGTGGTGTAAGATCTACAAAGCCAAACCGGTAAGCCCCCTAATGGGACAATTGCCTCCGGATCGTTTGACCCCCTTTCTCCGCCCGTTTACATATACCGGCCTTGACTACTTTGGACCGTTAAATGTCACTGTCGGTCGCCGCAGGGAGAAAAGGTGGGTGGCACTTTTCACATGCCTTACAACTCGAGCTATTCATTTGGAGCTGTCTGCTGATTTATCCACCGATGCATTTATCCTATGTCTAAGGAACTTTTTGAACAGAAGGGGGACTCCAGTGCGAATAAGGTTGGATAACGGAACGAACTTCATCGGTGCCCACCGAGAACTGGCAAAGGAATCTCAGTTGTTTGATTATGAGGACATCCAAGACGAAATGACGAAGAGAGGAATTGAATGGAAATTCAATTGTCCACTGAACCCGTGCGAAGGAGGAATATGGGAAAGGATGGTTCAATCAGTAAAGAAGATTTTGAAGGTGACGTTGCAAGAGGAAGCTCCGAGGGTGGAGACGTTGCGAAGTTTGCTGATAGAGGCGGAAAACATCATAAACTCTAGACCTCTTACTGAGTTACCGATCAATTCTGAAGAAGACGAACCGTTGACGCCGAACCATTTCTTGATTGGTTGCACAAACTCGACACAAACTCCTAATCTTACTGAGTCGCCGGTATGTGGAAGAAAGCAGTGGAAGATTGCTCAGCAACTTAAAGATAGATTCTGGAAGAGGTGGATTCTGGAGTATCTACCCTATCTAACGAAACGCAGCAAATGGCATGAGAAGAGCAAACCGTTGATGGTGGGCGATCTGGTAATTATCTGTGATGCAACTCAACCTAGGAGTAAGTGGCAACGTGGAAAAATCGTCAAAGTGTTCACGGCGAAGGATGAACAAGTCAGAAGTGCTGAAGTGAGAACCATAAATGGGATCCTTCGTCGTCCTACTTCGAAGCTGGCGGTCCTAGAGGTTATGGGTGAATCCCAGGAGCATTCACGGAGGGTGGGATGTTGACGTCTCTTTTCCACCGTCGCGTCGCATTTTAAAAGACTTCCTGTGATTGGTTAACCAATCACCGCAAGCGTACTATAGAATAGGAATAAGATCGAAGGAAAAAATTCAGAGAGTCGAGTCAGTCAAGAACGAGCAGCGGCGGTGGCAACAGGCGTAAAAATAATACAATTTTAAAACAAGTTTTACTAGCAAGTTTTTTAAGCGAATTTTAATCAAGATTTTAACGAAGTTTTTCAACAAAATCACAAATAAAATTATCATAAGTAATCTCAAGTTTTGTCTTTTGATTCTTTATGACAATAGAGATGCTGGACTATTTGGACCAGTTGCTGTTCGAAAACCCCTTCTTCGACCACAAAACAAGCTGAAACGGTTAGAGTGGGCCAAAAAGCATAGAGACTGACGGAAGAAGATTTCAATAGAGTTTTATGGGGCGATGAATCCAAGTTCGAGGTTTTTGGCACAAAACGGAGGGTTTTCGTTCGACGCAGCGCTGAACAAAAGATGCTCCCGACTGTATAGTTCCTACCGTCAAGCATGGATGTGGTTCTGTGATGGTCTGGGGATGTTTCTCTTCAAGTGGAGTGGGAGATTTGACTCGAATTATTGGAAAAATAAAAAAGGAGGCGTATAAGAAGATACTTGAAGAAAACGCTTTGATCTCTGGACTAAGATTGATTGGTGAAGGATTCGTATTCCAACAGGACAATGACCCTAAACACACGTCTATTACTCGCTTATTAAGCGCCCAATACACGGTACAATCTATCGTACCAACTTGAGTTGTACCGATATCGGTAGCGATATCGAAAGTGAGCACACACACCATACGACTAGCTCACGATTTCATCAACTGTCAAAAAAGTAAACATTCCACAGACCTGTATTTATCAATGAATTCTAACCAGAATTCTTTTTCTGTTATTGAAACCATTTTTCTCCTACTAACTAGCTGCTAAAACAAAAGCATCGGTTTCACGGTCGTCACATACGTTACAAACGGTACGATTCCCATCAAAGCAGCCGTATGCAACCTCTCGTTTTCGCTCGATAGCATTCGACCATGCGATTTCAGTACAGCGGATACTTTGTTTTGCACACACGATACAATCATCGCATGCGATTCAACTTTTGTACGATAATCGGTACAATAATTGTATCGTGTATTGGGCGCTTTACACGTCGAGATAGAAGACAAAGAAATTTTAAAAGTCATGAACCCTATAGTTATTGTGGGAGGAGCTGGATAGAAGTGTCCGGGATCAATGCCCTTCATCGGAATCTGCATTGTGGAATACATTACAGGATTGCTGGAACAATATACCAAATGAAAAAAATCAAAAACTTATACATAGGTAGATTGCCAAGAATTGTAAAAAAAGTAAACGAGTGTAAAGGAGGCTTTTTCGACAAAAAAATCTTTTTAAATCATTTTTTTCTTTTTTTAAATAAATTTCTATTTGTAATCAACATAATGAAAATATTTTTCTCCTTATCTTGTCTTTATTTATGCTCCTCATAAATTCTACATACTATTTTTTACTAAAAAGTTTTTTTCGGTGCTAGAATTTGGTTTCCCTTTGAAAAATTAGAGTGGACTCAAACTTTTGGCCTGCAGTGTAATTCGAATAGTGCAGTTAAATGCTGGTTTTAATTTTACTTTACTATTGAAATCAAAGTTGTAAAATATTTCACATCAATATACCTACGAACTGGGATGACCAAAGTCTTCGTTTTATTGTAGAATTGTTTCAAATTATTTTTCTTGTGAAATAAAGAAATACTAAATGAAATAATATTGACGTTCAGTTGGGTAGGTACTCTTGGCTTAAGCCAGGATGACATGCAGAAACTATATATATTGTTAAATAGCCTATATAAATATAATTTAGTTTAAGGATAATTTCTAAACAATTTCTGCCACAGCTTTCCAGATATCGCGTTTGAAAATTTGAAAATTAAGATTTAATTGTCTAATGATAAGCCAATTGTTTTGAAGGATATGTATGTATGTTAATCATTTGGCGAATTCTGGATCAAGAGTACATGAATCGGGGATTTAAAGGTGACCAACAAATAAAATATGACATTAGACCTCGTTGCCTTTTTTTCATTTTAAATTAAATTAATTTGTATCCACCTTTAAGCATCGAGCTACAGAGATATCCCATCGCAATCATTTTATTTCGATGCAATGCATTTTACATTTGCTATCGACAAATGAGCAATTAGATTACACGAATTTGCACTAGTGGATGAAGTTTATGAAATGGAAGAGTATTGATAACATAAAAAATGGGTTTATAAGCAAAATAATGAAATGCAAAAGTACTAAGAAAAACCATTTGTCTTTCGATTTGTTTTTCATAAAACAAACCATCGAAAATGCAATAGAAGCTTCAATCTTTACTTCTAATTTTGTTTAAAGTGATTTGTTTTAAGAAAACAGGTTTCGTCTTCTATTTGAGCTGGATTAATTATTCTAACCCACCCAAATACGTAATTATCAAAACGTCCATAGGTATATTAACCACAAACTAACATTTTTGACAACCAATTTATTTATGCCATCACGTGCGTGAATTTTATATTTTTGCCCATTAAAAACCTGCTAAAATACAAAAACAATGTATTTCTATATTTGAAATTCTTGACGCACCCCCATTTACAAAAGAGGAGGAAAGAGATATTAGTTATTTCCATCAAATATCAATTAGGAAATATGTATGTTTGTTACGTGACAAACGTGCCTATTACTAGGTCTCGTTAAATCGCACTTAGTTAGTCAACCCGATGATGCCTTGATTCCATGCCATGACGCAAATGTTCACATTAATTTGAAGGCAAAGAAAACAACAGACATGCTTTTTGTACTCAAACCAGACATCACAAATTCAAAAGGCTTATGAACTTGCTACGAAAACCTTTCAAGCCTTAAATAGTGCTAGACATTGATATCTGTATGGTGCCAGTGCCTGTGCCATTGCACCCTGACCTTGATTTAATCTTCTTTGAATCTCGATTACGGATGACGAGAAACGAAAATAAATAGTTGGGTCGAATATTTGCACAGGTAATTACCTGTTTAAGGACAACCATGCGTTGAGCATAGCAGAGGGAAGAAGCAATATAGGTAAGTGAGTTAGGTAGACAACGGATAGACAACAAACAGCAGGTAAAAACAAACGAACACGAATCATAAATGTAGCTCTATTTTCATACAAGTTATAAAGAAACAAAACACCGAAGCGAAGGCCATTTTATCAGTTTTCGTTTTTTTTTTTCAATTTGGAGTTTGTGTAGTTTCAATGGCAATAAACTGTTCGAATGCCAAACCACGAAAAGAAAATCAGTAGAGGCTCGAATAAGGGACAACAAAATGAACCAAAACAGAGCCAAACAAATTACACATGATGTAGCAAACACACCAGCAACAGAAGCAGCGAACGGCGATGAACGAGATTACGACGACGACCGAACGATGAGTATTTTATTGATTTTTTGTTGTGGAGCATTTTGCTAAGTTCGTTTCCCAACAAACTTCGTCTTTTTTATGGGAATAGAGGAGAGAAAAATCAATATTTATAAAGCAAGAAGAATGGTTTGAGTGCAGCAGCACTACATAACACACAAAGGGTGGTTTTGATGATGGTGATTATTATGAGACTACACTCACCTGAGTTGTAATAATCATCGTACTCGCAATCATTATCCGAATAATCCATATCTGAGTCCGCTGACATTTTGATCTGCTCCTTATTTCCCTTGCAGCTGCTTCAATCAGATGGATTTTTCACATTTAGTGGTGGAGCACCTTGGGGGGCAACTCTCAATTCAAAAGCGAACAAAAAAAGAAACACGGGTAAGTGCACCTATGGTAGGTATGCATTCGGGGCTGGGCGGGGTAACAAAACGAAAGGAAGGCAATTTTTTGTCGATTTAATGTAGAAGTTGTTGGGAAATACTAAATAACTTCGCGTTTGCGGGGTTTATTTAATTTTAATTCGATTAAATCTCGTACAATGCAAAGGTAAAAACTTTTTTGATCGGAAAATTGTGTTCTATTTCTACGATACGAACAACACAAAAGAAATATATAACAAGACAGAAATAAAAACCTGCACTCGCAAAGTGAATTCTTTTCTTTTGTATTCGTAAAATTTGTTTGACAGCGGGAGATTGAAGTTGGCTGCGGTTTAAACTCATTATGACAGGGTTGTTAGAGGAATTTGAGTTTTATAGAAATCGATGCTGTTTTTCTTGGAATTCTTTTAGCACTCCAAAACTTGTATTATAAGGTCAGGCCGGTACAATAAATTTTTAGTTTTGCAACTGTTTAGTTGCTAAAATAAAATATATGGGCTTATATGAGACTCCGTTCACACATAGCAACTCGATTCGAGCAACTAAAAAGGTTATGTTTTGACACAAACTAAACGATTGCCAAAAATGTGCGCGGCATGTCATATAACCCCGCATTATGTTTCATTTTAGCAACCAAACAGTTGCGAAACTAAAAATTGAATGTGCGCGCCTAGCCGCGCACTAGCAATTTTTAATTGCGAAACTGTTTGGTTACTTATAGAAAACAGATGAACTGTTTGGTTGAATGTCCGTGAATTTGCAGATAATTATATGTTCAGTAAAATGGCGAACTTATTTTAGGCAATCGTTTAGTTTGTGTCAAAACACAAACTTTTTAGTTGCTCGAACCAAGCAGTTTCGCAACTAAAAATTGCTAGTGCGCGGCTAGCCTAAAATTATTCATTTTAACTTAGTGAAAAAAAAAGAAAAAAAAACGTTTACACTCTTTTTTATAAACATCACACTGTCATATCAAAATGATATTTAGATACTAAAACGGCTTTAGACCTCCTATGAACCAGTTTTAGCTTACTCCACCTCTTGTTTTTTTTATAAATAAGCTTTTCAGGATTAGAGTCGTTATAAAGCGGAAGTAACTTTACTCCGTAAATAAGACTGTGTGTATATTGCATAACTGGCTGAACACAATGGAGACGGAGCTGCAACTGGAGCTGCAACTGGAATAGCTGTCAAAATATTCAATACACGTAAATTCAATGTTACGAACACAACACAACGCAACTGCAGTCGGTGCTGCAAGAGTTGGCGAACTTTTAACTTTTTCGTGCAGCATTTTTGACATTTCAAATTTTATATATCTGTCTGTGATTTTAAGTGTTGTTTTGTTGTATTGTGATTTCGTGGTTAAATTTTAATTAAAATAATGGACGAAAATCTTCAATTTCAGTGTCTATTTTATAGTTTCAATTACTTAAAATATTTACAATTTGCCAAAGATTCAACATCTGATCCAACAAAAATGACAACAAAACATGAAAGCTGTACAGCCTCATTGTGGGCGCATAAAAAAAAGTACGTACGACACTTTTTGACAGCTCTTCCAGTTGCAGCTGCAGCTCCAGTTGCAGCATTCTATTGTGTTCAGCCAGTAATGCTTGCCAGTAACTGCTCATGCCGCCTAGGGGTTAGTGTGCGAAAGAATTTAAACAAAATAAATGCCTCACTTAAATTGGTGAGTAAAAGAATTGATTTAGGTAAAATTACTGACGTTCCACGGTTCAACCTTTGTATATATATTTTTATAGTACTATCATGAATAGGAACGCGACTAGGCGAACCAAGCGGCACCATAATTACTAAATTAGCAGAGATGCCTATGGCAGAGTTTTAACAGATAGACATTTAATACATGACAGTGACAGCAATAGGAATACTGTATATAAAATAGGAGAACAAAGGCACATACTATGTACATTGGAGTAGGATGTAGGTGTGTGTGGGGATTTGGTAGTTGTTATTTTCTGTAGGCAAATATTTTCAAGGTCAATACTTTCAATACTTTTTTGGCGATTACGTATTTTTTGGGATAGAAGAAAATTATTTCTGTGCATATTGTCGTCTGAGTTATATCTTGTTCAAAAGAGCATTTTTGGCGAAATTTAGTTAGAAATGCAGTTTTTATAAATCAAACATGCTCTTTCGAATGACATACTCCATTTCTTTCTATCTCTTTTAGTTTTTAAGTTATGAAGAACTATTATGTTCAATAAACCACTTTATTAAACATTTAAGTTCGACTACAGCTAAACGGCTCGGCCGATTTTTTTCAAACTTGGTAGATGTTTTTTTCTTTGGAATTTTTTTCGAAATTTCATAAATATTTTTTTTTCTCAAAAACTGTCCCACAGATTTAAAAAAATCATTTAGTTAAAGCTAGGCATTGTATATATATACAATGAGCTAGGTAACGGTTGAAAAAAATTTTACAAAAAATTGTTATTTTTGGTACCCCCCTTGGGACCATTTTTTTTGTTTTCGATTTTCTCAAAAACTGTACGACGGATTTTGATCATTTTTTTTTGCTAAAGGTCCCTAATAGTTTGAATATTATTGTGTATTCAAATTTTCAAAAAATTATTTTTTGGATTTTTAAAAAAATTTTCAAATTTTTTTTGAAAACTCAATGTTTCGAAAACCCCATGCTCGATTTTTTTCAAACTTGATGAATAAAAGTTTTTTAATATAATCTACATAATATGAGAAAAAAAATGTATTTTACCTAAAAATAACGGTATCCTCCAAGAACAAAAATTATAATTCGTGTTGTTCTCTTAAAAACATAAGCTTTTATATACAAGAATTAATAAAAAGAAACAAATTTCAGCCTCGGAACAGTTTTCGAGAAAAATGCGTTTTCGAAAACCCTTTTTTGAAAAATATCAAGTAACTTACGAAAAAAAAAATATTTTCACGCGTATACAAATTTTCCTTTTTCCAAAAAATGTTCATACTTTTTTGAAAATTTTAATATTATCAAAAGTCTTATATATTTGTAATATTTTTTTTTTTAATTTTTGGAAAAAAGTCATTCTTTTTGGAAAATTCGATATCTCAAAAACCGGCGCAATGTTTTTTTCGAAATTTAATTTCCATTCGTACAGTAATAAAACTTAAAGCTAGCGCACGATTTGAGGAGATTTTACTTAAAAACAATATTTTTTTGTTCCACGCTTAAAATACGTTTTAAGCGTTTTCGCGTTTTTCGTTTCATACGTGGATTGAAAGGTGGAACTCCCTAGATCACGAATATGTAATTTTTAATTCTGTAGGATGAATAGTTTGGCCAGAAATCACGTTTGAAAATGTCAACTTTGAGGGGTCTACGAGGCTCCGTTTAGCCGCAAATCGCGTTCATTTCATTTCATTTCATTTTTTCAAATTTTGACATTGACAATTTTCTCATTATCGAAATAGGGCTTTTTATAGAGATGCTTCCAATAAGTTTAAAAAACATTGCATCTCAAAGCTTTGAATTTTTTTTTTTTTAATTTTTGGGAAAAAAAATGTTTTTTTTTTCTTGGAAAATTCGATATTATTATCATATAATCAATGTCTTGAAAAAGTTTGTGCGATCAATTATTTTTAAAAATATTTCCTAGAATCTTTATTTTTAAATACTTAAAATTAATATCCCACTTTTTTTTCTAGAACAATTTTAAAGAAATTTCTTATATTTAAAATTAGTTTAATAATAAAAGGTTTTTTAAACTTTTTTTGCATAAATTCTTACTTTTTATATTTATATTAACAAAATAAAAAAAAAAACAAAATTTTTATTTTAATGAATTAATAATTTCCAAATTTGATGAAAATTCGTAGACAAACATTAAAAGAAATGTTTGTTTGTTCAAAATTCGCAGGGCAAATATCATATTTTTTACAAAATATATGGATAAAAACTATTTTTTGTAAAAAAAAGTTTATTTTTATTTTAAAAAATTTTCATGTGGGGTGCATCAATAATTACTTAAAATTGACACCAAATTCCTTTTTTTTTAATTTTTCAATAATTGCTTATAAGCAATATGTAAATGCATACAAAATATTTTTTCCAAAAAAGGTATTTGATTTTTTTAAATATTACGTCAATAATAATATTATTCTATTTTTTTAATTAATTTAAGTTTTTTAAAATTATTTTTTTCTCGAAAAACTTATTTGATTTGTTTTTCAAAATAGCCTTATGTGAATATTTATGAATTTCTGAAATTGTTTATTATACACATTAAAAGTATTAAAAATTTTCTATATTTTTTGCAAACAAAGTTTATATGTATGAATAAATTTTAAAAATTGGTCTATACCTATATCAATTTTTTTTAATATATTTAATTATATAAATACCTATCAACGCATAACAATAATTTTTAGTTTTTGTACCTAATCAAAATTATTATTTTAATTTCATACAATTTTCTATGGGTATGTACCTAAATACTATACAAAAGCTATTTTATTTAATAAAAATATAGGTACGTACCTATAAGATTTTTTTAAAGAAATAGTTTTCTAACTGTGTATGTATGTACATACATATCTATATTAATTACAAAAAAAAAATACACTTGCTACTATCTAACTACCCACTGCATATAATTATTACAAAATTATTATTATAAAATTATTTTGGTTACCATAACGATATAAAGCCAATTTGAAATTATTTAGTTTTCAAAAACGAAATAAAACCATTTGAGTTTATTAAGTTCAAATTCCTCTAGATCTTATTACAAAGTCTATAAAATGGCAACCTCGGTAATTAATCGTATCAGAATTCAAACAAACCAGATTGCATGAGTAATAAAACAAAATTCACAAAAACTCTCATACACTCTCAATACTATTTGCTTGTATTCATCTCGCGCATGGCATATACAACTTTATATAACTACCTACAATTGATTCTGACAGCAAAAAGAAACGCAGATAAGACTTTCTCCCTTACCCTCTTTATTGTTGTCAGAATAAATATATATCTACCTCGTCTCTTTTTTTGCTTATATTTTCTCCTTCCACGTCAACTCTGTACTGCTTAACATAGCCACACTTACGATTTTGCGGCACAATAAGTTAACTTAAAATCGTGTTCCATGAGAGTACTATATACAATGGTTCAACGAGTTTACATACTAGAACTGTGGTTGACCAAAATCTTTGGCTTTTTAATTTTTCTTGTCTCCTGAAGAACATCATCTGATTTATCATCTGCTGATTTCATTTTGGTTCATGGTGAAAAATCATTGTACTATTTGGAGGATTTTTCGAGAACAAAAGAGATTCGAGAAGTATCTGTCGATAAAACCCGGAATGTACCTGACTTTTCTTAACAAAAATTACATTTCATGAATAAAAAGTCCTTTTTAATAGGACTATTTTCCTATAGTCTAAGAGCACTGTTTGTTAGTTAAACTGTCAATTTGACATCAAACGTCATTTATGATAAACCAAAAAAGACAGCTAATAGAAATAAAAGCAATAGCAAACGGAAAGTATTAAAAATGTCGGCCAGTGGAAGTTCATTTGCGTTTAAGAAACGCGTTTTAAAGAAACAACAAACTCGCAAAAAACACAACTCTTCATCGGAATCAAGTAAATCTTAACACACATTTGGCTCAACAAATTGTAAATGCTTTCATTATACCTAGGTAGCAACAGCGATGGTGAGAAGTCAGCAGTAGTTCGCACGGAAACCCGACGCAAGAGAACGAATCCAAATTTCCAGAGCACCAAGCTAGTAAGTGCGAAACGTGAAAAATTAGCAGCACAATCATCTTCAGATGAAGCCGAAGAAGACAGTAATGTTGTGGTAACTTATAAATCCAACAAAAGTGCAATGCCAGCCGGTCCTTCTGATCAGGGTGCCACTGCAATAAATGAATTCGAAACTGAATTGGACCGCGATGCGCAAGCCATCCATGCCAAAGCAATTCAAATAAATGCTGATTTGGAGGGCAAGAAAGATGACAAAATATATCGTGGAATCAATAACTATGCGCAGTACTACAAGAAGAAGGACACAGCCATGGGCAATGCCAGCTCTGGGATGGTTCGCAAGGGACCGATGAGAGCACCAGCTCACTTGAGAGCCACTGTCCGATGGGACTACCAACCAGATGTATGTAAGGACTACAAAGAAACGGGCTTCTGTGGGTTTGGTGATAGTTGCAAATTTCTGCACGATCGAAGTGACTACAAGGCTGGATGGCAGTTAGAATTGGACCACGCGACGGAGCAGCGTGGTGAATGCGAGTCCGACGGAGATGACACGAAGTATGAAATCCATTCCGATGACGAAGCACTTCCATTCAAGTGTATCATTTGTAGAGACAGCTTCACCGATCCCGTGATGACCAAGTAAGTTATTGCAAAGATTCTTTTCCTAATAGAACTTAACTTTTAATTTTTTTGTTCGGCTTCTAGATGCAAACACTACTTTTGCGAGAAATGTGCTCTGGAGAACTTCAAGAAATCATCTCGCTGTTATGTGTGTTCTCTTCAAACAAACGGAATTTTCAATCCCGCCAAAGAACTGATTGTTAGGTTAAAAAATCGACCTGATAACGATGTTGCGGAATCGGACACTGATTGATAAAAGTTTTTATTCATTGTTTGTAATAAAGTTGATTACATAATTACAATTTGTTTTATA
Organism: Philhelius festivus; assembly: GCA_963931855.1. Taxonomy (NCBI): domain Eukaryota; kingdom Metazoa; phylum Arthropoda; class Insecta; order Diptera; family Syrphidae; genus Philhelius; species Philhelius festivus. The sequence goes on along the minus strand of OZ007554.1, from coordinate 184,525,336 downwards.
TTTCGCCATGGTTTGGGATAGCAAACTTGCTACTAGATACTAATGGCTGTATTTTAAGAAAGATTTTCGAAGAATGAATGATTTAAAGGACATTTGTCCTTTCAACTCGACTCGTAATATTTTTGGATGAGAATATAAAAAAATGAATTCAAACAGCAATTCAAATAGTTAATTTAATTTAATGAGTCTACACACGAAATTCTAAGGTAGATTGTAAGGCTATGGTATTTCTCCAACTTTGCGAATTATATTGTATCCTAGATGAAACCATTGAGGTACCTATTTGACAATGATGTTTAAACACCATATCTAGTTTTTTCAGAAGATTTGCTTTTATCACTTTTCTAAGATTTTTTATTAAAAAATCCTTGGATCAAAAGTCTCTAGACAAAAGACGGAATATCTCTTGTCTAAGAAGGAGATATTCAATTTAGACCTTTGCGACAGTTGGGCTCATCAGTTAGATGCTGTCGCATCCTTCTAAGACGCGATATATTAGTCGATGGTTATCAACACACATACAATTTACAGAATGAATGCAATGTAAATTATATTTTTCTAGAGGAATTTGGTTAAATTCAGACACCTAGAAAATGAGTCCACAAAAACAAAAACTATAAACACAATTTTTGTTGTCTTTATATTTTTTGTTTCCCTTCTTAAAGGAGATATTCAATTATACATGAAAATAGTACCTCCTTCTAATAGAAAATATGGTATAAGGTTCAGTTCATCTTAAATTTCAGTTTCTAAGTGACAAACTTATACTGCAGAGATCGTGCACTCCATATCTGCGTTTGAAGTTTCGTTTTTAATTCTGGTGTTAAACTGGTTTTATGTCAAAAGCTATCTAATTATTGGCTGTGAAAGTTGTTTTTGTTCTCTTTTGGAATTTAATAGTACATACGAGTACATAGGTTACTGTATTAATTCTTTGTGAAATTTTACTTAGGTGTCCATGGTGGGCAATTCGACTTAATTAAAAGATTTCAATTTTTTTCGGAATGTACGTGGTGGCCTTAAGGTTGGGAAACCGTAAACGTCATTGATGTGTCACTTATCTTGACAGTTCTTAATTCATTTGTTTACTTCTACGGAATACGTTTCGCGGTCTGCATGTTTGGCAAACAAATTAGTTAAAATCAGAAAAAAACTTAACAAAGTTTTCTAATAGTTTCTAGTATATTTAAAGTGTGTCGTATTTAAAAATATAATCATTTGTTTGAATAAACCTATTTTTTGGTGGTGTTCGCTGACTCGAAATTTAATTCAACAGAGCATAATCAACGAGCCTTCGTACATTTGACATTTGCCTGTTTTGTTTTGCATAACAGTGATGCCAATACTTAAAATAGTTACTGTCAATATAATTTGGTGAGTTTTGTAGCACATTTAAAAAAATACTGTCCTATTCCGAATTTTAATTATTTTCATTAAAAAAATTAATATTTTAACAGACTGGGTTTTAGATTTTTTTTTATTTATTGATTTATTTCTTCTGTGACTAAGGAAATGAAACAATATCGTCATTTTACGAGAAAGCTTTTGAAATTTCAAAGATATAATAAGGCTAGCCGCGCACTAGCAATTTTTAGTTGCGAAACTGCTTGGTTCGAGCAACTAAAAAGTTTGTGTTTTGACACAAACTAAACGATTGCCTAAAATAAGTTCGCCATTTTATTGAACATATAATTATCTGCAAATTCACGGACATTCAACCAAACAGTTCATCTGTTTTCTATAAGTAACCAAACAGTTTCGCAACTAAAAATTGCTAGTGCGCGGCTAGCCTAAGTCTTCCGAGGTGAACTGAAAAAAAAGCAGGTGACTTCACCTTTTGGTTGTACGTAAAGTTACTTTACGTAGGTATATGCGACTATTTTAGTTCTACTTCAACTCTTTCTATATTATTAGCCGAATCTATGAAGTAATTTCAACGTTTACTTAATTTTAAAATACCTCCAAACAGCTTCCAAGTATAAAATCGGTATCTATAGTCAAATTTCACATTAAAATAACGTTCCTTAAGGGCTTCTTAATTTAAACGCCATCCATTGCTTTTAAAGGTCACTTAGGCAAGGCGCGCACATTCAATTTTTAGTTGCACAACTGTTTGGTTGCTTATAGAAAACAGATGAACTATTTGGTTAAATGTCCGCGCAGGTGCATATAATTATATGTTACACAAAATAGCGAACTTATTTTGGGCAATCGTTTAGTTTGTGTCAAAACACAAACTTTTTAGTTGCTCGAACCAAGCAGTTGCGAAACTAAAAATTGAATGTACGCGTCTAGCCTAACAGGCGAGAAATTTCAAGAATATATGTATTTGTTTATAAATTTACAATAGAAATTTGTCTCCGAAAGAGCGTTGACTTTCTTAAAAGTAGCATTGTGTGGATTAGAGCGTGGAATAACCTAACTTCGCAATTCATATAAAAAGTCAAATGCTAATTTCAAGCAAATCTTGAATGTTATTGGGCGCATTCACTAATGTAGTCACTACGTAGTCAAAATTCAACTAGCTTTGTGAATGCAAAATGCACTACTAAGCTAGTCGATCCTGAACTGTCATATTAATGACAGATGTAAACATTTAAAATAAAAAAAATTGTGTTTTGAGAACTTTAAATAAACTTTTTTTCTTTACAGTTTGAATTAAATAACATCAAAATAATTTGTTTCATAATTTCACTTCGAAAATATCACCAAAAATTAAATTTGTATTTTCATCGAACAGAAGATTGTGAAATGTCAAAATCATTATCCAATAGCTTTGAAGCAGAAATTTACACTACGTCGGATGGGAAATTTCAACTCAATTTTTAGTTGTCTTTAGCCAATCAGAACGAGTTGACTACGTAGTGACTAGATTAATGGATGCGCCCGTTGTCTAAATCACAAACTCAACTAACAGCACACCGAACTGGAATCGATAAGTCTTTTACTACGTTTATATGCTGTATCGAAAGATCGAGTTGGATTAGGGTCGGATTTTCGACCCAGGTTTTTCGTCATTTGAGTTGAGAGCTCGATTTGGAGTTGAGTTGAAATGGTGTTGAGCTTCAAGCTCGCTTCAATACCCCATATAAACGTACAGCCGTATTTATTAGAATTCCCTAAACGCGTGAATAGTTATGCAATGCATAAGGACTTATTCATCCACTATGCAAATTCATATTTATAAAACATTTGCCTACCCTGCATAGTTATAATGAGCTTGTGTCAAATAAAGTACCAAAAAGTAAGAATCTATTACATTTAGCCTTCATAACACTCAGCTGTTTATCAAAAAACAAAAAAAAAAAAACATCTTGGCTGTCTATCGAATTTAATAAACAAAAACGAAACTACCAAAAGCTAAAAGAATTCTAACAATTAACTTTGATTCATCAGATAAAGTATGTTATAATCTCTAGCGCAATACTGGAAATCAAATTGTTATTCGTTTCATTATAGCTGGAATATTCCTCACACAAGTTCTTGAGGATAAAATTCAATAATGCAAAATAATAATTACAAACACTAACACACCGGATGAAGAAGGATGCGTGGAGAGACATCACCAACAAGTATATTTATCTATTTAATTCTAAAGAATTTTCAATTTAATTTGTTTTTAATATATTAGTATAACATTTTTGTTTCAATAAATAAAAATAACACAAAGTTTTAGTTTCAATATCAAGTCAAAGGCATTTTTTTTTGTTGATAATCTTTATAATTCAATGTGATGTCAAAGTGAATGTGACAGTTCAATACTAAAATGTCCTTATGTAGGCACTATTCAACCTCCAAACGCGTTTAGCTTATAATGCCTCTATTCAACGTCACATAAGTTTTATAAATAACGATTTTGCGTTTAGAGGCATTATAAAGGTTGCATAGCCTTATGTACTCACTATAATGAGTTTATAAATATGGCTGGTAGTATTTGTCGTAAATATGTTTGTTAGAAAGAAAATATCAATCAGCGCTCTGGCAATGCCCCGCCAGTGACAGAACATCAATTTGCGCTTGGCAATATCGTCTTTCAAATATTATAACGATTATTAATGTCATTTTTGTTCTTCAAGAAACTTCTTGCTTTTTCACTTTTTCATTCCTTATTAATAAACAAAATTTGTTCTTTCAAGTTGTTTTGCGTATTTAATTCTTCAATGTTTTCCCTAAAAAGTATTTCTGGGAAAGTACTTATATCTCGGTTTGAAATTGGTTTTAAAAGGGGTTGAAAGTGGACTTCAAACAGGTTAACCCATTTTAACCCGCTTTAAACCCACTTGGGTTAAGACCCGACTTTTAACCCGGATTAAAAATGAGTTTAAAGCTGGTTAAAAGCGGTTTAAAATGAATTAAAAATGGGTTAAATGTAGATTTTTAACATATTTGTCAGTTTTAACCCATTTTCAACCCATTTTCAACCCATTTTCACCCAACTTTCAACCCATTTTCAACCCACTTTCAACCCATTTTCAACCCATTTTCAACCAACTTTCAACCCACTTTCAACCCATTTTCAACCAACTTTCAACCCATTTTCAACTCACTTTCAACCCATTTTCAACCCACTTTCAACCAACTTTCAACCCACTTTCGACCCACTTTCAACCGATATTCAACCCATTTTCAACCCATTTTCAACCCATTTTCAAACCACTTTCAACCTACTTTCAACCAATTTTCAACCCACTTTCAACCCATTTTCAACCCACTTTCAACCCATTTTCAACCCACTTTCAACCCACTTTCAACCCACTTTCAACCCATTTTCAACCCACTTTCAACCCATTTTCAACCCACTTTCAACCCACTTTCAACTCACTTTCAACCCACTTTCAACCCATTTTCAACCCATCTTCAACCCATTTTCAACTCATGAAAATGGGTTGAAAATGGGTTGAAAATGGGTTGAAAATGGGTTGAAAGTGGTTTGAAAGGGGGTTAAAAATGGGTTGGAAGTCGGTTGAAAGTGGGTTGAAAATGGGTTGAAAGTGGGTTGAAAGTGGGTAGAAAATAGGTTGAAAATGGGTTGAAAGTGGGTTGAAAATGGGTTGAAAATGGGTTGAAAGTGGGTTGAAAATGGGTTGAAAATGGGTTGAAACTGGGTTGAAAATGGGTTGAAAGTGGGTTGAAGATGGGTTGAAAGTGGGTTGAAAGGGGGTTGAAAATGGGTTGAATTTGGGTTGAATGCGGGTTGAAAATGGGTTGAAAATGGGTTGAAATTGGGTTAAAAGTGGGTTGAAAGTGGGTTGAAAATGGGTTGAAAGTGGGTTGAAAATTGGTTGAAAGTAGGTTGAAAGTAGGTTGAAATTGGGTTGAAAGTGGGTTAAAAGTGGGTTGAAAGGGGGTTAAAAATGGGTTGAAAGTGGTTTAAAAATAGGTTGAAAGTAGGTTGAAAGTGTGTTGAAAATGGGTTGAAAGTGGGTTGAAAGTGGGTTGAAAGTGGGTTGAAAGTGGGTTGAAAGGGGGTTGAAAATGGGTTGAATTTGGGTTGAATGCGGGTTGAAAATGGGTTGAAAATGGGTTGAAAGTGGGTTAAAAGTGGGTTGAAAGTGGGTTGAAAATGGGTTGAAAGTGGGTTGAAAATTGGTTGAAAGTAGGTTGAAAGTAGGTTGAAATTGGGTTGAAAGTGGATTGAAAGTGGGTTGAAAATGGGTTGAAAGTGGTTTGAAAGTGGGTTGAAAATGTGTTGAAAGTGGGTTGAAAGTGGGTTGAAAATGGGTTGAAAGTGGGTTGAAAGTGGGTTGAAAATGGGTTGAAAGTGGGTTGAAAGTGGAATGAAAATGGGTTGAAAGTGGGTTTAAAGTGGGTTGAAAATGGGTTGAAAGTGGGTTGAAAGTGGGTTGAAAATGGGTTGAAAGTGGGTTGAAAGTGGGTTGAAAGTGGGTTGAAAGTGGAATGAAAATGGGTTGAAAGTGGGTTGAAAGTGGGTTGAAAATGGGTTGAAAGTGGGTTAAAAGTGGGTTGAAAGGGGGTTAAAAATGGGTTGAAAGTGGTTTAAAAATAGGTTGAAAGTAGGTTGAAAGTGTGTTGAAAATGGGTTGAAAGTGGGTTGAAAGTGGGTTGAAAGTGGGTTGAAAGTGGGTTGAAAGGGGGTTGAAAATGGGTTGAATTTGGGTTGAATGCGGGTTGAAAATGGGTTGAAAATGGGTTGAAAGTGGGTTAAAAGTGGGTTGAAAGTGGGTTGAAAATGGGTTGAAAGTGGGTTGAAAATTGGTTGAAAGTAGGTTGAAAGTAGGTTGAAATTGGGTTGAAAGTGGATTGAAAGTGGGTTGAAAATGGGTTGAAAGTGGTTTGAAAGTGGGTTGAAAATGTGTTGAAAGTGGGTTGAAAGTGGGTTGAAAATGGGTTGAAAGTGGGTTGAAAGTGGGTTGAAAATGGGTTGAAAGTGGGTTGAAAGTGGAATGAAAATGGGTTGAAAGTGGGTTTAAAGTGGGTTGAAAATGGGTTGAAAGTGGGTTGAAAGTGGGTTGAAAATGGGTTGAAAGTGGGTTGAAAGTGGGTTGAAAATGGGTTGAAAGTGGGTTGAAAATGGGTTGAAAATGGGTTGAAAATGGGTTGAAAATGGGTTGAAAGTGGGTTGAAAATGGGTTGAAAGTGGGTTGAAGTGGGTTGAAAATGGGTTGAAAGTGGGTTGAAAGTGGGTTGAAAGTGGGTTGAAAGTGGGTTTAAAGTGGGTTGAAAGTGGGTTGAAAATGGGTTGAAAGTGGTTTGAAAATGGGTTGAAAGTGGGTTGAAAGTGGGTTGAAAGTGGGTTGAAAATGGGTTGAATTTGGGTTGAGCGCGGGTTGAAAATGGGTTGAAAGTGGGTTGAAAATGGGTTGAAAATGGGTTGAAAGTGGGTTGAAATTTGGTTGACAATGGGTTGAAAATGGGTTTAAAATGGGTTGAAACTGGGTTGAAATTGGGTGGAAATTTGGTTGACAGTGGGTTGAAATTGGGTTGAAAGTGGGTTGAAAATGGTTTAAAATGTGTTAAAACCGGGTTGAAAGTGGGTTGAAAATGGGTTGTATTCGGGTTGAACGCGGGTTGAAAATTGGTTGAAAATGGATTGAACTTGTGTTGAAACTGGGTTGAAAGTGGGTTGAAAATGGGTTGAAAATGGTTTGAAAATGGGTTGAAAGTTGGTTGAAAATAGGTTGAAAATGGGTTGAAAATAGGTTGAAAATGGGTTGAGAATGGGTTGAAATTGGGTTGCATTTGGGTTGAAATTGGGTTGAAAATGTGTTGAAACTGGGTTGAAATTTGGTTGACAGTGGGTTGAATTTGGGTTAAACGCGAGTTGAAAATGGGTTGAAATTGGGTTGCAAATGGGTTGAAATCGGGTTGAAATTTGGTTGACAATGGGTTGAAAATGTTTAAATGGTTGAAAATGGATTGAACTTGTGTTGAAACTGGGTTGAAAGTGGGTTGAAAATGGGTTGAAAATGGTTTGAAAATGGGTTGAAAGTGGGTTGAAAATGGGTTGAAAATGGGTTGAAAATAGGTTGAAAATGGGTTGAGAATGGGTTGAAATTGGGTTGCATTTGGGTTGAAATTGGGTTGAAAATGTGTTGAAACTGGGTTGAAATTTGGTTGACAATGGGTTGAAAATGTTTAAATGGTTGAAAATGGATTGAACTTGTGTTGAAACTGGGTTGAAAGTGGGTTGAAAATGGGTTGAAAATGGTTTGAAAATGGGTTGAAAGTGGGTTGAAAATGGGTTGAAAATGGGTTGAAAGTGGGTTGAAATTTGGTTGACAATGGGTTGAAAATGGGTTTAAAATGGGTTGAAACTGGGTTGAAATTGGGTGGAAATTTGGTTGACAGTGGGTTGAAATTGGGTTGAAAGTGGGTTGAAAATGGTTTAAAATGTGTTAAAACCGGGTTGAAAGTGGGTTGAAAATGGGTTGTATTCGGGTTGAACGCGGGTTGAAAATTGGTTGAAAATGGATTGAACTTGTGTTGAAACTGGGTTGAAAGTGGGTTGAAAATGGGTTGAAAATGGTTTGAAAATGGGTTGAAAGTTGGTTGAAAATAGGTTGAAAATGGGTTGAAAATAGGTTGAAAATGGGTTGAGAATGGGTTGAAATTGGGTTGCATTTGGGTTGAAAGTGGGTTGAAATGGGTTGAAAATGGGTTGAAAATGGGTTGAAAATGGGTTGAAAATGGGTTGAAAATGGGTTGAAAGTGGGTTGAAAATGGGTTGAAAGTGGGTTGAAAATGGGTTGAAAGTGGGTTGAAAGTGGGTTGAAAATGGGTTGAAAGTGGGTTGAAAATGGGTTGAAAGTGGGTTGAAAGTGGGTTGAAAATGGTTTGAAAGTGGGTTGGAAGTGGGTCGAAAATGGGTTGAAAATGGGTCGAAAGTTGGTTGAAAATGGGTTGAAAATGGGTTGAAAATGGGTTGAAAGTGGGTTGAAAATGAGTTGTCACTGGGTTGAAAGTGGGTTGAAACTGGGTTGAAATTGGGTTGAAATTTGGTTGACAGTGGGTTGAATTTGGGTTAAACGCGAGTTGAAAATTTGTTGAAAATGGGTTGAAATTGGGTTGCAAATGGGTTGAAAATGGGTTAAGCGTGCAGATGTATACCCATAAAGCCAATGCGTGACACTGTTTGATGAGTAGAAAAGGTACATGGATACATCTTGTCCACGCTACGCAGTCATTAGGTGCATTTTATTATTCACAAATCTAACTGGATCTGGATCTGGATCATCCCTTGAAAATAAAGCGATACGGATCTTAGTGACAGCAGTGTTATAAGCCCGTCTCTTTTTAACCTTGGGTTTGTAAATTTTAAATTATGTCTTGTTTTATTTATTTACACTATCTTACCATAAAAGCCATCTACTCGCCAGTGTAATAACTAATTTTTGGATCTTTGAAATATATCCCGATAGAAAACAGGATCCCAAATTGTTTTTGTAATACATGTTAAAACTTAATCCAGATGCGGATCCAGATAGATTTGTGCATAATAAAACGCACCTATTGAAATATTTGAATTTTAAAAACTGTTGCGGTCTGTGACACCGCTGGTAGGTGGTTAAGGGTTAAAAGAAATTTTAAATCAGTATTTAGTATTTTTTAGAGTGCAAAATTTCTAGAACTCATTAGCTTTCATTATTTGTTTACCAATTAAAAATTGAAAGCAAAATTTTTAATGAAGCAAACATACAAATGCAATGATAAATGATAAAAACATACAAATTAGGTAAAATCATTGTCATCGCTCGTTGCGAATTTTAAATAGAAAACAGGGTGCGTTTTATGTTCGAGGTCGATGTTTTTTTTTTTCAAATAACTTTAAAATGGAAACCTTTTTTTATTAGTGATTTGATTATAATGGTCTTGAACATTATGTATGGAATATGATGTCGGTCAAGTGAGCACTTTTGGCCATTGCGCAAAGGGGAGCCCTTCTAAGCTCAGACGTCAAATTTCATCGATTTAGTTTCTAATGTTGCCCTTAACCCTTAGCTGCCACACTTCTGTAGAATAACATAGCTGCCACACTGGGGTACGAAATGCCCCAACAACAAAATATCGTATTGTGAGCCAGATATTGAATTTGTTTGTTTGAAAAAATTCTGTGTTGATCATTAATATGTATTTTATAAGATGAAGTAGGTTTAAAGAAAAATATTCATATTTATTATTAATAAAAAAATTGTTAATTGAAAAAAAGTGGTGAAAATGTTCATTTTCACCAAAAAAATTCTCTTTTTTTCATTTTTTAATATTTTGAGCTAAAAATTTAATGAGATACTCACAAGATGTATACCTTCAAGAAAAAAAATACTTCATATTTGTCTTAGAAAAAAGTATATTTATTTTGTACTATGAAGAGCTTCGACGTAGATCGACCGCGTGCTCGAGACTGTAAAAGACGTGGATCGAAAGTTGCGTCTTCCATCTCTACATCTAACTCCGATGAAGATGAACTATCAGATTCGTTGAATTCAGACTCAGAACCATCATCGACTTCAGCATCCGAAATATTCTCAGCAGAGCCATTGTTACAATCATCCTCGATCATTTCTTGCCGCAATGTCCTATTGCGCAAATTGTATGCCATTTAATGGTAACGAATAAATATACTAATATAAATATTATAAACGTTGGAAGAACAATTCTGAGCTGTCAAAATATTATACTTATGATTATTTAAGAGAAATAGAGCCAAAACAGAGTAAAAAAAAAAAAATTACTTAAATAATCAAAACTGCCACACTGGGGTCTTTAACGGCACCACACCGCTTCCAACGACTGCCAGAACGATACTAGCGCGCATATCATCGTATCTACTAAAGGTTTCAGGGGAAAGAGGTATGCTTCAACTAATAACAGATGGAGCCACAATTCCAATTTTTTGAAAATTGTATGTTTTATTGTAAATTATATAGCGCTGGGGTCACCTGGACCCCACAAGTGCAGCTAAGGGTTAAGCATCGAAGTTGCGGTTAGTTTGTTGGTGTTCTTTCAAGTACCCCAATATGAAGATATCAAAAGATCGTGCTACTCCCTCGATATCATCACTTTTTGACATTATTTGGTCGAAAAATTTCTCATAAAATTTGCATGGCGGCACGAGCTGTGTGTGATGTGGCACCGTCTTGTAGAAGCATATGTTCTGTAGGCCGAATTTGTTCAATTGAATGTGAGGTTTAAGCCCACGTCTGTTAAGATTTCTCCCCCTCACCACTGCCTTAGCTAAATAAGAACCTAACAAACCTAAGGGAATGAATTTTTCAAAAATTAACTGTTTTTTTTTCGAACCTGACAGTAGTTAAACGGTAGATGGTAGTCAAAATACTTCTTACATCTTGTTTTAAATAAAGTTTTTTTTTCGGGATTTTATACATAATTCAAATTCTATCCTGTAACAGTTTTTTTGGTCTGATGTGATAATCTTAAATTCATTTAAGTACTTTTAAAAATATAAACAGTCCGTTAAATTTCCTTTTATCGTACAATTTCTTTTCTTTTACAATTGCAGACCATTCTACAATGGAAGGACCAAGTCCTAAAAAACAACGAATAGATTCATTTGAATTGCCTATGCATATAAAAGCCGTACTATCTGATGACTTATGCAATCCTATTCCTTTGGAAAGGGTGATTGTAAGTAAAATAGAAAGCAGGAAGTCAATATCATCAATTATTCTTAAACTGAGCCACTTCATGCCGCTGCACAGCTTACAGCATCTTAAAAGAGTTCGGCAAAATGAGATACTACTTTGCCTTGCCTCAGATGTTGAATCTTTAAAAACCTCTGACAATTTTAAAGGTCATATCCAACAGTTAATTATTTCTCAAGGTATATCATCTGAACTGGCATCAACTCTTTGTGAAAATATTTCTCTGGTTGAAGTTGCATCATTACCAACGAAGCTTCGATGGCAATATGACAAAATGAACAAATTATGGCCTTGTAAATTTCATCCAAATCGATACCTCGAGTCGTTGTATGACGGAACACATTTTTCGAATGACGAAAAAGACTTTCATTGCAGACTTGCGCGAATTTTAATAAGACTCTCGGAGAAAGAGGAGAAATGCATTGGAATTTGCGTCGATCCAAGAACGAATTCAGTGGTTGCCTTAGCAACGGGAAAGTCTGAAATAAGTCCAGTGATGCATTGCCCGATGGTATTAGTTGATTTTGTAGCTCGCAGTCAGAATGAAGGAGCCTGGCAGTACGATGAGGAAAAATTCCATGAATCAAATGATCCAAAAGTGAATTTTCGAGGAATTCCTCAGTACTTACATAATACTATAACTGCTGAATTTAAGGAGGACATCCGTTTTGGTGCTGAAAATGTAAATCTTCGAGAAGAGCGGAGGAAAGTCACAGAAGAAATGTTGAACTCAAATAATTTGGAGAAATACGGTCCGTATCTTTGCACAGGCTACGATGTTTACCTTACAATTGAGCCATGTCTTATGTGTTCAATGGCACTCTTACATAGTCGTGTTCGAAGGATATTCTACGTGGAGCCATCAGAAAACGGAGCTCTTCAAACTAAAATGAAACTGCACACAATCAAGGAACTTAACCACCATTTTGAAGTTTTTCAATTCTTAACTGGGAAGACAAATTTTTTTAATAAATGCTTTTAAATAGATGTGTTGCAATGTTTTTAATCGATGTTTATAAAAACTTGCTAAAACGTTTTATTTAATTTTCTATTGGTCGCAGAAAAAAATTTGTCGGCAAAAATAAAGAGATTCCAATTTTGAACATTGTCACAGTTTTCACTCCCTATTGTTAGTGTCAAAAAAGCTGCAGAGAGGCATAGTTTCCAAAATTCACTCAGAACAAAGCACGAAAAAACTGATTTTTAAAAACTTTGACGCCCTTTGACTTTTAATTAAATTTTAATTAAAATCAAATCTCCTTCCCGAAAATATTGAAGATGAAGACTAAATAGTTTTTTAAATGAATGAATATTGAGAGAGGGTTTGCACTCCCACCTAAAGGTCTATTATGCCCCAATATAGAACTAGATGAGTTGCTAAGAATACAGCTCTTGGATAACCTTCAGAGAAGATAAATCACTCTCTTTTTTCTTGGTAGCGTCGCAGATACGTGTTTCTTGGGTGCATTAGTGTTTCGCCTCCGACTAGTAAGTGTTTCGGCGTTTCGCCATAAGTATTGCAGAATCTGCATGACCTATTTGTCCAGGACAAGAATAATGAGGTGTCTCCTAAGCTTACAGTGACCCCTAAGGATAAGGAGTCCCGTAACTATTTGTATTGTTTCTACTTAAGCTGATATAGTTATGCTGGTTATATTCCTCGAGAAGTAGTTAGGGCTGCATCAGTTTTGGGAGTTCTTTCCAGTTTTTTGGATCTTTTGACCTCCTCTATTTCTATTTCGTTTTTAATCTTGTTTTCTCCTATTCCGCAGTAGGGCTCTGGCCATTTCCCTGGACACCTACATATCCAATGAAGTGAAACATTATTGTTCTCGCCAAGTTCATTTAGCCTGACTACAAATTCCAACACCAACTTAGACATGATGGCGTATGAGCTTAGTGCTTTGATTGCGGCTTGGCTATCTGACATAATGGCAAGGTTTTGGTTTCGGTAATTCCTTTCGAGATTTCGACCTGCACATTTCGCTATGGAATTGGCTTCGGCCTGTTATGAAAATGGTAATGAATTGTCCCATGGGTATGGAAAGTTTGGTTCAATGTCCCAAAATTCGAGCTCCAGGCCCTTCTGACTTAATGGCATTGGCTTTCGCTTAACCACTCTTTTTTCCAAGCTAAATCCGTGCTAAAATTGTTAACAAAGTTGCATTTAGTAATCATCCCATTCCTAGGAATGTCTATAAGATAAGCTACTACTGACTTTAAAAGGTCCCTTTCCCTGTGCGTTACTCATTTGCCGGACCCAGTCTCTTTCTAAGCAAGTCTTAAATTATTGCTCCCTTAGCATGGTTGTACACCCCATGATTTACCTGCAAGTCTCTTGCATATCATAAAGGATTTTGTGCTTTCCCGACAGTATATTCTACGTGTTTATTCCAGGAGGAGGAGGAGTTTGTTATCTTGTATGATTTCTGGGCTGGCGACATCATTGGTCAATACTTCTTTGAGAACGACGTTGGCCAGGCCGTCACGGTCAACACCGAGTGCTATCGGTCGATGACAACCAATTTCTTCTGACCAGAATTGGATGATATTACTCGCATAGTTCGAAAGATTGATTGTAACTGTTTCATAAAACTGCGGTTGCGGTGAAAAAAACATTGTCATCATGTCGAGCTGCCAAGCCGACACAATCTAAACAAACTCGACAAATACAAAAACCTCTCACTTTATACGGTACAGGGTACGTAGGTTTCCTCAGAAATGACGAAACCTTTAACGTGTATCACGGATTGATCAATAGGAGAAAATGAGATTAAAAATTAAATTAAAACAGAAAAGTGAGCAAGAAAACTAAAATATGTGCAGAACTCCCAAAAATAAGGTTTGGAGCAACAACCAAGGGTTGCAAGCTGTCTTTTCAAACTTAAAATTCTTGGTCTGGTGCAACATGAAGATTCTGCATTGTTCATGAGGATACAACTAACAACATATTTATGAAGATGAACTTGTGGACTAAAGAAATGGTTACCTGGAATGGTCACCAGTAGACCTATTCTCTCTGAAAATACTCAAAATACTTGAGTCTCCAAAACAAAAATTGTATAAAAAGATAGGATGCGTAGTAGATCTTAAGCTCTCATTGTTCTTAAAATCCGATATTTATTACTTATTTTAATAAAGTTTTAACCATGGTATGTAAATCTGACTATAGAATTATCAAAATTTTACCCAATTGATTTAAAATTAAGGCGGAAAATTAAACCTTAAGAGAAGCCTACATTAAGGACTTCATTATAAAGACCAATGGAGTACTCGTACCTAATATTTCAAAATAACGGTCGTTTTCAAAAAATGTATGTTGCGCAAATTTTAAGTAATGAAGTCATCGCATCGGTTCGTATTCGTGTACATATGTGCTTTCATTTGGCAAATTGTTGATATTTTTTTTAGTTCTTAAAGGCCATTATCAATTAAGACACAATTTAATAAGCATATTCTCGCTCAAATGATGAATTTGCAAAACAATGTCAAGCAAACGCAAAGAACTCCAAACTCAATTCGAGCATAATTCCAATCAATTCTGGGGTTAATATTCTAACTGACTAAAAATAAAATATTACATATTTTCAAATAGAAATAAATGGTTCAAATGTTCTTCAATCAATTTTCAATAATTTTAAATCGGAAGTTCAAATATTGTATCGAATTTCTTTGGAAATATGATTTGGATTTTTAGAGAAAACTAAATCAATTTAATAGTTAAATAATCAAACAGACAGACATAATTGAGAGACAACATTTTTGTAGTTTTCCCTTTTATAGTAATGCCAAGATAGACCAAAATTTCATATACGTAATTTCATAGATAGCGTAAAAGAAAATATAGTACCTTATGAGTATGAGCGTCAAAATTAAGATGTTTGGGCTTAAAAATAATTGTTACTGAATATAATTTGTTTGGCTAAGCACGCGAAATGTTTCTCAAGCAGAAGCCCCATGTTTATAAAACAATATATTCATTTGCACATGTTATTGAACGCTATAACTATCTTTAGCAATATTGCCTATCACCTATCAAATTTTGAAATTCCCTACCTGAAAAACAAATTTATGCCTGAAGATATTATGTGCTTCTATGTATTATTTCAAATGAAAACGATTCCAATAATTTGCAGCGGCTGAGAATGCACCAAACATTATGCCAAGGTATACTACAAAACTGGAAATAAATTTTTTACAAATTTCGTTATTTTATTTAGTTTCTGTAATTGAATTTTATGTCAGATTACGATGTCTAACAGCTGTAAGACAACCATTGAACTATATCAATATTTGTGAACAAAACATCAAATGCACGACTCGACCGCACGCACCTTTTAACTGTCAAGTTTTAGGAAAATCGAAGATGAGGTTTGAAAACAAAATTTTTATTTATGTATTTTTTTTTTAAATTAAAAAAAAATGTGTTTGAAAATTTCAATACACAATCCTATTCAAACTTTTGGTGATCCTTAGCGTTAAAAAAAATTATCAAAATCGGTTGTACCGTTTGTGAGAAAATCAAAAACAAAAGAAAAAGGTTCTAGGGGGCTTTAATAAACATTTTTCTGAAATTTTTTTTCAAGCATTACCTAGCTTTAACTAAATGAAATTGTTTTTAAACTTGCCATATACTCGTAGTACCTATCTATCGCAAGTAAAAAGTATAAACTTTTTTTAAAAGAATCTTAAGCTTACAGGAATTTTTGGGTGTGATTGATCACAAAAAATAATAAGCATAATTAAATAGGCCCTTAGTAGTTATTTACAAATGCGAACACCTTGCATTCTCAAATTGCCAAAATGTAGAGTTCCCTGGTTGAAAATATCGAAGTCCAAGACGTTTTGCAGACAGCCTTCTGCCTGCCAGACGCGATAAGAATACGGTACTTCTTGCACGAAGAAGACCACCTTCAAAACGTCGTGGATCTCGATATTTGCAATCAGGGCACTTAGCTCTTCATTTTGAAGTTATGACAAATTTCTTAACACAATTTTTTAGACTTTGGAAAGAACTGCATATCTGATGCACTCTTGTGCACTATAGCTCCCACTAGAGAATGCAAGACGTTCACATTTATCAATCACACCGAAAAATTGCTGTGGGCTCTTTTAGTCTATCAGTTCTGTGAATACGCTAAATAGCTTCAGCTAGAAAATTTAAATTTTATTTATTTATTTATTTCATTTATCTATGGATATTTATCTGTTGATTACTTTCAACAATAATTCATATATATGACCCGGCCGTGGCCTATGAAAAGGTGGCTTATGACTCAAAAAATTATTTTTCACTTTTGTTTTGGTTACGATAGTTTTTCAGACACTCTTTCACATGGTGAGAACCAGAAAGTTCTAACTTGCTTAGAAGTGTACTAAAAATGTAGAGACGGAAGAGCACAAATGAAAGAAAAACAGAATTTTATTGAAAATCCAGAATCAAGATAATACATGGAATTGAATTAACTAACGTAATATTTGGAGCCAAAGCAACACTGCATCTCACTTGGTCATTTGGTGCCCTTGAACAACGAGAGACACTGGGCAATGGGAAGGAAGGAGAACAACTACCGAGAAACTGACGAAATGCATTGCTTAATTAATTCTTCCATTAGATATATAACTGTAAATAACTCTTGGTGTTGAACGACAGGCTCTAAAGATTTTACATTTGGAAATATTTAAATCGAGGTGATTATATCTACACCACTGAAATAATCTATCAATATCTTTTTGAAAGTTTTCACAATCTTCCTTTGTGGATATTTGATGATATAGTTTTAAATCGTCTGCAAACATTAGACAATTGGTAAATTCTAAGAGGTTCGCAATATCATTAACGAAGAGTTTAAAAAGCAGTGGCCCAGATGACTACCTTGCGGAAGACCTGATAAAACATCAATAAAAATTGATTGGTCTTTATCAATTCTCACAATCTGCTTTCGATTCGACAAATAAGATTCCAGCCATTTAAGAAAACCGAGATTCAACCCAATTTTCTCAAGCTTTCTTATAAGAAGCCTGTGATGCACTCTATCAAATGCTTTTATAAAATCTGTGTATAAAACATCCACTTGCAATTTATGCTCCAATGAGTTGACGCAGAAATTCATAAAAAGACATATATTTGTAGTAGTGGATCGACCACTGCAGAAACCATGTTGTCTTGTTGTTATAATGCCTTTAACTGCAAAATTAAGTCTATCATAAACTAATTTTTCAAACAGTTTCGGTATGGCTGAAAGTTTAGATACTGGCCTATAATTTTTAGTTAAATGCTTAAGGCCACTTTCAAATATTGGACTAATCGAAGAAAGTTTCCATTCTTGAAGGAAAACGCCAGTATGAAGCGATGTATTAAAAACAATTTTCAAAATTTTGAAAAGCGAAAAAGCACATTCGGAAAGCATAAGTGGTGGAATCAAATCCACACCGGCTTTTTTGTTTAAATCAAGATGAAGTAAACCATCTAAAACTTCTTGATCTGATAAAGAAAAAGAACCAAAATTAACTTGGCAACTAATTTCATTATACTTATTTGAACAATTATCTATAATTACTTCATTATAATTTGATTTAAAATAGTTTGCGAAAAGATCGCATGTAGATTTTTTATCGAACGAGCATGCATTACCCAACTTGACGTTTTGAATTAAAAAAAAACCAAAAAGATTTTGAGTTATATTTAATATTTCTTTCAATCGAACCTAAATATTGAGAATAGAGAAACCCGCTTAAAAAATCAAATTCTCTTCTCAACTGAATAAAATGAGTTCTGTCTTCAAATTTAAGCTTCATAACTTTTTTTTGTTTGTTTATTCACATGTTTCGACTATAGTAGCTTTAGCTCAAATTGTTTTTAGAGTTTAACTACAACATCTCGTCCTGCACCGAACTGAAATCCAGAATCACTCAGATAGTTCAAAAATGCATCTCCTCAATGCTCTGTTGAGTTTCCTAAAAAAGAATTATTAAGTCACTAAACATTTTCTTTTGAAAACCGAAACAAACTATGAAAGTCCTCATCACTGAATTTCGATCGTTTCCTATGAAATTTTGGTTATCTAACGCGTATAAAATATTCCCACTATAGCTGAATAGAATAATAAAAATAAGAACTAATCTAACATTTTAAGACAGGGTTGAAAGAATCTTATACATTATTATACAGGGCGGGGCAGGTAACTTTGCTGATTTCCTTGTGTCACACATCATTTAAATTTATTTTTCAAACAGTTTTAAAGATGGTATTGGACAAATGACGGCCCCCATTATCAAAACACTGAACAAGCCGATGTCTGAAGTTTCTTTCAACTTTTTCAAGCATTTCGGTGGGTATTTCGGCGATGGCACGCCGAATATTGTCCTTAAGATGAGCCAGGGTCCGTGGGCGATCAGTATACACGAGGGATTTGAGGTAGCCCCATACAAAAATCGCAAGGAGCCAAATGCGGTAACCGGAAGATCCCCTCTCAAGGAGATGGGCCGTTCGGAGAAGTGCTCCCTCAAAAGACTCATAGAACATCGTGCAGTGTGCGCTGTGGCTCCATCTTGTTGAAACCACACATCCCCTAGGTCAGTTGTTCAATGTTTGGGAGAAAAAATTCCTCAATCATACGTCTGTAGCGAGCTGAAGTAACCGTCACAGTGCGCTCGTTTTCTTCGAAGAAGTAAGGTCCAATTATCGTTCCGCTCGAAATTGCACACCACACAGTCACACGTTCATAGTGAAATGGCTGTTGATGAAGTTCCCGTGGATTGGTCTCACTACAATAGCGCATGTTTTACTTGTTGACACAACCCAAAAGGTGGAAGTGAGCTTCATCGCTGAAGAACACGAGCGCGTCGTGAGGCAGGTTGCGAATGAGCGTTTCACATGTTTGTTGACGAGCAACAAAATCCCGTTCAGACAGCTCTTGCACCACAGCCATTTTGTAGGGATGAAGTTTAAATTCAGAGTGCAGAATTCGTCTCAAAGATCGGCCCGACATCCCCAAGGCAGCAGCATGTTTGCGCGCTGAACGTCTGGGAGAACGCAAAAATGCGACCCTCGCTGCCTCAACATTTTCGGGGGTTCTGGTAGTCCGCTGACGTATTCTTGGGGATCGTGCAACACTGAAACTCACCCTAAATGTGTCCACCCAATTAATAATCGATTAACGACCGCAATTTTTTATTCACGCAAAACCATAAAATTCTTGGACTAAAGAAAATTCAAGTTTTAGCTTTACCTTTTTTTTTATTCAAAGACCTCTATATACATACATAATGTACATACATAGATGTAGTTATTCGTTTGTGGCAACTTTCTTCTTTTATCGATGTTTTGTATGTCATATTACGTATGACAGAATTTAAAATAAAACCAATCACTTGAACCAAGAGAAATAACAATTTGTCAAGAAATTGAAAATGGGTTGGGGTCTTAACTCTTACTCTGTCAACATTTTCTTTTTTTTCAAAATTCTTTTTTAAATTCTTTGTACTTTTTGAAGTTTTTTTGTAAGAAATTAATTAATTAAGAAATTTTAGAAGTTGAAATTCAAGCATATATCTAAATCAAATTGCTAAAACATAAACGGAAAGACTTGCATTGTAAGTTTTCAACTTCTTTTGAAAAAGCTAGAAGTCTGTTCTATCATTTAATTATTAAATAATATAAAATATGTATCTATTAATCGGACAAAAAATTTCAAAGTTGCATGTTATATTTTCGCAGAGTAATTTCTCGCACGTGATATATTTCTCGCATTATAGTTTTCTCGCATGATTTCATGAAGTTGCATTTTCAACAAACAACGTTTTTCCTCATATTAAAACCATCTTGAAAAAGGGGGAAGTATTCTTTTCCTATATGATAATTAAAAAAAAAGAAAGAAAGAGAATGAAATTATCTATGGTGATCCAGTTGTTCTTCGGGATGGTAAGGGTAGATCAGTCCTGGTTATGATCATGGTCCCGTGATTTCTCCGTAGCAAGCTTTCCTTATTTCTTGGCGAAAATGTTGCTATGCAATGCAAATGCAAAATAGAGACAAATAATTGTGGTAAGCGCATTTCAGGGTGATATGTTGTACTAAACCACAGTTTAATAAAATTGCATTTAACAATATTATCAAAACTAAATTCCTTAGCATGTGAAGTTGAAAATTCACACATGACCAATTGCTTCACTTGTAGATAAGAAAGAGTTTTGATATAAATACCAGCGCAATTAATTTTATAATTTAGTTTGATTCAACTTTATCAACTTCAACGTGGTACTAAAAACTATAGTGCATGATGGCTCAAGGATTATTACCCAATCAAACAACGCAAGCATTATGGTTGCTTTCTCAACATCCTCAAGAATTCGTGTTTATTCCAAGAGGTCCAGTTGCATTGGATGTGCCGAAAAGTTTTTTTCCACCACGTCTTGTTGATAAAGCAGACAAGATTGTCGATCAGTATGAGGGTAATCCATGGCTAAAGAGGGTTTGTGCTTTTCTAAAAGAATTTTATTCGAAGGGTGTTAAATTTCTTTAATTTATTTCTATTAACATAAATACATAGATAAGCGTTCTGGATATACAAGAGCCAAATTTGGATTTCGCTGCTAGGCATGGAAGAAAAGCACCTTTTACATTGTTTAATCCCAATGACAGGAATGTGAGCTCTCAGTTAATTTCTTTGTTGATGGAGCAGAAGGATCCGAAGAGCCTTATTTCGATGGCAGCATATATAAGGTGAGTAAGATCTTAAGTTTTAGTTGAATAATTTTGGCTTCCTCCTACTGCTTAAAACTAAAAAAAACTAAATAGCGCTACCTATTGCGAGGAAGTGGCAAATTCTCCAAGATCATCTTTTGTCATTATAAGTGCTTCTCATCTTAGCCATTCGGGCTCGAGAGAAAATTGAAAGGCTCTTCTATTCCTACCAAACAACACGCATAGGGGAACGGGTGAGAGTTGTAAGTTACTGATTCTGGAACTCCACGAGAAGTTGGCCTCTTATGTATTTATTTAATTTTCTGTAGCTATAATGACCGGACTTAATAAATAGCGTGGTTCCCAGAAACATTATATATTTTATATGTTCTATATTCTATGTTCTATATTCTATGCTCTATCTTCTATCTTCTATATTCTATGTTCTATGTTCTATGTTCTATATTCTATGTTCTATCTTCAATCTTTTGTTCTTCTATCTACAACAGAGATCGTGTAAATCCGTTCCTTTTTCAATATGCTTATTCAGTTGCACTTCAACACATGCAAGTCACAAAGGGTATTGAAATGCCTCCAGTAATTTCACAATTTCCGGGAAATTTCATCGATCCGTCAATTCTTCAAGATGCCAGAGAAGAAACAAGCATTATTCCTCTGGACAATGAAGAAAAAGTTTGTCCTTCAAATTATGTAGAAATTGCCTTATTATGAAATACGTTTTTATTTTCAAAGAATGTTTTTGAGGTTCCACTTAGCCCTTTCAATCGCGAAGAAGAACAACGCATGGCTTATTTCCGTGAGGATATTGGTGTCAATATGCATCATTGGCATTGGCATCTTGTATTCCCGAATAACGGTCCAATTGAGGTTGTTCGCAAAGATCGACGTGGAGAACTTTTTATGTATATGCACAATCAGATACTTGCCCGCTACAATCTCGATCGGCTTTGCAATAATCTTGGAAGAACAGTACCACTCACGAATCTACGAGTACCCATCCCAGAGGGATACTATCCAAAACTTTTAGAATCTGTGTCAAGTCGAACTTATCCACCTCGAATGCCAGGACAAAAGTTACACGACATGAATCGTCCTGATTTGATCACAACTCTAGCTGATCTCGAGCTTTGGAGGGACAGGATAATCAGTTCTATAGATCGAGGATTTGTTTTTGACGTGAGATTCTTACAGTCATATATGCATTTAACTTTAATAAGTAAATTCTTAGCCCACCGGAAGACAAATTCCATTGGATGAAAAAACCGGCATCGATCTTCTTGGAAACCTTATAGAATCATCAGCCTTATCAATTAATCCGCAATTTTATGGTGATCTACACAACAGAGGCCATTTGATTATCTCTTACATTCATGATCCAGATTCAAGATATACTCAAGAATACAGCGTTATGGGTGACACCATTACTGCGATGAGAGACCCGATTTTCTATCGCTGGCATATGTTTATCGAACTTCTGGGAGCACGTCACAAGGCCCTTCTGCCATTTTATGAATCAAAAGAGGTAAGACAATCTGCAAATCTTCTTAAAACTGTGGATATTTAAATTTTTTTAAACCGCAGCTGGGTAGTGAACAAATTGTCGTCGAGGATTTCATAACGGTTTGCAAGTCAAAAGGATCCCAGCCAAATGTTATGAAAACCTTTTGGCAAAAGAGCGATGTTGATATTGGTATTAATCTTGATGGACGCCAAAAAGAGGCTTCGGCTACCTTTAGATTTACCCATCTCGCCCACGAGCCATTTGACTATCGTGTATCAATAAATAACTTGGGAGGTCCTATTGAGTCAACTTGTCGAATATTTCTATTGCCAATCGATGACGAACGTAATATCGAGTTAACACTTGAAGAACAACGCCTTATGGCCGTTGAAATGGATCGTTTTTCGGTTGTTCGTAAGAACCTATTTAAGTAGAATTTAATTCAATCCAATTTACAAAAAGTCATTGTTTTTTTTTCAGTGAAACCAGGTCAGAACATTATACGCAGATCGTCAACTGATTCCAGTGTAACAATTCCGTTTAACCAGACTTTCAAACCTAAGACCCTTCCTGGAGAATTAAACACTCCCGTGGAAGTTTGTCTTAAAAACTATTGTAGCTGTGGCTGGCCAAGTCACATGTTACTACCAAAGGGTACCCACGAAGGAAAAATGTTTAAGCTATTTGTAATGTTCTCAGAGGATTCTCTTGACAACTTGAATACTCGTCCGAGTTTTCTTGACTTAAATGCTCAGTATAAAGGTGATGCGAAGTTAGGAAAGAGTAATAATTCGTTCTCATTCTGTGGTCTAAAAGACGAAAAGTATCCGGACCAACGAAGCATGGGATTTCCGTTTGATCGAAGACTACCAAATTTTTATTTGAATGGACTTCTCGAAGATTTCAGGAATATGAAAACCTGTGATCTTAATATTGTGTTTCATGAAAACGTGAACGAATGAAAGTTATTGTGACTCAAAATAATAAAATCATTTTACTAAATCTATAAAAAAAAATCTCTATCTATTGTTATGGTCAGCTGTATTATGTAGCCATTACAATGTACAAACATATATCCATTCAAATATTGTATGGACTCATCATAATATGAATATGTAATCAGTAAATACATAGACACCGTAAACTAGTCTCAATCTACTGTTAGCTGCTTTATGTATTTGGTAAAGCGTCTTGTACTCAGTACATATTTGTAAGTCGTCTCTATATTAATAGTGATGGTTATCATGCATCTGGTTTTATCAGGATATCAGGATGAATGGCAAAGGACAAGCTTCTTGTTGAAGGAGACCAAGAACAGAATCTCGTTGTAAAGCCTAGTATTTGCCTTTAAAATTAATTTTTAATATTTCCAAAATATTGTTTCCGATTAGAAATTACAATTTGTTTTATTCGGTTTCAACTTCTATCCGTTCCTTTTGAAACCCCCTTTACAAACTATGAAATATTTTGAAAGATTTTTGAAGTAAAACTTCATTTCCGGCGTTTGGGGGTAAAAAATTTTCTATGGAACTGTCAGTGCCATGTCAAAACGACATGTTATCAGTCAAAGACAGCGATATGTCTTTAGAATACAAAATGTTTGTATGTTTATATGTTAAAATCTTACAGAGGCTTTGCTTTTGGAATTTAACTTATTAGAGGCTTCTATGTAATTTGGTTGCAAAAATTAAACTTAGTTCGTATATATGACATCCCCGTCTATATCACATTCAAACGTCAAACCGAGCTGTCACCAGAGACTTTAAATGTTTAATTTAAAGTTTTTCCGTTTTTTCAATATGGATCATATAAGAATGATTGAATGTGTTGAAAAATTGCGAAAACTTACAACACCTATACATATACTGATTCTATAATCTGTACATTCCTTGCATTTACTACATTTTGTTCAGCGATGAGGGTCATTTTACACGTGATGGATTTCTTTTCTACAAGAGACCGTCCGTGTTAATAAATACAATCCACAAACCCTTCACGCTTTGAAACGAATATTCGTCATGTTATGACCATATTATTACATTCAGAACTATAAAAAACGAGGAAACAGTAAATTTAAATGAAGTTGTTTTTTTTCTTTCGATTGCGGTTTTCAGGTTTCTTACTAAAACACAACATGGAGACTACTACACTTAGGCCGGTATTCACCGAGCGCTCATAACTTAAGAAGCTCATAAACCTATTCACCAAGCAATATTAGTGAAGATCTACGAGCGCTCTCTTCGAAAATTTGTTTTTTTTTTTTTTTTTTTTTTAATTCATTTTTATTTTCATTCATCTTAAAACTATCTTAAAGCTAGACAAAAATTCATAAAAACTAGCCTAATTATCCAATAACTTAAAACTAACTTACTGGCCCTATGCGGGCGCTCTAAGCTAAACTTTATCTTAATTGTAATACCTTTCGGCCTAAAAACTATCTATATTTTATTTAAACTATATCTTTTTTTTTTTTGTTTTCTCGAGAAAATGTAAAAAAACTCGGATTCTTTAACTTTTTTTTTTAATTGTATATATAAAACTTAAAACTAAAGTAGACTAAATAAAACTATCTAAAACTAAAGTAGACTAATTAAAACTATCTAAAACTACTTAAAATAAGCTAAAACTATTAAAATAAACTAAAACTACTTAAAACTAGAACAGCCACAGCAGCAGTTTTTTTTTTTTTTTTTTTTTTTTTTTTTTTTTTTGTACACAAATGTGTAGATATTTTTTTTTTTTTTTTTTTTTGGTGCCACGCCGACTGTCCCTACCTAAAAAGTACACTTAAATCTATGTAAGTCGGCCAAGACATACAAGAAGTCCTCGTCAACTTTCCCTATCATTATTACACAACCACCAAAACTGGTTCTCCTGTCTCTCCCTGTCCCTCCGGTCCCGATCGGACACAGTCCTACTGAACCGAAGGCGCTCTGCTCCATCTTGTGCGAGGGAGTCTCGATTATAAAGGAGCCGCCTATCCACAGTCCTCCGGCTGACGTGGTAGATTAGCGGAATCGCCATTCTATCCTGGATCAGCCCTCGACTGTCTAAGTAGAGAAATGCATCGGGTGGGATAAAGCCGCTTATACGTACACTCTCATAATAATCGTTGTTAGGGTAGTAAGCCCCAAAAATTAGGCTGTTGGTCGAGGACATCGCTCTTGCAATGTGACCCCGAATCAGCTTTATCAAAAAATTATCAATTCTGTTTATATTGGCTCCGTTGTATAGAACCTCGTTGAAATAATAATGTTTGTACTCCGACTCTGGTGTTCTGTGTAATCCAAGGCAACGTCTTAGACACTGCCTCTCAAACACCCGAATCTTTTCCATTTGAGATGGGGCAACGTTGAACCACACCGGACACCCATAGGCAATCATCGGCCGGATGAGGGCCATGTAGCAAATCACCTTCACCCTGCTGTCAAGCCGGCTGCTGTAAAACAACCGTTTCGTCAAGGCAAAGGCTCCCCTAGCCCTGTTCAGAGCAGCATTTATATGTCTGTCGAAATACAAATACTGATCCAACCAGATGCCAAGGTACTTTACTACACTTTTACTCGCCAGTGGCTGTCTATGTGGCCCAACGATCACCAGCTTGCGCCAGTTCTTTCTAGTATCCCTAGGGGCTCTAGCCAGCGGAGTCCTGAACAGAATAGTTTCACATTTCTGAAAGTTGATTTTCAACTTCCAGTCATCACAATATCGCTGAATCTTGTCGAAGTCACGCTGCAAGAGAATTCTGATGACCTCAACATTTGGAGCTGTTCTGTACGCTATTAGATCATCGGCATACGCAATTGCCTGAGTTAGACTACCTATCAGATCGCTGGTGTAAATGCTGAATAGAATCGGCGAGTTCACCGCTCCCTGCTGAAGACCATTCTTAATATCGAAGATTGCGGTAGAAGTTACATTGCCACTTTTGACAACAAACGTTCTACCATTGAGCATGTCATAAAGTATATACAATAGTGGTTTACTTATGCCGAGTCTAGTCAATTTTAGATAGAGACCTTCTAACCATACGGTGTCGAAAGCCTTCTCCAAATCAACCAGGCAAGCACCAGTACATTGCCTTTTAGTTTTGTTCCATTGGATATCGGAAACGAGTTTAGACGCGGCATGAATTGTATCATGTCCTGCCTTAAAACCGAACTGAGTATCCGGTATGATATTGTTGTCCTCCGCCCACTTGGACAGCGCTCTATTAATAACTTTTTCGAATACCTTACTGATACTCGGTAGAAGACTTATCGACCGGAGATTCGCCGGATTGGAGTTGTCCTTTCCCTTTTTTGGGAGAGGATGTACCACAGCTGTCTTCCATCGCACCGGATAATATGCATTATTCAATGCGTTGTTAAACAGTGTGGTATAAATGTCCACTGCTTCCGAAGGTAAATGTCGTAGCACAACGTTGGATACACCATCGATTCCTGCTGACTTCTTTTTCTTTAATGAGTCGAAGATGAGCTGGAGCTCCACCTTCGAAACTAATAGGGAACTGGGCCCGTTTCGCTCGGCGATGATGGCGTTTGCCAGATGATCATCATTGAACCCGGCAAAACCGTGGTTCTCCGATCGCCATTGCGTCATTTCGTTACGAAGGTAGAAATGGTGCAGCAGAGCTCTGTTTTCCAGGTCGTGATTCGGGCGAATGCTAGCATTCACCTTGTACACTTGCTGAAAAGCAGCCCCCACCGTCTCCACTCTATCCCGCGGATCTTCGACAATAAAGAGTTCGTCGTCCAAGACGGCGTCCTCCGGATCTATCCCTGCTGTCAGAAGTATGTCTCTGTTTTCTGTCGTCCTCTGAAGCTTAAGACACTGAAGATCGTTTTGATCATTCTTCCTAAAGATCTTATTAATTTGTGGAAACATACTCGGGTCGCTAGAATTAACAGCCCGAATTCTGTTATTCCAAAATAAATTAATGGACAACCGATAGTTCTCCTTGATTAATTGATTGATGTTTTTAATTGACGACTTCAGTGTCCTAATCTCCAGATCGTGTGTGTTAGTAAACCGTCTGTATAGGCGTTTAAGTCTTGTCAATAGTCCGCTTTTTTGTCTGTGCAGGGCGTCAATGGTCGCGTTACGGTACATGTCGGTAGAGTCATGTTCTTTGTATTTGGGTATTGTTCTGTTCATTGTTCGTTTGATTGTAACGTCCATTTGTTCTAGGTATTCGTCGATCTCTGTGTTTGTCAAATTCCTGTTATTTGGTGGGGATATATTGTTCGTACGTAGTTCTCTTGCTAAGGCGTTGGTGAAGCGTGGCCATCGCATCTTACTATAATTGTAAGAATGAACAGGCACATATTCCCCCAACTCCACAAGTTCGTTCGGAAGCTGTATTGCGGCTGCAAGTCCGCAGTGGTCACTGTCGTACTCGATTGTTCGTAAGCAGTTTCTTGATTGTTGACCCACAGTGTCTGTTATTGTCAGTCTTGTGTCTATTAGTAATAAATCCAGAAAGGCACCACTTCTTGGAAACGATGGCCTTTCTGTAGCAAGAAGGTCGATCCCGTATTCAACGCTGCGCTGACTCATCCAATTGTATAGATGGTTACCTCTAGGATTTTGTATTTGATTTCCCCAACTCGTGTGTTTGGCATTCAAATCACCGGCCATGAGGTAATAAATCTCTTCCGAATCTAATCGTAAACATTCAAAAAGTTTTTCAAGCTCTGTTATAAAATCAATGGGTTGAGGAGATACCGGTGCATAAGCAGCGATCACATACATCCGTTTCCCCTGTTGGAGAGGGATGCAAATGATGCATGCCTCTAGCAATCGAAATCTACGCACATCACTATTATAAATAACTTTATGATCGATACCTTTTCGTATGAAGATTGCAACGCCACCTCCTTGAGTCGAGTTGGGCCGATCCCTTCTTACGATATTGTAATTGTTGTGAGTCAGTTTATGTTTCTGGTTCAACTTAGTTTCGCTGGCCATAAACACATCTGGACTTAGGTCTTTCAGTAATTGGGAAAGATTAGCTCTTCGTTCGGTCCTAATCAGTGAATTTACATTCACAGCAAGGATCTTAAAGGGCCTCTCCGGCAGCGCGCCCTTAACCTATAAGCGTTAAGCTCGGCAAAACAGAGTAGAGATGGTCTACCCTAGTCGCCTGCTCCCGTATCTGGTTTTGAAGTCCTGTTAACTGGCCTTGAATAGCCAATAACATGCCTCTTATTTCTGCCTGTGCATCAGGAGCCTTTGGCAGAAGGGCCTTTGGGGCTGCCTTTTGCACAGGTTGTACCGTGCTTCCCCTTCCTGCGGCCATTTGGGCGTAGGAAATCTGGGAATTGACGGGTGTTATTGTGGGGAGCCGCGTTTGCGGGCGGTTTTCTTGCACAACTGTTTGCTTCGCTTTTTTTTGCTTGATTTAATGAAACTTAGGACAGCCCCGATAATTTGCAGGGTGCCCTTCGCCTCGGCAAAGTATACATTTAAGCTGGGTCCTATCTTCGACCCGTTCCTGTCCGAGCCTACACTCTCCTATTTTGTGGTTCTCACCGCACTTAACGCAGCGTGACTGCATTTCGCAGTTTGCTGCAGCGTGGCCAAACCTTTGACAGCGCATGCATTGTAGCATGTCGCCGCGTCTTTTTAATCTATCCCAAGTGACAACCTGGTAGTCAAGGACGGAGATTTTCCTCAGACTATCCAGTTTGCTGCTGGGCGAAAGCTGTACCAGGAAGAACGGTAATTTCCGTGTCTCCCGTCTTGCCTTAAGCGTGGAAAATGGCTTTACTCCGATAAATTCGAGATCATCGCTCGCTTGTTGACGGAGCTCATTTAAGAGCGCCTGTGGTTCCGTGCAGGAATCTATGCCTTTCAGCAAAACCGTTTGGAGTTTATCCTGTTTTGGGGTGAAACTGAAGAATTCAGTTGTAGATGCTTTCAATAGATCTTTAATTATCTTATAGTCTTTAATAGTTGTGCACTGAATTGTGTGCCTGTCTACATTTAATCTTTTTATAGTAAAACTGTTGCCTATGGCCGACTTACATAGATTTATGGTTTCCTTTAGTTCAATCTTATATGTGTTAATCGGTGGCACCTTCTCTTTCTTCTTTGGAAGCGGCTGTGACTGCTGCTGGTGTTCCTTCTGTGTGCTTCTGTTGAGACTGCTGCTGTTGAATCTGCTGCTGCTGAGGCTGCTGCTGTTGAGGCTGCTGCTGTCGAGTCTGCTGCTGTTGTTTTTGCAATAATTGTTGCTGTTGTTGTTGCGATGGTTGTTGCTGTTGTTGTTGCTTTTGTTTCTTTGTTGTTGTTTGCTGCTGTGGTTGTTGTTTGGTTTGTTTTTGTTGTTGTTGTTGTTGTTTAGGCTGTTTAGGCCGTTGTTCTTTTGGCTGCTGCTGCTGTGTGAGCTCTATAGCTTTGGCCTGGTCCTGAGCTACTTTTTTTTGTTGTAGCGCCTTTTGTTGCTCTTGACGCATCATATCTCGCCTTGCCTCTTGTTTTGTTTTAAGAGCCTGTACCAGCGGCTCCAATTTTGATTTAAGAAGTGCAATTTCTTCCTCGAAAGCACTTATCTTCTTGGCCAGTATTTGCTCCTCTTCCTGGCACTCTTTTTCGTCTGACGACGACCCTGGTGATGTTAGGTCGACGAACAGGTTGCTGTCGCCTGTCGCATACATGCCCTCACCACCCTCAGACATGTATGTAATCTCTTCGTCTGATGTCGAAGAGTCCAATTGATTTTGTAATTTTGCTGCCGCTGACGCCCTGGCTGAGCGCGCCTTCTCCTTCACTCCAGCTGGCAGCTTGGCCGGAGTGGTGGTGGATCGGCGCTTTACTAGGTTCGGCGCACACTTTATCTTCTTCCTTCTCTTAGCTATTCCAGTGTCGGCTGATGCTCGAAAATTTGTTTGCTTGTGCGTGTGCCACGCACGCATTTGACTCGAATCCATGTGAGCAATGCCAAGTAGAAGAGTATCCATTTGCTGTCAAGACCAACATTCCACAATATTTCACAGTTTGGGTATGCCTGAACAAGAGAGAGTGGCTCTCATTTTCGAACTTCGAAAAACACTTGCGAGTGGTTGGTGAATACCCCACAGAAATTTCAAGTTAAGAGCCTCGTAAAGTTAAGAGCCGTTTAGGAGCGCTCGGTGAATACGAGCCTTAGGCTGGTATTCACCGAGCGCTCATAACTTAAGAAGCTCATAAACCTATTCACCAAGCAATATTAGTGAAGATCTACGAGCGCTCTCTTCGAAAGTTTGTTCGAAAATTCGAAAACTAAACAAACTAAAAAAACGACGGTGAGTCGGTGAGTGCGAAACCAAAACCAGTTATCGTCACCAGCAACGCTTCCCAAGCAAAATACGAAATGTACCGAAGGATTCTCACTGCCAGCTGTCATTCAAGTTCGAAAACAGTTTGATTTCACAGTTTGGGTATGCCTGAACAAGAGAGAGTGGCTCTCATTTTCGAATTTCGAAAAACACTTGTGAGTGGTTGGTGAATACCCCAAAGAAATTTCAAGTTAAGAGCCTCGTAAAGTTAAGAGCCGTTTAAGAGCACTCGGTGAATACCAGCCTTAATCTAAGACCCGATAAAAATGGTGATGAAAAAATAATATTATCTGTATGTTATCGATAATTTGTTCAGAAAAGTCAAAAGTCAAAGTTGTTCAGAAAAGTCAAAATTGACGTTTTTGGATGCTGGTTGATGCTAGTCATCAATACAGCTGACAAATGCCATAGCGTACACAGTGCTATCAGCTATTTGGAAAAAAATCTCCTAAGTCCCGATGTCGTTTTTTTCTACAATTCTATATGGACTTGCGAAAAAACACGGCTATTATGTACTGCGAATTCGTTTTTAACTAGGCCAATTTGGCGTGATCTTTTATTCTCCTATTCTTTTATTCTTCCATGAATTTCCATACAAAAGTTTGAGCTGTCAACAAATCTTTTATGAATTATAATTATGCATGCTTAAATCTGTTATAAAATCTTCTAAGAAATCTGTTATGAACTGTCAAATGTTCGAACTTAGAAAAAATCTTTTACGAATCGCATTTTTGGTATTCAGCATGTCAAAATCTGCCACGAAATCTGTTAAAAATCATAAAAGAATAAAAGATAAACTTCTGTGACTTTTATCATAAAAGATTTCAATAAATACACATTATTTCGTCAACGAAATGTTCTCAAGAGACGAAAATGGAAGAAAATATATCATATAAACAAAGTAGAATAGTATTGAGATGATGGTATAGTGTGTAAGAGGCTACTTTTTGTTCGTCACCACTTGAATTATGTCAGATGAAATATTTTACTTAATCAGTAGACTTTTATAAAAGTTCAAACCTCTGAATACCAATCATATACTACGTTTATGTAGTAAGCGAGCTTGAAGCTCGCTTCGACCCTTTGTATACCTGTGTATACAGCGGTGTCGAGTCGAAATATGAGACAAAAAACCTGGGTCAAGGAGTTGGTTTTTCTTTTTTGAATTATAAAATGAAATACTGATACAACATGAGACGTCATTCCCTCAATACCGTTTCAACACAACTACAAATTGAGCTTTTAACTCAAATGACGAAAAACCCAACTCGATCTTTCGGTACTGCATATAAACGTACTAATAAGGCCAGGCGCGCACATTCAATTTTTAGTTTCGCAACTGTTTAGTTGCTAAAATGAAACATATGGGCTTATATGGGACACCGCGCACTTAGAGCAACTCGATTCGAGCAACTAAAAAGTTTGTGTTTTGACACAAACTAAACGATTGCCTTAAATTATTTCGCAACAGTTGAGCTGTTTTCTTTAAGCGCACGAGAGAAAAAGAGTGTGAACGTGAGTAAAGAGTTGCCAGTGCGCGGTACTCTATCAATTGGTGATTAAACTATTTGATTTCGATCACAGTTGCCAGTGCGCGGCTAGTCTAAAAGATCTTTTAGGATGGAAATCTTTTATGATTCATAACATAAAATTTATAGCAGAACAGCAGATATGGCAGAAGAGGCTTAAATATATGTTATCCTTCTCTTTCTCGTCAAGAAATCTTAAATAGGTTGTTATGTTTTATAAACATTTTTATCAGAATTTTTAAAAATATCTCTTGGACAATATTGTGTCATTTTCATTGAGGCATTAAATCTTGCTATCAAAATAAATCATTAATTGATTAAAAGTTTTCCCCTTAAATACATATGTACATATATTACATTCAAGTATTGACAACTAATTGACTCATTAAAAAACACGTGCATATGGTCCATCAAAGCATGAATGTATGTTTATTAGACTGAAGGACCTTCAAATAAATGTACGTACAAAAGCTTTGCAATATATCTTCGACTTCTGAATGTCATCAACAATTGTACTTCAATTGCAACAAAATGATGTTCAGTGAAAAAGAAAAAACCACAATCATATATTATGTATATCGTTTGCTCTCGTTGAGCTTGTTCTGAGGTTTTTGACGAGTCTGACAATAATAATTCTTAAAGCGTTAATTCTCTTCGAACAAACTGAGCAAGGAAATATGTAAATTTGCACATTCAATTGAAGCTTTGCTATCAATGCCTGAGATTGTGTTGTGCAATAAGATGTTCAATTTAGCAAACAACAACAAAAAGTAAATCAGATATTAACTCAAAGTGGCGGCATTCCTTTGAATCTATTATATTTATCGGCCTAGGCTAACTTATTTTATTTAAGAAACTAATATTCATATCACAGCTGTATGAGATACTGTCAGGCGTGGAGCCGATAAAAATAAAATGAACAACTTGGATCGCATGAACTTGCTCTTCTTATGGTTTAAAGCTACTTTGCAAGAATTTTATATATAAAATAAAAAAACATTTTTTTAATTTTGAAATGTAATATTGTTAGACGTACATTATGCATTTACATACGATTACATAGCAGTCCCTGTTTTAAACCTTGGAACAACATTGGTGAACTCTTTAACGGAGCCCAGTCAGCGGAAAAATTGGGTTGCCTATAATATTGAACTTTAAGCTTCTGGGTCAGTTGGATCTTGTACAGGTAAACCCAAGTCCCGACGTAAAATTCGCTACGACGAGGAATCGACTGCCTCGGGTTCTGCTGTACGCTTTTGGACCGCAGATATGTTATCGGCTGTTGTCTGATTGATTACCCAACCGCTTGCCTGAAATTTGTCCACCAAACGTTGAAGAAGTCAACTGTGAAGGGCAACCATGTCTACTGTAAAATGGGTGCAACGCGCGCAACGTTTGCACTAACGAACGCCTATTTTGATAATAAACTTTTATCATTTGTAGGTGCTGTTCAATCGTGTAACTAGCCGTGGTAATTTGGCATCAGTATAACTGAATAAGAAACAACAAATTTAGCAAATGTCACCAAAACAACATGGCCAAAATTTTCGAAAACCTTTTTTTCTTAATTTGTATGTGGCGTATCGTTATTTTTAGATAAAACGACATTTTTTTTCTAAAACTTATAGATAGTTTAAAAAAATCTGTTAATTACCCAGTTTAAAACAAATCGAACGTGATGTTTTTGCGAAATATTGAGCTAAAAAAATATATTTTTTTTAAATTTAAAAATAATTTTTTTAACATTTTAATACTAAATAGAAACCAGGCCCCGGAGGATTTGCCTACTCCCTCTCGACAGCGCGGCGTTAATTACAGGTACAAAGTAAATTACAGGTACAAGATTAAATCAGTGCTGTTTTGGATCTACATGAGCTACCACTAGGAACTGGAGCAGCAATAACTGTAAAAAAGTATAAAGTCATGTGTGATATTTTTCCATACCAACAATGTTGCTGCAAAAATTTCGACATTTGAGTTTTTATTTCATTTCTTGGGTCAACTGATTGAAATGTTTTTGGGAATTTATAAAACAAAGTTATTTTAATCGATAGCAAGATATTAGTTTGATTTTAACTGTTATAAAAATGTATTACTTACATATAACATATAGTCACTAATTACAATATGATTAATTTAAGTTTAATAGCACAAAGTGCTGGATTTCGATCGATATAATAACTCAATAAAAACATAAAAGTGACATAAGCTCTATTTATATTAAAACTAAACTAATTTCAGAAAGTGCACAATATTCTGATTGAATAGAAAAAAAAACGAGCAAACTAGACTTTGTGACTTTTCGCAATATATTTGATAACAAAAAAACAACGAAAATGATAGAAAAATACAAGAAAGAAAGAAAACACAAGCACTTCTAATACATGATGATGATGAATATGAATACAAGAGAGTTTGAAGCTAGCTTCAACCTGCATCGAGTTGGTTGCACTCGTTTGATTTTGAAACTTCAAAAATGTTGCATACAAATGTTAAACACTTTGGGGCATATTCATAGATGTTTGCTCAACTCTTAAGTTGTTACTAAGCAAGTGGAGAGCTTGGGCTAAGCTAATTTTAAACATAGAAAATGGTGTGTTTAGGTGATTATTATCAAAGGCAAATGTCAAATTTGATTGATACAAAAAAGTTTCAATAGATCTTAGAACCTTTTGCAACAACTAGACGCACATACAAACAGGCCGATTGACGTCATGAAATAAAATGCTTACTCTTATGTAAACGACTAAGAATTTCAAAAATTAATGTTATTAGAGAAAAACTGTTCATAAGCATAAAATTCATTTTTTTAATAGACTAAAATAACTCCTTTAGCAGTTAGAGCTAAAAACAGGATGCCATGTGATTCAAGCAAATATTAGCTTATGCAAGAACAAAAATTATAAGTCTGTACTGTTTTCTTAAAAAAATAAGCGTTTATATACAAATTTTTTAAAAAGTTTATAAGAAAAAATTTTGGCACGCCAATTTAAAGTTTTTATTATTTTTCAAATAAAAATTAGATTTACAAACAAAAATATTGAGCCGTTTCTGAGATATAGAATTTTCTAAAAAAAATAGATTTTTTTTTTTTCAAAAACTCAAAAATTATGTTTTTTTAAGTTTTGAAATGCAGAGAAATTCTAAATTTAAAAAAATGGTTCTATGGTAGGTACAGTCAGTAATATCTTGATTTCAATTTTTTTTTTATTTTACTATAGATCGTAAATATTAATCAAAAGAAAAAATTTTTAGCAAAATGCTCGGAAGCGTTTTCGAGAAAAATACGATTTTCGAAACCCATTTTTTAATATTTGTATGGAGGGTATGTAAAGAGGGTATGGTAAAATAATTTTTTTTCTTACATCTTATAATTTATATTAAAAAAAACTTTTACTTATCAAGTTTTAAGAAAATCGAGCATGGGGTTCTCGAAATATTGAGTTTTCAAAAAAAAAAAATTGAAATGTTTTTTTTTTTAAATCCAAAAAAATTTGTTTGAAAATTTGAATACACAATAATATTGAAACTGCTGGGGAGCCTTAATATAAAAAAAATATCAAAATCAGCGGTACCGTTTTTGAGAAAATCAAAAACAAAAAAAAATGGTTCCAAGGGGGGTACCAAAAATAAACATTTTTTGCTAAATGAAATTTTTTGAATTTTTTTTTTAAATCTGTTGGGGAAAAAAAAATCAGACCAAAAAACATAAATGTTAAAAAAAGAGCCAAGTTCTTCTATACAAAAAACTTTGTGTAACAAGTCAGCCGTGAAAAGTACTGAGATCTAAAAGTACGCCAAGTTCTTACTTCATGAAGGTTTAATACCGAATATTTAAAGTAAAATAATATTGAAACAGCTACAATGTAATAGAGAAATTTTATTATTTAATGACTACTGACTAAAGTTTGATGGGTTTACTGGTCAAGTTTTTAAAACCTTTTGAATTGGGCATAAGAAAAAACTTGCCAAGTAAGCCCATCAAACTTTAGTCAGTAGTCATTAAATAATAAAATTTCTCTATTACATTGTAGCTGTTTCAATATTATTTTACTTTAAATATTCGGTATTAAACCTTCATGAAGTAAGAACTTGGCGTACTTTTAGATCTCAGTACTTTTCACGGCTGACTTGTTACACAAAGTTTTTTGTATAGAAGAACTTGGCTCTTTTTTTAACATTTATGTTTTTTGGTCTGATCTCACTCCTTTTTGCAAAGATTTTAATATTTTGCATTGTCAAAATCTCGAAAGATACTGAAAGATAGAAGGGTGGACTCTACCTACTAAAATCAACTTAGTTTATAGCTTCCTATTTCTTTTGGCATATTTTCTTTTTGTTAATGGTTGTTTTGATTTGCGCTTCAATTATTTCTTCTTATCCTGGCAAGATACCTAACACTAACAAACCTACCTTAATTACAGCAATCGGAAGTGTTCCATATAATTTCAAAATTTTCTCAGAAAGTGGGCGGATACCACGCCTCCTGAATGGAAAACCTTAGTTTTTATTTTTGGTCCTTTATATGCAATTTGACCCCTACCGTTCTACCAAATTTCATTGTTCTACTGCAATCGGAAGTGCGCCATATACAATTTACATCAGTTCTGAGGAAGTGGGCGGATACCACGCCCCTGAATGGAAAACCTCGATTTTTATTTTCGGTCCTTTAAATGCGATCTGAGCCCTACCGTTCTGCCAAATTTCATTGTTCTACTGCAATCGGAAGTGCGCCATATATAATTTACATCAGTTCTGAGGAAGTGGGCGGATACCACGCCCCTGAATGGAAAACCTCGATTTTTATTTTTGGTCCTTTATATGCGATTTGAGTCCTACCGTTCTACCAAATTTCATTTTTCTACTGCAATCGGAAGTGCGCCATATATAATTTACATCAGTTCTGAGGAAGTGGGCGGACACCACGCCCCTGAATGGAAAACCGCTAATTTTATATTTTTTTCTTTGTATGCAATTTAAGCCCTACCACTTTACCAAATTTCATCGTTTTACAGCAGTCGGAAGTGCTCCATTCAATCAACACCAATTCGGAGAAAGTGGGCGGATACCACGCCCCCTGAAAGGAAAATCTTGGTGTATATTTGTGGTTCCTTATATGCAATATAAGCCCTACCGGTTCACCAAATTTCATCGTTATACAGCAGTCGGAAGTGCTCCATTCAACCAACACCAATTCGGATAAAGTGGGCGGATACCACGCCCCCTGAATGGAAAATTTCAAATTTTCGATTTTTTCCTCTGCTTGTATGACAAGACCTACCATTGTGCAAAATTACAAGATTCTACGATGTCGGGAAGTGCTCCATAATTTTGATGATCTGTCAGTCAGTCAGTCAGTCAGTCAGTCAGTCAGTCAGTCAGTCAGTCAGTCAGTCAGTTACGGTTTTTGTGATTTTTGAGGCCTTATATCTCAGGAACCGCTTATGCTAGAAAATTGATATTTGGTGAGGCGCCTGTGCCTGACTAGCTTAGCATATATTCGGAGTTTTAAGTTTCTGACTTCATTTGTACTAAAGATTGGAAGGGGTCAAAAATCGCCTGAGTTTGTTCCTGTAAAAAGGGTGTAGTGCCAGAACTTGACTGGGCACTACCGTGCCCTTTGATATTTATAAAATTTCGAAAAAATTCGTATGCAGGTACCGTTATTTTTGGTCTTAAAAAAAAAAGAAATGTGTAAGGGGAAAAAATCAAAACCCATATCTACCAAGTTTGAAGAGAATCAGCCGAGCCGCTTTGGCTGTAGTCGAACCGACAGACAGACAGAATTGCGAGACCCACTTTTTTGGTCTTCGTTATCATCGTAATGTCAACTTTGATCAAAATCTCGAGTTCGATTTTTTTACGAATGTATAACCTGCCTTATAGTACCTATAAGTCGCAAGTAAAAATAGCCTATTTGGAGTTCACCTTCATCTTAGTGTTAGTTTTGAAGAAAAACTGAGCTTTTTTGGCACGAAACCAATACTTGCCCCATAGAACAAACACAAATACAAAACCATGGAAGACGTCAATCGCTAAGAAAAACATTTTATCAAAATGCAAAACTACCTCTATTTATATTTATCATCGTTTTTCAATCGTATTTTATTACTTTTAGTAACACAAACACTGTTATACCTACATATTAGAAAAATGTATTTTATAGCAGGGTCTCGATAATTATTGTGTTTTTATTCAGATCGTCAAAATAATTATACCAATCAAGTGTCCTATTTATATCAATTCGTTAAATGCTAACGAAAATTATATATATAAATAATTAACAAAAGCATCATTATTCTATTTTTAAATTTATCGGATGTCATGTTGTCATTTATCGAGTTAATAGGGAAGTTGTTTTCGTTAAAAACATTGATTAAATGATTCACAGGACTATTAATTTTACATAATGAGGTTGAAACTAGGCGTAATCCCTGTTAATTGTAGATACTCACATTCACATACATACGTAAATTTTCATCGCCAATACTTCTATAAATGTGATGCAAATCTTTCCGAAAAAGATTGATTTAATTTTTTAAGGAAGGCAAACGTTTGGGATCAAAGATCGCGATACTCGTACCCCGTCACGTCTTAACCTTAAATCTTATTTTGCTTTTGTTTGCTCCTAAAGATGAACGAAGTCATTACCCTTTTTGCATTTTTCTGCATTTAGAACTTTTATTTCATTTTTGACTCGCAAGTTACGGCCCAAGCCCCTTTTAAAACTGTATATTATCGAACAGGTGGTGTCCGACAATAAGTGTGCATACTAAAAGTGGAAAGGTAAGTCACCTAAATTATGGTCTGATTTTTTGGGGAACAGTCATTATACAATCCATCGAAAACTACCCGGATATAATATATGAAGGTATCAAATTTTAAATAATTGAAAAACTTATCATCCTTTCCTAATAATGGTATTTAAGGTTTTATGATTTTATTAATAAAAATGTATGATTCCGTAAATTGAACACAATAGGTTTGTTCGTTGAGCACTGAAGTCACCCTGGGGTCGCCTTAAATCGTGCAGCTTGTTGACTTCTGCTGAAGCACCACCTAATCCGATCGAGTAATTTTATTTAGCCACTATGCACCATAAATCTCCGTCAATGTCCTCAGTCCGCTAGCCTATGGTCTAAGGAATCAGACAGAGAACATGGGATAGAAGCAACCGAAATTCGTCGTAGGGCCATTTCGTCACGTTGAGAAAAGAGGTTAAGTCTTTGATATTTATTTCCGAAAGTTCGTTAATGTCGGCAAAAAATACCCTTCTGCATTTTCAGAAGAACTAAATGCTTCCTTTTCTTGCCTTTTCTTGTGACTTTCCATAACTATGACAATGAGTGTTGTGAGGATGGCATAGGTTCGCAATGAACACACTCCTTTTGACAAGTCGCCGCCTGAGTACTTAAATGCCCCACAGACCACTTTTTCTGGAAACTGAGTTAAAAATGCAGTTATGTATACTA
This sequence comes from Philhelius festivus, assembly GCA_963931855.1. Lineage (NCBI taxonomy): Eukaryota > Metazoa > Arthropoda > Insecta > Diptera > Syrphidae > Philhelius > Philhelius festivus. Next base: position 184,485,687 of record OZ007554.1, on the reverse strand, counting down.
ATTCGAATATTCTCTATCGTTTGACGCTATCCCTGTTGCTCTATCTTCATTATTAACGAAGTTACAGAAAGCACTTTTGCTCTATAAACCACAAATTTTTCGACGTGGCCAAAAACGCTGCCTAGTGTTTAGGTTTCCTTCGACGTTGCAAGAAATTTTTTACCCCTTCTGATCTGGCTGTAATCTATAAGGCTTATATTCGTCCAAAGCTCGAGTACAATTCCCATATTTGGGCAGGTGCTCCAATAACACAATTGAGTCTCTTGGATAGAATCCGAAAAAAAGCTTTAAAAATGATAGGTGATAAAAGTATAACAGAAACATTTGAATCTCTGGAGCACCGTCGCAATGTTTCTTGTCTTTCATTATTTTACCGTTACTTCTATAATAAGCAGTGTTCTAGCGAAATAGCCAGTTGCATTCCTCCCCTTAAACAATTTAAACGTAATACTAGCGCTTTTAGGAATGCTAAGTTTACCCTTGAGCCCAATTTCGGACGTACTGTGAAATACATATGGAGGGCTCACAGCTGTACCGAACCAAGTCATTTTAAAGAAATCCAAAACTAACGCCAAGATTTCCGCAAAATTGACCTCTATTTAGAGCTGTAATGAACTACATAGTTCATTTAGAGCTACATATTTCTATTTAGAGCTGTAATGAACTATACATAGTTTATTAGAGCTCTAAATAGAGGTCAATTTTGCGGAAATTTTGGCGTTGGTTTTGGATTTTTTTAAAATGACTTGGTTCGGTACAGCTGTGAGCCCTCCATACATTCTTTCTTTAGCCGGACTACACGAATGTGGAATGCTCTACCCAGCTCTATTTTTCCTTCTCATTGTAATGCTCAAAAATTTACTGTACTGTGTTAATCATTTTAAGGGTAGTAATAACCCCTTGAGTGCGCGCTAATTATAAAAACAAAAAAAAAATTGTTGGGTTCTTTTCATGCTTATTTGCCGTATATCCAAAATGGGTACTAGGTGGGGCAATTTTTGTATACAAATTTGAAAAACTTAGTGCTTAGTGCTTAAATGCCCCATTGCGTTTTTTATTTATTTTTTAATAAAATGGATAAAACAAAAAATTAAAAAAAAAATAATTAAAAAAAGTGTAAAAAAAATTCCAAAACTTACTCCTACGAATGTTGAAGTATTTTTAAAACCAATTCCAATACCAAAGTTCATGTTCAGTTTTTTTCATAATTAAGTGTTAAAATATACTTCATCATTTTCATACGTTTTTTATAGACTTAAAAATAATCCAATGTGGTGTAGAGGAAGGCATAGCCACAAAATTAATATTATTTTTTGTTTTATGTTTTTATCACTCAAAATAAAATTATAAAAATTGATAAAGCTATCAACTTTGATTTTTTTTACTATTTTTGCTTTCTTTGATTTTCGAATTTCCAGTGTGTACAAAAGTCCTATATCCATAGAAAATTTTCAATTTGGTTTTCATCGATTTCGCATTCGTATGGGAGACGGTCCTATATCCATTTCTGACTTTTTTCATACTTTTTTTTTTTTTAAACTAACTGTTACAGTTTTTGACTTCATAATTTCAAATTACAACAAAGATATTTTCAAAAAATGTATATAAAAATTCAAACATCATATTTCTCAAAGAGAAAGTAAAGAAATTATTTTTCAAACCTTAAGCCCCTTTTAGACGATCATTTCAGTTTCAGTTTCAGTTGAGCTATCAGTTAAGCTTTCAGTTAAACTGATGTCTAAATGCAAAAACTGAAGCGTTTAACTGAAACTGAAACTGATGAAATTCCCATAAGTTTTCAGTTCAGTTATCAGTTAAACTGATGTGTAAATACTTTTCAGTTCAGTTGTCAGTTCAGTCCTCATTCGAGTTCATGTTTTTTTTTCAATATGTCGAAACAGAATGATAATTTGGTCGATTTCATTGAAATTTATCGCGTGTGTCCATGTTTATGAAAGAAAAGTTACCCTTTTTATCACAATTCAGTTAAGAGAGAAGCAGAATACAAGCTCAACTGAACACCGGACTGACGTCTTAATACAATGCCTTTTTTAGCTGAACTGACAACTGAACTGATAACTGAAGGAATAACTGATAGTCTAAATACAATGCCTTTTTTAACTGAACTGATAACTGAAGGAACAACTGATCGTCTAAAAGGGGCTTTAAAATTTGTTTTTTGGGGAATAATTTTTTTTGGATATGGGGCATTTAAGTAATCAGCCGGCGAAGTGTCAACGATCCAGGGTCTGTATATGAGATAAGTTGTCGGGATTTATTATAGGTGAGCCAAATCTTAATAGATATAAGGCAGTTTATTAAATTGTTCCATCTACGGTTTGATTTATTAAGAAAAATTTGGAATATTGCCCTTCATAACTCTGAGCGGGTTGTTGACTTTTTCCGCAGGCGAGCCATGAAGGGCTGATCCTTGCCTGGCCAACTAGTGTGTTTATTCATTAGAATCAATGCAACTATGATCCGGAACCCAGATAAGGGTGAAACTGAAGTTAATGTTCAGGCTCGCAAATTCATGTCAACATTACTGGTCCAATTTGAGGAATTATATACTATTGGCTTTAACGCCTGACTGTCAGTGATAATAACGTTTCTGGTTTGGATCTTCCTTAAGTAACTTGTATGCTTCCCGAATGGTCAGTAATTAAGTTTGAAAAACACTATCAACATCGGGTAGCTGAAAAGACTTAGTTATATTTATGGCCAATTTCATAAACAAATACTAAAAGCACTTTTATCAAAAATCCTCTTAAATTTTATCAGACTCTTAAGTCTTTCGAGTTTCACCAATCTATAAAAGGGAAATTTTAGTTAAAACTGAGTTTTCCTTACATCCCTGAAAAAGAAATTGGTTTTTTCTTTCTAATAAGCGAAATGTATGAGAAAGTATGAGAAAGCATTAGGTGTTGAAACAAATGCCAAGAAATGCAAAAAATAAACGAAATGCAAAAAAAAAATATGTGGAAAGATCCTGTGAGATAAAATGCTCAAGTAATAACCACTTTATTTATTGCACTGTTGGGTTTCTATCGGTTCCAAATGGCGACCAAACAAGTTCAAGAACTGATCTACAGGTGCTTTGGAAAGTCGGAACCTCATTTTGAAGTCATATAGTCGGAGAATGGATTCCTGTTAATCTCTTATTCGACGAATAACTATACGTTGCACTTTATCGTTGGATGAAGATTTTTTATTTTATATTTTATTCTAAATAAAAAACAGATAATTTAAATATAAGTATTAACCTATTCATTTTGTATATAAAAAATTGAAAACTAAAATATGACAAAACAATAATTTCCAATTGTTGTTATATATATCTGATGACATTTCAATGACACTTTTAAAATTTAATGAGCCTAAAATGGGCATTTAGTTTATAAGGGGGTTTAAAAGCTTGTTTAATTTAAAAGCGCTTGGTGAAAGCAAAACATCCTATTCAACACCACACTCAATCTTTGAGCAATCAGCAATTATAGTTGTGTCGAAGTCTTTCATCACGACATCATAATCCCACTCGTTTTAAGATGGGAACATGACCTTTAAATTTGTATTGATGGTCATTTTAGGGGTGCAGTAGGCATTGGGAGTCCCAAACATCTCTATATGAATAAGCTCAGTGATATTGCTGTGACCACAAGGTTCGTAAGAAGAGTTCGATTCCTTCAGTCTTAACTAGCTGCAAGATACTAGACATTTAATGTTTAATTGAAGGATTAAAAAGCTGTAGAAAAACGCTTAAGAAAGGCATTACTTGGGAAAAAAATGTTATGTACCTTCTTCACTTTATCGATGTTATAAATCCCAAAAATGATCTTCGATTGGAGACCCTACTTTTAACCAAAAGTTTTGTTACAGGCATAGAAAGCTATGCAATTCTTCTTAACCATTTCTTCAATATTTAGTTTCCAGTATAATAAGGGTCAAAAATAACACTTAGATATCTTGCACTGGAGCAGAGCGAAAGGGTTTGACTGTTAAGTCGGGGTAGAGTGAAGTGATGTTTCTTAGTTTTGGCAGTAAATATCATCAGTTCAGTTTTGCTTAGGTTAACATCTAGTCCACAACTTGTAGCCCAGTTACTTACCTATCTTATAGGAGTTTCTGTGATTTCACCTAACAGAGGAGTGAACATTTCTGACATGAATGGTACCAACGCAACCACATTCAAGCTACATCTTTTCTACTTAACGAAAATATTATAAATGGCTAAATTCTAAGAAAAGGGAACCAAGTCCACCCAAAGGGGGATGGGGGGGTGATGTCCTCTTCTAACTTTCTTGGTCAAGTTTCTATTACTTAACGTATTTAAAATCATTCTAGCTACTCTTTGATGTAGTCTTCTACACGAAAATCAACGACTGATAGTTTTGAAAACCCCTTCTACATCTAAGACGCTGTTCACATTGGACTTACTCAACCGATTTATTTTGACGTACGGCCACCCTGTCGTGTTCAGACACAAAAGTAATGTGAACACTCCAGACTCACTTTGACGTCTTGTAGTTGTCATAATTGTTGGCCATTTGCTATGCCACTACAAATATACAGTGAATTACAAAAGTAAGTAAGCACTTCTTAGTTTAAAGATCATTTTCTTCAAACAATCGATAGTAATGTTAAAAAAACTTAATATTTTTGTCTATAATTGATATGTATTTTGAACTAAAAAGTAACATTTCAAATAAACTAACTGTGTTCTAAAATTCTGCTTGTTTAGATTCATGGGTTTTTTTAAAGAAGAGCCGCTTTTGGCGATTTATTTTACTTATGTAAGGTTTCTTTCTAATACTTCGACCATGATAACCGGATTGGTAGAGCATTCGTCGAATAGTTTGAGGGTTATATGACTTACCTGTTTTATTTGGCTATTTCTGCTGATATCTTTGATGGGCTTACTTTGGAATTCCTCTTCACTTTCCTAACAATAATACGGCATTCCTGCTTCTCATTGTCATTGATCGAGGGTTATTTTGCAAACTTCCAATTTTATTTTATTTGGTTATTATTTTGTGTATAGCAGATGGACTTTTGTTAACAATTTTACCATTCTCGCACTTCGATTTATTTTCCAAATAGTGTTCGATTATATTTTTTTTTAATAAGTGCTTACTTACTTTTGTGATATAGAATTGTAAAAAAAAACGACATCGGGATTTAGGAACTTTTTTTCCACATAGCTGGAAGCACTGTGTACCTACGCTATGACATTTGTCAGCTGTATTGACGACTACCATCAACTAGCATCCAAAAACGTCACTTATGACGTCTCTGAGCAAATTATCGATAACATATAAATAATAATATTTTGGCATCACCATTTTTATCGGGTCTTAGATTAACTCTCGAAAATTATCTGGTCTTAGCTAACTCTGTATAGATTTAAGTAGTTGTTGCATTTGCATGTAAAGCGTTTAGTCCCGATGTCGTTTTTTTCTACAATTCTATATGGACTTGCAAAAAAAACACTCCTATATTATGTCACAAGACAAATGTCAAAAAAAATCCATTAATTTTCAATTTGTTTTAAAAATCCTGCCTCACTTTGCCGTCTCTTTCTTCATGGTGCGAACGATAAAAAACACAGAGACATCAAAATAAGTCGGCGGAGTGAGTCCAATGTGAACACCGTCTAAGAAGGTAGTAAGAGTATATTCTTTGTAGTTGATAGTTTTCTCAAGTGTACGCACTACCTCGTGAAGTCATGCACTTACCCTTAAGGCTTACATGTTGAGATTTTTCAAAAGGATATCTTAAGATGTCTTTAATATGTGTGTCGAAAAGGGGATCAAAAGTTGTAGGCACGAAAGAAGTCAGACCAATTGGCCGGTAATCATTCTAGTTTTTGAAGCATAATTGTGATGCCTTCCAGACCTGGAGACTTATATGGAGAGACAGTTTTAAATTTTAATTGCTCTACACAATCTATTGACATGTTACGGAACCTAAGCTTTTCGGGGCTAAGCCGGGAAAGTGTGTCGCCATCAGTAGTTCAACGCAAGAATTAGAGAACATACTCAATCCTTTTATTTCGATAGCAAGTTAAAAAAAAAAAAATGGCATTGTCAAGTAGTGAATTAGAGTTTGATAATTCGCAGCAAGATTATGACGTTTGGAAACATCACAGGGAACTTGTCATCAATCGCAAAAGAAGGAATGACGTGTATAGGTATTTGTCTTCACCTGTTTTTTATTTTTTATAATGTAATGTAAATATATTAAAGCAATGTTTCTTTGTGTATATGAGCTGGTGAGAATGTATTTGGTAGTTGTTGCTTCGTCTCTACCATGTGAAAAATGAAAAGTGACTTAAAAGACCCCACAAGAAGAAGTCTAAAGGGGTCGAATTGCAAGATCTAAGGGGTAATTCACATTGCTCCACATGAGATTACCATGTTTGGAAATTGCTCGGGCAAAATGTTCATTTGGGTACAGGCTTTGTGGCACATAGCTCCGTCCTGTCAAAACCTGATGTCGTATGTGTCCATATCATCCATTTGGACCGAAAGAAATTGGTTATCTTCGAACTATAGCGCTCGCCGTTGATGGTGATAGCCTGGCCAACGTCGTTCTCTAAGAAGTATTGACCGATGATGTCGAAACCCCATAATCCACACCAGGGGCGGACACAGAAAATCATTTCGGAGGGGGTTTTAGAGAAAAATATAAGATTTTTATAAATATATTATTTTATTACTATATTGTAGGTACTTGTTAATAACGTAATCTTTATTGTAATTAACATAAATATGTTATAACTAAACAATATTGGTTCTTAGGGATAGGGACTTTTGGAACAATTTCATACAGCTAATCGCAAAAACAAAACATCATAAGGATGTTGCAACGGATACCTATTTGGCAAATTATGTTAGAAAATATTCTCAACGAGGGCCGGAATTAATTTTTAGACATAGACTTTTACTACGAGCCCTGTGTAATGGCCTACATTATTTGGTTCATATAATATCATTAACGTTACAAGAAGAAAAAGAGTTAGTGATTCCATAAGTGTATACCTAAAAATAAAATTAAAATAAGTTCCACAAAACTAAATACGGAATATATTAATACGTGAAGTCATAACTTGTTGTACTTTTGCAATCATACGAAAAAGAGTTTTACGAACATGTAAGGACCTGTACCTTTCACAAAAACGAAATGAGTAACCGCGTCGCACGAAATTGCTTTTATTTTAAAGACTAAGAATTTCAAAATTTAATGTTATTAGAGAAAGGCTGTTCATAAGCATTCAAATTCTTTTTTTTAAATAAATAAAACAACTATTTTAGTAGTTTATGCAAGAATAAAAATTATAAGTCGTAGTGCTTTCTTAAGAAAAATATTTACAAAATTCTTACAACATTTAAAAAAATTTTGGTAAGCCAACTTGTAGTATTCATTATTGTATGAATAAAAAATAAATTTCCAAAAAAAATACTGAGCCGTTTTTGAGATAACGAATTTTGAAATGCAATGTGTTTTAAACTTTCTAGAACCTTTTCCATGAAAAATTTCATTTAAATCCGTTCTGCCTATAATGAGAAATTCAATATTCGAAAAATAGATTCATATAGTAGGTACAGTCAATTATATCTTAATTTTTGTATTTTTTTTATTAAATTATAGATCGTAAAAATTAATCGAAATAAAAAAAAAAAACTTTATCAAAATTTTCGGATTTACGATTTTCGAAAACAATTGTTTTTACAATTGTATGACGGCTACCTTTATTTTTAGGTATAAAAATTTTGGTGCTTCCAAAAAATAACTATTTTTTTTAACCATTGCCTAGATTAAACTCAATGAAATTTTATGAATTTCTTTTTTTAATTCTGTGAGACAGTTTTTGAGAAAAAAATATTTAAAAAAATTCGAAAAAAAACGTATGGGTAGGTTCCGTTAGTTTTGGCCTAAAAAAAATTAAAAAAAACAGTGGGGGAAAATTCCACTGTTTTTAAATAAAGTTGTTTACTTTTGTTCCTACTTTATTATTTACTAGCCGACCCAGCTCTCGAAATTCGAGTGCCAATTTATTTATTATTTATATTATTGGCAGCGTTTTCAAGCAAATTTATTAAATTAAATTTTATTTTATGTAATATGCAAAGTGTTCGACAGTGCAAAAACAAAAATGACCCACAGTGTGTAAATGCGTGTCTCAAGTATATTCTGCACATCTCCGTAACTGTGGCTTTCCAACCATATAAAATTTATCGAAATCGGTTAAATACTTTTGGAGAAAAGTGTACAACAAAAAACATGTTTGCCGTTTTATTATATGATTTAATATCCCTGATTAAGTAAGCACGCAAATATTGACCAAAACTTCAAATTTTTGCGAATTTCAAAGAAAATTGTTTTAATTTTTATTTCCAGGAACTCCTATTCTTGGGCCGAACGTAAATAATATTTGAATTATAGAACGTTTTTATGAAAAGATATAGAAGAATTTATGGCACGAAAATAAAACTTTGTTTTTTATTTTTCTTTAAGAAAATAAATCCTTATTTTTTTATTCCACATGTTTCGGAGGGGGTTTGAACCCCCAAAACCCCTACCTGCGTTCGCCCCTGATCCACACCAAAAAGAGACTTTGTTTAGATTGTAATCGTCCTAAAATTCAATTTTTCTTATTAACGAGCCCTGAATATGATATGGAGGGCTCACAGCTGTACCGAACCAAGTTACAGCTCTAAATAAAGGTCAATTTTGCGGAAATCCTGGCGTTAGTTTTGGATTTCTTTAAAATGACTTGGTCGAAGCGCGCGAAATGTTGCTCAAACAGAGGACCCACTTTCATAAAACAATTTAATCATTTTCACAAGTTGTTGGCTTGACAAGACAAACTAAGTAAATGACAGCCAATTTGACAAATGAAGATTTAACAAAATGGCCGCAATCTCCTGTCAAAATCCCTATTGGTTAAACCCTTTACAATACCTTATAATAAAATTTGCCAGGCTTTGAATTAATATCTGTAATATAAATAAGTGCTTTAACAATAATGAATTTATTTTTGTACAGGCTTGCTTAAGATATAATGTATGCGTGTCCCTGCCTAGGGTTAAATAGTCTACAATGAATTGATCAGAATAGAGCAATATACATATGTATACTTCCTCCCCAGAATGACTTTTGTTTTACATAAAAGAATAAATGTACATATCTAGGCGAGACAATTGACGTAGTACCAGAACAACTGCGATTATGCAACCAAATGATAAAATAGACTTACAAGCTGTGACACTGAAGACCGAAGAAAGGGTGATGAAAAATTAAAAAAAAAAAATTCAATTGCAGATTTCATTTGAATTCTGCACTTGTGTACACTACATACAGATTTTATCATTATTGTTACTCGGCCATAAACAACTCAAGCTTAATTGGTTCTTTTATTGATATGATATTCTATGATATTCTATCTCTAAACCAGAGATGACAAAGCTATTGCATGCGTGCCGCTTCCAATACAAACTGGTCCAAATTTGTTTAGAAATAGAATCTTATAATTTTCTAAAGATTCAATTGTTTTTAGTTGATTCTGAACATTTGTGCAAAACAACGTCAACATCGTTTATGAAAAACCTAAACCATATTTGAAGCTTAGATATGTTTATGGAAGCAAGTACGAGAGTAGATACTGGCGGAATAAATTACCTATATGATGGTTAAAACATGTATCAAAAACCAACAATACAATTTTCCGACTCAAGCTTAAATAGGTTTGCCACCACTGATCTTGTACATGAAGACAGAACCTTTGTAACTTATACGACAAAATATACTCGTACTCGTATATATGCAGATAGACAATTTAGCATTGTTGTTTGATAAACGTTGACCGAGAAACTTTTGCACGGAATGCGAACATGAACATGAGCTTCTTCCTACTTTGTAGAAATACGAAATGGCGACTTTACTTCGAACACATTTTGACACTTTGTTTGACCCTGGCCAGTCCAATAGACTCAACTAAATTAAAAGCAATTTACGACTGTAATTGTCCCAATCAAAAAAAGATACTATTTTAAAGAAGAGAACAGAGTCTCATAAAAAGCATAGGCTTTTTAATACAAGAAAATATGTTGCTAATCAACTTCGTTAACACATTTTTGCAAAGTTAGTTTAGCACGATTGCCGACACTGGCGTTAGAGCTGAAACAAATAAATAAACATACATACATATGTACAAACGTAATGAAACAGTTTTGTTTTTTTTTGATAGATGATCGCGACTTTGGAATTTTCTAACGGGCCTCTTAATTAGTTATTGAGATTAATGACCAGAAAAGTTTTAACAAATATCATTTTTATCGTTTCTAAAAATCGACTCACCAAAATGACGAAGATGACGAAGAGGGTGTGTTTAGGGACGGCGACGCTTATTGACTTGGACTACAAGAGGTTAAGGCTCTCGATTAATCAAAAAGATCAGCTGTCAGAATCAATTGACAAATTTATTTAGCTGAATGGTTACTACGAGTATATTGTGCACGAAATGTTGATGTGTAAGTTGTGGTTTGTTGTTGGAAAAAATTCAAGACTACACAAACAAAATAATTAATTTTTGTGCTGTTTTCAATTAAAGTGCAAGCCTAGCACAATTTGTTTGATAAAAGCATAGCTTTAGAATTTTTAACATTGGTTTTAACTGTCAAAAATAAATCATCGTTGAAATGTCAAAAAGTCAAATTTGTTTTGTTTGACCATGAGGAGTTATTTTATCGGGGTAAATGATTTCTTTATCTAGATCGAAAACTGATATTTTATCATCACTGCTTCTAAAAAACAGGTAAAGGTAATATTTTACTTTAAATAAACCATAAAACAAAGTGGAGAACATGATCCTAGTGTCTTAGTGTGTCATGTGTATTGTCTTCCAGATTGGAAGCGACCTAAAATTTTCAGTTGAATCCAAATGGCTAAGGTGAGAAGCGGTTTTCATCATTAGAGATGTTCTTGGAGGATTTGTCACTTCCTTGCAAGAGGCAGTACCCTTGTTTTGTTTGTATGTTTAGGGTGGCAGCCGCATAGGAGGGAATCCAGACATCTATGGCAGTCTAATGCACTAATGAAAGGGTTTTTCAATTTACATGGGTAGATTTTGGCAGCCTGTGGCGGCCATCTTATTTTGGTGGTGCCAAATCTGTTGTTTATTATTCAGTAACTGATGTCAAATTTAAAAGACTTTTGATAAAAAGGTTTTCGATGTGATGAGAATTTATTTAGGAATAACAAATTATTTTTTGTTTTTGAAACATACAATTCAATGAATAATTATTTGATAATAATACACTAGTAAAGTATGAAAACAGCAAAGTATAAATTAAATGTTATTAAATTAGCAGAATACAAATTCTAAAAAAATTAATATGATTGAACAGCACGTACAAATGATAAAACGATGCTCGCGTTGGGCCCATTTTACGGCAGACATGAAGGTTCTTCACAGTCGGTTCTTCAGTATTTATTGGCATAATTTGAGACGACCTGTTAGGTTATCAATTAGCCAACATTCGTACGTCAAATCGGCTGAGAACATCACTGCATCAGTAATGGCCACTGCCATTTTACTTGCTGCTAACTCCATGTTATTGAAAGCACCGCAAAGGCGCAAATGTCTCCCTTTGTCCATTCGATCAAGTTCATGTCGTCAACGAACCCGCGAAGTTGGGTTGATCTTTTAAAGACAGTGACTGATGTATTGACGTGAGCGTTGCGTACTTACTTTTCAAGCAAAATGTTGAAGCAATTGCATGACAGAACGTCTCCTAGTCTTAACCCTCTGGTTGATTTGAAGGTTTGACATCGTCCTTATTAGTTTCATAAGTTTGACAGGGATATTAAAGCTGCACAGGGTACGAAAAAAATTCTTCCTATTCACACTCTCATAAGCAATGAATAGATGCTGGGTATTAATGTTGAATTCTTGCGTCTTCTACAATGTCTGCCGCATTGGGAAGATTTGGTCTGTCGTTGATTTTCCGTTCCAGGTCCAGGTGCTAAGGATCTATCACATCCTCAAAGTGCTTAGGACATTCACGTTTCCGTTTTTGAACACTTGATTTCTCGGTGATGGTTGTAATAATCCCAACACGTGTAGCCGTGGGGGTTCTTTGTGAACTCAAGGGATACTCTGTTGGCATGTGCTGTAGCGGTCACTTCGGATTAAAGGGTTCTTACGTAGAATTTTTTTTGGGAAGCTGTTGTTCGCCTAAAAGCTTCCTTGCAGATTTATATACGTAGTTTGGCACTAATTAAATACTGATAATAGTCGATGTTGGCTCCTCGAAGGAGTGCTTTCTATCGATGACATTATAGTCTTTTTGGTTACACGTTTAACCATTTGGTAAACACCGCGTGCCGTTGTGGATTTTGAGGTTTGGGAATCTTGTGCTGCATATAACCAAATTTTTACTCGCTACAAAATCGATGAGACAAAGTACGTTCCCCGAAGTGGTGTAGTGGTGTAGGCTATGTTTTCCGATCGTCCTACCAAAGACCTACTCTTTCCCAATTTTGCAGTTAAAGTCCCCTAAGAGTATTATGACATTAGGCTTTGGACATTGCTCATAATTTCTTGCGAGGGGCTCGTTGAATCTTTCTTTAGTAGTGTCGACTTTCTCTTCCTTAGGTTCATGTGCGCTAATAAGGATTAGATGGTGAAAGTTTTTCTTGACACCAATCATCATCGCTCTCTCGGATACTTTTCGAATTCCTCTATATCCTGGATCCTGATCCATATCAACTCTTGGAGAGCTGTTTTGTCACCTTTAAAAGATTTCCTTAAGGGTGAGGGTCTTGGCCAGCTGCTCAGCATGTGCACACACGTAAATTAATGTCCTTATTTAGTTTATGGGAGCTAGGCAGGGTTGTGTTGGTTTTGTCAACATTATCAGTTTTTTCATCCGAGGCAATGGCCAGCTTGTGAGACCTGTGTATAGCAAAAATCATCATGGGGCCGATTTTTCAGAGCTTAATTATTTCCTTCTTCCTTCTTTTCGAGGAGGGAACTCTGGTACCTCAGCTCATAGACCGGAAACGCTTGTCTTTAATTCACCTGATGGCAATCCAGCGGGCACCACCTGTAGGTGACGATGTGATTTTGTGCCGCTAATTCAGTAAATAATATGGACCCATCCGCAATAATAAAGAGCATCTTGTGTTCAATTCTTAGGCGCTGCAAAAATGTTTTTTCGGGGGCATATCACCTCTTGCGTGGAAGTAATGAATACTCCGAGAATATCTACTGTCATGAAAAGTGCTGCTCATTATAGCCATTCGGAATCGGTAAAAAATTGTTGGTCCCCTCCATGCCTTCTAATACGTTCAGGCTCACAGTTGGTTGAGATTTGTAAGTCACTAAATTACGTTTAGCTCTAATGGCTTCTAATTATTTTATTTTTTAATTTAAAATATGTAATTAAAAGATCTAACCGGTACTTTATTACAACCACACTCAACAATTCTGAGATAATTAATTTTTTTTTAGCCATACGAGAAAAACGTGTGATCTGATCGATTATTTTTTAAATTCATTGGTTTCCGGGCTCTGACTTAATCTAAAAACTTCATAAAAATAATACTGCACGCGCATGCACTTAAAGATTTTAAGTAATTAATCACTGTACTGTGCCATTAAGTTAGATATGCTTGTCTATTAGGGTTGATGACTTTTGGTATTTTCTCAAAGCAATCTCAATTTGTATTGAGTTTTTTTGTATGAAATAAATGTAAAAAATAATTAGTTTTTGTAAGTTTACTTTGTACTTATATTTATTTACAATGTTAGTTAACTTTATCAATCAAACTTCCAGAAAAAAAAATACCTCCAATTGGCATTCTATTATCATTATAGTCGAGTTGGAAGGTTCTTTTTTACTTAATTAATTTTAATTCAAAACTAAATGCACGACTGGATTGCACTAACTTGTTCTTGTGTCTTATAGACTTAAATGTGAATGAATATGCTAATACATACATAGATACAAATTTTCATAAACATAAAATTATTTTTTTAAATGGCTAAAACAACTCAGACAGATTTCTGAGACTCACTTCTTTCGTCTTCAATATGAATGAATTTTTACGAATTCATGCCTTGCCATAAAGTACTTCATATTTATCAGAAGTAAAAAATATAAATATGAAGCAATACCTACCCATGGTATCCCTTAATTCGTGCATAATATTTTAGAGCGTGATTCTTGTACTAAAAGTACTAAAGATAAAAACTTAATTTAGATCTTTATTTTTAGAAGAAATATCAGTCCTTGTAATTACACTTAAGCAAATTTGATATATTGAGATATTCAGTTTCTAACATGTTCCATTTTTCCTACACATGCTAATTAGTTGACTTTGAGCTCAATTTTATCCGAAAATGTGTAATAAATTAAACGTTTTACTATTTTTTTTAATGAACGACAAGTGTGTGGAAATATCCATAGATTTAGATTTTATGATACTAGAGAAAAACTGGATCATGTATAATTTAATAAAATGTTTTTGTGCTTTTTTTACTTACGACTTATAGGTACTATAAGGCAAGTTATGCATTCGTAAAAAAATCGAACTCGAGATTTTGATCAAAGTTGACATTACGATGATAGCGAAGACAAAAGAAAAAGTGGGCCTCGCAATTCTGTCTGTCTGTCTGTCTTTCTGTCTGTTCGACTACAGCAAAACGCAAAACGGCTCGGCGGATTTTCTTCAAACTTGGTAGATATGGGTTTTAATTTTTTCCTCCCGGATGTTTTTTTCTTTTTTTTTAAGACCAAAAATAACGGTACCTGCCATACGATTTTTTTCGAAATTTTATAAATATTTTTTTTTTCACAAAAACTGCTTCACAGATTTAAAAAAAAAATTCATAAAATTTCATTTAGTTAAACCTAGGTATTAGGTAATGAATGAAAAAAAAATCCAAAAAATTATTATTTTTGGTACCCCCCTTCGAACCATTTTTTGTTTTTGATTTTATCAAAAACGGTACAACCGATTTTGATCATTTTCCCAGCAGTTTCAATATTATTGTGTATTCAAATTTTCAAAAAAAATTTTTTTGGAATTTTAAAAAAATTTCAAAGTTTTTTTTTGAAAACTCAATATTTCGAAAACCCCATGCTCGATTTTTTTAAACTTGATAAATAAAAGTTTCTGAATATAATCTACAAGATTTGAGAAAAAAAATAGTTTTACCTAAAAATAACGGTACCCACCATACAAATGTTAAAAAATGGTTTTCGAAAATCGTATTTTTCTCGAAAACGGTTCCGAGAATTTTGTTAAATTTTTTGTCTTTCGTTTAATTTTTAAGATCTATAAATTAATAAGAAAAATTTGAATTTAATATATTACTGACTGTACCTACCATAGAACCATTTTTTCGAATTATTAATTTTTCATTATCGAAATACCGGATTTCAATGAAATTTCTTATAAACAAGTTTCTAAAAAGTTTAAAAAACATTGCATTTCAAAACTTAAAAAAAAATATTCTTTAAAAAAAAAAAAAATTTGAAAAAAATCTATTTTTTTTTTTCAAAAATTCAATATCTCAAAAACCGCTTAATATTTTTTTTTTGGAAATTTATTTTTTATTCGCTTGGTAATAAAAACTTTGAGTTGACGTATCAAAATTATTTTTTAAGAATGTTTTGAAAATTTTGTACATATAAAAGCTTATTTTTTTAAGAAACCACTACAACGACTTATAATTTTTGTTCTTGCATATACTAATATTTGCTTGAAACCACATGACATCCTGTGCTTAGCTCCACTTACTAAAAGAAATTGTTTTAGTCATTTTATGCCTTTGAACAGTTTTTCTGTAATAACATTCATTTTTGAAATTCTTAGTCTGGGTCAGTCGTGCATTTTATTTTTTTTTTTAGTAAAAGCTAGCTTATGGTTAAAAAATTCAAAAAATGGTTTTAAATAGCACCTCCCATTAATTTTTTTTCGATTCGCTTAAAAATGATACAACTGGTTTTGATAATTTTTTTTTCAATTTATTTTGGAAAACTTATTGAACAACAAGTCATCAAATGTTAAAAAAAAGTTTTTTTTTTTTACATAAGAAATCAAAAGCCTGGAATTTTGATAATTTTTTTTTCTATTTCTGTTAAAATGAGCCTCATAGTTTGATTGGTCGAAAAAAAATATGAAAAATGGAAAAATCGTTCAAAAAAAATTTGGGGCAGTTTTAAAAAAAATATTTTTTTTTTTAAATATACAAATAAAATTGTTAAAACGTTTTTAAGAGACAATTTCAAGTTTTTATTATTGTGTAGACAAAAATGTATTTACAAAAAAAAAAAAAAAAAAATGCGCGACTGGATCGCACATATTATGTAAAAGTATTTTGGGATTAAAAATACATTTTATAAATATAAAACATGGATTTAATGAGATAAAAATGTTCAAATGCATGGAATTGCCGTCTGATTTCCGGAAAAGTATGAATTTACGCAAATGAAGTTTAAAAATCGTTTTATTAAAGTAATTTCTTATATAACAAATTTCTTTAAAATTTTTCTAGAACAAAATTTGGGATGCCAATTTTAAGTGCTTAGTAATATAGATTTTAGGAAATAATTTCAAAAAATAGTCGTTCACACGTTTTTAAGATATTGATTTTTCAAAAAATAAATTGGATTTTTTTTTTTCAAAAAACAAACAAAATATTTTTTCCAATATTTTTGTATATAATATTATTTTAAACTTAAGGGGGCTCCTGATGAAAATTTTTGGTTTAAATCGTTAGAGCCGTTTATGGGAAAGTCAAAACAAATCAAAAACACGGTTCTTTGACAGGTACCGTTAATAACATTTTGCCCCAAAATTTCTTTTGACCAAAATGTAGTCCATGTCCATAATATCATACCTAATCTTTTGTATCAAAATCGTTAGACCCGTTTTCGAGATAAATAAGATTATGCATTACGTGTGTATGGGGGGTACCGTTAGTTTTTGAGCTAAACAAATTTCAATTTCCCCTCTAGGGAATCACCTTAAGTACCGAGTTTGAAGAAAATATGTTTTCATTTATATTTCATGTAGAAGTAGATACTAGTAAAAATATGAATTGTTAACTGTATCTATATGTATGTATATTTACGTTGGTGAGTGGACAAAAATTTAGTCCAGATTCATACTAAATGCGATTCGATAAACTAGTGAGGCCAATGAACATCAAAATTGGCCTTTTGGCAGAAATGGATAGAAAAAATATATTTTTTTAACAAAATAAAAGAACCATAAGTAAAATGTTCAATGACTTTTCTATGAGTACATAGTCGATCGCAAGTGCATGTACTCGCACACTCGGCTTCAAATAAAAAAATTACAAAAATCGATATCAAATAAAATTAATTGATATTTTTGGTTGCATCGAAAATGAAAATTTAAAAATTTTGAATAAATGCACCAACAAATATCAAAACAAAATGTTGATTTGTCTGTAAAATGGAAAATAAAACAAAGTTGTATTTTTTCCTGTCGAATAGAAAACGAGGATTGATTTTTTGTGCCCAATAGAAAAACACATCGCGATAAATGAACATAGTCATTGAGAAACAAATGAAATTATCAATCGTACGAAAATTGTGAACAGTTTTTCCAAAAAAACCCTCCTAATTTTGAAGCCGTTTTCGAAATAAATGAGTGAATGTTATTTTTGGCTTAAAGAACAGTTTTTTTTTCAGTTCAAAAACCGTTAGGCGCTGTGTTTAAAATTGATTATGAAATATTAAGTTTTGAAAAAGTTTTTTTTTTTTGAAATTCAAAAATTTATTTTTCTGAAAGTGTTGGTCAATTTTTAAGAAGATTATGCATGATAAAACAACATAATTTTTATTATTAAGAAATCGTTCTTTGAAATTTCAAAAAAATATTTAAAAACACATACAGTCACCTACGTATATATTAAAATTACTAAAATGTAGAAGCCCATTTTCTTCTTAAGACGTCAGAGCTGATGAACTAAGTTTCCACGTTAAATTCAACTCCATTAAAACGTCCCGTCATTGCAACGGACAATGAGCCCCTTAAAATTCTTGATATATAAATAATTAAATCAATTACATTAAAATTTTGCTTTGCGTTGCAATTAGTAAATTGTTGAACAAACAGAATTTAAAAAAAAAAATCCCATTATAACCTTCCTACCACGTAATCAATTGCGCTTTATTTACAAAACAAACTTAAAGTTTGTCATTAAAATTACAATACAAAATTCAAACTTTCCTACTAATTCATAACACATTCCATTTTAACAAACTAAAGTACAAAATGTGTTAGTCAATGAAACTATGAAAGATAAAACCGAAGTAATACAACAAGAATAAACCTGGGAGATAATCGTTCTATCGGATTTCGAAGAAAATCAAACAAAACAGGAACTTAAGCGGTTTTGTGTTTCGTATTTTTTTTTTCAGCTTCTTTTCATCTCAAAGATATACACGACACCTCCAACTGGTATGCATGTACTTGGTACCTTTGATTTAAATATTTATTATTAAATCTACCTGTTTCAATTTGTTCAAGAAAAAACAAAAACACGTTGAGAGAATAATTACTCTCCGAGCTTCCATACATATGCACCTGCTCATACAACAATTCTCTCTCTCAAATGTAAACAATTCAAATTAACGCTAATCGTTGATTCAAATTTTTACCAATCCAAGCTTTGCACTAGTATTTGTATAGAAATGCAAAAAAGATAGAAGATTTAAATACAAGTGCATCCAAGTAACTTATTCAAAGATAATGGTTTGAATAGGTCTGCAGCTTCAATGATAATTATGAAGGGAGTAAAATATCAATGCTGTCGAAAGTACTATTTTATAGCTCTTGCATATTTCTAAGACAGTACATTCAGATTTGTGGGAAAATTCTACAAAAATCTTTTTTTGTTGTTTAAAATTTTAAAATAGCGACACACGTTCTCAAGAAGAGCATTTTTTAAAAATAAAACAAAATTGTTTTAAACGGCAGTTGGCTTTCGTTAACTTGAATATTACGACAATTTGAACAATCCAACAATTTGAAATTGTAATTTTCTTCTGTAAGCATTTGATTTGAATATTAAAATCAAAAATACGCAACAATTTTTTTTGAGGATTTGTCACTTCCACGCAAGATGTAGTACTCCTTTATTTTTAATGGCAGCACCTGCGAAACTGAGAAATGAAAAACCTTCGGCAATACAATTCAATTCACTAACTTTTATGGCTGTGCAAAAAAAATAATATTTTTTTGGGTTGGTCGAATTACTTGATCAACTTTTTACTTGCTTACGTATGTATCATCATCATCATCGGCTCGACAACCAGGTTCCGGTCCTGGCCTCTTTCAACAAGTCTCTCCACCTATCCCGGTCTCTAGCTGACGCCATCCAGTTGCGCGCCCCAAGGCTTCGGGCGTCCTGGTCTACGCCATCTATCCAGCGCAAGCATGGTCTACCACGCTATCGTCTACCATACAATGTACCACAAACAACTTTCCGAGTAGGTTCCTCTTCGCTCATGCGAGCTAGGTGCCCTGCCCACCGGAGTCTACCGAGCTTAATTTTTGTCACGATATCTGCTTCTAGGTAGATTGCGTACAGTTCATGATTGTACCGTCTCCGGAATCGTCCTTCCTCACATATGGGGCCAACAATTCTCCTTAAGACTTTTCTCTCGAACGCAGCTAAGAGGTCGGAGTGCCTAGGATCCATATGTGAGTACTGGCAGGACCATGGTCCTGTACAGCAGCAGTTTTGAAATTATGGTGAGATTTCTGAATTTTTGTGCCGCCTGGATCTGGATGAAGGAATCGTGTACAGCTTGATCGGTTCTTCCGATAATGTCGATATCGTCTGCGTAAGCCAGTAACTGGCTGGACCTGTTGACGATGGTCCCTCTTATTGCCGTGCTAGAGTCACGGATTTCTTTCTTCAAAGCCAGGTTGAAGAGGAGGCAGGCCAAACCGTCCATTAAAGATGTTGATTGGTCTGGATAGCAATCCGGCTATTTTTACTTGGCTTCTTACGTTGGTTATGGTCAACCTACATAGTCGTGTCAATTTATTTGGGATGCCGGATTCTCATGGCTTTGTAAAGTTCTACCCTGGCTATGCTATCATAGGCGGCCTTAAAGTCTATAAACAGATGGTATGTTGGGATGTTAAATTCTAGACATTTTTCCATCGCTTGCATAAGGGTAAAGTTCTTATCAGTTGTTGATTTGCCTGGAATGAAACCACACTGATATTGTCCGATGACGGTTTTATCGTATGGGGTTATCCGGTCTTGTAGGATAGAGGAGAGTATCTTATAGGCGGTACTGAACAACGTGATACCTCTATAATTGCTGCACGTTGTGACATCTCCCTTCTAATGTATGGGGCATATTAAACCTTTTCGCCAGTCTTCTGGCATTTCTTCCTGCTCCCACACGTGTACTATAATATCATGAATTGCTTGACGTAAGGCTGGCCCGCCGTTATGAAATAATTCGGCTGGTATGCCATCGGCTCCCGAGGCTTTGTTCTGTTTAAGCCGGCCTATAGCCTCTTCTCAACCTCTTCTATGCTTGGTTGCGGCAACATAGGATATTTTTCTTGAAGTAGTGGAGCCTCCACTTCTGCAGTGAGCTGACCATTTAGCAATTCATTAAAGTACACTTCCCATCGCTCCAGTATGCTTTCAGGATCGGTGATCAGATTTCCCTCTCCGTCCTCGCAGTATGTGCAACGTGTTGTATACTGCGTCATGTTTCGAATGGATTGGTAGAACTTCCGCGCCTGGTACGGACCTCGCTCTCGGCTATTTTCTGTTTCACAGATTAGGTTCTTCTCCCAGGCTAATTTTTTTGTCTGTGAAGCCGTTTTTCTATTCTTCTGAGCTCTTTATATTCTTCTTCGCGTGCCCGTGTTCTATGAGATTGTTGCATTGCTCGGTACGCAACATTCTTACGTTCAGTCGCTAGCTTGCATTCATCATCAAACCAGTCGTTCCGATTTTTACGACTGCTGCCTAAGATGGAGTTGGCAGTAATAATGACAGTATTCTTAAGGCGTGTCCACTTCTCATTTACGCCCAGCATACTGGCTCCAGGATTTACTCTCCCTAAATCAAGTGATTCTAGGGCGAGTCCTAACGCATTACCAAAGGTGTTACTG
The DNA here is from genome assembly GCA_963931855.1 of Philhelius festivus. NCBI lineage: Eukaryota > Metazoa > Arthropoda > Insecta > Diptera > Syrphidae > Philhelius > Philhelius festivus. The sequence goes on along the minus strand of OZ007554.1, from coordinate 184,464,498 downwards.
CCATTTATTTTAACCATTTATTTACGGCAAACCAATCATAAATAAAACCACGCATATACGCATTGTAAATGGTGGTCCAACCATAATGCACGATGTTAATTGTGCCTTAACATTAAGTTTTTTGCCCAACTTAATTTGACATTTCTTTGTTTCAGTGTTTGACACATTCAACCATGGAGAGGTACACAATTGAGATTATTGAAGCCTTTTACGAAAATGGGCGTTCAAATCAAAATGCATTTCGTGCACTTCATGATTTTTTTTGGTTAGCATATTCGACCAAATGTGTCCACAATCAGTAGAATTATGCGCAAATATCAGCCCAGTTCGTTCTGCGGAAAACATTGCTGTTGTTCGCGATAATGTGGCAGAAGAGCTCACACGCTTACAAGGTTCAATTGACTCAAGAGCTGAGGTCTACTGACCATTTCAAGCGTCGTCAGTTCGCCGAATGGTGACTTTACAACGAAAATTATCTCCAGCGACGAGGCACACTTTCACCTCTGTGGATTCGTTAACAAGCAGAATTGCTGCATTTGGGCAAATAAGAATCCACGAGTGATTGTTGAAAAGCCGATGCATCCACAAAGAGTGACTGTTTGGTACGGTTTATGGGCTGGCTGCGTCATCTGGCCCTACTTCTTCGAAAATCAGGTTGGCCAAGCACTTACCGTGAATGGGACTCGCTATCGCGAGATGATAACGGCCAGAAATTGAGGATATGAACCTGAACGATATGTGCTTCGAACAGGATGATGCCACTTACCACACAGCCAACGAAACAATGGCTCTTTTGCGCGAGAAATTCAATGGCCGCATTCTCTCACGTCGTGTTGTGGCGATTTTTTTTTTTTTTTTTTTTTTTTTTTTTTTTTATAATCTACACGCGCTCAAGGGATTATGATTACCCTTTAAATGTTTTGAACACAGCGCGGGCGTGAAGTTAAGGAAATGAAAGAAGGATAGGAAAGATGTGTGGCACGATGTTCTGAGAATGAAGGTTGTTGTCTCAGATATTTTATCTCCAGGGATGGCGGCTGAACTAAAGCGGAGAATGCCGTGTCTTATTTCTATGCCGCTTATAATTCACATTATTTTATTCGTGTTCATCCTTGTTGGGCATACTAGTTTAACTCAATTACATGTTGTTAGTGTTATGCCTGAACAACATGTAATGAGTAAGCCAGCAACCCATTGATGAAAATTTTAGAAGATTTTTAATGGAATTAAAACGACATAGACGACGGCAGGGATCGAACCTGTGATCATGAGGTTCACAGGCGAGCACACATCCATCGCGCCACGGCCACCCCCACGGCGATGTTAATTGGCTGCCACGATCATGTGATTTGAACACTCTTGGACTTCTTTCTTTAAGGATATTTAAAAGTGTACGTTAATAAGCCAAAAACAATTCAAGAGCTAAAGGATGAGATAATTCGGTACATTAACGACATTGAACCTCAATTATCTCTCAAGAAAACATTTCAGAAAACATTATTTAAAAAACGTTTCTGAAATGTTTCGCATTTGTTTAAAAATCATTTCAGAAAAAATTGAGAAATGTTTATGATATGATTTTTTTGATGTGGACGCTTTGAGAAACATTTTTGAAACGTTCGGAATGGGAAACAGAGAAACATTTCATAAGCATTTCAAAAATATTTCGCGAGTGTCCAGACCAAAGAAAACATTTCAGAAACTTTTCAGAAATGTTTCTCGAATATTTCTGAAATGTTTCAAAAATATTTCTTGGTGTGGTGTGGAAAACAATTCAGAAACTTTTCAGAAATGTTTCTCGGATATTTCTGAAATGTTTCAAAAATATTTCTTGGTGTGGACACACCTTCAGAGACATTGAAAATATGGACCATCGGATAGAGGTATGCCACTGAAGCCGTGGCGAGTATTTGGCCGATATTTTGTTTCACACATAATTGTCATAGATCCTTCTATCATAATAAAAAATATTAAGATAATTCTCTGAAAAATGTTTATTTTATTTAAAATTAACATCGCGCGTTTTCGTTGGACCACCTTTTACAATTTATCAAGTAGAATATTATGATCAACTAGGTCAAATTCCTTGGTTAAATAAATGAAGAGTCCCGCAGTATACATGTAGATTAATATTCATGCAAATGTTAAATTCACTGAAAAATTTTAAGAGATCATCTTCGGTAGACCTACTAGCATAAAACCTAAATATGCAGTTACAAAAAAAATGATTGCAGTTTTGAAAATCTAAAATTTTTCTTTTAAAATTTTTTTCGAAATTTTTAGAAATATTAAAGCAAGTTCTTGCGATCCAACAACAATTTGACCCTTTAATTAAAGTTAAAATTATCGAATACCTATTTTATTTTTTAGTATCGTGCTATTTACAAACTCCACAAAAGGTCTGTTTACTAAGTTTTTTGCACGAACTGTCATTGTTTTAGGTGTGTTTAGAAGCAATTTATTACGAAAATTGCCTTAGTACGATACTATTTAGAAAATGGTTAAAATTAAGAATGAGTTAGTAAACTACTTTAAAGTTAGCAAATTGTTAAGTGGTATCATACTAACACGTTAATAATAGGCTGTTTAAAATTTTGCGCCATTGTTTTGTACGAATTTAGTATATTTATGAAATACAAAAAAAAAAGAATGGATACACAATGAACAACATAGTGAATTTGTTTTTTCAAACAAAAGCAAAAAATAATTCCAAATAAACATCTTCTTCAGATACAGACCTAATTATTATCATAATGAACGGATATTATATTTATCATCGTATTATTATCCTTATAAGCTAAGCAAATCGAGATGTTTTTTTTTGATTTTATTAATTATTTGTTATTTAAAACAAAATATCAATTTAAGTAAGCCTAATGCCTTTTCTGTTACAGCAATTAAACTACTGGCATTTTTTGTAAAAGACGACATAAGTATGTACAATTTTTTTTTTAGAAAGGTAAAATATTTCATCATCAACTTTGGAGTTTCGAATAGAAATTGATGGCTGCCTTACACACTCCTTTAGTATGAAATTGATCGTAGCTCCTCAATAAATAATAAGTTTTATACACAAATCTAGTTTGATATTTGAGCTTTATTATAAGGACTTACGAGAAAAAGAAGAACAGAAAAAACACATGTCAACAGCACTCGGTTGGTATTGAACGATCCCCCCTCCAAGTACTGATAAGGAAATGGCTTGGTAGCTACTTCTTTGACAATCTAGAAGATATTTCTAATATTTCAGGAATACACATATTGAACTTCGTCAATGCCTCAAAATGGCTTGACTGATTAATAGAATACATAGGTTTTATCAGGAAAGAGTGATTACACTCACGAGTAACACAATGGATCTACATTGATCTGAGTGTGACGATAGCAACATCAATTGTCAGCCCAACAACCTAACCTAACCTAAGTAGTAACCGCACGCATAATTATGCTTGATTTTGCTCATCGATGGGAAGCAATGCCTTCATCATCAAAGCCTAGGCCGTTGACTAACTTATTTTTATTCAAATTTCATTGATTATATTGTAATAAAATTAGCTAAAGTCACCACCGAAACATCAACTTGCCACATTTGTTTCAATTTAAAACTAACATTTGTGACAGTTTTCCTCAAAGTGTTGCTTCTCATTTCTTAACTGGTCTTATGAAAAACTTTTACGTAAATGTGACGTTAACAATCAAAACGGTGCTAAAGGCACTTTTTTCAAAATATGGAGTGTGGTATACCAAAATTTGCGTATCAAAGAGAGCTATAGAATGATGGAAAAATTGTATTTCAAAACGAGCTGGTTTAGAAGTTATTACTATTTTAATGTTGAGTTAAGTATAAAAACGAGGCTATTTGTTATTTTTTAACAATCAAATGGGTGCTATTTTTCATACAATGCTTGTAATTTTCAAAATAGCTCTATTTTTCTCTAAATGAAATCAAATAGATAGAATTGTTTTTCAAAAGGAGCTAAATAATTTTGGGCGCTAAAATTGTTGAACCTTATAAAATGATCTTTAGTTTACCTATCGTATTCTTTGTTATCATTGTTAAAAAAGTTTTAATGAATTCCAATAAAAACAACTTTTCCTTCTGTTCTCTTCTTTTTTAATTTTACAGGCATTTGAGAATCAAAATTTAAAACGCGCTAAATATATTTTTAACAAATAAAACTGCCTAAAAAAAAAAAACATTTCACTAAAGGACGAAAATAAAAGGTCCCTTTAGTATTTTTTTTGGTCAATCTAATAAAAAAGACTTCTACAAATTTTACAAAATTTACTGCATTGAATTATCTTAAATATTTTAGGAATTATAGTTTTCCGCCCTTTTGCTCGGTTTCATGTTCATTTTTTTAGCCTCTGTTTGATTGTTAACGTCACAAATATTAAAAAAAAAAACGCGATACAGTCTTCTTGTAATAACAATATAACGGGACTTTTACTGCTGAATGATGGTTGACAGTGAAAAAAAAAAAACACTTTACTGAGAGCTTGCAAACCGACAGCACTGATGTGATCAATCCAACAACTACTACCAAACCAACAATCCAATTCATAAGAACTTATCACAAAAAAAAAAACCTGATACCATACAGAAGAGAGAAAAGCCAGTCACAGAAGTTTTTCAACACTCCCCATCCACCCAAGACCCCAGCTCGTACAACGCAACTGAGCATACATCTAAAAAAAACATAAAACACATCTATGAGTAGAGTATGGTGCCCGCCTGCAACAATGATGTGGTTTTTTTTTTGAAGCAAAAAACGCAGTTTGGTCACCAACTAGTAGCAATCAGTTACTTGTTGGCCTGTGACGATATCACAACGTTTTTTAATTTTTCAAATCAATTTCGCCTGGGAATTGAATCCAATTACAAAAGCCCGCCCCCTGTATCTCTGTTGCCCTCTGGTGTTCGAAAAAAAGTACCTAAACTTGATCATTCGAAAAAGAAAAAGCTCTACATTCCTCTAAAGGATTTTCGAATTTTTTGTTTTAACAACTTCAAGTTAGCTTCTATCTATATTTTTGTTCAGATCTTTGTGAGCTTTTCGCGGGTGGCAGCAACGCGGCGCTTCACTGGAAACCACCACAAACACGACCACAACGCGACGACTGTCATTGATCACCGCCGCGCTGATTGTTAATAATTGTTCTACAGATCGTGTTGCTTACTTGATCGTTTAAGCGTTTCATTCGTTTGCTCCTTCGTTGTACTCATCTACATACTACACTTATAGTATCGTATTGTCGTTTGTCTGTCATCTCTGTTGGGTTTTCGCGAAATCTTAGGGTCTGCATACAGTACTGTATTTCTCTCCCTGGGGGCAAAAGATACTTCTTGGTGTGTCGTTTAGTTTCGCTTTGAATAGTAGGTACTCCTTTCGTCTTATAGTGTATATCGGCTCCGCGATTCGTGTGTCGTTATTTATTTTGAATGTTTTTTTTTTCTCTTAAACTATAAAGTTGATGTTAAAATAATAAATTCATGATCGATATCAGGGCGAGAAATTCATTTCAAATTCATTGTTATTTTAACCTCGAAAGCGGTTGCTACAGCCTAGGCTTTTAACCATTTACAAAACATGTTGTCTTCGTATCGCTATGCGAAGCACTGCTTCGTTCTAAAATTGCTCCTCTGATGTGAATGAAAGATTTATTTTCCTAATCAGTTTTACAACGGTAGATATATCATAATAGTTCATCAACATTTTTTCAATTAGTGATCTTATAAAAAATTATTCAAAAAAAAAAAAAAATAATATAATTATTAAGCAAATAAAATTAACAACTTCGACTTCAACCAGAAGAAAAAATAATAAAGTGTTATAAAAAAATTCAACTGTGTTAAAAGTGAGATAATTTTTAATAAATTTCAAATCTCAACGCGATAGGTTTTTCGAAGCTATCTATTCGATTAGAAGTGTTTGTGCTGTCGTGAAGTTCAAAACTCTGTCGTCGCTAAGTCCATTATCTCTGCTCTTATCAGTTAAAGAAAAATAAAAATTTTACACACTCTGTCTGAAAATATAATCAAATCAAAATAAATCTCTCAAGTTGTGTTTGATTTTATAACAATAACACCACACCAACAAAAACAATAAAAACAGATTAAAATAATTTTCTCAATTTCACAGAGAAACCAACATCATTCAATCGCAAAGCAAAAAAGTCAATTTTATGAAGTCCATCTTCGAGTAACAGTGACTGAAAACAATATTTACACAACAATAAATGGAGACAAGTCGTTATTTTTCAAATGAATGCAACCAAAGTTTTATGTGCATGATTAACAAAATGCTGCTTAAGGTAGAAAATACATTATTACGGAGCCATCGACAACGTGAAACAACTGGAATCAAAAAGCTGTATAATTCGTTCTTTGTATTATTTTAATCAATCGGACGAAAAACACTCATTCAAAATACAAAACTTTAAGAAAATTAAAAAAAAAAAATTATAATTTTCCCTAAATTTTTGGCGATAAATAAAAGTTTAAAGTGTGTTTTGGTTTAAAAAAAAAAACAAATCTCCAAAAAAAGTGTCAAAATTAATTCTATCTATACTCGTACTTAGAGAAATATTATCATATATTTCTTTAGTGATATTAAATAAAACACAAAATCTAATATATATATTTCACTAAATTAAAATAATTCTAAAAACAGTGCCTTATTAGTTCTATTAAGTGTTTTAAACACAATCTTATATATTTTATTCCCAAAAAAATATAAATCTTATATGAAATGTGACTATATGAAAACGTATTTATTAAGATAAAAATTTGCACTATAATCTTCGATTAAAACATACAAATTTAAACCTTCACAAAAAGAAACAAAACAATTACAAGTGGGACATCATAGACTTTTCGCCACCAAGCTAAACATAAATAAATTAACAAAAACTCAAACTGAATAAACATCAAATTATTTAAAAGATACAAAACCTTACATAAAGCTAAAACTTCGTTTAATAAAAATTTATACATCTTACGGCAAAGAAACTTCGTTAACACGAATGGCTCTTTCGTTACTTTCGCATCCAAATTTCACGGATTTACAAACGTTTCTAGATCCCATACGTCCTTCTTTCGATTTTCCAATAAATAACGATCAAATGGAATACCACAACAATAATAGTTCAGCAATAAACCAAGTGAGTAAATTATACCAGTTAGACAGTTATTCTATTTTGATTTTTCCAACTTCGTCATAAGAACCTTAAAATAACTCACAATCGAACAAACCGTAGCTTTGTTTCGTGCGCCTATTTGTTTTTATTTTTTTGTTTAGAATTAAATTTTAATTCAGAGAGGTTTGCTAATTTGACAAATTTGCAAAACTTATTGTGCGAATTGGATGTAGGTTTATGTTTCTTCTAAAAAAAAGATTAATGTTAATTTATCGATCAAAGTTGTCATATTAAATTAAATTATTTTTTATATGTGTCAAAAGCGGTAACCGTCAGAAACGATTGAATTGATTTGCCCACAATTGGATGTTTGAGTCAAAATAAAAGCCAAAATACGACTTGAATTAGTAATTTATCACAGTCTACTTTTCTTATCTGGATAAATATCGATGAAAAAGAAGATTAAATTACTTAAAAAATGTGATTTATCCATTTATAATTTTAGTGGTTTTACGTACATATAATGTACTATGTCAAATAGAAGATTGAGATATTTTCAAAAACAATATATTTACATAAATATCTCCTATAAATTCAGCAATAAGGCTATTCTGTTTTATTCAAATACTTTTCCTGATAATTTAGAAGAAGTGTGTTTCAAACTCTTTCGATTATTGTACTCGTATGTACGGTGAGTTTTTAAACAACTGGAAGCCAGATGCTTCTTACAGTTTACGATTATCGTTGATAATAAGACGTGTCAATCTTTGTGTAAGACGATAATTGTTTTTACTCACAATTTGACATATTTGTAAGTAGTATGACGAGTTATGTATTCGTCAACAAAATCCAGTTCTAAGTTTCATTCAAACTTCTGATTACGATAATAGCGAAGGCGAAAAAGTGGATTTCGAAAATCTGTCCGCCGATCTGTCTATGTGCCGCTTTGTTCGATTGTAGAACGGACCTTCTTTAAGCTTGACTTTTTTAAAATGTTTTAAATTTTTATAGACTAAAAATAAGGGACTGTATCTGTATTATTGTTGAGGGTATGCCGGAAAACGAAGTTGGACTCAAGGGTAAGCTGATGAGCATTCCTAAAAGAGCAATTATTACGGTTAAATTGTTTAAGGGGAGGAATGCAACTATCTAGAACACTTACTTACTTATCCGGCTCCCGATCCATTTAGGGTCTCTGCCTGAGATAATGCGGTCTTCCATCAGTTGCGATCCCTCGCGAGCTCCCTCCAGTTGTTGAGACCAAGAGCTCTTGCGTCTGTAACCGCCAGGTCCCTGTATCAGAGGTTCGGTCTTCCTCGTCGTCTCGAACCTGGGGGATGGGATTCGAAGATTTTCTTGGCTGGAGCGTTGTTGTCCATTCGCTCGATGTGACCGAGCCAGTTTAGGCGACGTGGTTTGGCTTTTTGGACTACATCCACGTCTTGGTACAGCTCGTATAATTCACGATTGAAACTTCTCCACCTTTCGCCCTCTTCTCATATAGGACTGAATATCCGCCGAAAAATTTTCTCTCGAAAGTGCCCAGTATCAATTCCCCTTTTTTACTTATCGTCCAGCTCTCGGCGCGCCGAAGAGTAGGACTGGTAAAATTAGGGTTTTGTATAGCGTGCACTTAGCCTTTCGAGAAAGGAGTTTTGCATCCATTTGTTTGGCCAAACCGAATACCCTAGCGGTATGCTAGGGTAATTCTTCGTCGGATTTCCACTAAGGTGTCGTTCGTGGGATTGATGTTTGTTCCGAGGTAGGTGAACTCCTTGACTACCTTTAAATTACTGCTACCAACAGTGACGTTTTGTCCTAGGCGATGGACAGCTGAGTCTTTGCTTGTTGATAGCATATACTTTGTTTTGTCCCCATTAACTTCAAGACCAACGCGTTTTGCCTATTCTTCAATAGCTTTGAACGCTTCTAACACAGCTTGTTTGGAGCGGCCGATGATGTCGATGTCGTCCGCATAGCCAAGCAGTTGGGAAGACCTGTTGAAGATAGTGCCTTCCAGGTTAACACCACTCTTGCGCACTATCTGCTCTAGGACTAGGTTGAAGAGATCACATGATAGCGCATCTCCTTGTCTGAACCCTGTGCACGTCTGGAATAGCTCGGATGAGCTGTTGAACGTTGCACCGCGTATTTTGTAACGTCAAGCGGAATAGCTGGATCAGTTTTTTCGGGATCCCGAGTTTCGACATCGCCAATAGAAGCTCTTGGCGATTAATGCTATCACATGCGACTTTGAAATCGATGAAAAGATGGTTGGTCTCGACTTGAAATTCGTTGGTCGTCCATTGGCCACACTGATACGTGCCGATCATAGTGTTGCAGAAACGTTTTAGACGCTCATATAGTACGGTGGATAGGATCTTGTAGTCAACATTAAGTAGGGATATGCCTCTGTAGTTTTTGCAGGATCGCCTTTTTTGTAGATTGGGCATATGGAGCTATTTGACCAGTCGTTTGTCAAACTTTCCTCCTCCCAAACTTGGTTGATGAGCTGATACATGCACCCTATCAGGACATCTCCTCCATACTTGAAGAGTTCCGCAGGTAGATCATCCGAGGCTGCGGATTTGAGAGCTTGCGTGCCGGTCCTATAACCTGATGCCAGTTGCTTGGTTGTTTTGTAGAACCGGCGGCTGTTGGTGGCGGTGCTAGACTCCTCGTGATACCTGAGCTGAGAAGCTGCGGATGCTCTTTTCTTTCTGCGCAGGGTTTTTTCTCTTTCCTTCTCTTTTTTACGGTACTCCTGTTTTGCTGCTCTTGTTTTCCATTGCAGCACTGTTTATTGAAATAACGATAATATAAGGAAAGATAAGAAACATTGCGGCGGTGCTGGAGAGATGCAAATGTTTCCGTAATATATCATTTTTAAAGCCCTTTTTTGAATTCTATGCTAGAGACATAAGTGGGTTATGGAAATATGGAAATTGTACTCAAATTTTCGACAAATATAGGTTTTATAGATTACAGCCAGATCAGAAGGAGTGACAAATTTCTTGCATCGACGAAGGAAACCTAAACAAAAACTTAGCAGCGTTTTTGGCGACGACGAATATGTGGTCATTCCACATACCTGTGATACACATTACCAAAAACTGAAAGTTGTTCGGTTTCCTCAATGCAAGTGTTATTCATGTATAGTGGCATAAGGAGAGAATTTCGCTTTAATGATAGAAGACAGCATTATGTTTTTGATGCATTAAATTCCATGCTGTCAAGATCAGAATTTAATGAGCTTATCATAGGGTGCCGTTCAAGTCCCACTTTCAAAGAACGAGGAAATGAATTTTGAAACGAATATGAAAAGCTAAGGGTACTATCATCAGCAAAACAATTTAATGGATTAAAAGTTTCAGACAGAAAATCGTTGATGAACATGAGGAAGAGAGTCGGAGACAAAACGGACCCCTGGGGTACACCAGTGTTTATTTTATAAATACTTATTTAATAATATAATTAAATTTCTAATCTAACAAAGAAGTGATTTATCAATATCACAAACACACATTTTCTATAAGAAATCTTGATGCCAAAATCTATAAAATACTTTTAAAATATAGAGTGCAATAGTCTTATTTTCTCCAAAACGATGTAAAGGCTGGTTCCACTGCTCGGTGGGATATACCATCACATCACCAGTGGACCTATTGCTACTAAAGTACTGCCGGTCATTGAGAAGCTTTCTTTCTTCGTGATATTTCTTGAGATGATAATTAATCACCGTTTCAATGCCCTTGAAAAGAAGGGACGTAAGTGATATTGGATGATAGTTAGAAGGGGAAGAAACTTCGCCTTTTTTAGGGTCCGGCTGCACAAATGCTGTTTTCCATCAACTCTGAAAGAGATAGAGTAGAACAGATAAAAAAGCTTACGCATTGGTTCAGCCAGGGTTCAAGAACACTATAGAACAATAGGAGGGATACTATTCGGGGCAGCGGATTTGTGAATGTCAAGATGAAAGAATATTCTTCTCATAAGATCGTTTACGCTCCCAAGTACAGGGGAAATCATGTCATTGTCTGGTAGCGTCGAATTAACAGCAAACTGTGCTGCAAGCAAACTCGCTTTATCTATCGAGCTTACAACAGGAGTGTCATTGAAAACAAGCTTTGGAACTGAGGATTTAGTAGTGTTTCGTACGTTTTTTACAAATGACCAAAAATGTTTACTACCTTTGAGACATAATAGTATTTTTTGCCGTAATTTTTGGTCATGTAAAAATTTAGTTCGTCGGATATGAACATTACAGGTCTTTCTAGCTTGTTTGTACTTATTTCAGTTTTCCTCAGAAGGGCTGGGTTTAAAACTTCTTTAACCCTGACAGTTTTCTTTCTGTTTGATAGATTTTAACCTAACCTAACCTAACCTAACCATGTCTGCACTGGAGTCTACGTCACTATGGACGAAGCATATTGACCAGTTAAAGTTCCTGTAGAAATCATTGAGACCGACCCAGTTGGCTCGTATTGCCAAACGGTTCTCTTTGGGGATTTCTTTTTAACTGAGGTTTTTTTTCGACACGACATATTGGCTGATGTGACACAATAGTATTGATTGTGTATTTATCAGGATCAGAGGTAAGGAACAAGTCTAGAGTAGTGCCGGTTTGACCTGCAACGTCAGGAATTCGAGTTGGCTCATTAACAAGCTGAGTTAGGTGGTTTAACTCAGCAAATACCTCAAAATATCTTCCCTGATTTTGATCAGAAAAGCGAAGCCAACTAGAATTGTGTACATTGAAATCGCCTGCAATGGCAAAAATCTAGAGGCGTTAAATCGCACGATCTAGGCGGGCAATTGACCGGCCCCAAACGTGAATTAAACTGTTCACTGAGCTCGCATCTCAATTAATCCATTGTTACGCGTGCTGTGTCTTGTTAAAACAATATGTCATGCAAGTCAAGCTCTTCCATTTTGCACAAAAAAAAGTTTGTTATCATAGCACGGTAACGCTAACCATTCACAGTAACGTTGCGATTCGCATCATCTTTGAAGAAATACGGCCACCAATGCCACCAATGATTCCGCCAGCCTATAATCCGCAACAAACAGTGACTTTTGCTCTTGCTCTTCGGTAAAAAAGGGGATCTTCGGCCAACTTTTCAAGAGCCCATTCACCAAAAAATCGGAGTTGTTGTAGGTCGTTCAGCTTCAATTCTTATACCAGTTGTATTTTGAAAGGCTTCACACCTAAATCCTTCCGCAAAATTTTCCACTTAGTGGAGTAACAGAGGCCAAATTGCTGCGAATGGCGCCGAATAGATAATTCACGGTCATCACTAACACTAGTCGATACAGCTGCGATATTTTCCTCAGTTCGCACTCTACGTAAGCGTGTTGGTGGTTTAATGTCCAACAATGTAAATTAAAATTTGGTGCGAAATTTAATAACAATAGTCCGAATAGCTGCCTCAGTAGGTCGATTAAACTGTCCATAAAATGGAAGAAGCGCACGATGAAATTTTTTAACAGAGCACGCATTTTGATAATAAAATTCAATTATTTGCAAGCGTTGTTCGTTTGTTAAATTATGGACCAAACTGAAGATGTTTGACAGTGACACAAAACACGAAACGTGCGTGAACTGTCAAAACCAGTGTTGCAAAAAGAAAATAGCAAAAAATCACCCATTATAGGCTGTTTTCGAAAAAGTCAAATCAACGTCAATTTGATCGTCAAATGATCGACATTTTTTGACGCAAATATTGCTGTCGTCAAATATGCAATCGTCTTGCTTGCACAAAATCTATTTGATCAACGTCAGTGAATTTTCTTGCAAATGCAATTGATGTTTACGAATACGGTCAACAAAATTAAAAATGGATGCTAGACATTTTTCAAAAATTGTCAAAGCAATTATTTCTTGTAAGTACAAACAAATGAAACGTTTCAATTCATACAAAGTAACATTCTTAGACCTAATTCTAGGGCTTGAAGGAAGAACTAAGCCCTTTATGGAAAAAAGGCAAACACAACGCTGCCAGGTACAGACTTAGAACAAGGCATAATACATTACTCTCTGAGCTTTAAGCAACAAAAATTCACGCCGAGAAATCGGAGATCGTTTCAACAAATCTATCAACTGCTTATTTCGTACTTTTATTAAAACTTGTAAAACAATTGTGCGGCTACCTTCAAAATTTGTGAGATGGACACTCACACACACTCAAACAAGACAATCTAAACTCTATTTTCTGAACTTCAATTATTTTTGTCGTCAACTCGATTTTTTTACTGCAGAGCTGCGCCGCAAATGATGTTATCGAACATACGAGTATGACTTAAGCATGAAAATTTCGTTTTGGGATTTCGAACAGTTCATTTTTGCAGTTTGCGCTTAGGAACATTCTGCAAATGCATTTTTAATTTTTGATAAGGAGTTTTCTATCTTTAAACTTGAACTAAACAAATGAGGCTGAATTCGATTAATGGGATTGATTATGTTAGCTTTTGCTAACATATTTTAGCTTCGTTTGTTAGAAATGATTCTCGTCACTGAATATGTTTAGCAAAAACACGTCGCCGTCGTCTTTGGATGTTAACTTTGAGTTCCTTGGCATAAGTAAAAGTTTATACGTGTATAGGCTTCGATCATGACGCACAATTCAACAAGTTATCTCGAACCCTCGCTTTTCATGAGAGAGGAAATTGGCGATATTTTCAGCAGATCTTTCGATTCGTTCACCAACTATTTTGTTGTTTGAAAAGAAGACCCAATTTCATAAAACAATTAATCATTTCCACACCTTGATGAACGCTATAACTCTCTATGATTATTTGGCAGATAGACTTAATAAAAGAAAGCCGATTTGACAGATGTGGCTTCAACAACCTCTCAAAGCTCGAAAATCCCTATTAGAAAACCCTTTATTATCATTTCCTTCTTTTTTTCTATCTGATTTCACTTGTTTTCACTTGTAGTTAGAAAGAAATAATAAAACAAAAATAAAGTAAAATCCAAATTGTTTACTTGGAAGATTCCTTGAAATGGACTTCAGCACAATGTGCCATATTCTTTCCGCATCTCTCCATCCAATGTTTATATCTCCATTTTTTTATATAAATTTGTATTGCTCCCACGATTTCTCATTGTGATTAAGAATGCAGAAATGGCTACCAAATGTGTATTCAGATAAATATGCGTAAAAACCCATAGATTGTTTGTATTTTCATAAATTTTAAAATGTAAATTGTTACATACTAATTAAGTTGCAACTTTCGATATCTTGTCTAAAGTTATACATACATCTGCTTTGTAATACAATTTTAACTCAAAGTTTTGTTGACATTTTAAAATCCATTAACAGTGAAATATATTATGGACTTGTGATATTTTTGATCATTCTGTTCAAGAATTACTCATTTTAGTCATAGTCAGTCGTCTCAGTTATTAGCCGCGTGCTTCTATATTTTCTGCCAGAATTGGACGACTTCTCACTAGTTGCAATCAGGAAATAAACTTCATTTTTCTACTGAACCTTATATAATTTTAATTAAAATGCGCGCATTGTAAAGTTCATTTTTCTAGTTTTATTGGCATACAATTTTTTTTACTTTTCAAAATTCATTTTATAACATTTATTTTCAATTTTTTTATATAAAACTACTTTTATTGAATAAATGAGCTTCAAGTGTTTGCATGTTGGCCTAAGATGATTCCTTCATAGATTTTCATAATGTTAATTGAAATTTATTAACTCAAGCAGTGATGTTAATTTAACTGACGTCATCACATTCTTCTTTAAAACGGATATTCTTAATCTATGTATGAGAGTTATCATAAATTTGCTTTGCTCTGCATGCAAAATTCGAAAAACTAAATTGCAAAGCTGACGTTAGCAACGACGCATTAAACTTGTGTGTATAAGGTAAGCGAACTCTTCGTATATGGGCAGAATTAAAAGCGGAAATAAATAGTTTATTTGCTTAATTCGAAAGATTCATTGTCATAAATTTGATATACATATAGTTTATAAGCATTTTGAAATAATAATCTTGAATAAAAAAATCATACTTTTTGTTTGATAAGATTTTCAAAAAACTTGAATATATATACAATGTAGTAAAACTGGAAATTCAGGCTACGCAAATTAAAAACATGCCTATGAGTATAAAAGTCATATATGACACCTATAGATCTATAAACCTGCCTCTGCATTTAAAAGAAATCCAAGTGTAAGAGATGTTAAACCTTAAATTTGCTTTTCAATTGGGAACTTGTACCCAATAGTTAAATATAAGGTACAAAATTTATACATAATGAATTCTTTAAAGAGTACGTAGCGCTTTTAAGTAAGGTATAACAGAAATAAGGATAACTTGTTATACTGACCGAATTAATTTAATTTTAAAGGAAAAACCAACTTTTTGTTAATTTTAAATGACATAAAGTATAATTTAAGATCATCAAATAGCTCCTTAATCTTTTATTAGTATAGTTTATCCCGATTGACAATAGCCATTTTATACTAAAACAAATTGAATTAAAAATATTAACTGATATCTTATTTAAAATTTTAATGATTGAATTACTTTTTTACTAAATAAATAAAAATGATTTTGAGTGATTGGAATATTTATTTGGACCTTTACAATTTTTTCTGTTAAGTGGAAAAGATGATATCCGTCAAGTGGCTTCCACCACTGTTGATACAGTACATATATGTATGTTCCCGTTTCCCATGACTTTACGCAAGATTTCCTGTGATAACTGTTCGCATTCCGAATATTCTCCTTAAGGGCTGTGATTGTCTGAGTTTTCTTGGCAATAACCCGTGACTTCAACAAGCCACAAAGAAAGAAGTCTGGGATGGTTAGATCGGGCGATCTTGCTGGCCAAAATAGGAGATTACGCGACCAAGACAGGCTTCTTAAACAATATCCAATATGGCTTGTGCTGTAAGGCTAGTCGCGCACTGGCAACTGTGATCGAAATCAAATAATTTAATCACCAGTTGAAAGAGAACCGCGCACTGGCATCTCTTTCCTCACACTCGCACTCATTTCTCTCTTGCGCTTATAGAAAACAGCTCAACTGTTGCGAATTAATTTTAGACAATCGTTTAGTTTGTGTCAAAACACAAACTTTTTAGTTGCTCAAATCGAGTTGCTCTCAGTGCGCGGTGTCCCATATAAGCCCATATGTTTCATTTTAGCAACTAAACAGTTGCGAAACTAAAAATTGAATGTGCGCGCCTGGCCTAAGTGCGGTTGCAGCGTCTTGTTGAAACCACATGTTTACCAAGCCCCGTTCATTCAATTGCAGCAGTAAGAAGTCGTTTATCATAATGGCCCTGTATTGTTCGCCAGAATCAGTGACCGTATTGCCGATGGCGTCCTCAAAAAAATACGGCCCAATAACTCCTCCCGCGTGAACGCCGTACCACCCAGTTTCTTTGAGTAGATAGGTATAATGACTCTGCGTGCATCACACAGGGATTTGCAGTGCCCTAGAAACTAAGACTTTGGTTATTGATGTAACCACTTAAGTGGAAATGCACCTCGTCGCTCATGATGATTTTCGACAAAAAATCGTCCTCTTCGTTGTTGAGATTGAGGATGGCTTGGCATTAATTGACAAACGACGGACGGTCAGCAGGCATTATTTGATGCACTTTGTACGGTTATATTTGTAAGTCTTTCACTAAAATTCTCTGTAGCGTCCGTCTCGTAATGTCCAATTGGGTAAAAGCCGTGATATTCTTGACCAGTCCTGTAGCGGCCACGCCCTGCATGGTCTCCTGTGGTTCCAGCATGTTCGAGTCGAGTACCTAAGTGTCGGAATGTTTGCCCAGTTAGCGCCACACGATTAGGAAGTCGGTGGTGTGCTAATACCACCAACCGATTATTTGTCAAAAAAATCGACACAATTATTCCACGCTCTTGCGAAGTATAGCGCTGAATTGCTTGTCTGTTTATATAATGCTGCTGTCTAGTTCATAAATTTAAAATACGTTTGACATACGACGCCATTTGCGAAAATTATAAAATTTTCCGATAGGGTGATTAATTAGGCGACCTCTTGTTTATACATAAAAATAGTTAAGAGTTGTAAGTCAATATATTCTTAGGCTGTCTATGAGCTGTAATGAACTCAAATTGTTTTCTAAGGATTTAAGGGTATTTTCAATTAGCGAGGATAGATTTTGGCAGCCTATGGCGGCCATGTTATTGTATATGTCAAATCTGTTGTTTATTATTTATTTATTGATACCAAATCACCATGGAAAGTTGCACGATTGATGAGCATGTCTAAATCACAAAACCTTATTATCAAAACGAGCGTTTGTAAAGGAAAACGTTACGCGCGTTGCGCCCATTTTACGGTAGAAGTGGTGAGCTTTCACAGTCGAGTCTTCAACGAATGATCGGTAGAGAATATCGCCGCGGTTTGTGCACAATAGAACATGAGGCAGTCGATTCATTCGCAGACTTCAACTCTGCGAATTTCGCGTCGGGACTTGGCCTTACATCCGCACAAAATCTACGTGAACCAAGAGTTCAAAGTTCATGAAACATTGAAAACGCTGATTGTTTCGGTGACTGGGCTTCAGAGCCTTTGGAAAAGGATCTCAATCTTGGCTGAAAAATCATAGTGACGAGGAGTTTTTTTTAGATGAATGTCATGTTAACAAGTAAAATTTCCGTATATGAGACGACACCAATCCACACGAGGTTCACCAGGTGCAGGGCATCCACACAAAGTTACCATTTTGTGTAGATATTGAGCCGGGGCGTTGTTGATTGGTAACTTTTTCTAAAACGTGTCGTTGGTGAGACTGTCACCGTCAATGGCGATCGCTACAAAACAATAACAACTAATTTCTTATTTTATGACCCTAACTCAACCATATGGACCTAGACAACATGTCCAGCAGGACATCGCTAGGCACTCCACAGCGGACGCACTAATGGAGCATTTAGCCTCAAAAACCGGACAAAAGTCCACAAATTAAAATACGGTGGATACCGCCCTAATTTTCCTAGCATGTAGTCAACATATTGTTCTATCAGAATACGGTTTTTAAATGAAATCATACTCCCGCCACTTCGCCCTGCAGCTTGTCGAAAGATAGACTTTTTTCTGTTCATGAATAATTGTGTGGAGATTTCCGTTTTTTTTAAGTTTAGTGTGTGCAAGATATACCTATATAAAAGTGAAGTGCAAAAAAAAGTAGTAGATCTTGGAGGATAGGGTATGTACTTAATTTATATGTGTTATTTCTTACATTATGTTAAATATTTTTTGATTTTTTGGTGCAAACATTGACATCACCACATAAAAAAAGAATTTTTTTTTGTGTGTTTTTTTTTACTAGTGAGTGTTTTTGTTTATGTTCCGAGGGTGGTCGAGTTGAATTTCTTATATCCTAATAATATATAAATATTAAAGATATTGTAACTGAAAAAATATTCCCCCCCTTTTCCCCTTAAAAACATAAAAAAAAATTAAGTTGACAAGTTTTTTTTTCAATAAATTGGCTTTCTTGTGGTGTTTTGTTTCTTTTTTGACAGCAAATATTATTAAGATACGAGTACCTCGACAAAGATTATTTATGCTTTTTAAACAAAGTACAGCAAGAAATTTAAGTGATAAAGTGACTTTTATGCAACAAAAGCTTCGAAAAATGATGAAATGTCCCCAAAATGAATTTCAAACAATAAACCACGATTAAAACATGTCAAAATTGAAATAATTTACTTTTTGTTCATGTTATCTTATTTTTTTAAGTTTATGTTAAGTTAACAATGATCCTTTCAAAATATAATTCATTTTTACATTTACTCATGCGTTTAAAGCTATTTCCAAACAAAAATTCGTTTAAAATAATTTTGTCCGGTTTTTGAGGCTGAATGCTCCTTATTGGGACGTCTAGATTGACATTCTGTATAAACAATTTAAAGGTTCGGTTATCTCTCTTATAGGTGACTTGAATGGACCACCAATGTCATACGTTTTGACCCCGCTAGACTTTTTTCTTGTGGGTTTTCCTGGAGTCGCAGATTTATGCGAATAATCGACCGATGACCTTAAGGTGAACATAGCACACGTCATAGCTCAAATTGAGTTGGATCAATACGGAAGATCAATTGAAAATTGGACCACTCGGATCTGTACCACGGTAAGATTCCGAGGTGCTTATTTCAACGTAGTCACATTTCATACATATTGGCATACATGGACCTTTGAAATTAAAAAAGGAATTTTGTTAATACCTTAAACAAACTTGTTTTATTCCGTTTCAACATCTATTTGACCTAATTGAAAACCCCTTTAGTAGACAAGATATTTTAATTATTAAAACTAGAAATAGATTCGGAGATTAAATAGAACCTTGGGGTGCACCATTTATTTACGATCTTAAGACTTGAAATCAACAACAAAAGGCTTGTACTTTAAGTCTAAATTGAAAGAACACAAAATTAACTTTGCTAAGTACAGTTAAGATGTTATTGTTTAAGAAGAAAAAATAATAAACTTTGGCTTTCCTCAAGTCTTAACTCGAGAAGGTTAAGTTTCAAATATTATGACTGTAGTATTTATTATCAGAGTCAAGTATGTGATCTTAGTGTTTTTTTCATTCAAACCCTCACTCTTCTTAGGCACTTTGTGTAATTTTTAATTTAGTAGACTAATTTCTGTGCGAACTAAAAAGACTTCTTCTGAATATTTAGATCCGATAAAAGATACACATGCAAAATTATGCCTAGTATTTTTTGATTATGATTTACTTATTGTAACGAAAAATTATGCCTAGAAGCCTTTAACAATTAAATGTATTTTTCTTAATTACTTCTTAGCTTAACACATTTTTATTATTATTGTTAATTTTGCTCAGAGATGAGATTAACTTCGACATTCATCATGTACGGTGTTAATCAATGATTAATTTGGTTTTTGAATAATCAGAAATAAATTATCATTACTCACCGCTGGCGCTGGTTGTGTTGTTTAGAATTCAAGAACGTTATGAAACGAAAAAATTCACATTGAATTAATTCTATCATTGCATGTGCGATTTAATTCAATAAAGATTTCTTGATGAATTTGATAATTGTTATATTCCCACTGTTAGAAATAAGTAGTTTTGAATAATTTTTTGTTTCAACGATGAAATATTATTTTGAATTAATTTGATTATTCGATGGGACTTTTGAATAAATTACATAATAAATAAATAAATGGTTTCAGAAATTAAGTCAAGTGTATACATATATATCTAGTTTAAATTCATAAACTTATAATAAGCGTTTTTCTTTTTTTGGCTCGGAGCGGAGCCATATAATTGCATATGTGTCAAAAATATGTGCTTCTTTTGTAGTTCAGAGCCCTTAGACCTTTGACTTTGGGTTTTTTGGACCAAAGAATGAACATGATTTGTGAGCTTGTAAAAAAATTGCTAAACAGCCTTTAACGCAAACTGTTCGGAATTTTTTCGCCAGTATGGCAAACATCAGTCACACTGAGATAAGGCGAAATGCCCGCGAGACGTGTAAGATAAACTCTAGTATCTTTCGTGAGCAAATCAGATTGCTCTGAACAGGTTTGAAAAGAAAAAGAAAACAAATATACAAATCAAAAAAAGAAATGGCACAAAAAGCTTAGTGCTCAAATCCATTTCAATTGTCCCCCAAGGCAGCGATCTAGATCCTCTTTTGTTCATTCTTAAAATCAACGATATCATAAAACATTCTTCTATTTCACTATACACCGATGATACCAAATTGTTCAAGACACTTTCTTCGAAATGTTACTCTTGATCTCTTATTCAATAGGATCTCGACTTTTTTAACTTCCCATAGTTTTCAGTTTGGTGTCGTAAAAACTGATCCAAGCGTCTTAAGTCTGGTCCCCGCACCTACACATTCACATTTCCAGAATCCAGAGCATCTAACGTCGTTTCCTTTGCTTCGATCTTCGAGGTGTATTTTCGAACAATCCTTTAATCCAAACTCCCTATCTGCACCGCCCGAAAGTAATCAACTTGATTTCATTGCAAGAACAAAGGTAAATATCGGACATTCTCTTTATTCATAGACCTAATTCCATTGACTGCACTTTGTTCTTCTGCTCCATCTCTTTTGACACTCAAACTTTAAATATACCTCGTCTATTCTATCTACCTGTGAAGTGTTAATTTTAATGTAAACTGTTTTGACTTTTACCTCAGTATCTACTCTTACGTTAGAACACCCACTTTCTAAGTCATCCTCTCTCACCCCAATCTAAGGTTAAGTTCTTAGTTTTTAAGTGAGATTCAGAATTAGATTGTATTAAGTTAAGGTTTCGCGATCACCAAAATTAAAATTAAAACCTACAAATCGGTGTTTAGGCCTAGTTATATACGTTTAACACTGCTTGAAGCCTCAAAATGTTGTACAACATGTTTCATGTGTAGGCGCCACTTTAGGGTAGTCAAAACCTTTTATTAGAAGCTCATACTCGTATAATAATATTTTACAAATTCACAAAATTTTATAACTTTGAAAAGTATAAATGAGAAAGCCATTACAACATCAAACGGCTTTTTTTATTTCTTTTATTTATTCGCATCTACGTTTTTTAATTGTTCTTCCTGTTAAATATTTATGATTAAACCATAAAATATATAAAGCATTTACTTAATGACAACACCTTTATGTACCGTAATTTAATATAAAAATGTACATATTTTTAAATGTGGTCTACAGTACACGTGTCTATCTTTATAAATACAACAAACAAACGAAAACAAATAATTCCGGTTTTTTTCTTGCTCTAAAGGGCAAACATTGGTTTCGTTTACGAAATATTTCATTTAATCTAAAAATACCTTGATGGATGAGGACTTACCTTCTGTCGGTCTGTAGCTTATCCCATAGCCCTATATCTTCACATCAAGCTAAAACCTAAGAATATGGGTTGATTTCGGTCAAATTTAGACATTTGCCTGTTCCTCGAAGTCTAAGACTTCGTTTTTTTCCTCCTGAAAAAATTACCCGCGATTTTAAACTCGATTTTTTTTCAATTCCTATTGGTTGTAGAGAGAAAGAAACATTTAATGACAAAGGTGTCCAAAAAGATATGGAACGGCAAAGTCGTGCAAAATTCATTTTATGTCATAATTCGATCTCAACAAATCAATATAGTCAATGTACTTTGCCTCTTTGACCAATCGAAGCCGAAATTATGTTCAAATGACAAAAATCGGGAGAACAAACATTTGAAGTTCTTTCCTTTTGTATAGTGACCATTGATTCTGGCTTTATTGAATAACACCTTATGCAAATGGCGACCTCGACTTCGCTGACTGTGCTTCAAGCAGTCGGTCCAATTTTTGATTACTAAAGTTATTCAAGGAACATAATCTCTAATGTTGGCCTTGAGCTCGTTCAAAGTGGTTGGCTTTTTAGCGGAGACTAAGGACTTGTTGTATCCCAAGAAAAAAAAATCGAGTCACGTCAAGTCTTATGAATGAATGAATAAACAGTTATGAGCTTTAAGTCACTGAGACCTATAGAACTACTGTCCTCTCCGCTTAGAACTAAATGAGATTGCTCATTTTACAGCTCTTCCTCCAGATTGGTTTCTTTGAGAAACTTAAGTATATGGAGTGGTTTCAGAGATTGTAGTTTGCTCTTTTCTATCTGGCGACGTTCCAGAAATCTATGTCTTTGATACTCATCTATCAAAGACATAGATATCTACAGACTTAATATGTGGTCCAGCGTTTTCTCTTAAAACACTGCTATTATAAAGAGGTTACTCCTGCTTAAACCAATGCAGGATATAAAGAATTGTTGGTTGGTTGAAGCTCCAACGAAGCATTTTTGCCCTCCTGAATTTGGGGAGCTATGTCCATATTTTTTCCCTAAGGCCTTCTCTTATGTTTTGACTTTATTTTTAATCACGTTATCTCTTATTCCATAGTAGGGCTATGACCCCGTTAAGGTTGTATGCCACTTCATTTTCAATGACACCTACGCCTCCCGGTACCAATGAAGTGTGACATTTGTATGGTGGCCGAGATCGTTTAGTCTGATGCCATTTATAACTAATGATATAGAAGTTTAACGCTTTAATTTGCTGGTTGGTTGTACGACATGAAGCCCATGTTTTAGTTGCGGTAATTTCTTTCGATGTTTCGTTTGGCACATTTTCCTATAGCAAATACTTCTGTTTGGAAAATTCTTCTGGACTGCTCAATCGAAAGACAAAGTTTTGTTTTGGTCTCAACTCCTCTATCTGTCCCTTGAGACTTTTTCGATCCATCAGTATATCTTTTCAAGGCATTTGCATTGAGAATGTAGTTCACCGTTCCGCCTACTAACTCTTTCATGCCACTTAATTTCGTTCTGAAGTTTCTTAAGTCGTAAAATCATGGCGGCTAATTGATTAAATCTCGCCAAATTTCTCCATGACAGCTTCGCTGTCTTCTTGACCACAGCTCGGAAATATCGATTTTGTCGACCTATCGCAATAAAAACTCGGCAAACATCCTCCTATATGCCAGATCGGTACCGGTAATCATGTCCCCTTCCTCATTTCAAAAGAAATAAAGTCCGCCATGAGAAAACCGCATCAAACCGCAAACAGCCAATACTTGTGGATGTATTGATGCAAATTGATTGGTCAAACATTTGTGTATTGTGTTTACTCCAATAAAGGTATTTTTTTGTTGACATAGCCGCTGAGCCAAGAATGGGCTTCGACAAAGAAGATGATTTCTTGGCCAAAATCCGAATCTTCGGAAAACATTTCCAGCAATCGTCTAAATTAAATGAAAACCTTTCTGAATATTTTGACAGCTGGATGTCATTGGTAACTTTGACAGTTGCTGAAACAACAATATTTGAAAAACTATCATTGTTGTCTGGTCACTCTATAATAATTATTAAAGTCAAAAAACAAACTTTGCCGTTTTCTGTCTTTTTAGTTATTTAGCTCAATCGATTTGTACATTTGACATATACATACATATGTAAATATGCATAACAAAAATACTAAAAGTTTTTTGGCATTCCGTAGCGTAGGGGGGATCAAGTGGATTATTATTTTTGGGATTCTACAGACTAATTACGCTAAAACTCGAGATATAGTCTAACGCAAATGTGCTAGAATCTTCAAGAGTATAATTTTGACTTCTTACGATCTTAAGGGGTGCCAAGTTTTGTTTTACATGTTTTAGTTTTCGAGAAACAATGAAATGGAAAGTTCAGCCCATTACAAACTTTTTGATGTGACGAAATATTTGTTTAGTTGGAAAGTTTGACAGATAATTATTTGTTTAGTTAATCTTGAAAGAAAATATTTTGTTACCAAATTTCTAAATAACGACTCTAACTATTCCAATAAAACTTTTTCGCTGTAATGTCCTCCACGATTATAATAAAACTGCATTTTTGCTTTTGGCACATAACAGAAACAGGGCCTTGACGTTGTTCAGAAAACTGTCTTAATTTTATAAACCGCTAATGGTTGGAACGATTTGGTCTCAGTTTTGCAAAAACGCACTGCTTATATTTATAAGCAGAGAACAACAAATATTCTAGTACTTTTTATTTTTTCTTATTTTGTAAGCTCTCCCTTAAATATGCGATATTTCTATTTAGCTTGTCACATTAATTCCCTGAACCACAAGGACAAGTTCATGTGACCCCAGTCGTGCATTTTATGTTTCTAGAAGGCCCTACTAGTTATACTAGTTAGTATTTTCTTTGCTGAATCTTTCTATCTAGTCAATAATACGCCTTCGCTTTTATTCATAAGCTTCAGCGAAAGCTTTTAAATGTTGTTTATGGTTTTTTCCCTTTGAGCAAACGAGTTTTTTGTAATACAAATGAAAAGAATAACACTTATCACTTTAATGATTACAAAAACAGTAAGATCAACCTCTAGACAGGTTCCACCATCCCGCACTCATCTGTCATATCAGATAAGTTTTTGTATGTAAATACTTTTGATTTGTTATTTTGTTTTGATTTACGAGTACAAATGTGTATGATCTTAACGAAAATGTTTTATAATAATTTTTAAAAGTTACGCGCAATTTCAACAGAGAGATGAGCCCTGGAGGTTTAATGAGCATTTCAGATTTTTTTTTTTTTTTAACTTTTATGTTGGTTAAATTAATCAGTCAATCAATTATTTGTTTAAATTCTGGTTTGGTTAAGTAATATAAGTTAGGAATCTAACTAGAACTTACATGCTCATGTAAGCTTTGTTTAAATGGGTGACTTGTGACAAGCTATAATTTGTATTGAAATTTGTTAGAAATGGAAATCGAAACTTGAAAAAAAAAAAAACAACCTTGAAGTGCGGTTGAATGGTAATATGAGAACTATTGTAGTACTTATACACATTCAGCTTTATGTTATTTTAAGACTGGAATTGTCTTTTTTATTAGTCAAAGAACCATAACACGGAAACAGATGCTTTTTTTTTTAAATCAATAATAGGAGTAAATATTGGTAAAACAAACATTCAACAAAATATGACACAAAAATATTTGATTATGAAAATATTTAGACCAAATAGGTGAGGATGTGGTATATCTATAGCTTGAAGTTTTTTCTAGATTTTCTCTTTGATGCTCATAAATAAGTTAGGCCAGCCGTTAGTAATTTACTCTTACATCCCTGCGGTGAACATCATGTGTATAATACTGATCTACCGGCGTATACATACAACTCCAAGCAGTTTGAACTGCTTATATAATTCCTTATACAAGGTGTTGCAAAAGTTTTCACCCAATTGAGAGATATTATATTTTTGCAAATGGCGATTCATGAGAATTTTGTATCTGTTTACTTCACAAATGTCAAAGTAGAAATGACATTTACCGCCATTTTCAAAGAATAAATCATCATCCGATAGGGTGACAATATTTTTGCCACCTGTTTGGTTCTTCGGCATACTCGGAGCACTTTATTTTTGTTACTTTTTTTTCAATTTGTTTGTTCCCAAATGCTCATTTCATAGAAATTGTTAGCTAAAAGTGAACGCAGTATTTCCAGCAGTGTTAAATTGGCATCGTGTAAAACATTAAATAGGGTAAGAAGACAACTCATTTCCAATCAATGATGAACCAGTTTCACCACCCAGTATAGAAGCGGTGGGCTTAGATTTAAATAAGCTTAAGAACAACAGGGCCGCAGGATCTGATGGCTTACCTGCAGATCTCTTCAAATACAGAGGTGATGTTTTGGTAAGTTGCATGCATCAAAATGTCAACTAAATATGATGACTGCACCATCAGCTCCATATGCCCCATCTACAAAAAAGTGATCCCATGTCTTGCAAGAACTATCGAGGCATATTCCTACTAAATGTCGCATATTATACTCGTATGATCCTATCCAAAGTGTTATGTGAATGTCTTAGCCTATTGTGTTATAATTTACTCGACAGGTAGCAGTGTGGCTTCCAGTCTCAGAGATCGATGATAGGCCAAATATTCAGATTGGAGCAAATCCTATAAAAGACCAACGAATTTCAAGTCGAGAATCACCATATATTTATGGACTTCAAAACCACATATGATAAGATTTCACGTCTCTATATGGCAATGGCCGAACTCGGGAGCCCGCGAAAAATGTTCCAACTGTGTGCGTGACGTTGGAAATAAGCGGTGCATTGTGCAACTATGACAGGATTTCTCTTCATTCTCGTTCTAGAGCAGATGATTTGCAGGGCAGGCGTTAATACGGAGGGCACTATATTCAACAAATCTGTTCAAATGTCCGGTTATGCGGACGATATCGACGCTTCATCCGCCGTACCCAAACGTTCTGTAATAGAGTCCTTCGTGTCTGTTAAAGATCAGGTTGACTTGTTGCTCTTAAAGTAAATGAGAATAAGACCACTCACCACTGATTAGGACAAAATAGTAAAAATTTCGAGGTAGATAAGAAGTTTATCTAGCTCGGAGTTAATATGTACGTGTGTTTTATTCACTGCTGCATAGCTAGCGCAGCAAAATTTCCCTCTACAAACAACAACAATTTGATATCTGGCGAAAAAGAAGCCAGTAAAAAAAATGGCAGTTGTGCTTGTGATAGAACTTTAAATTACTGAAATGAAAATGGCGCTATGCATTAAATTTTAGAATTAAACATTATGTACATACATGTTTTGACTTCAGATTTTGATATTTTCTATAATAATGGGCAACATTGAAATATAAATTGAAATTGACATATGGAGTGAGTTTGATCGTTTTATTCGCACTTGAATGCTGCGCTATGCAGCAATGAATAAAACACACTTAATATTAACTCCCCTGTGGATATCCGACAAATAATTGCCCTAGGAAATCGCTGCTGCTTCGGCTTAGAAAAACAAATGGGTTTAAAACTCCTTACTCTTAAGACGAAATGCACGCTCTACTAAACCCCTATACTATAAGTCCAGCTTTACGGCGGCGTCGAGTGTTGGACTATAAGCAGAAAAGGAAAGATGATACTGGGCTCCTTCTAAAGAAACATTATTGGACGGACATTTGGTCTAGAGGGCGAATCTCCATTCGAAGATATATTCGCGAACCCTATAAGTTATATCAAGATGTGGATGTAGTCCAGAAAGCCAAAACACGTCAACCACGTTGGCTCGGTAACATTAAGCGTAGTTCGCCGCACTACACTTTTTTTAAAGTAAAAAAAAAGTGAGATTTTCAGCTCCCTTCTATCGTCAGTACCAATAAAGTCAGAACCTTCAAATTCACAGTATTTGCTGAGATGATCAAAAACAGCCGCCTCACCGAATTTTTCTTAAGCACAAGTGGTTCCTGAGATATAAGAATTCAAAAATCGATAAAACCGCAACTGATTTACTGACTCACTGACAGATCATAAAAATTAAACAAAAGAGAAACATTAAAAAATTGTGATTTTCCATTCAAGGGGCGTGGATCACACGCACTTTCCTTAAAAATTATCAGATGTTATATGGAGTAATCTCGATGATTGTGGAACGATGGAAAATTGGTAGAGCGTTATGGCTTGAAGTACATACAAAGAGAAAAATAAAAAAATTAAGATTTTCTATTCAGGGGGCGTGCCATCCAATCACTTTTTCAAAAATTCTTATAAATTATTTCACAAAAAAAAAAAATGTTAAAAAAGAGTTACATTCTCATAAGAAAAAAATTGGGATACCACTTTTAAATTTATAATAATATTCATTTTAGGAAACAATTTCAAAAACCAATCGTTCACACGCACGTTTTCAAAATATTGATTTTTCAAAAAAAAAAAAAAGACAAATTCATTTACAATATTATTTTAAATTCAAAGGAGTTCCTGTACAAAATTTTTGGTCAAAATCTTTAGAGCCACTAATTAGAAAGTCGAAAATTAGTAAAAACGGTTCTGTGACAAGTAACATTTTTTCCTAAAATTTTGTTTGACCAAAATGTAATCCACTCCCATATAATAGCACACCCAATTTATTTTTTATCAAAATCGTAAAAACCATTTTCGAAATAAATATGATTTTGCATTACGGCTGTATGGCAGGTACCGTTAGTTTTGGATCTTAAGAAAAAATTTCAATTTCTCCTCTAGGGAATCAACCAAAAAACACTTAAGTACAAAAAGAAAGTACCTCCAGTAGTTTTGGCTGTAGGTCGAGGTGAAGACAAACAGATAGACAGACGGAATTCCGGACCTAATTCTTTCATGTTCTCTATCATCGTAATGTCAGTGATCAAAATCTCGAGTTCGATTTTTTTCCAAATGCAAGACAATATCGCAAGTAAATATGATTTTCGAAAAACATATTTTTCTCGAAAACTGCACCTAAAATTTTGAAAATTTTATTTTTTTACTATAGGCATAACGGATTTTAATGAAATTCGCATTTCCTTCGCTGGAGTTGTTTTTGTCTTTCAAAAATATGAATATTTTGCTTTATTTACATTAATTTTTAAAATTTTTAGTTTTTTACATAAGAGTAAGTTCGTTTTTTTTTTTTAATATTTAAAACATAAAGAAAGTTTTGAATGTACAAATTTTTAAATTTTGTTTGCTTATTTAGAAAATGTTTTTATTTTTTCGTTTTTTATTTTTATTTTCAGCATTTAACACATAGCAACAATAATAACAATAGCAATAACAATCGCAACTATAACAATTTTTCATCAAATCAAACACAAAATGCATTCAATAATGATTATGACCACGCGATCAATTTTGTTGACTCCCCACCTAATTCTGAAGAATCGTGGACAGGTAAGAAATAAATTAATTAAATGTTCCTTAAATTACATTTTAATAATATGGTTTTAAGCATCTAAAATGACAATGGAATGATTTATCAAAGAAATCTAAGAGAATCATTTTTGTTTTATTTTATAGACGAACAACATCAGCAGCAGCAAACGCAGCAACAACAACAACAAAGCGGAAAAATAACAACTGCAGGACCAAGAATTATTGATGTACAAACTATTTTTGGACAGCAACAGCAGCAGCAACAACAACAAGCTGGAGTAGTAGCAGCAGCAAGTGGACAGCGTAAAAGGCGAATGGACTGGAATCCCCTTGAAATCAATCAGAATGGTAACAGTGGGACCGATTCGCAGTCAACTGCGCCTAAAATTCCAAATTTGACAAACGCCAACACCACCAACAATAACAATACCGCTAACAACACCATCAACAAGGAAAAGGAAAAGAAAAAGATCTCAAATGGCAGCGGTAGTGGTGAGTAAAATTAACCACACTTCAGCAGATTGAAATTAGTAATGTCCGCGTATGCCTTCAAAAAAGGACTAACGTCCTTTCGTCTCCATTTTTTACTCTAAATGCAGATCAAGATTGAATGCATCTTTTTAATGGGAACTTGCTTTTTGCTATTTGACAAGTTAGATACTCTCCACCAGTGGTGGAAAAGAAAACACCCAGATGCATTCGAACTGCATTAATCTATTAACAGGTTTTATATTTTAATACTCTTTTTGTTTGGAATAAATTGGATATAAGATTATGCGACCGACGACGCAATAAATTGGAAAGTTAATTGACCCTTTGGATGAAATGGAGTTCGCAGTAGGGCTTTGGTTATGTGGGTATGTTTTTTTTTTTTTTATTTTAATTTTATTGGGAAACAAGTTTAATCTTTTCGAGGGAAGAGTTACACGACGGGACTCCATCAGTGGAATGGGAAAGATACTATACTTTGGATTTCGTCTTTACATTTTTTGGCCATTAACTGGATTATATTTTTTGTAATTTTTTGTTAGATTTTTTTTTGTTTTTTTTTTTTTGTACTTGCCCTTATACAAATTTTTCATTAATTGAAAAATGGAACTGGAGCTTTTAATTAATAACGAGAACGGAGTAGATGAAAAAGCGGACCAGGCGATTTGTTGTCGGTTTACCTGTCTGCATTTCGACATATGTATGTACGTAGAGTATATAACTGTATGTCAAGTTATGAATTCATTAAAAAAATCGAACTCGAGATTTTGATCAAACTAGTGTTACGAAGAAGAACAAAGTAGGTCTGCGTGATTGTTGAACTATAGTCTAAATTGCTCGTGCAGAAAAATAATATTTTTTTAATTATTTGATATATCATAGACTGCCTTGAATCATGAATCTTTTATACAGACTTCTCCTCCTTTACAACCATAGTGTTACTGATGCAGCAGACATATTTTATAGAGAAATATTTTATCCTGTTTCTCTTCACGTACACTTTTTTTGAGGTAAGACTTGATCTTCCCCCCCCCCCCCCCCCTTGATGAAATCACAGGCTATGATTTGATTGTTGTGAATCGTAAAAAAAAGAGGAATAAGTTTTGGGCGAGCTTGAAGCTCACTTCGACCCTTTGTATACCTGTATTGAGTTGAATTGAGCTTCGTTCGACTCGATCTTAACTCTTAACTCAAAAGACGAAAAACCTGGGTCGAAAATCCGACACTAATCTAACTCGATCTTTTGATACTGCATATAAACGTAGTTAATATCAATGACGTGATTTTATAAGGGTCGGTTAACATCGACCAACATTAGAGTCTTAGAAAGATTCGACAGCATCTAATTGTCAACTTTAAACGAAAATACGATGGTTAGCGTCCCTCTCTTTCTTTCAATAACGAATTTTCAAATGAACCACAAACGATTTACGAATTTTCTTATGGAACGTACGATCGCTCTATAGAGCTCGAGCTGCTCAGCAGCTAGCCGATGCCCTGTCAAAGTATAAAGCTGACATAACAACTCTTCAAGAAATCAGATGGACAGGGAATGGTGTTTTACAGAAGAAAGAATATGACATATACTACAGCTGTCATACAAAACACCATGTGCTCGGGGTAGGCTTCCTAGTCAGCGAAAAAATGAAGTCTACTATCATCGGCTTTAACGCTATAAGCGAAAGGCTATGCACCCTTCGCGTGCGAGGCAAATTTACGAACATCAGCCTCATTAACGTTCACGGACCTACGGAGGAGTCCTCAGACGAAGAAAAAGAGACTTACTACGAACAAGTCGAGAGGGCCCTCAATGTCTGTCCAAGGTATGATGTTAAAATCATCCTTGGGGATTTGAACGCAAAAATAGGTCGGGAGCCGGTATTCAGGCATTACGCAGGCACCCATAGTTTGCATGAGAACACTAATGACAATGGACTTCGAGTCTTAGAATTGGCAGCATCGAAAAACATGGTCGTTGCGAGTACCAGGTTCCCGCGTAAAGATAACTACAAAGCCACCTGGGTATCACCTGATGGAGTCACTCGTAACCAAATAGACCACGTGTTGATAGACCGTCGCCACTACTCGAACTTGATGACGGTACGAACGTACCGAGGTGCCAATATCGACTCGGATCACTATCTTGTTGGTATGGTTTTCCGAGGGCGGATTGCCTTGCGAAGACGCATTGCATCCGCCGATCAGGTTCGAATCAACACGGCTGCCCTGCGCAATGAAAACACCAGTAACACCTTTGGTAATGCGTTAGGACTCGCCCTAGAAACACCTGACTTAGGGAGAGTAAGTCCTGGAGCCAGTATGCTGGGCGTAAATGAAAAGTGGACACGTCTTAAAAATACTGTCATTAGTACTGCCAACTCCATCTTAGGCAGCAGTCGTAAAAATCGGAACGACTGGTTTGATGATGAATGCAAGCTAGCGACTGAACGTAAGAATGTTGCGTACCGAGCAATGCAACAATCTCATAGAACGCGGGCACGCGAAGAGGAATATAAAGAGCTCAAAAGAACAGAAAAACGGCTTCACAGACAAAAGAAATCAGCCTGGGAGAAGAACCTAATCTGTGAAATATAAAATAGCCGAGAGCGAGGTCCGCACCAGGCGCGGAAGTTCTACCAATCCGTCCGAAACATGACGCAGTACGCACCACGCTGCACATACTGCAAGGACGGAGAGGGAAATCTGATCACCGATCCTGAAAGCATACTGGAGCGATGGGAAGTGTACTTTAATGAATTGCTAAATGGTCAGCTCACTACAGAAGAGGAGGCTCCACTACTTCAAGAAGAATACCCTATGTTGCCGCCACCAAGCATAGAAGAGGTTGAGAAGGCTATAGGCCGGCTTAAACAGGACAAATCCCCGGGAGCCGATGGCATACCAGCCGAATTATTTCATCACGGCGGGCCAGCCTTACGTCAAGCAATTCATGATATTATAGTGCACGTATGGGAGCAGGAAGAAATGCCAGAAGACTGGCGAAAAGGCATAATATGCCCCATACATAAGAAGGGAGATGTCACAACGTGCAGCAATTATAGAGGTATCACGTTGTTGAGTACCGCCTATAAGATACTCTCCTCTATCCTACAAGACCGGATAACCCCATACGCTAAAACCGTCATCGGACAATATCAGTGTGGTTTCATTCCAGGCAAATCAACAACTGATCAGATCTTTACCCTTAGGCAGGCGATGGAAAAATGTCTAGAATTTAACATTCCAACATACCATCTGTTTATAGACTTTATGGCCGCCTATGATAGCATAGCCAGGGTAGAACTTTACAAAGCCATGAGAGAATTCGGCATCCCAAATAAATTGACAAGACTATGTAGGTTGACCATGACCAACGTAACAAGCCAAGTAAAAATAGCCGGATTGCTATCCAGACCAATCAACATCTTTAATGGACTCCGACAAGGGGACGGTTTGGCCTGCCTCCTCTTCAACCTGGCGTTGGAGAAAGCAATCCGTGACTCTGGCACGGCAACAAGAGGGACCATCATCAACAGGTCCAGCCAGTTACTGGCTTACGCAGACGACATCGACATCATCGGAAGAACCGAACAAGCTGTACACGATTCCTTCATCCAGATCGAGCAGGCGGCACAAAATCTGGGGCTGCACATTAGTGAAGGTAAAAAAAGTACATGGTGGCGTCGAATGCGAGAGGAACAGTTGGTCAAACAATCAAGGTTGCGGAGCACGAATTTGAAGTGGTGCAATCCTTTAAATACCTTGGGTCAATAGTAGCAGCCGATAACAATATAGAAGAAGAAATACGCGGGCGGCTTCTCAAATCCAACAGAGCCTACTATAGTCTGTCAAAGCTCTTCAAATCCAGAAATCTCACCATAATTTCAAAACTGCTGCTGTACAGGACCATGGTCCTGCCAGTACTCACATATGGATCCGAGACTTGGGTGCTTAGCAAAAGGCACTCCGACCTCTTAGCTGCGTTCGAGAGAAAAGTCTTAAGGAGAATTGTTGGCCCCATATGTGAGGAAGGACGATTCCGGAGAAGGTACAATCATGAATTGTACGCAATCTACCTAGAAGCAGATATCGTGACAAAAATTAAGCTCGGTAGACTCCGGTGGGCAGGGCACCTAGCTCGCATGAGCGAAGAGGAACCTGCTCGGAAAGTTCTTTGTGGTACATTCTATGGTAGACGACAGCGTGGTAGACCATGCTTGCGCTGGAGAGATGGCGTAGACCAGGACGCCCGAAGCCTTGGGGTGCGCAACTGGATGGCGTCGGCTAGAGACCGGGATAGGTGGAGAGACTTGTTGAAAGAGGCCAGGACCGGAACCCGGTTGTCGAGCCGATGATGATGAAATGAACCACAAACAAGCGATAACTTTTTTGATCCTCTGTTAAACCTGATTGTAATTATTACCGAATTTCTCCCTTGGCCCAGTTTTTCCTCATACAATTGAGCCATTTCTCATCAGGCTCTGATGGTATTCCCGCTACTCTTCCCCTCTCAAAAATCTTCAGTCTATCCCTATCTCAAATAAAATTTTATCTCAGTGATGGAAGACCACTTTCATAACTACATTATAATAAGTACATAAAATGTGTCCAAAGTGTGAAGTTACAAACTATCGTTCAATAGCGTTTGTACGAAATTTTAAGTTTTTGTTGTAAGTCTCACATTTCCCGTAGGAACACCGCTTTCTGAAAGGTAGGTCCACAATGAGTAATCTCATTGAATTCTTATCCATTACCTAATCAGTCGCAAAGAACGGAAAAGAATTCGACGTTGTCTCAACTGATTTCAGTAAGACCTTTGAGAAAATTCCACATTGACTTATTCTTTTCAAACTGTCTACTCTTGAAATTGTACCTATCTTCTTAAGATGGATTCCTTCATACCTCCAAAACCGTTACATACTGTAAAGTTCTTTTCGGATCTAGCTTCTCCAATAATTTCTTAGTTACCTCCAGGGTCCCACAAGGCAGCCACTTAAGTCCTCTCCTTTTAAAACTCACTAAAGGGTTTTCCAATAACAGCGAGTATATGTTGAAATGGAATAAAACAAACTGTGTGTGAGGTATTAATAAAATTTCTTTTCAACTTCAAAGGCTCACGTATACCATTATATATGGAATATAATATCGTTCAAATGATTGCCTTGTCTTCTAAGAGTGGCACGGATGTGATTGGTCCAATTTTCAATGACTCTTCCACATAGATCCGGCTGAATTTGAGTGATGGCCTTTGTTATGTTTACCTTATGAGCATCGGTGAATTGTTGCCAATTCACGTCACCTCCACCAGAAATAACCTTACTCCCATATCGTGCATCCAGTATGTTGTCCTGCTGGAACCACATGTTGTCTGGATCTATATGGTTTAATTTGGGCCATACGAAATGGTTTAAATATTTCTGTAGCGCCGGACCATTTCACCAACTTCGTTTTCAAAAAAGTACGGACCAATGACGCCACCGGCTCCAAACCTTTTGAGGATGCATTATCAGCTGGTGAACCTCGGGTGGGTTGGTGTTTTCCCCTTATATTGCAATTATGTTTGTTTTCACAGCCATTCATCCAAAAATGCGCCTCGACGCTAAAAATAATTTTTGTCCAAAATTCCAAACGTTCAGAAGCCCAGTCAGCGAACAAACAGCGAACTTTGAGCTTCTGGGTCAGTTGGATCTTGCACGAGAATAAGTTTAGGTTCCGGCGCAAAATTCGCAGAGTTGAAATCTGCAAAAGGCCGAGTTGTTATGCACAGTGAGAATTCGACTGCTTCTGGTTTCACGGGTCGTGGCTATGTTTTTGGCAGATCTTGCATCCCTTTAATGTACGAATGTTATCTGATTGATTACCGAACCAGTCGTCTCAAATTTTGTCACTGAATAATGAAGAGTCGTCTGTAAGTGGCCGACACGTCTAACTAACGATTTTGAAAATAAAGATTTTTTTCATTTGGACGGGCTGTTTAATCGACTAACTTTTTATTACAACTTGGCATCAGTAATTGAATAATAAGCAATAGATTTGACAGATGTCTTCAAAACAACATGGCCACCACAGGCCGTCAAAGTCTACCGGTGCCAATCAATCAATCAAACTATAAAATATTTAAATATGTTCATACGATTAAAATGACTAATGCCTTAGAGCCAGTCTTGTGGCTAAGTCCCAAAAATTGCGACCAAGCCGACATAACACATGCTCGAAAGCAACCGAGATGAGACAGTCGTTTTTGTACAAAAATATACCGAGAGTCTTAGGCCAGGCGAGCACATTCAAATTTTAGTTTCGCAACTGTTTAATTGCTAAAATGAAACATATGGGCTTATATGGGACACCGCGCACTTAGAGCAACTCGATTCGAGCAACTAAAAAGTTTTTGTTTTGACCCAAACTAAACGATTGAATAAAATTAATTCGCAACAGTTGAGTTGTTTGTTTTCTATAAGCGCAAGAGAGAAAAGAGTGTTAGCGTGAGTAAAGAGTTGCCAGTGCGCGGTATTCTATCAACTGGTGATTAGACTATTTGATTTCGATCACAGTTGCCAGTGCGCATCTAGTTTTAGTGGACATGTTTGGAATTATTCTGATAACTTTTGATTTTATTTTTCGTGTTTTTTAAGACTTTGATGACTATCTGAGTTTTGACTTGACTTTAAAGGAGATACAGATAGGGGAATATTGAGTGGGTAATGAATTCCACATTCGTGTAGTGTAGCTAGGGAAAAAATCTCTGAACTTCACAGTACTTTCGAAATTCGGCGAGTGTTACGATTAAATTGTTTTGAGCGAGAAATGCAACTGACTATTTCACTTGAAAACTATTTTCTATGCTTAAGAGATTAAAATGTTTCCGTTATAACGTCCATACCTATTGACAACAAACAATCCTTCTTCGGTTCGATTCTTAGCTGCTGCATAAAAGTTTTTTTCAGAACATCGAAGCTTACAAAAAAACTACAGAATCGACAACATTGATATCATCATCTTCAACATCATCAACAGTCCGATCTACGAGTATGTAGGAAGTGTGAAAGTCCCCTAGATCTTGGGTTAAAAAAGCGGCCTCTGGGAGTAAACTGTTATCTATAATTTATTTCAACAACAACAATCGCGGGGCGACCGATTATCAATATCAACATTACGTGGAGCGCTATACATTAAACACACCAACCATAATACAAATCTCGGTTGTGAAATAGAAAAGTCAAGCAATAAAGTCCAGAACGAAGTCCCAACTTTCAGTCTCTGCAGAGCCGGCATAAGAGATAAGATTCTTAACTCCAGTTTACTAAATTAGACTTTTGACTATTTGCAAAAGCAAAAGTTGACCCTCTTGTAGTTCGTACAAATTAAATTCTCATTAAAACACAGCTAAGTTTTACAAATTTAATTATAATCAAATTAAGTTCCCTTTAAAATTTAATAACAAATAATTTATTTCAGACAAGTTAAGGTTTTTTTTATGAAACCAATACTTTTCCAAAAGTGCACATGATGGTTACCCAAAATGAATGTCAAATTTTTATCACCGGTTTCTGACATCTAGGTAAGACTTTCTAAACTAGTTTACGTTTTTTTATTTGCCTTGGTTTCCGTGTCACGGTATATTCTCTATTCTGATTAATACTTTAAATGCGTACGCGTTTTTGATTGCTTTTGACGTGATCTGATTAGCATTAACGGCATACTCTTCGTCTTTAACGTAATTTATTGACTAGGAATTGATAAATCATTTGATTTCGTTCTTCTTAATTTTCCTGCTCAAATGATATTAAATTTAAAAGCCTTTTACTCTTAGTGTAATCAAATGTAAATTTTTGATGTGATAAAGATATTTTTAGATTGAAATCAGAAATGGTTGCAAGATAATAGCATTGACATACTCGTAGGAACACAGATTCTTTCGAGTAGGCTACTTACATTGCCTTTAAGTCTCTCTGACTTTGCAAAGTTGTTAGATAAACACATATGTATGTATACATGCATATGTATGATGATGATTTGACGTAGAATGTTGATGAGTACATACTTCATTTAAATTATAGAAAATTGATAAATTTTAATAAATTTTGATTTTTTTGTCTTAAATAAATATACAGTAGCACTTTGGACAAATATTGAATCAAGTGTGATAAAATTTAATTACTAAGTTGTAAAACATCCAAGGCTTGGTATGAACAAAAACTTAAAAATTCCTACTTCTCCGACTTTATTATTAATTGTGTTAATGAAGATACAGATGAGACACTTACGTATGTACATATTTATAACACCCAAGTAAAAAAATTGTTGTTTATTTTTTATATGGGTGCATTTGTTTATAAGAAAAACGGGAATTATTTGTTTTATATGAAATGTTTTTGTTCAAATAATTTAATGGTTCACGATTAATTACCATGGTGATTTTGTTTTGAAAACATTGTCAGAATATGGCTTTATTGTTACTGCTTTTTTTCTTTTCTATTTTTTTTTTGTAATTCGATATTGCATTAAATATTTTTAAATAAATAAATAAAAATATAATGTGGATCGGAAAAATCCTCATAGAGGTTGATTTTTTTTAAGTTTTTCTTTACTTTATGAATAGGGGAGTAACAGGCAAAATAAAGATTTAGGCAAAAACATCTGGATGTCAAATCTCTTGTCAATTCATAATGTATTTGAAAATTTTTAGTGCATCTTAAATTGATATTTTTTTTCATAGAAATGCAATACCAGCCAAGAAACAAAGCACTGTTTAATTTGACTTATTGAATAATTGATCTAAAATATGTATTATTTGCAACTTTAAAATGGGACATCCTCACTATTGGATGATGGTAAGCAATTAACCAAGTAGACAATTATGATTAATAATTTTTATTTACCCCCCGGCATAATCGTAAGTGCGTTGGATTGTCATGCAGAAGGTCCTGGGTTTGAATATCAGCCCTTGCAAGAAAAAATTTAACAAATCCTCTAAGAATGCCTCTTGTCATGAGTAATGCTGCTTATTAGCTGTTAAAAATCGACAGTAAATTGTACGTGCCTTCCATTCATGGCAACACGCACAAAGAAATGGTTGAGAGTTGTAAGCCACCAAGTTTTTTTTTGTATTTTAACGATTGTGTATAGCCTAAATATTTTTTTAATAATTAAATGTTTCCGCTCAACGGCTTTTTCCCTTAAAAATCGAAATTTTTGTATAAAAAACATCAAAAAATATCATATCGAATAAAAAATTAATGATTCTAGAACATGGCTCTTAAGTCGTCTGCCGCAATAAACATTTTAATACAACAATTGGTGTATAATTGGAATACATAAAACATATTGACGCAACATTTTAAACATTTAAAATCTGCTCTAAATCAATTTTAGAATGGGAGTCGACTCTAAATATTGTGCATACAACGATAACCCATTTATTTTGTTAATTTTAAACGACATAAACTTGACTTTAACGTTAAAGAGCTCGTCTAATTTTAACAGTTGCAAAAAGCTTTCAAAAGTATACTTTAGCCGTGTTTTATTCGTTAGTGAATACGCTACATTGCAAAACTTATCACGGAAAACAACAACAAAAGATTAGTGAATAAAAATAAGCTAGTAATTGAAAAGAACATTTTAGTGAAGATGGAGTTTCGGATGTTGAAATGTAGGAGGTGTTTAGGTGATGTCCGAAAAAATATATGTTGGCATTGGCATGCTTGAGGATGTGTTCGTTGGTATTTATCTAGTTATAATTTGCCTTTACTAGTAAGTGTGATCGCTCCGCAGTTTACGGAACAAATATTTTTCAAATGCAAAATTTTAATTCATACTATAATTCCGGCTTTACACTGCTGCCATTAATTTTGTCGCAAAATATTGAATCAACTTTCACGAAGGCGAATAGTTTCGATTGGTATGTTTTTCTACCCTTTTATTAAAGTTAAACTCATCGAATACCTACATATTTTATTTTTTAATTATCGCACTAACTTCATATGACTCTTTGACATATATGTACAAACGTCAAAATAGGTCTTTTTACTTAGTTTCTTGCAAGAACTGTCATTGTTTTAGGTGTGCTCAGAAGCAATTTATTAAAACAAATTGTCTTAGTACGATGTAGAGAATGGTTAAAATTAAGAATAAGTTACAAAACTAGTTTCAAGTTAGGAAATATATAAAAAGTATTATACTAGGTATGTTTTATTATCTACGGATCTATGTGGATCCGGATCTGGATTAATTTTTAACATGTACTGCAAAAACAATTTTGGATCCTGTTCTCTATCTGAATCTATTTCAAAGATCCAAAAACTAGTTCATACTCTGACCAGAAGATGGCTTTTTATGGTAAGGTAGTGTAAAATACAGTGTAAAGAAAAAGGATAAGAAACATTTGCAAATCAAAAGACATAAGCAAAAGAGAGATGACCATACCATACAACTGTCACTATGATCCGTATCATTTTATTTTCGAGGGTTAATCTATATGCATATTTGGCGATACTAAAACGCGGCTACTATTACCTTAATTATAATACGAGTAGGCTGTTTAAAATCTCCAACACTAAAAAAATTCAATATAACTCAAATAAAATATGTTTTTTTTGTTTACAAATGTAAAAATTAAGAAATACAATAGTAACAATAGGGATACGAGAACATTTTGAGTAGATTGTAAAAAAAAGATATATTTTCGCACTTTTGTAAGCGTAAATGCAAAATTTAATAGCGAGAAAAACTCTAATTCAACTCAATCTCCAGCTTAAAAATGAGATACAAATCCTTCGAACACATACCTTTAAGTTAATTCAACAAGAGTAGGAAGGTTTTGGCACATAATACACTGATACTACTTTGGAAAATCATTAAGAGTGAGTTAAAGAGTGAATAAAGCGTTTTTTTGGTACTTGTATTTCTGCGCTGGAGATAGATTACCAATAAAACACGCTGTTTATCTAGATTGAAAGTGGTCATTTCATATCAAAAACAATCGAAGTAAAAATGTTTCCTGTGATTTTTTTTAAAATGTACTTTATTAAATAGACAAAATATTAGATATGCGATACAATCGTACAAAAGTGCTCTACAATCTTTAATTTAGCAATATTGTGGCGTGCGATGGACAATCAAATCTGTACCTACATTTGTACAATTTATGTATGTACGTGTATAGCCAAATGAATTTGTGCCTTGTAACAACAAAATTGAGTTTTTATTTTGTGAATTAGCGATATATACCATCTTCATTTCCATCTTAAATAATATTCATAACGTATAAACAATCAGAATGTGTATTTAAGCATTATATTAAATGCACTTTTTTATGCGGACATTAATTTGGTTAGAAGTTGTGTGTGTTCTTTTTTTCTGTGTAGTTATGTTTGAGTTCTTAATCTGTCAAATTTGGGGTTGTTCAACATAAATTCGCTTAGATTCTGTTGCTTATTTAAAATTATGAAAAAGTTAGATAAAATCTCCAAACTAAACTACTGTGTTCAATAGAGCCGGTTTTATTCCTTAAAAGAGAAACGTTTAAAATTTTGCGCCATTACCTTTTTAAAAAAGAAGAAAGAAAAAACAAAAATAGCAAAATCTTTAGTTAGTTTAGCGAAAACAAAAATGGGAAAATTTGTTTAAATTACTATACAAAATTGGGTTTTAGTTCAGCTTAAACAAAAAAATAGAAAGACATATTTAAATTATTATAAAATCGGGCTTTAAGTTAGCTAAAACAAAATTATTTACGGTGGGTATTACTCAGGACAATTTCAAATATGTAGTTCTATAATAGTTTGCGTGTGAAATATATTGCACCAGTAACTTCTATCCACACACTTCATTGAAGACACTGACAAATTCGTCACACTTAAGATAGCTCTTGCAGAATAGGGCATATCGCTAGAGAATGAACGACGTCTTCATTTTGGTTTAAATTACATAAGCCACAAATAGGATTAATGTTCTGACTTTAAATATAAGGTTCATATCAAAGGCAGAAAGTTCCCTTCTAATATAATTGTTTAGAGTTCCATATATAACCCTAGAAGTAGACTCCCTAGCCTTTTCAATATGCATCTGATACCTCTGTTCGTCTACTTTCGCAATGCAATCATATCTGAGTTCCATTAGCTATAATTTAAATAAACAGCAACAATTTGAAAATGTTTTGATTCACACATAATATCAGCTATAAGTTTGTTTTCACCAATTTTAAAACCGATTTTATTAATTGATCTGATATTTTTCTTGTAGCCAACCATCATTTACTCTTTGCTCTCCCAAGACTATTATTCCTAATAGCTGAGATAAATTGAACACTAAAATTTTCCAGATATTTAAGATATTGCAATTCTTTTCCTTCTTCTACAAAAGTTTCTAATAAAATAATAATATCATAATTAGAGATTGAATTAAAAAAATTCGGACATTATTAATTCGTTTTTTACTATGCAAAATACTCGTAATTTGTAAATGAAAACAATTTTTTTTTGGCAGACGGCAACTCTATTCTTCAAATTGTTATATCGGCTACCACTGCTGCTGCTGCTACTTTGGCCATTCTCGTTATATACATTCTGTCGGATAGATGGCGCTTTTTTGGTTTGGGAGCTAATGTTTTTGCTGCCAAATAAGTACATTGCATTATCTCCAATTGTTTCTTTACACCCCGACTCCACAAGATATCTGTCTCTCCAACTCAATGTCTGATATCTCTATCTCTACATTTTCTTATTGCTTCGCTGGGCAAATTATGTCATGATTTTTCATTTCTATCCCAACTGCACGGGATGTGTTTTGTGCGGACAACAGAAACTAACAAAAATTATATAAATATTTGCAAAGAAAAGAATGCGCATCTGCCTAAAGTATAAATAAATAACACCAAACATATTTTAACGCACGAACAAATGAATAACATGACACGTTAATGTATTTACTTACAAAATAAAAAAAAAATATTTGCCGACGGAGTACTTGACAAGAACCAACCCAATGAGAAGACACGAAATAATGAGACAAAAGTACGAAAAAAAACCATCTGTCAAATTTCATATCAGACATCTATATCAAGACAAAACCGCTGATATAGATCGCTGACATCTCATCATAAGAGGAAATATCGCGTCTCCATTGGAGATTTCATATCATGATGAGCATCCTGAGAGAATTTATCTCCTGTGGAGTCGGGGTGTTAAGAAATGCAAGTTCTTCGTTTGTTTTTAATTTCGAACCACGGAGTGATTCGTAGAAGAAAAAAAATTTTCCAATTTGTAGTCTGCTTCCTTTTATATATATTTTCGGAGTTGGATTTAGTGCAAGTAGTTTTCCTTTAATCTCGTTTAGTGTTTTTCTTTTGTTGAGGAAAAGAAGAGATACTTCTCTGTGCAAAAAAACTCCCAGACGCTATTAAACCCGGGGCCGGCCGGTTTGAATAAATAATAATTGCGGAAATAATCCTAGCCCCATCCGATGACTTTCTTAGATTTGGGTAAATTTTCAGTAAAATCACTTTGGATGGCCATATTTTGACTATCAGACCTCGCAGAACCTTCCGGTTTTCACCCGTGGAAAAGTTTACCAGGGATTTTGAAAGCCGCAACCTCTTTGAGGTTTTGAAAATATACATTTTCGCTTAGGTTAAGGAGGCCAAGACAAGTTTTTTTTTAGCATATTCGAGCTTATCTGTCTTATTGTTTCAAGGGAAATGCATCACAAAACTTTTTTCATTCGATTTTTGTGACGTCATTTTGTGTGGCAATATTTTTTGGCCAATCATTAACAATTGTTTTTATTTCATTTGGCTTTAACGATTTTGTAGCATTTCTTATTAGACACAATTTTCTTGACAGATGGTGAATTTACTGGAGATATGTCGGAAGCTTTCCTCTTTGGTGGCATAGAGTTGTTACCGCAGATAGCGTTTGGTTTTAAAATTTTTAATTCTTCTACCTTCTTAACTGAATTTTCAAAGTTTTTCAAGTGATTTGTATAATTACCACTGTTACTGGTATTTTCAGTAAAAAAATACTTTTTATTCTTTCT
The DNA here is from genome assembly GCA_963931855.1 of Philhelius festivus. Taxonomy (NCBI): domain Eukaryota; kingdom Metazoa; phylum Arthropoda; class Insecta; order Diptera; family Syrphidae; genus Philhelius; species Philhelius festivus. The sequence continues at coordinate 184,420,629 of OZ007554.1, read as the reverse complement.
TTTTGGAAAAATTATAGATACAAAACTTAAGCACTTTAAAACATCGATTTTTTTTTTCTCTCTCTCTCTCTCTCTCTCTCTCTCTCTCTCTCTCACACTGATATTCATATTCAAATAAATGCTGGTGTACCCCAAGGCTCCGTTTTGTCTCCGGTTTTTTTTCTCAAATTGATGAATAATACTTTATCTTAGACTCATTATCCAAAATATTGTTTTGCTGAGCTCTTTATATTCGTTCCTAGATTCACATCCTTTTTCTTCGGATATGGAACTAAAATCAGGTGGCAAGTGGCGACCATGTTGTTTTGAAGGCATCTGTCAAATCTGTTAATTATTCAGTTACTGATATCAAATCATCATAGCAAATAACACGATTGAAGAAAACGTCCAAATGATAAGACTTTATTATCAAAATGAGCGTTTGTGATTGCAAATGTTGCGGTGGACATGGTGGCTGTTCAATATTCAATTCAAATTTGAAACGACTGGTTCGTTAATCAATCAGCTAACATTCATACGTCAAACGAACGCAAGATCGGCTGAGAACATTGCCACAGTCCGTTAAAGTGTACAGCAAAACCTGAGGCAATTTATTCACTTCGATGCACGAGAACTAGACATTTAACAGACTTTAAGTTTGGGAATTTTGCGTTGCAACTTGCGCCTACACCCACAAGATTTAACTGACCCAGGAGCTCAAAATTCATGACAAAACAAACGCCGTGATTCAAAACATTTGGAAGAGGACGCCAATTTTGGCGGCTTTGATACTATGTGAATTCATTGGGAAGCTAGATGGACTCATGAGCTCCTCTCTACCTTTAAGTTCTCTTGCTAAGGATTGAGGCTTTTAACTTTCGTTGAGGTTCCTCCCAAAGCTTATTCGTCTTATTAAGGAAAAAGATTAAGTTTTTAATATTCAGTTCAGATACCTAGTTCATTCGTCGTCGTTGATTAACAAATTTCGTCCATAGCAGGATATTTACAGAGAAAAAAAATTACTGTTTTCTTTTCCTGCTGATCCCTACAACTACGACAATGAGTTTGTAAGGAATGCCCAGATTCGCTTCATATTCCCTTATCGGCCAGTGGCCAGTGCATGTTGCAACTACTCTGGCTATGCCTTGCCTGGATCGGCATATTAGGTTTTTTATTCGGGACTTATTTTAGATGGGCTGAATGATATAAAGCAGTTGATATATCTGCTCCAACCACGGTTGGATTTTTTGATAAAATTGAAGAAATTTTAGCTTCCATAATACCAAGAGCGAAGTTAACTCTTTCTGTAAGTGAACTACGAGTATTATGGGCTGAACCTTGCCCGGCCAGCTCGTCAACCAGTTCATTTCCCTTAATTCCAATGTTCACCTTGGCATCGCTGGATAAAAAAAGCCGAATCAATGTCTTTAAAAGCCAAATAACGAATTTCAATAAAACAAAATTTTATATTTATTTTCCATTGGCCATTATCTCTGAAATATGACATAATTCAAATGTCCATCGCCCACCCAACCAGCAAAGGGTGATGCGAATCGGAAATGTTCGATTTGGCGCATAAATCAGCCTGAATTTTACCAATGGCATTTATTTTACCATGTTAGCTTTTAGGGGCTGGTGTGGTTTATCGGCATACCCCTGTGAATTAAGAAATCCACACAAGAGGTCAATCATATGATCTCGGTGGAAAGAAAATTCATATCACTTCCTCCTTAGATAACCATACTCGGAAATCGCTCGTGCAAAATGCCCCATTCTGGCACGGGCTGTATGGTACGTAGCGTCGTTCTATTGAAACCAAATTCGGAGTCCATACCATCAAATTTGGCCTGAAGGAAACTGGCAATCATCGATCGATAGTGATCGCCGTTGACGGCACCAAGCATGGGCTTTCTCTGGATGCATTGCAATTTGAAGGAATTCGTGTGGATTGTGATCATCCCAAATTCGATAATTTTGCTTTTTGATGAACGCATTCATCCAGAAATTGGTCTCGTCACTGAATATGATTTTGCAGCGGAAATCTAATGCAGAATTCCATAAGTTGTGGTCTACGAAACGCTGAGTTCTTATGCACGACGTAGTATTTACTGGCTTGAATTCTCTCGCACATTCTCATGGATAACCGGAAATATTTTCAGCAGATGTTGCGGTTCGTTGACGTACGGGCATATTTGCAGATTACTCACTGAACCGGTCGAGTTTATCCACCATGTTGCGAATGGATTCACTTACTAAAACAATGCTTCCCAGACATACCAACTTGTGGGAAATTCTATTGCTTCTGCCGGACACTATGGCGTATACGTGATTATTTTTAAAAACAAAAAACATCCACAGAGGTGTTTTAATCATCTGACTTTTGTTATCATTTTGTCATTGACTAGCAAGAGTCTACGAAATTTTAAAATCTGAAAAATAAAAATAAGCCGATACGGAACAACGATTATTCGTACTCCCTTTTCGGTCTTATCAATTTTAAGGCCTCAAAACACGCATGGTACATCAAATTTAATCACTCAAAACAATGCTCTCCAACCAATAATCAAAATTAAAAAAAAAGAGAAAGTTATGAAAAAAGTTAGCAGTGAGTATTATCTCTTTCGTGAGACAACACAATTTAATCCGCTCTTCAAACTGATAACAAAATGTGGAATAAATTTATTTTTTTTCTATAAGGGTCAATACAAAATAAAGATAGAGATTATATTGGTTCTTGTTTAAGTATGCCCGCCGCAAATACTAGGCCGAATTTTGTTCAAGTATTTGTACTTCCGAATGAAGTTTAAAACCTTTAGACTGATCAATTTCGAGTTCTCATCACCAAATACGTTATCGAAAGTTTTCTGAAAATTTATTACAGCCCTGTCTGTCGGTTTGTTTGCATCCTAAAATCCTAAATGAGCTTTGATCAGATCTGAAACTTGGCAAATTATTTCAACAAAAAGTCAATTTATTTTTCTATGACGCTCTAGTTGTTGCTCTATTTACCAGCTTCATAAATATAAATGTGTTGGTGTATTGTCAGTCTAATATTATTACCTACCACTCAGAATGTGAACAAATAAAATACAAACAACAGACAAGAAGTGCTTAGAAAATATTACAAGTTGAAATATACAAGAAACATTGTATCTTAATACAGTAGCTGCAGCAGGATTGTAGTTTAAATAAATAAAAACAATTACTTCTTAAGTTTGCTCTCTTAAGTGACATTGTCGAAAGTATTGTAACGCGGACAAGTTCGATAAGCTCTTATCAAAAACTCGATACAAAGAAAGAAAAATAAAAACACCGTTGTAGCGCGTGTGTATTAGATTCATATTTGCACGAAAAAATATTCGCACGTGTATTAATGTTTGATTAATTTATGTATATGTGTTGGTGTCATATGAAATGCAAAACTTTTCAAATCAAAATGACACTACTCGACGTTCTAGCCGATATCAGAATATTATTGGTATGTGTTTGGAAGTTGTGTTTATTTTTCGTTTTTTTTTTCTAAGATTTGTGTTTATATTAATGTGCTTATAGATTTTGTATGTAATTTGAGAGTTTTTTTCCCAATTCCTTATTTATACTTGAAAAATAAGGTGTTAGTCATTAATAATTATTTTAGTTAAATTGATTAGCATTTTTTTTATAATATCAATTTTAGTTTTTTTATAATTCTTTACCTAAGCAGAAAACAAGGGTGTACAGGGTGCTCCTATTAAACCTAACACATAATCGATGAAAATTTGAAAAAAAAATGAAATAAAGTGAACTTTAATAGCTAGCTAATACTTGCGCAAACTATGAATTCATCCAATAAATCAAACATGTCATAAAATATCGAAATGTAGAGTTTAGATTTTTTGATTAAAGCCTAGTACTCACCTAGCGTGAAATGAAAAATAAATACGTTCCAAATTACACGCGGAGAATAAAAATGAAAATAGAATAAGCTTTTCCACGTGAATTTTTGATACTCAACTGAAATACTGAATACTTTCATTAATAAACTCTCGAGAGCAGCATCAAAAAATTCGTTATCCATTCTTTATTTCTGTTTAAAATTTTTCAATTTTTTATTTTGAAACAAAATATTTAAATTAACTGACAAATGTGACAGTTTTTCACTTTGAGAAATGAAAATTTGGCATGGAAAAAGTTGTGGAACATAATTGTTTTTTCAATCCACATTTTGGTACTCACCTCTCGTTGGGGATTTCATGCGAGTAAACCAGCCGCCACATTTATATGAAATTTTCATTTTCACTTGAACTGAGTACTAGGCTTTAGACTTAATTATATATGGTATAGAATCTATACTATTAATATAAAAGTATTCTTTTGTTTGTCAGTTTGGCTGTATATGACAGCAAGAATTCCATTTTCTGAGTGTTTTAACTTTTTTTCTTAATATTCTTCTTGTATGTACGGTCATCTTGACGATAACAGCGCCAATGTTCATATTTGCCATCCACTCAAGAGCCTGTTTAGATTGTGACTTTTTTTCATTTTCATTGAAACAGATTATAACGGGCATATTATTCATTCGATTCATCCAGATTAAAACTTAAATCCGGATGTAAATTATACAAATTCAATGTTAGTAGATTCGGATTCAATTTTTAACTGGATCGAGTGAATAATATGGCGGTAAGTATCTGTTTTCATATTTATTTTACTGAAAAGAGCATACATTGCGACATTTATGTTTTATATCCTAAAGAGATTTCAGCCACCCAGAATCTACTGATGTGCCAGTTTCCATAAATATTTTCCAATTCATCAAGAAAAATATTTTGTGAGAGTTAGATTGATTTTAAGGGTGCGGTAATGGAAATCAGCCTTTTCATAGTATCGCATGTACATCTCTGTTTCGATAGTCAAAACACATTTCCATTTCCATAGTGTCGCAATTTGATTTTGATAGATATTTGGCAATTGACAATTTAAGTTAATTCTAAGTTGAAAAACTATTTTTGAGACAACTTGCGTTCAATTTATTTGCAAGTTGAGCTCAAAGTTACCACCAGCAATGAAAACTGGGTGCAAATATTTTAAAATATGCCAATATTTTTGTCATAAAAGGGAAACGAAGAGAAAATACAAGACGAGGAGAAAGAAAATTAGTTTTAAGCATACCTTTTAAAAAATTAATGAAACAAATATAACTTGAAAATAAAATATGAATACTATGTGTATTTATAAAAAATTAAAAATGAAAAGTAGTTTAAATAAAAAAGTGTTATGTGTGCATTACTTAAATTTGGAAAGTTTCATGATTTTACATAATTTTTACTTGTGACTTATAGGTACTATAAGGCAAGTTAATGCATTTGTAAAAAAATCGAACTTGAGATTTTGATCAAAGTTGACATAACGAAGATAGCGAAGATCAAAAAAGTGGGTCTCGCAATTCTGTCTGTCTGTCGGTTCGACTACAGCTAAACGGCTCAGCCAATTTTCTTCAAACTTTGTAGATATGGGTTTTAATTTTTTCCCCCACAGGTTTTTTTCTTTTCTTTTTAAGACCAAAAATAACGGTAACTGCCATACGAATTTTTTTTTGAAATTTTATAAATATTTTTTTTTCTCAAAAACTGTCCAACAGATTTTTTTTTTAAATTCATTTAGTTAAAGCTAGGAAATGGTTGAAAAAAAAAAATTGTCCAAAAAATGGTTATTTTTGGTACCCCCCTTGAAACCATTTTTTTGTTTTCGAGTTTCTCAAAAACGGTACTACCGATTTTGATCAATTTTTTTATGTTAAGGCTCCCCAGCAGTTCCAATATTATTGTATATTCAAATTTTCAAAAAAAAAAAAATTGTTTGGATTTTTAAAAAAAATTCAAATATTTTTTTTGAAAACTCAATATTTCGAAAACCCCATGCTCGATTTTTTTTAAATTAAATAAATAAAAGTTTCTTAAAATAGTCTACAAGATATGAGAAAAAAATTATTTTACCTAAAAGTAACGGTACCCTTCATACAAATGTTAACAAATGGTTTTCGAAAATCGTATTTTTCTCAAAAACGATTCCGAGAATTTTGCTTAATTTTTTTTTCGATTAATTTTTAAGATCTATAATTTAATAAAAAATTTTGGAAACAAGATATTTCTGACTATACCTACCATAGAACGATTTTTTAAAATTTTGAATTTCTCATTATCGACACAATGGATTTCAATGAAATTTTTTAGAGAGAAGTTTCTTAAAATTTTAAGAAACATTGCATTTCAATAATTTTGAAAAAAAGCCTATTTTTTTTTGGAAAATTCAATATCGCGAAAACGACTCAATATTTTTTTTGTAAATTTAATTTTTATTCAAACAATAATAAAAACTTTAAATTAGCATACAAAATTTTTTTCTTAAAAATGTTTTAAAAATTTTGTATATAAAAGCTTATTTTCTTAAGAAACCAATACAAAGACTTATAATTTTTGTTCTTGCATAAACCTATATTTGCTTGAATCACATGGCATCCTATTTTTACCTCCAATAACGTTTCTCTAATAACATTCATGTTTGAAATTCTTAGTCTATTACATAAGAGCAAGTTCGTACGACAAGTTTTTAAGCGAACTAAAAAATATAGAAAACGCAACAATTTTCGTGAATATTCTCGCTTGAGTCAAAATCCAAGAATATGAGATTAAGTGGTAATCTGAAATTCTGAGGACGATACGCAGTGTGCTGATATGGTTGACATGCGGTCGACCACCTGATACCTCTTGAGATCTGGACATTCTTTCAGTCTTTGTGATAGGTTTCCTTTTTCAAATTATGTTTGTATCAACAGATTAAGAATACTAGCTGTCACAATTCAGATGAACGTCTGGCTCAGCATATATTTGCATCTTCAACGGTTTCTGAAGCTCAATTTCATCACAGGTGTTTTGGAATATTCAAGAGCCTCAAACTCCCGCCCACTATAACAATTACGCATCCAGCCACCATAAGACGAATTTTTATAATACCCCGCCAATTTCTGAATGTTGAGTTCCGTTTACGAGTAATGATGATGGTAGTGATATAGTTACTAGACTGTGGTCACTTAAATCATTCGTACTGAATTTTGAACTCCTTGCTGCATTCTGTGATTATCGTTGGAAAATATTTTGTATACCTCGGAGATCCCACATTTACTTCCTCCATCGCTGCTGAATTATGATATGGTCAATTTAGTTGTCAGTTTGACCATCTAGAGAAAGTAAATCGATTTTGTTGCACGTCTTTTGTTGAAATACAGTTAGAACGAGCATAACGCGGGTTTATCTTCCTCGGAAGCTACATTTGTGGGATTGTATTACTGAATAATTGTGATGTTATAAAATTTTTTAACGAAGCTTTGATGTCCTTAAGCTCGCAGAACTGGGGTCCCAGGAAATAAGACTTTTGCTTTTTAGACTTTAAGAAGAAAAAATAGAAAATCAACAAACCGGTTGAATAACCGTTTGACTAAATTGTTGACCATACTAAAAATGGAAGACAGATTTTTTTTATTAAAATCGTTAGAATGGTTTTCAACATAATTTAAATTTTGCAAAATAAAAAATTCATCCAATTTTTCGACGCGAGAAGACAAGAATATTTCATAGTAAACTTTTGGGTACTTTGAGTTCAGTGCCGTCACTGGTTTTATACAATCAGGGGGTCAATTCTCGATCTGTAAGGTTTTGAAGTGATAAATTTAATCACACATAAACGTTTATGCCGATTCTCGATGAGTGAAAAAGTGAAATCGAACGTAAAAATTTATTCATATGCCAATTTTGTTATCACAGTCAAATCAACCTGTGAAGACAACATACAAGTATAGAAAGCAAAACTTAACACGGATCAGTAGCCTCGGAATGGATAATTAACTAATATTCACATTCATGTAGTTAGACCAAAATGGAATCCGGGCTTTGATTAAGCACTATACAAGCATTTATTATGATTCCTGCTGAAGGTGGATAGTAAAATAATCATGCTTATTTTGACATTCTCATGAATAGTCTATTCATTAGAATGATTCTATTCCTTCGAATGAACTTTCTTAATTTTGAGATTCGAACGAATAACATTCATTTGCGAAAGATAGCATAAAATGAACTTCAAAAAAGATTCATTTTCATTGTCAGCTGTTTGACATTTACTATATTTCTATTTGAATTAGTATGACCGTTTTACATTTTTTTTGTTTCTAAACATTTTATAGATGTTGGATAAATAATCAAGAAACAAAATAAATAATACACTTTTTCATTATAAAGTAAGGTTTAACCATAAAGAACTACATATTCATTACATTTTTGGTGTCAACTCAGCTGTTTTGAAACTATTCTTAAAAAAAACAAGTTGTTCATGACGCGTTCTAAATGTTTATTTTTTTTCGTATACACTTGGTCACACTAAAATATCAAAAACAAAAGAGAAGTGTTTGTGAAATGTCAAAACCAAAAGGTGAAATCTTTGTTTATTTGTAATTGTTTTGTTTATTGTTTAATAATTTAAATGTATTTGATAAAAACATAAAATAATAAATAATGGCATTTGTGTTGTTTATAAATGAAGATGGTGTTGAAGAAGTACAGAGGAGAAGGATAGTGGATGCTTTCCGTATCAAGGCGGGTGGTAAAAAAATCCTTTGCTACCGGGTTTTCTTCCATTATTTTGATTAACTTTTCCTTTTGTTCGCGGTTTGTCCAGTTCGAATGCGACTTTTATACATAAAACAACAAAAAAATTAATAAAAGTAATTTATTTTCCATGAAATAATTAAAAAAAATTACATGTTTTGTTGCTTACTCGACAGAAAAATTCAAACGACACAAAAATGACATTTAATTCTATTCTTTCGAATGTCAAAATTGAATTAGCTTTCGCAAATGAATTAACTTTCTATGGATTGGGTGAACTTTCGATTTTTTCGATTAACATTCTAATCGCCGAGTCTCAAAATTAAGTTTCAACGAATTCGACTCACTTTCTAACGAAAGAGAATGTCAAAATAAGCACCAATACCATCTCTTAACCAAGTGAAATTTTCTTTTAAGTATAGCTATACAACGCTCCTCAATAGATCTCCGAAGCCTTTGGTCCACGCTTGGATTTTGATGCCATTATACTCTGTCCAACAAAAATTGTCAGTACAGGGAAGATAGGACGTTTGTCTCTCATTCTGGTTGCATTGCCATGCATAAGTGTGTCGCCTTTTCAAGCTCTCACAGGGATTCCGTAGTTTACATTATAAATCGCCGCAAATGAAAGAAAAAACCCGTAGAACTACCGTCTGCCGATTCAAAACGACTGAAAACAATATTCAATTTACCTTTTCCCACAACGCCAAGCGGTAAGATAATAGGCGCGTTGTTTTTTAAGTTGAAAAGTAATACGACAACACTCAACATACTCATCTTCTTAAAATGTGTTCTCAAAAGCTTCAAATCCCAAAAGCTCCTTAATAAAAACCACTGAAAAAGCTCCTTGCTTGCAATTGAGAATGATAATGGTAACTCTGTTTTGATGTAGATAAAGAGCGCACGATCGTATTAAGTGACACTTGACACTCTTGACAGTATCTCATCATCATCAGCAGTGGGATACGACGCACGGTCGTGTTGGGGTGTACAACTTTTTGCAAAGAATTAGAACAACAATTCCTTAAGAAAAGTCAGTGGCTTGCTCTTTTTTTAGTGGCATTTTTCCTAACGTATTGTAGTGAGGGTGCATCAGGCGCCACTGCTTTAGAAAAAGCTCTCCCATAAGGCCTGTACTGACAATTTTTGTTGGACAGAGTATAGTTACCATTTGACCTTTTCATTAAAAGATTTGACAGTGATAAAAAATGTATCATTTTCAAAAAATATGACACATGATATTCAACGCGTTCTGTGACATCTTACGCGATCTTTTTCAAACAAAAACTTTTGCATATGAACAACATCTGGGGCCTGTAACACAAAGCTACAAGTCTACAAGTCAACAGCCACTTGTAGGATTATGTCAATCTTACAAGTGTAGATTATTTCTGTAACACAAAAAAAAACTTTACAGTTGTAGAAAACAAAAATTTCCCTAGGCATTCTGCTTACAAGTGCAGAAAGAAAGTTAAGCAACGCGGAAGCATCTTAATAAAAAAAAAAGAATAAAAAAGGTAAAAATCTTTGAAAATTCTTTTGGATGCCTTTTCTAATTGGGATTGTATTTTTAATACAATTATGCATGTTTTGTTCTTAGTTCATTCTTAGATCATTTTGCTTAGATGAAATATGTTTTCCAGTGGTAGTAATTTTTCTAAGTTTATCAATCAATAAAAATTCAATTATTTCAGAGTAAATCTAAGAAAAGTTATTTTATTTGTATTATGTTTAATTTTTTAGCTTACTGAGATTTCAGAATGTTTAAATTTTCAAAACCTTACAAAGTCTAGGTATATTAAATTACCTATAACATTTTTCAGTTATTATTTTTTTTTGGTTAAAAATATCATAACTACGAAGAAAAAAATTATGGAAATGCTGATTATTTATTATTATTATTTATATATTATTATTATTTATTTATTTAAATACATCTTCTACATCCTACAAGTTTTGAATCACCTGTAAGATTTAGTGGATTATTCTACAAGTAAGACTTAGTTTTTTCTACACGTGTAGCTTTGTGTTACAGAAAGAGGGAAATCATATAATTTCCCACTTGTAATTTTCGCCCATTACACTTGTAGAAGAGCCAGCAAAATTTTAGCTTTGTGTTACAGAAATTTGTTACACTTGTAATTATTTACTTGTATTACAAGTACTTGTAGTTTTGTGTTACAGGCCCCTGATCGCGGTTTTCATTAACTCTTTAATACTCTGTCTTATTCGATTCTACATGTCTTTTAAAAAGCACACAATACAGTTGATATAAGTACATGTATCGCGGCATCTTAACAAAAGCTTCTGCATTTTCCTTACTCCAAATCCGACTGTCCTGCTTATTGACGTTGTCTCGTCCCATTTGGCAAGCGTTGAACTAGCGTAACTTATTTCCTTTTCGTGGTGAATTCGTAAACTCTACTGATAGCGCAAATCATGTGTCAGCTGTCAAATATATTTCAACTGGAAAGAGTGTTTCCAATTTGAGAAATTTCATAAGAACAAATATTATTTTTATTTGGCTTTGTCTATCATCCATATTTCGTCTCTCTTTTACTAAGAAGTATAACCATAATTGTAAGCTTTCGAAAGCTCCATGATCGCATGTAATTTACATGAAATAAAAAATAAAGATTTTTCACACCTTGTCGCCCCCCAACCGGATCCTCTACTTACTGGCAATAAAATAAATTCACGCTACTGACACGTGATCATCATAAACGATTACTATTAATCAAAACAAACAATAATAAAGATGCGGGTAAAAGAAAAAAAAAATATATATTTATTTTTTTATTGTTGGTTAAATTAAATTGACATCGAATTCAATATGGGTCAAATTTGTTGCCCATAGCCAATAGTACAATAGATTTTTGTATCTACACGATCGATGCTACAATAATTGAAAAGTATCACATTGTTGCATAACATTATGAAAATATCTTGTAAACATTTTGATTTTTTGTCTGTTAAACAAAATTTCCCCCAAAATAATTTATGTATTTGTTGAACTGCTGTTTTCTTTTTTTTTTCCACACACTTCGTGACGGTTTTATTGGGTTTGTAATCGAAGTTAAAATGCATCAACAATACAAACTTGAGACCTGTTACTTGAATTGAGCAAGGTTGTTCATGGGTGAAATTAATTTGTATTCCATTAGTGTCTGAACGGTGGTGTATGACCAATTTCATGGAAATTGATCATCACAAAAACCGCGAATATCTTTTAGTGGCATGAAAGTTCTAGAGGGTATTTAAAATGTTTTCTTTAGATGTAGAGAATGTCAGACATTTGCTGACTGCATTAAGGACTGCTCTAAGGAAACTTCTGCCTTATTGCGACGATGATTATTATATTCATGAGAGAAAGACAACACCGTTTATTGGCTGACTGGGCTTCGAAACCAATTTTGGCCCGAGAGGGCCCCTAATTTTGACCACAAAATCATCTTTAGCGACGAGACGCATTTTTGGATTAATGTCTATGTTTACAAGCAAAATTGCCGTATATGGGACGCCCTTATTGTGCATATATTTTCAGTCAGTAATATTCATTTTCCAAAACTAAAGTACCTCCATTGTTATAGCGCCTTCATTATTGCCCAAACATAAATCAATCTCAAAACAATGACTCAGAACAACTTTATCTTTCATTTTAGGTCGCGGAAGTTGGGCAGATGACATTGATTTCGATTTAAATGCAGATTTCAACACTACCGGATATTTGAACAAGTACATTAAACACTCAAAACACAATTTAAACCGTATTTGAGTAACGAATTCTATTGTTACAGTGAACCATTTCTTTCATTTTCTCCGGCACTAACTGTACTCAAACAGGAAATACACTCACCCCAAGCCGATCAATTGAAAGGCAGCAAGAGTCCCCTAAACACAGTTAATCAAGAGAATTCCCTTAGTTCAGATAATCATGATACAGAACACCAAGTCAATGGCACAACAGTTGATCTCAATGAGTCGAATGCCTCATGTGGATCTCCATCACAACAAATAACCAAATCTGGCTATGATAATTCTAAGCCAATAACAATCAATGGATTTTCGGTTAATAGTCAACAACAAACTGATAAATCATTGATAAATGGTGAGTTATTTGTTTTTGCTATCAACTTCCAAAATGAATTCTTATTTGAATAGCTCGCAAAAGTCCAATTCAACCAGCTGCAGATTCTTCAAAGACTGAGAATAATGCCCCATTGGCGGATGATTACAAGTAAGTTCCTTGCCGCTTTGCGGTTTACGAAAAATTTGAACTTTCTTCTTGCAATTTATAGATTCCAGTACATTTTGGCTGCGGCTACATCGATTGCAACAAAGAATAACGAAGAGACCCTTACATACTTGAATCAGGGTCAGAGCTATGAGATTAAATTGAAGAAAATTGGAGATTTATCTTTTTATAGGGATAAGATATTGAAGGTAAGTTAACTGTTTTTGAAAATGGAAAAAAAAGAACATTATGGTGTCATGAAACAAAGTGTAATGCATTTAAATTCCGCTCAAGGGCTTATTGAGACCCTTATAATGTTACATAAATATGAACAAAGCTCTAGCGATGAGGGAGGGCGAGAAAGAAGGTATCGACGAGCATTGGTCTTAAATATTGGAAAATTAAAATAGTAAGGGAAAACCGTGCCGGGTAAATAACTCCACAATCGTGTTGTACGACTAAAACACGAATCTCTGTATCTCCAAAGTTGGGTTCGAGGGTAAAATGATGAGTATTCCTATCGAAACATGGGTGAACTGATTTAGGGGAGGAATGCGACTGTCTACGCCGAGTGAACATTGCTTGTGAAAGAAGTGATAAATCAAGGAAAGACACGCAAACAGTGTTGATGAGATGGGAATAATTCCATTTTCTATGATAGTTCTGTTTCCCATCAGTCTTAACGCTTTGTTATGAATTCAATCCAGCAAATAAAGACAAATTTGGACAGCACCTGCCCAAAGATGTGATTTATGCTCGAGCTTAGGATGTATAATCGATTTATAAATTGTAGCCAGATAAGAAGGAGTGAAACACCGATGAAGAAATCCTAAGCATTTAGCAGCATTTTTGGTGGTTGGATACTAAGCAATGATTTTCTTTTTCTTCGATGAAAGTTCAACTAAAGGCTGATAGCATGAGGGATACATTTTGCTTTAACGACATTAAGGAATATTGAGTTTTTGAAGTAGTGGTGCACTTTGCATGTCTTTCCCAAGGAACCCAATACAAAAATATACAAACGCACAACTGATTTTGATGACATCTTCAGGTAAAATAATTGTACGAGTATTTAAAAAAAATCATCAAAATTGATAGAAATCCAGTTTTTGATCCATGAAAACCTTACAAATATTTTTGATAAGGAAATTCGTCTAGGGAAAGTTTTTTCCACTCCCACTTTTGAGAGGTTTTTAGACTTTTTTTGTATGGAGGTTGTCTTAGTTTTTTCGAAAAAAAGTATGCTCAACATGACCTAGCCATCTCAGTCGTTGGAATTGAACTCGTTTGACTAGGTCAGTTTTGTTGTACAGACCCTAGAGTTAATATTTATATCTCCTCCCCCACAACATACTTAAATCACTCGAGACTCGAAAGAGGACTTTGCTATTCAGTTACATTTCTTCTTGCAAAGAAGCAGTGATTGGCAAGACTTATTCTCCGATTGCTTTCAGCTGTGTTGTTATTTTCTGAAATAAAAGCGGCAAAGGTAGACAAAGTCCTTAACTACCTTGAAATTATAGCTGTCTTTAGTGACGTTCTGTCAATATCCTCGGCGTATTCTAAGTGAAGGTAAATTGAAAACTACAGAGCAATAAAATATTAATTCTTGTTCACCCTGTTAAGACACAGATTGTGAAAAAATAATTTTTAATTTCTGTTTTTAGATGTTTATAAGAGTTCAATATTCAAATTTAAATTCCAACAAAAACATTAAAACTTCTTATTTCATCCCCAAACTAAATGAAAAAAAAATGACTGAACGTAGGAACTTGCTCTTATGTACAAATACTTTAGTATTCAAGTACTCATGTGAAATTAAAAATTGTAGTTAAATAAAAAAAGATAAATGCAATTTCGGGAAATATTCAAAAAATCTCCGGAAAAATATGAATTAATGCGAATAAAATTTGAAAAATCGTTTTATTAATAAATACATTTTTTTCTAAGAAAATAAAAGGTTTGCCATGTTAAAAAATTTAATAATATATTCACTTAAGGAAATGATTTTAAGAAACAGTTGTTTAATCAGTTGTTTCATGATATTGAATTTTACAAAATAAGTTTGGAGTTTTTTTTTTAAACTTTTATATACAATGGCGCAAAATTTTAATTGAATTAGTACGATGCTAAAGCTGTTTTAGTATGATACTAGGTTAAAACAACGAATTTGCAAATTCTAATCGAATATAACATCATAGTTTCTCTACCCTTTTATTAAAGTTAAAATCATCGAATACCTACTTTATTTTTTTAGTATCGTACTAGCTTCATATGACTCTTTGACATTTACAAACATCAAAAAAGGTTCGTGTACTTACTTTTTTACATTCCTAAAACAATGACATGTTTTAGGAGTGTTCAGAAGCAATTTATTAGGAAAATTATTTTAGTACGATACTAGTTAGAAAATGTTTAAAATTAAGAATGAGTTAGTAAACTACTATAAAGTTAGCAAATTATGAACTAGTATCATACTAATACCTTAATAATAGGCTGTTTAAAATTTTGCGCCAATATTATTTAAAATTTAAAGGACATTATGTAAAAAAATTGATCAAAATCGTTAGAGCCATCTATGAGAAAGTCGCAAATCAAAAAACCGTTCTTTGAGAGGTACCGTTGATAAAAAATTGTCTGGCAATGTTTTTCGGACATGCCCAGAATAGAATATATGTATAACTTTTTTCAAGATATATAATAAATAAGTTTTTTTATAATAGCTGTATGGAAAGTACCGTTAGTTTTGGAGCTATAAATTTCAATTCCTCCTTACCCACTTTTTTGTGTTCGCTATCACCGCAATGTCAAGTTTAAACAATTGGAGATCAGTTTTTCTTTATTATATCTTATCATATTTTATCCTTATTATTTTAGTCTGTCTCAAACAAGTTATTCGTGTAATTTTTCTTTTAAAAAAATTAAAAATTAAAAACTAATTTTATTATTAGGAATATTTGACACAAATATGACCAAATAGAAGAATGTTCGTAGTAAGCTTTATTCATATGTCTTAAACATTTCCTTAAAAGCCCCCTAAATTTGGACTGGGACTAAATGTCTTTTAGGAGACAGCAATCTCCAAGCAAGCTCTCCACTTAAATCCTATTTACGGGAATTTATTTGGAGTAAAAATCTAAATTCCCTGAGCTAAGATATGAGTCAGCCGAACTGTAATCCTTGATGTCTTTTAACAAGATCGCATTTAAGATTTGAATTTTTTAATAAGCAGTGGCACTCCACCATTTTTTTACTTGCGACTTATAGGTACTATATAGACAAATTATGCATTCGTAAAAAAACCGAATTCGAGATTTTGATCAAAGTTGACATTAAGATGATAACGAAGACTAAAAAAGTGGGTCTCGCAATTCTGTCTGTCTGTCTTTTCGACTACAGCCTAAACGGCTCGGCCGATTTTCTTTAAACTTGACAGATATGGGTTTTAATTTTACCCCCCATAAATTTTTTTCTTTTTTTTAAGACCTAAAATAACTGTACATGCCATACGCTTTTTTTCGAAACTTTATAAATATTTTTTTTTCTCAAAAAATGTCCCACAGATTTTCTTAAAAAAATTCAAAAAATGTCATTTAGTTAAAACTAGGAAATGGTTGAAAAAAAAATTCCAAAAAATGGTTATTTTTGGTACCCCCCTTGGAACCATTTTTTTGGTTTTTGATTTTTTTCAAAAACGGTACCACCGATTTTGATCATTTTTTTATGCTACAGCTCCTTAGCAGTTTGAATATTATTCAAATTTTCCAAATTTTTTTTTTGGAATTTAAAAAAATGTTCAAAATTCTTTTTTTTTTCAAAACTCGATATTTCAAAAACCCCATGTTCGATTTTTTTAAAACTTGATGAATAAAAGTTTCTTAATATAAATTACAATATATAAGAAAAAAAATTATTTTACCTAAAAATAATGGTACTCTCTCCATACAAATGTTGAAAAATGGTTTTCGAAAATCGTATTTTTCTCGAAAACGGTTCCGACAATTTAGCTTAAATTTTTTTTTTATTAATTTTTACGATCTACAATTTAATAAAAAAAAATTGAAAACAAGATATTGCTGACTGTACCTACCATAGAAACATTTTTTCAAATTTAGAATTTCTCATTATCGACATAACGGATTTTAATGTAAATTTTTAGAGCGAAGCTTCTAAAAAGTTTAAAAGCCATGGCATTTCAAAACTTAAAAAAAAAAATATTTTTTGAATTTTTGGAAAAAAAATTTTTTAGTTTTT
Organism: Philhelius festivus; assembly: GCA_963931855.1. Lineage (NCBI taxonomy): Eukaryota > Metazoa > Arthropoda > Insecta > Diptera > Syrphidae > Philhelius > Philhelius festivus. The sequence continues at coordinate 184,403,523 of OZ007554.1, read as the reverse complement.
TGAAAAATCGATATTTTAGAAACGGATAAATATTTTTTTTTGTAAATTTAATTTTTATTCGAACAAAATATTTTCTTAAAAACATTTAAAAAATTTTGTATATAAAAGCTTATTTTTTTTAATAAAACAGTATATACTTATAAATTTTGTTCTTTCATAAGCTAATATTTGCTTGAATCACATGGCATCCTGTTTTTAGCTCAAACTACTAAAGGAGTTGTTTCAGTCTATTAAAAAAATTAATTTTATGCTTATGAACAGTTTTTCTCTAATAACATTCATATTTGAAATTCTTAGTCGTTTACATAGAAGCAAGTTCGTGCGACCCAGTGGTGCATTTTATTTAACATTATTTTTCAACTTGTCGAACCATAGACTCAAGAGTCATAACAAAACCCCTCATAAGTAAAGGTAAGAAAGGTTAATTGAAAATAGAAAATGATTTTTGTAAAAACATGTTTTAATTTTACCCAAAAAAATTATACTTTCGTATGCAAAATTAATTGTTAAAAAGGCATAAAATAAAATGTTTGTTTTTGTTTAACAATATATTTTTGTCATAAGCAATACTTCTAAAAATAAAATTAAAAAAAAAAAACACTTTACACCCAAAATACATTGCTGCCAAGTATTGAAGGTATATTATGGCATTATCGTATTGTAAATCTAAAAGGTATTGAAAATGAGTTTTTAACTGAAATCTCTGTTTCATTGCATTCACATAGATAATTCTAAAGATATACAATAAATAAGATCAATGATTGTATATGTTGTGGCAAGACCGAACAAACAAGTTGGTTCAATTTGATAACAAATCCTTAATTTGACGATCTCAACGATTTCTTCAGGAAATTTAATTTGTATCTATACCTCTACGAAAATGACGTTGACTCAAGTGCAGATATGACTTCAAATTTAATTCTTATCGGAATGAGAAAGTTTATCCCGAATAAGAAAAAATCTATCAATCTGAAACATAATTCAGGGTTTGATTCGAGCTGTGAAGACGTTATCAGGATTTTGCATGGCCAACAATTAAAGCAAAAATGCTAAAATGTACAAAACTTTTGGTCGTTTTTAAAAAATTTACGAAATACTAAATAGTCCTGTTCCAATTCTCGTCTTCAATGATACTCTTTATGTCAGCTCACAAGAAAGACCGAATTTTTTTGAAGTACAGTTTGCTGTTAATTCTACGCTGACAGAATATGTATGTCAGAACCCATCTTGTAATTGAGATTGAAACGATTTTATGCGACAGATACAATTGGAAGAGTACTGAAGGATCTTGATGTACGCAATTCCGCTGGAATGGTCGAGAGTTGTAAGTCACTAGGTACAGGTTCTCTTCGAGCTGGTGCACCACCAAATTTATTTTTGTATTTATTATAACTGAATAATACACAATAGATTTGACAGATGTCACTAAAACAACATGGCCGCCAACATCTACCCGCCCCAAATTGAAAAACCCCCTTAGAAGTTTGCTTCTCGAATAAAGACATCGAATTTTCAACTAAAATTAGCATACTTGACTAAAAAAAAATTAGAGGCCATTACGGCTCGTAGAGACCTAAATCTAGTGACTTTTAACTCTCAACTATTCTTGTGTGTGTGTATTATCGGAAATGGAGGGGACATACATTTTTCTGCCGATTCTTCATGGGGCTAATGAAGAGCACTTCTCATGACAAGAAATACTCTATGAGGATTTGTCAATTCCTCGCAAAAATGGTTTTTCAGCTGCTAGACTATGCTTAACTTACAAAAGGAGTCTGTCGATCAGGTAGAGGTTCTTGTAAAACAGGCAATCAAAAATCAACTGATTTTGAATACAAAATAGAATCTTCAGTATTTACTTAATGATTACCTCGAATATTTGGATAATCAAACAAAACCCCTTTTAAACGAAAAGCTGAACACTTTTGTAAAAACTGTTGACCTAATAAGACAAAAATCTTTACCAATCAAAACAAGATACATCCAGTAGATACTGCATGTAATTTACTGGCAGTCCAAGAACAATTCAGCAAATTGAAAAAAAAAACTCTCATATCTTTTAAACAAGCTTCCCATCTTAAATGGTTAATAGAATCTTATAAAACTGGGCCTTTATTCGAGACAAAGCTAAAATATTTCCATTGGACTATTTTGCTTTACATGTACATATAAATGAACGTTGAAAACGCAATACTCCCAGACGACAAATTATTAGCCCAACATGCGAGTGCTTGTTCAATCTAAAGTAATTTGCATGCCTCCATACCATTTAATTAAGTTCAATTGGTTCCAATTAAACCACTCAAGAGGATGGCCAATCCAAGGAAATGGAAAATCCGCATCGGCTGCAACAGCCAACCATCTGACCTCGAGAAGCTCTGGTGCTTTGGTCTTTCGTTAAGTTAAGACACACAATACAATGCACTATACATTCAACACAACATGCAACATGCACCATCTTTCTTCCTTTCTTATTTAAATTAGAGTTAATTAAATATTTGTTGTATTAATTTGTTGGACTTATTTTATTTTTATTTAACAGAGCGTCATCAAGATCTGTTTTCATGAGCGTCGTCTTCAGTACATGGAACGTGAGCAAATGCAACAATGGCAAGCCTCGCGTCCAGGTGAAAGGATCATTGAAGTCGATGTCCCATTGTCCTACGGTCTGTGTCACGTGTCCCAACCGTTGAATCCAAATTTCCTCAATACCGTCGAAGTGTTTTGGGATCCTCTGAAGGAGGTGGGTGTCTACATAAAGGTCAATTGTATTTCGACAGAGTTTACACCAAAGAAGCATGGTGGCGAAAAGGGTGTCCCATTTAGGATACAAATTGAAACGTATATAGAAAATGCAAATAACTCGCCAGCAAGCGGCGACAGTACAACGAATTGTAATAGTTTAGTAATAGCAGGAGGAGGAGTAGCAGCAGTAGGTTCAGGTAGTGTTGGAAGTGGAGGGGGAAATGGTGTAATTGGCAAACAAGCCATCCACGCAGCAGCTTGTCAGATAAAGGTGAGAAATGGGAAATGGATAAGATTAAATTATTTAAAAACTAATGCAAAGGTTCTCCTTGATTCAGGTTTTCAAATTGAAAGGAGCCGATCGTAAACATAAGCAGGATCGCGAAAAAATACAACGACGACCCGTGTCCGAGCAGGAGAAGTTCCAACCAAGCTATGAGTGCACCATAATGAATGATATACCATTGGACACATTACCATCGTCGGCTGGTTGTTACAGCCCCGAATAGTAAGTTTCATTTGATCTTATTTGTTTATATTTAAATTTCAATTTATTCGATTTTGTATTTGTGGATTTCATTGGTGGAAGAAACAATTTCTTTCAATTCGAATTAATTAAGAACATTCCTAGTAAATTAGTGCTAGAACACTTGTTTGCTTAATGAAGCTGGATGTTGGGTGTGGGCGATCACGTGCAATTTAATTTGTTATGAGCAATCGGTTTAAACAAATCGAAACAAACAAGGTTCAACAACAACAATTAATTACTATTTAAGTATAGAAAACAAGTTTAAAATCAAAACAGGTTTCTGAAAGTAAATATGTATATGGGAATTTATATTAAAGCAACGCAATTATTAAACGTTAAATATCTCCTTTAATGGGGCGACAAAATTTGGGGGAATAAACCGAATTTTTCAATATTTTCGGTAGCACTGCTTTTAACTATTAGCGAATTTATGAACACAAATATTGTTTCCTCTACCACTTAATAAATAGCACCTCTTGAAAAATTGTCACGTTTTAGAACTCTAAATTTATCAGTTAAAATTTTAAAATATTTGCTCATCACCTTAGGCATCACAGTTCACAGTAGAGTGTTTTTTTTTTTTTTTGTCTGTAGGGGGAGGGCTCGTATCATTTAAATCAGTGTTTTTCAAACTGTGGGTCGCGACCCCCTGGGGGGTCGCCAAGAGATCATTGGGGGATCGCGGTCGCAAGCCGGTAAGATTAATAAACAAAAGTCCTGTGCTAAAAAAATTGAATAAAACAAAAAGAAATTTAGTGTGACATATGTGCCTGTTTATTTTTTAATAAACGTCTTGGATTATTTTTCGACACTTTTAAGATTAAATCATTTTCCAAATTAAATCTGTTTCTTTTTTAGTTTTAATGTCAAACATTGAAGAGAATTTGACTTCACACAGGTATGAAGTGGCCTCGTTTGCCAGCTTAGGATACTATCCTCTTCTCTTTATCCAGAAATTGTCAATCGTTTTCAAATTGAATTCCATTCTCAGTATGCCATCTGCAGCTAAATCTATAAGATTTTCTTTCATCTTTACCGATGGTAGATTGGCGAGATTGACTGACATATTCAAAAAAGGATTCAATACCCATCTTTGTCCATCTCCACTTTCAGAATCCAGTTCCGGAAAGTAAGTTTCTTCTCTAAATTTTGCAAACTCTGTACCATGAAATAAATATGAGAGCTTAATGATATCGATTCATCTGATGAAATTTCTTCGAGGATCTTTTGGAAGCAGGGAAAATAATCAAAACTGTCTGTTTGTAAAGATTCTGACCATAAACGAAGTTTTGCGAGGAATCCTCTGATTTTATTTTTTGCAGTTATAATGCTTTCTTCTCTCCCTTGGAGGCTCTTATTCAATATGTCAAGTGGTTGAAAAGCAAGAAATGGTAATTTTAAGAGCCAGGTGGGAACAGAAAAATGATCCGAATTTCCAGATTTTGAATGTTGTAAGAACATCAATAATTCGGCTTTCAATTTCAGAACTCTTGTCAATACCTTTCCTTTTGACAGCCATCTGACCTCTGTGTGAAAAAGGAGATTTTGATGGAGTGAACCCATTTCATCACATATGATCCTAAACAGCCGACATTGCAAGGCCTTGCCTTTAATAGAGTTCACAACTCTAATCACATCTTTAAGCACATCATTTAATTCAGAAGTTAACACCTTGGATGCCAGAACTTGTCGATGAAGAAAGCAGTGTGTCGCATGATACGTTTGCCATTATTAATTTTAATTTTGCAATGAGCCCACTTTTGTTGCCCGTCAAAGCTTTAGCACCATCGCTACAAATAGCAAAACATTTTGTCCAATCAATCTCGTAGTCGCGAGAGCTTTCTAAAAACATATCGTACAAACACTGGCCAGTAGTATTAGCAGGGAGTGCTTTGCAAAATAAAATTTCTTCTTCAATGTTTTCCTCTGCTTCAAAACGAACAAATATCACCAACTGTACACAGTCTGAAATACCAGTAGATTCATCCAGTTGGAAGGCAAAATGTGGACTCTTCTTTAATTTTTCAATTAATTGTTCTTGAATGTCAACGGCCTTGTCACTTATTCTCCGCTTAATTGTATTGTCAGAAAGAGGTATATTTTTAAGTTTATCTGTCTCCTGTTTGCCCAAAATAATTTCAACCATATCAAGAGCCGCAGGCAAAATAAGATTCTCAGCAATTGTATGAGGTTTCCCGGCTTTAACGACTAGGTATGCTGCTTGATACGAGTAGCTAGCTAACAACGCTTTCTCATTGGCACTCGATAACTATAAAACAAATTTTAAAACAAAAAGAATCTATCGAACAAAACAGTAAATCAAAATTACAATACATACATATGTACATCAGGGATGGAAAATTCGGTACAATTGTATCGAATTCGATACAATAGAGTTTGTCCAAGTACAAAAGTACAATTTGTCTCAATTCAGTACAATTTCAAAATTTCCAATTTTATGTAGGTATTTCACAAAAAAAAGCAACAGCACATAAAAGGAAATTGAAAGTTGAATTGAATACATCATCCTGGCCTGAATGCATTTATTTTCATACCAGAACAATAACTCTCAACTGTAAGCCCTTATACATAACTCTTAAGTTAAGTGTACACGATTGGTAAATCTAATAATATTGTCAGATCATACAATGTCTGACTATTATCTACCAATGAGCTGAAAATTAAGTTGTGTGTGTACATGGTTGGTAGAAAATCTACCAATCTCTTACAATTTACTGTCATAAATTGGCTGACAATTTATTTTCAGATAGCTAGCTAAATACCTGCCAATTAATTGTAAGATTTTCTAACAACCGCGTACACACACAACTAATTTTCAGTTTTGTTGGTTATGAAAACTGCTTCATTTGAACCTTGGCTGCAAATTGTTTGACAATGAAAAAATTGTATGATGCTAAAAAAGTTACATCTTACAATTTCTTCATTGTCAGAAACATCAGACAACGATAAAAATTGGCAGGCCTGGCAATAAATTGTGTGTGTACACGATTATCAAATAACTTACATTTTACGTCTTACAATTAATTGTCAGATAAATTTTCTGACAATTAATTGTAAGATTAGCGTACACGTGATTGTCAGATTTCTTACAATTAATTGTCAGGCAATGATCTAATAATTAATTGTCAGACAAATTTTCAATTATACACGGTTGTAAGTCATTGTAAGCATGTTTTTCACAGACAGATCTGACAATTTTCACTTCTTGATTGCGTCTTGCTTTTCTGTATTTATCGATCAGCTTTTTTCAGACATCGCATAGTGTTGTTTACTAAACACTAAACTCTAAACTTGTGGATCTCATTTGTGATTGCGGGTTTCCGTCAGTGCATTTTTAAGATATTTAATTTGTGAATTTTAGTTTTATATATCAATTTTTTGTATAAGCTGGTGCCGCATAAATGGACAAGTAAAAGATTTAGTTTCGTCATTACAATAAAATACAATAGTTATGTATATTCATATGTATGTACTTTTAAAATAAAGATAGTATTTTTTTCTGTGGAGCTATTTATATTTATTTATATTTTTTATAAGAAGACAAACTGATCATTTCTGCTTTTAATTTTTTTTAAATAAAATACTTAGGAAAATTTTTAAATAGTTGAATTATTGATTTTTTTTTATACAAAATTCGTTTTCGGTACAATTGACATCATTTTAGTACAATTTTATTCCAGATTTCAGTACAATTGAAAATTTTCATTTTCCATCCCTGATGTACATACATATGTAGCAAAATAGATCAAGTATGGAAAAAAATCGTAGGTATTTTTCGCGAATTAAAGCCGGTCAGTACATGTACATACTTACACCGGATGTGCAAGGCTGCAACGGCCTTTTGAGAAACTTGTCCATGATCACTCGTAAACAACACAACACAACACTTTATTTTTAAATAAGTACTTACCTACTCTCAGTTGAAAAAAATTAAATTACAATTCTGATGTGCACTTAAGAATTCAAAAAAATGAAAATTACTGCAAGGCCTGCTACAATTTTTTTTTTGGCAATACGGGAGAAAATTGCGAATAAGTAAAATCTTGTGTATATAGACTGGGCTTGAAAGGGGTTCAGTATATGTAGCTTTTTAAATAACTGACAGATTATAATGGGGTGATGGGGGGCTCGCCAAAATGTTGTTACTAGCAAAGGGGTCGCGTACTCAAAAAGTTTGAAAAACACTGATTTAAATGAACACACAAGAAAATATTTATCATGAAATTGACTTTATTGACAGATAATTTTATGGTATTAATATTTGAATAGGTATGTGGAAAAGTGTAGACAACATTCTTTACCCAACTTTTCTATTTCAAAGTATAAAAAAAAGAATAACTATTTTTTGTAACCACCATATTTTCTTCTTTTTTTTTTTGCAAGTACAACTTAATTTAATGGATAGGGCGTTGGATTATCATGCCAAAGATCTGGGTGTGATTACCAGCCCCTGCTACCTTAAAACAAATTTTTTTTAGGAGTAATCCCTTTTGCGAGTAATCGACATTTCCTCTAAGAGTATAAATCCCCTCCATTCTTGGGGACAACAATCACTCAAAAACGGTTTTCAGTTGTATGTCAGTAGGTTGGGATGTGCTTTAGGCTTACCAGCCGAGGTTCTACTTGTCATATATCCAATGTTGTTCTGAAGAAAAACAAGAAACTTCAGTTGGTTTCAGGGTTTGGAACCTTACAATAAAATCTTTATTTAAAACAACTCTTGATAAATAAGTTAATAAATAAAAGATTGATCGGCAGGTCCTAAGCCCCTGGTGGTTTTCGGAACAGCAGGCTTTCGAACTTGGTAGATCAGCATGTATAATGCCTCTATTGTCGGAACAACAGGCTTTCGCACAGGTAGATCAGCAGGTATAATGTCTTTTGTGACATCAGATCAGCAGAACTGTTCGAACTATCAATTGACCAAATCAAGTTTACTATCGTGTCTGTTATGACGTAAGCACCGATTAAAAAGGTGCCTTTTCTGTGTTGAATTAGGTCGTCTTGTAGATATTTCATGTAGCAAGTGAACTGAATGCTGTCAAATACAAATTATAATTTGTATGAGGTCACATGTTCATGTTAATTGCGAATTGTTACATATGTATTTTACATTATTGTTGAGCCTGATATTGGGACTGCGGTATTCAAAGTAATTACATAAATAAAGATGGGTATACCATGAAACACTTTGTTACAGGGTTCAGGTTCAATAAGAGTTGCTCTGCATAAAGTTTATTTTTACTTGCGATGTAAAAGCAAGTTATACAATTCTAAAAAAAATCGAACTCGAAATTTCTGTCAGAGTTGAAATAAGGTTGATAGAGAAGATTAATAAAGTTGATTACGTATTTGTCTGTTCGACTAATGCCTTTACGGCTCGATGGATTTTCTTTAAACTTTGAAGATTAAAATGAATTCAAATTTAAATTTGGTGGTCCAACAGCTCGAAGAGAAGCAGGACTTAAAACTCTCAACCATTCCTGTATGCGTGTTATCATGAATGGAAGGGGCCTGCAATGTTCTGCCGATTCCGAACAACTAATGAACAGTACTTGTCATGACAAGAGATACTCTTAGAGGATTTGTCAATTCCTCGCAAGATGCAGTACACCCCTTAAAACCTTCTGCATTCGAGTCATACGCACTAACCAAATGGTACTTCAAACTTTGTAGATAGCATTTTGAAATCTTCCCGCTCCCCATTTTTCTTTCTATTTTTTCAGTCCAAAAATAGTACTCGTAGTATTTTTTTTATTTATAAAATATTTATTTTTCCAAAAACTCTTTTTTTTTTAATTCAAAAAATGTCATCAAGTAGGTAAGACCTAGGTACCTGATTGAATGAGATTTTGATCAAAGTTGACATTACGATGATAGCGAAGACGAAAAGAGTGGGTCCCGCAATTCTGTCTGTCGGTTCGACTACAGCTAAACGGCTCGGCCGATTTTCTTTAAACTTGGTAGATATGGGTTTCAATTTTCCCCCCGGATGACCAAAAACTTCATTTAGTTAAACCTAGGTAATGGTTGAAAAAAAATTTCCAACAAATTTTTATAATTTTTGGTACCCCCTTGGAACCATTTTTTTGTTTTTGATTTTCTCAAAAACGGTACGACCGATTTTGATCATTTTTGTATGTTAAGGCTCTCCAGCAGTTTCAATATTATTATTTATTCAAATTTTCAAAAAAAAAAAAATGTTTTTGAATTTTTAAAAAAATGTTCAAAATATTTTTTTGAAAACTCAATATTTCAAAAACCCCATTCTCGATTTTTTTAAAACTTGATAAATAAAAGTTTCTTAAAATAATCTACAAGATATGATAAAAAAAAAATATTTTACCTAAAAATAACGGTACCCTGCATACAAATGTTAAAAAATGGTTTTCGAAAATCGTATTTTCTTCGAAAACGGTTCCGAAAATTTGGCTTAAATTTTTTGTCTTTCGATTAATTTTTAGGATCTATAATTTAATAAAAAAAATGAAAACAAGATATTACTGACTGTTCCTACCATAGAACGATTTTTTAAAATTTTGAATTTCTCATTATCGGCATAACGGATTTTGATGAAATTTTTTAGAGAGAAGTTTCTAAAAATTTTAAAAAACATTGTGTTTCAAAACTTTAAAAAAATAATTTTTTTTTTAATTTTGAAAAAAAAAATCATTTTTTTTTTTGAAAATTCAATATCTCGAGATACAACTCAATTTTTTTTTTAATTTAATTTTTATTCAAACAATAAAAAAAACTTTAAATTGGCGTACCAAAATTTTTTCTTAAAAATGTTTTAACAAATTTTTACATAAAAGCTTATTTTTTTAAGAAACCACTACAAGGACTTTTAATTTTTGTTCTTGCATAAGCTAATATTTGCTTGAATCACATGGCATCCTATTTTTACCTCCAACTACTAAACAAGTTGTTTTAGTCATTTAAAAATTAATTTTATGCTTGTGAACAGTTTTTCTGTAATAACATTCATTTTCGAAATTCTTAGTCTATTACATAAGAGCAAAAGTTCGTGCGACCCAGTCGTGCATTTTATTCTTTTCAATTTTATCAAAATCCTTGAAAAAGTTTAATTAGTTTTTGTGTTCAAATTTAAAAGGAACACATTTTCTGGATTTGCCAAAAAAATCGATTTTTTTTTTTAATTTAAAACCAAATGGTCGATTTTTTGCTAAGCCAGACAATTAACCTTGCCCACAGAATATTTCTCGAAAATACCAAGTAGAATTTTAATAAAAATTTTTGGTTTCGTTTAATTTTTACGATTTATACCTCAACGAAAACAAAAATAAATAAAGTTTCTCAGTACCTACCGTGGAATAAATTTTTTGTATTATTGCTTTCATAATATCGGCTTGATTTGTATGAGATTTTGAATACAGATGATTCTAAGAAATTTTCAAAACATTGCATATCAAACCTTAAGAAAAAAATTTATTTGATTTTTGAAATACAAAAGAATTAAAACTTTTCTCTGGAAAACTCGATATCTCAAAAATTATTATTATTTGCATAATAACAAAAACTTGAAAATATTAAAAAAAAATATATATATTAAAAACCGGTACACATATTTATAATCTTTGTTGTTGCATAAGTTCATATTTACTTGGCATTTTGTTTTAGCCATTAAAAAATTAATTCTGTGCTTACGAATGTTTTGCTATAATAACATCTGTTTTTAGAATTATAACTCTCTTAAGCATATGAGCAAGTTTGTGTGACCCAATCGTCCTTCGTTATTTTATATTTATATATCATAGTTCTAAATGTACAAAGAATTACGAGTATTTGGTTGATTTCGAAAATTATTTTCTTCGAAACTCGACCCAACCCATCTGAAGTTAAGTCGAAAACAAAATTTTCAAAGTCGGAAAACAGTAATTGAGATCGCTATGTCAAATACTGAGTTTGAATGAAATTTTCAGAGAGTTTTCGTCTATTTATATTGTATTTACTTTGCTTGGTTTCGAGTGAAGAACAATTTTCGAGCTTTTAATCAATTCTAACATAACGATTTAAAATTTTCAAAAAGGAATTTTCACCATGATGTCCGTCATCGGAAAGTGAGGCCAAACCTTAAATGTTGAAGAAAGCAGCAAAATGCTCTAGTTTTTTCTTTTTATTTCAAGGAGAAGACTAATAGCTAACTAAAGAATTGTCGGAGATGCAAAATAGGATAAGAAAAAAAAACCTAAAATGAATTTTGAAGGAAGCAAAAGGAAGTAATGCTTTCAGATACCATTACGAGCTTACCTACTGTGTTATTAATTATATTCAATGAGTCCTTAACTGGTTAAAATGTCTACCGGATAATTATTAATCTGGATGATATGAGGAAAACGCCTTAGGAAATCTACTAATACTTGTCAAAACTTTCATTTCCTTAGCTTTTTCCTTAAAAGTTCTTAGAAAGAGTTAACTTTGCAGTATGAGGACCTATCAGGAAAATTTACCAAACAAAAATAGTATAAAACATAAGAACAAAAAATTACTTCATCAATTCAATTTCTTAAGCCAAGTTTAGAGTTGCTTAGAAACACTTTTTGAAATTCCTGTATTTACTAGCCAAGAATACCCAGACATTATTAACGTTTATGGGTTGTCCAATAGAAATTCAACTACTGCGCAACAACGGTACGATAAACTTTATCCTAACCAACGACTTTCTAGTGAAAGAATATTTGGAAACACGTATTGGAGACTTCGAAAAACGGGATCAGTTTCCAATGAACAATCTCACGCAGAAGCTTCACAAGTAAAAAGAATTTCTGATGATGAAGAAATACTGAAAGCTGTTATAACTGATCCATCAATCAGTATCAGACACTTAGCTTTGCAATTCAATGTTTCAAGACATAAAATTTCTAATGGACTTCATTGAGAAAATCTTAACCCATACCATAGCCACCTTTCTATGAACTGTTTCAGGGTTATTTAGGAAAGAGGCTTAAGTTTTCTAACTGGTTGCTGGAGCAGAGCTTGGATGACAACTATAGTCTATTCAAATTTGGTGGACGGACGAATTTCAATTGACAAGAGCTGCGGAGAATTCACACAAAAGAAGACTAGCCTTTATTTCAAGACAAATTTAGCATCAATATGTGGGCAGCTGTAATTAGAATCAATTATTTAGCAGAACTGTTGTAGGACATTCCACTGATTCAACTAGCTTCATTATATTTCCAACAGGATGGTATTCCAGCCTTTTATAGTCGAGAGGTTAAGAATTGGTTAGATGAAGAATATGTTTATTGTTGGATAGGAAGAAAAGGACCAGTACACTGACCTGCAAGATCTCCTGATATTACAGTATTGGATTTTTTCATATGCGAAAGAATGAAAGAACTTGCTTATTCAACAGAAAAAGCAACTTTGAGAGAATTAAAAGGGCGCATATCATTCCATTCTTGAAGAGTAACCAAAAGTGAGTGAAGCAGCAGATAGCATCAATAAATATTCGCAATGATATCCAAAAACGGGCTCTAGCATGCATATTGAGCACCTGTCATAACTGTTTATGTACACATATAGCAATAAAATTATCTAAGACCTAACAAAGTATTTTCTTATTCATAGCTTTTTGAGTTTAAACTTTAACTGCTATTGGATTTCCCAAATATCATAGGATTCATGGGTTTTTCCGCATAACTTGTTGTTGATTTTTATTTTTATTATTATTACGTTCATTTAAAAAAAAATAGTAAAACTTTATGTTTATTATGAATTTACTGGAGAAAATTGACCTCAAAGTATAAAATAATCATGGGTAAGAAAAAATTAACAGGCTTAGAAATTGGATATCTGAAGACCACGACAAGATATCAACTACCTTAAAAAACATGAAGAAACGGAATTGGAATTATGTCAAATAAATTAAGATTTTATGATGATACCCTTATAATAGTTTTATGCATTTTAAATATTTAAACTCAATTTAAACAAATATTCAAATTATTGTTCAAACAAAAGAGCTGATGTCCAAACTTAATTTTTCAAGTTTTCATTTGTACATTTTTTATTTGGATATAATCAAACCCAATAACAAATTATTTTAGTTTCTGTTTGTCTTTTATATTTTATCATACATAAAATATTTAAAATCTACCAGAATCTGATTTGCAAGAATATTTTTCCTCTTGCGAGGAAGTGATAGATCTTCTAATAGTATCTCTTGTCACAATATTGTAGGTCGCCTTTTTTTAAATTTAGGCTTGTTGAAGTAATTATATTTTTATGTAAATATAATGTTTAATACAAACAACAGTTTGCATTCAAGTGAATGGCTTACAAAGCTTGGTTTACTAAATCTAGAATAAATAACTTCAGATTGATTTGAATAATCAAAATGAATAGATTATCAAACTTAAAAAAAAAATTGTACAGAATCGGCTAAACAACATCGACATGCATTTTACTTTCAATTTACCGGCTTAAAAAGTAATTTGAATCCAGTTTCTTTTTCAAGCAAGACAAAACTCAAATGCAATCCTGCACTGAATTTATTATAAAGACATCATCGTGTATGCTAAAAATAACTCGTAGCTCTGTATACAGAAAAGAAATGTTTAGGATGATAAGAAAACCAAACTTTTATGCTGCATTTTATATACCTACAACCTACATGCATATATACACAATTTTTATTTCTTAGGTCTTGCACTTTTATTTGGGTCAACTAATGCAAATACAAAATACTACCTAGCCAAGAGAAAATTCTGCGAACTCATAAGCCGGTTATTATTCAAAGGAATAATAAAATAAAACCAAACAAAACTTGGGGTAACAACCTGTAGATGCAAAATACAAAAAGTTAAGCAAAAAAGTCTTATTTGTATCTTGCTCTTCGATACACTGGAGTTCTCTTGATAAGGATGGTTTTGAAAAAAAAAATTGTTAATGCGAGATTTAAATAATTTTGACAAAAATTTTACAACAATCACTTTAGACATTGCTGATCACATAATTAAAATAAAATCGACGGAACCAGCGTCGGACAATCCACTAGGATTTTTCAGGCGGTAGTCAATGCCATAGCGGAATGTGTAGGTTGAAATCTCCAAAGAAATTACCAAAACCAAAATTTTGCAATTATATCAGATAGCCAAACCACACTCAAAGCACTAAACTCATACGCCAACACGTCTAAGTTGGTGTGGGTGTGGGAATGTGCAGCCAGGGCAAACGGGCTTGACAAGAACAAATAGGCGCAAGGACTCTTCTAATGGGGCCAGAGCCCTACTTCGGAATAGGAGAAAACTGAATTAAAAATGAAATCAAAATAGAAGAGGAGGCCAGAAGATCCAAAAATTGGAAAGAGCTTCCAAAATTGAAGCAGGGCAAATTACTTCTTGGGAACTATAACCAAGTACCAAGACCGTTTCAAGAACTATAATAGCTTAAGTAGGAGCAATCTACGAATAGTAACAGAACTCCTCACGGGTCACTGTAAACTAAGCAGACACTTGAGTGTTCTTGGCCTGATAAACAGCCCCATATGCAGATTTTGCAATTCTCATGACGAAACACCGGAGCACATACTAGGCGAATGCGAAGCAATAATTCATCAAAGAATCAAGTAGAATCAGTTAGAAGAGAGAGAACTCGATTCAAAAACATAAAAAAACCCGGAGAAGATAGAATTCCTTTTAGATGAGTTTTCTACTTCGTTGAGTGATGCGGTGAAAGGTGGAATCAATTTAAACGAAAAAACATACCCGGATTAATGTTTGCAAACCATACTTTAGACGAAGTTCTTTGAACGTTTTGTACGGGAAAATGTTTAAATCGTTCACTAAAATTCGCTGTCCGTCTGGTGATGTCCTATTGCGTGGTGGATGTTTCTTCATTCTCAATGACATTGGCAGTCATAGCCGCGATATTCTCGGCTAAATGTGTTTGATTGAGTCGAGTAAATAAGCGCCGGAATGTTTGCCTAGTTGGCGCTACTCGATGAGGGAATCGATGTTGAAATTCACGCTGCCCTTACACCACCGACCCAGAACTGATCAAGAAAATAGACACAATTATTCCACGTTTTTACGGAGCTAAGCGTACAAAACGTCATTTGCAAAAATTTTGACATCTTCCTTATTTACACGTAGATTGTATCGCTTTGCTTGAAGAACTCTCTTAAAACCTTAAAAACATATAAATGTCTGGTTGGTAGAGTACGTAATTTTTTAAATAAAGGCCAACTTCCAGTTAAATGATTTTTAATTGAAACTAGATGACCCAATGAACTTCGTATCACCTAAATTTATTTTTGAAAAATATGGTCAAAACTTAATCCAAAATTTGTATCTAAAACAGTTATACACTTAATCAATTTAAGTCATTCTGATGTACTATATTTTGTGTCTTTTTTTACGGTGCGTAAATATACAAAGTACCCCTTGGCATAATGGTAAGTGTGTTGGACTGTCATGCGAAAGGTCTCGAGTTCGATTCTCATCCGCTGCAAGAAAGTTTTTTTCAGGGGTGTACTGCCTCTTTACGAGGAATTGATAAATTCTCCAAGAGTATCTCTTGTCATGGAAAGTGCTGCTCATTAGCCGTTCGGAATCGGCAGAAAATTATAGGCCCCCTCCGTTCCTATAACACGCACCCAGGAATGGTTGAGAGTTGTAAGTCACTAGGTCCTGGTTCACTCCAAGCTGTTGCACCACCAAATTTACTTTTTTATTTATGTAAATATACAAAGATGATGGTTTTTCGACTTACGACGTATAACAGCCCATGCGCGAAACAGGGAAGCTCCAAGTTGATTCCACAAACTTTCAACGACTGACCTTGTGATTTAATTATGGTCATCGAAAAGGCCAGATAGTTCTATTGCACAGTCGAGGTTAATTATTGTTACGCAGCATAATCACATCTGATCCAGGAAAAAACAGGTAATTTAAAAACTCTGTGGGATAATTGACTACATCATCCTGACTTGTAACTGTGTCTACTGATTTGTAAGAAAACAACTCTCCGGAAGGAAAATTCTAAATGGTTGCATTGAGATCATCGACATCTTTGTTTTTGCCCATCAATATTGCTCGTTCATTCAGCCAATTACTGTTTCTTACCTGTTGTTCTATATCCGTAAAAATACGCTAAATAAACTCCTGAGTCGACGAAGTGACGAAAATCCGTGAGTAGTGTAATTAATCTGGACGAGGTGCCAACTGCGACCTTACCATTTCCAATATCTAATAACTACTTAATCGCAGTTCGATCTTGTTGAAAAAACCTTCGCTTGTTAGTTGTTAATTGGAGTGTCTTTACATGCCGCCACAAATTAGATGAATTTAAGACTGCTTTTAGTTCGTTAGCAACATTTGATCGGGGAATAATTGAAAGAGTCTGATAAAAATCACCTGACAACAGAATCATGGCTCCACGAAAAATGTTTTTGTTGTCACGAAGATCTTTTAACGTTCTGTCCAGTTCCTCCAGTGACCTCTTGTGGGCCATCGTACATGCATCCCAAACAATAATTTTGCATATCTGTAGAATCTTCGCCATTGCGCCACGTTTTTTCAGTCTCTCCAGGAGCATCAAGGAAGTAAATTCTACCAGATCGACTGTTCACAGCTTCCATCAAAGTATCGTACGCAATTCTTTGTTGTTCATTCTATTGCGGAACAATTTGCCTTGCAAAATTAAATTGTCGTTCTTAGTATTTTTCGTTGCTTATTATTTATGTTTCTCAACGTTTAAACTATCCCTTAACTTTCACAAATATTTCAAGATTAAAATTAGCTAAATCGGTCCGGCCATTCTCGAGTTTTAGCGAGACAAACGAACAGCAATTGATTTTTATATATTTAAGAAGATAAATAATTCGTATTAAACATTTCTGTCTAAAAATATTAGTATACGAACCACCCCAGCTTTTGAGCCCTATTGTAACTGCAAGACCATAATAAATAAATGCTGAAACTTTTTGACAGCAGAAAGGTACAGTACTCGGTATATGTGTCTTCGTTGGAAGAAAGAC
This sequence comes from Philhelius festivus, assembly GCA_963931855.1. NCBI lineage: Eukaryota > Metazoa > Arthropoda > Insecta > Diptera > Syrphidae > Philhelius > Philhelius festivus. The sequence continues at coordinate 184,386,223 of OZ007554.1, read as the reverse complement.
ACTAAATGCTTAGGATTTCTATATACATGTAAGAAATTTTCACCATCGTTTTCAATATCGTTAATAGTAAGAATAAACAGATGAGGTCCTAAATGGCTGTCATCTGGCTACAATTTATAAGGTGTACTTCTCTCCATTTATTGGATAGAATCCAAAACAGAGCATTAAAACTGATAGGAAACAGAGCTATCCTGGAATCATTCCTAGCTCTTTAACACCGTCGGAATGTCTAATGTATTTCCTTGCTTTATCGCTTCTAAGGTATTGCCTTTGAGCGTTTGCCTAATCAAATGACTCGCACTGTCCTTGAATGCAACTGAATAAATTGCGTTTTTAATGAGCTTCGGAAAGGAGGTTTTCACATGCACGCAACGAGTATCGGACAAAGTCTTTAAAAAGGGGAAAAGAGTAGGAAAAAACTCGTCTTTAACGTTGCAAAACAAAATAAAATAAAACCACACCAAGTATCTGGTCTGGCTTGCTTTAAGTGGGACTAGCTCTTAGGATTCGTCAACATGCAGTTTCCAATGAGGGATCAGAGTAGCCGGTGATATAAAGTTGTTAGTGTATATGGTTTATATGTATCTGCTTCAATTATTTCTTTAATTACTTTTCTTGTCATTTTTGATATGTTAATAATTTATTTTTTATTTTCGAAATTATTTTTAGCATGAAACTTTGGCCAAATTCCCCAGTTCATATACCGAAATACGATGGGATTATACCATATGCCAATGTTTCACCAACAGCCAATTCTAGCCCGATAGCAATTAATAGTGTAACATCAACGAATACCAATAATTTGAAGCTAATGGACGCAAACATGGTCTCCCCACAACAAGTGGAATTGGATGATTATGTAAAGTTTTATAAGATAATTAAAAAGTTCAAAAATAATTACTATTTAATTTAATAGCAATCACCAAATATTATGGCTGAGTCAACACCTGCTCAGGTTACTCAATGGCTAACCTACCATCGACTAACAACGTATGTTTCCACTTTTGCACATTTTTCCGGTTCAGATGTTTTGCGGTAAGTTTTGTTGTTGTTGTTATTGATGTTGTTATTTTTACCGACTTTGAAGTGCAATTTCACTGTCAATGTCGCTGTTATATTAAGTCTTGTTACGAGACAAATATGAAGTTATTTTTAGAAACTAGTTCTATGAACCGCTTGTGGTTTGTTTCATTTAAAAAAAAAACATATATTAATTGGAAACTGACATGTAAATCTAGTGTCAAACATCATCTGCTTCCACATTAAATTTAAAAAAATTTTAATGTGGGCGCACTTAAGGGGTTCAGACTACATATAAACACGATAAACACAGTGCGATCTTCATGGATATAGAGAAGGATTTGATAGGAGGTTTCGATGCAAATTAGTTTTGAAGTTCTGAATGTTAAAAGTGGAGGCCAGTCAAAGCGTTCCTCCTTCGCGTGGTATGGCTAAAGAATCAATTTGTGCACTAGACATTACGCCCGAAGTTGGACTGAAGTAAATTGATTAGCATTCCTGTGCGAGTATTATGATGGAGGGAGTTTTTAAAGAGGAGGAATGCAAGTAAAAATTTCCCTAGAACACCCTTTTTTAAAATAAACGTTTTTTAATAGTCTAAGAGCCGACAACAAGTTTTTGGTTTGGTTTGAAACCAAAATATGAGTATAATCATTCAAAGGTGCTTCGATGGGTCTCAGGATATTGTGACATTTATGGAAATGAAGTGGCCGATAAACTGGACAAAAACGGTTCATCACTTGAGGCGAGCCAAATTGTACCCTGAGTAATTATTCCACTAGAGAAGGAAAAGTATAGAATCAATCAAAGCTCATCAGTTAAATGCTGCCGTAGCTTACTGATGAGCCCACTGTTGTACGTGGTAGAAAAGCACCTTGGAGTCGAAGTCACTAGAGCTTTCAATTGAATTAAATTCAATCACTCCACTTAAACTGAAATAATTTTCATATTTTCATTGAATTAATCAAAGTTTCCTCAAGACCGTAAATGACAAATGGTCAACCATTTACATCTGTCGGGTTTCAAGGAATCTTTGGCCAGATATATAAAATAAAAAAAGAGTATCTACTAAAGCTTAGCAGACCTGATTTGATGACTCTCTTGTTTGGAATCCTTACAGGTTTCCCTCAATGGGAACCCACATGAGCAGATTGGGTACATCTGACTTATGCTGTGGTTGTCAGGATGAAGAGGTGGAAGAGAGCTCATCTCACTTTCTTTGTGAATGCCTCAGTCTAGCCAGAACTAGAAACGATGCCCTCGACGAACGTCTCATTTTTGCCACTAAAAACATCCTTAACTATTTATGTACATTCAGAAATCAGGATGGTTCAAAGATGTACCCCATACCTAATACTTCCACTAAAACCTTTCTCTTACTCTTATCATCCGAGATTCGAGTGAGATGATATGGCTTGCCTTATTGGCTTTTTTTGAGACTTCTTTTTGTTAAAATAAGATGATTTTCGCTTTTAATAAAATCTCCAAGAAAAATCGATAAGGCTTGCGTAAGAAGTTTATATCTACAGTTCTCTTAATCGGATTATCAAGATGAAGGTGTTTAGACTTAATGAAAAGGACTGGACATGTCTTTTGAGTGACAAAATAATTAAAAGCGGTTTTTTCAAAGAATCTATAAATATTCATAGCTATAACCTTTAGCTAGTCTTAGCTATTGGGCAAATTTCAAACTAAAGTTAGATTTCATAGAATACGATATAGTCAACACTTGAAGCTTAATGTAGAAACACTTTGCTTTAAGCTATTTTAAGCGTTTTCTTGCTCGTTATTTTCAAGTGTCTTAACGTATAACTAAGGCTTTGTTTACCAAGACTTGGTAGGTAGGTATAAATGGAGCTTAGATTCAGTCTAACTCAGTGACCCTTTTAGCATTAGAGGGCACCGTTTTAATACCATAAGCTTTTTTGACCAGTGGCTTTTATAGGATATGATGAGAGATTCATAAGCTCCCCTCTGCATGAAATTTGCTATATCGCAATCTAAAGATCGAGGAAAGTCCGTTACAGAAATCGTCGAGGTTTGTCTCATAGGAACTTCATCGTGGTGAGAAAAGTGATCAAGTCTTTGATCTTCAGTTTTGATAGTTCGTTAAGGTCATCGAGGAATAACCTTCCGAATAGGCCGGAGTATATGTTGCAACTACCATGGCTATGTGTTGCCTGGGCCTGCGTTTATTAGTTCATTTATTGGGCACTTATTATAGGTGGGTCACATCTTTCTAGATATAATGCAGGTGGTTAAGCTGCTGCTACGGCTGTTTTCTGTGATTTAATTGTGTGAAATTGAGAGAATTTAGCCCGTGAGTGATGAGCTATGAGAGGCTGATCTTTGTTTGAACAACTCGTTAGCCAGATTAATCCTTCAATTTCACTGTGGCCAAGGACTTAAGGCAGTAATTGTGCTCTTAAGTTTATAATTCAAATATTTGTTGTTATATTCAAAGTGAGCTATGAAAAGCTGATCAGATCAGTGTCTGGCCAACTCCTTAGGCGGTGCGATTCCCTGAGCTCCACTTTGACCCAAGGCTTGGGGCAATAATTATCGAGCGCCCTTAAGATTATGACGGTCATAACTCAAATAATCTTTACTGTATTAAAATTTTGAGAGTTTTTGAAAAATTGATTTACCTAGCGAGTGGTCCTTTCAACTTATAAGTTTTATGAGCCCTCAAAAATATAGAATTTTAAATCTTGGTAAATAGATTTAACAGCCTAATAAGTCTATAATTAAAATAAAATGAATAAAAAATAATTTAAAATATACTAATAAAAACTAAAAATTAAAATGAAGTCACATAAAATTGTATCCATAAGGTGAAGTTTTCGCTGTATACATTTTTACTTGCTTGATATATGTACATACATACATAGATATTTTATTTGAAGTTTTTCAATCGTAAAAAAATAGAACTCGAATTTTTGATTGAAATTGCCCAAGCGGCTGGGACGATTTTGTTTTAAACTTGGTATTTATACTTATTTTTTAAAAACCATAAATGACGGTACCTGATATAAAATACAATTTTCGAAACTAAATATGTTTTTTTTTTAACTTAAGATTTTTGCTTCTGATTTTAATGACCAAGAAAAATATATATAAACTATTTAAAGTGTTTCTTCATGACCTTTTCTTTATAACAATATAGTATTTGTCCTTAAGTATGGGCTCAAGGAGGCCACTCAATACAAAACTCAATACTTCGAAAATTCCATGCTTAGACTTGGCAATTAAAAGTTTCTCAATACAAAATACAAGACGTGAGAAAAAAAATTATGTTATCTTAAAATAATTGTACCCGCCATACAAATGTTAAAAAATAGTTTTCGAAAATCGTATTTTTCTCGAAATTGACACCTAGAATTAAAAAACAAAATTCGGATTAATTTGTACAATCTACCATTTTATTTCATATCATTTTTTTCGAATATTATCGGTATGAATTATTTAAATGAATTTTTTTATAGAGAAGCTTCTTGGGATGTTTTGAAACCGTTTTATTAGAAAAATTATTTTTTGAAAAAAAGCGTTATGACACGAATTAAAATTTGTATTCATGAATAAATTAAAATAGTCTTTGGGCCTTATTGTGAGTGTCGTTAACGTTCGATTCGATAAAAGTCGATAGTGCCAAAACGTTTGATGCGTTAAAATTTGTATCCAAAGCTATTTAGATAACTTTTAGATATCACATGTCATTCTTTCTTAGATTAAACTACTAAAAAAGTAGTTTTAACATGTTTCTCTAAAATCATCTATTTTATATGAAAAAATAGATCGTACGATCCGATCCTGCATTTTTATGTATTTTAACCAAAAACTATACCTTCTTATTTTCTTCTTACAGAATGTCCAAAGAAGATTTAATCCAAATATGCGGTCTTGCCGATGGTATTCGTATGTTTAACATTCTTCATGCCAAGTAAGGATCGCTGTGACGTATTTTTTTATCATTTGTAATCTTATTTTAGACTTCCGAAACATTTCAGAGCTATAGCCCCACGTCTTACCATTTACATTAGCTTAGATGGCAGCAGCTATAATGCCATTTATCTAACATCTAACTCATCCAAGGAGCTCGCTCAGAAAATATTCAAATTGCCTGGTTTTTATGAGTTGAGTGCCAGCAGCTCAAATATGAATGGTGGAGTCGATGGGGGTGTTTATCCAGGATGGGGTATGTTAAACTTTCAAACATTTTTTAAATTTCTTATAGCAATACATATTGATTATATGATTTTTTTTTTAAATTAAAGGTATGCAATCAAAATACTCAGGAAGTGGTTCAAATATATTTAATGATTCATCTAAAACACCGGTTTACATAACTGGACCTTCAGGCGTTCATGTCACCATAACCGATGAGGTTCTCAATAACGAAATTAAAGATGGAAGTCTATATGCACTTGAAGTACAAAATGGAAAAGTACTTATGAAAGCCGTTAATAAAAATGATAATTAAAAAAAAAAATATAAACCAAGAAACAGAATTTCTAAAAAGAAAATAAATTATTTATAAGTTAACCAAAATAAAAAAATATAAAAATAATATTAAGATGATATTATGCATATTCCACCAATGAACCACAAAAAAACAATAAAACAAAACTATGCCTTCATTATTACAATTCGCTGTACTCAAAAGATACAAAGTTTAAGAAAAAAATTTAATGAAAATGAGTAAAGTAATCGAATACATGTTTCTTTTTCTAAACTTATTTTCTCAGATTTGCATTTGATTAAAATTATATACGGACAAAATTTGTAGCCTAAAATAAAACAAAACAAGAAATCAAGGTGAAGGAGAATTTATTGTTTTAGTGCAAATTTTTTTATACAAGCGCATATTTATAAAAAAAATCATTTTTTTAAATAAAATATTATACATTACATAATAAATATTATTTCAAAAATATTATTAAATTCAATGAATTATTATATAGTTTCTAAATAAACATTTAAATATTATAATTATTTGATTAGAAATAAAAATGAGACCGACCAAATGTACAAGTAATTGCATTAAATATTTTATTGCTTATAACAAAAAACGTTATAGTTAAAACACAATACAGAAATAATAAATATTTGGTCTTCTCTAAAATTTAAGTTGTGTATCAATTGAATACTTCGTCTTAAAGTCAAAATCATACTGTAGACAAATTCGATGTTTAAAATTTGTAGGTCCCTTCTTCAACCAGTGGCGTAGGTTGGGGCCCCGTGTCAAAAAACTTATTGGGGCCCTACTTTTTCGGACTGCAAATTCATTAGTTAAATTTTCAATAGCTTAGGACGATTTAAGTTTTTCCAGATTTTTTACTTCCATGGACATAGTTCGTAACTAGTTTTGGATTGGAAAAAGATCTGAGTTACTGCTGTTGTAGTAACTGGAATCGCCTCAAAAAAGGAAGCATGCAACGAAACTTCAGCAAGTTTTTTTATCAAATGAATTTTCTCAATTTCGAATCTTACACAAGTTTTTTAAGCTTTACTTACTTCCGTTTTTTTTTTAATTATTTATTTTAGTAATTGAACTTTCTTATCAATTCCTGCCTATTTTAAGGGCAGATTTCAGGTACATAATCAACAAGGGGTGTCCAGCTCATTTTCAGTTAGTAAACTGACAACCATGTTTTAAATTTGTTACACAGCAGTTTTAATTTTTCCCCTCGCCCTTTTTTTACGACGAAAAATAACGGTACCTGCCAATTAATTTTTTTTTCGAAATTTAAGGAAATATTATTTTAAGTTCTACTTATTTCAAAAAAATTCATTTTTTATTTATTTATTTATTTACTAGCTGCCCCGGCAGACGTTGTTCTGCCCTATTTTCTCTAAAACAACGAAACATTGATTTTTTATGTTAATAGTTCTTCCCCGACAGACTTTGTTCTGTCAAAAGTTATTGGCTCTTCGCAGTAATAAAACATATTTTAGAGTGATCACTTTATTTATAGATTTACATATGTCTCCATAGTAAACAACGATTACTTACAAATATAAGTTTTCTATTTTGTATTTTCATTGTAATGCCTGACCCTGTCATTTATTTATGGTTATGGCGAAAGCAAGCCGCACTGGAAATTGCAGTCGTTTAAATTCAAACGTGACGTCAGTTGGTACCATTGGGATGCGGGGTATCAACACATCCTCTCCCTTATATTTTCCCTTTAGAATGGTTGCCTTGATCACGGTTGGTTGATATTTCGTAACATTATAACCACCAATCCTACTTTTAATTGAAGATTATGCGGAGGTAATCCTGGCAAATGCAGTGAGTTCAAAAATTCTGGTGGATATAACTGACGACATTGTTACGAATGGCAACACTAGCCATTCATGTCAGCACTGAAGTCAGCGGTCGATTCAGCATGTCAGCATTATTATAGCTTTTTTTGCATTGTATTCTCAATATATCTCAATAGAGAGTCTTGTTCCGTCCCTCAGACGGGCAAGTCATGTAATTGGTCCTTTCGAAACTCGGAGATAATAAACGTGGGTTTTTTAATTAATATTTTTCCCACAATAAAAGTCGTACTGAGTTTTTATTTAAGAAGGGATCGATACATTATGGTCCTTCGAGTCGCGATAGTAAAAAAAAAAAGATAATAAAATCGGTTCGGGAGAATGTGATTTGTGAAAAAGTGAAAAATCCACCAAGCAGCAGGAGGCCGCCAACAAACACAAGGATGATGTGTCGCTGTGGAACAAGAATGGACAAAATAATGGATCAACAGTAAGGTTTGGTTGTGAAGCAGATTTGCAACACAAGGATGTGTGCAATTGGCTTACACACCAAAAACTTTTTACAAATAATTAATAATCTTTCTTGGTGACTTACAATCACCTTTTTTCAGCTACTTTTTTGGTGCTTTACAACCACCGCCATTAGGTAGGTCGTACGGTGCCTTACAACCACCACATTAGGTCGAATTTCTTTTTTTTGCGTTTCGTCTGGTGCCTTACAACCACCGGATTATTTTTTTTTCGTTTCGTTTGGTGCCTTACAAACACCATTTCAATTTTTTTTTGCGTTGCGTCCAAATGGTGCCTTACAACCACCATTTCAATTTTTTTTTTTTTTTTGCTTTATTTTATTCTATTAATTTATTTTTATGCGTTGCGTCTAAATGGTGCTTTACAACCACCATTTCAATTTTTTTTTTCTCGTTGCGTCCTATGGCACCATACACATATTTCCGTTTCAAGGTACTTTGCAACCACCTTGATCATTGTTTTTGGGGGATCGAAATCAACTTATTTTATTCAGACAAATTTAGGTAGCTATAATTCTAAGAACATACATACGTAGGAACGTGAAAGCGGTGTGCTGAACATCACGCACACCATCTGAAACGAGATCGGAAGAAAAACAGGCAAAAACATGTACAGAACATGATGGAGAATTCACACAATCAATGGAGATAATATTGCAGGAGTATTCAACAAAAGAGCGCAACGGAAAAATGCAAAATATACAGACAGACATGTGCAATCAACGGAGAAGAAAAGAAAGAAGTTTCTGGAAAGAACGTATCCACCACATCCAAATACAAAAACAATCACCAATTACTATTCATCAACTTCAATTTCCATCCTACCAACCCATCAACAGCGTCGCGTCGAGATGTACACAGTCGCACATTCTCTCACAACAAAAAAGAAAAAGAATAGAACAGAAAGAAAACAACAAAAGGTATACGTGCAGAGGCAGATGTCGTCAAGTTTTTGTTACTCTTTCTCAGTTCAAAATTGTTTCTAAACCGGTAGAGTCGTTTGCGGGCAATAAAACAAATCAAGATCTAAAATTATTAAAAGAATAAAAAACGCAACAATAAATATTATGTCCAACCGAGGTAACTAAAATTATAAAATATAAACAAAATGTACCGGGGATACGAAAACATTATTGTTGTAATTATTTGTGTACATCTATGTGTAAAGTGTGTTTTCTGAGTAGGTAAAGGCGTGCGTCGGCGCAGCCATTTCTTTATTTTTTTTGCTGCCCTGATTGTGGGAATTATTTGTTTATTTGTGCGGGAGTAAAATTGGAGAAGTAATAAATGGAATAAAGTGAAGACAAAGATTTATAACTTGGAGTGATGGAAAACAAATTGGGTATGCAAAAATAAAAAATGGAGTGGAGAATTTTGTGTGATTTAAGGAGGAAAGGAATCAGGAGAAAATTTATTGAAATGGAGTATTTTTATTATTTGGGACAATTAAGTAGGGTATTGGAGTATATGTATTTCCACAAAGGAAATTTAATGGAGTATATTTATTTCCACATAGGAAATTTAATGGAGTTGAAATGGAGTTTAATTGATTTCCACAATGGAAATTCAATGGAGTTTTATTATTCTTTAGGCCGATCAGGTAGGGAAATGGAGAGGAGAAATGCTAGCATGGAGTCAGTGTTTAGTGCGAGCACATAGATGCGTGGACCACTAACACATATACAAACAAAAAAAAAAAAAAACATAAATATGGAGAAAAAATCACACAAAATAAAGAGAATTTGGTAGGGGGAAGAGTAAATTTATTTATTTATTCATTTAGATACACACGCACATAGTTAGGGACATTAAATAATTAAGACGGGAAAAAGGGCAAAAACGGAAAAAATTAAAATTCATTATTTTTTTTTTCTCTCTCTTCTCAATGACAGGCAGGAAAAAGGAGCAGGAAGCTCCAGCGGAGGAGGAAGCAGTGGCAGGAGATAGGCAATTCGGCTCACTCCAACGAGCCATCAGCAGGATGCGCAAATTTGTCGAGTCCGAGGAGATGGAGACAACATCGCAGGAAGGTTTGCTAATCAGAGCGGATCGTCTCCTCCAGCTGTGGGAGAAAACAAACGAACTGTTCATGACTTTGGTGGAGACAGTCGAAGAGGAGGCTCTGTCCATACTGGAGGACCAGATGGGAGCAATGGAGGCGGATTATTACAAAGCAGCGGAAGCAATGAAACAGCGTTTGGCCGTAATAGCGCTCAGGAATCGAGCTCCAATATCCACAAGCGAGGAGGATTCGCAAAAAATCAATGTCAACCTGACACTTCCCCCACAACAACATGACATCAAAAATACTTGGGGGGAATATGATGGGTCACTCCTCAAATGGATTGGATTCAGGGATCGATTCAAGGCTGCAATCCATGAGAACAAGAACATCTCGACGGCTTACAAATATTCATATTTGAAAAAGTCGTTGACCGGGAAGGCAGCAAAAGCTTTGGGAGAAAGTCATCTGCATCCGGACAGCTACAAGGAGGCTTGGGAGAGGATGGAACAATTGTATGATAAACCATACCACATCAGCAAGGAGTACCTCAATCAATTCTACAGGTTGCCGGTGCTACGGGAGAAACCAGAGGCCAACGAGTTACAACGGATGTCGAACGTCACCCACGAAACCGTCCGGCAGCTGAAAGCTTTAGGGGTGCCGGTAGATAGTTGGGATTTGGTATTCGTGATGGGACTTCACGACCGTCTGGATCAGGAGACAAGTAAACAATGGGAGTTGCGGAGGACAAGTGAGTCACCAAAGATCGGGGAAATGTTAGAATTCCTCGACAAGCAGGCAGGAGCCTTGGAGAATACAAGAACATCTTGGGGATCTCACCCATCTACATCCACAGCAAGCAGGCAGCAAGAGGAGAGATCTCGTAGGAGAGAATGGTCAGCACGGAGAGCACAGAAGGGAAATATTCCAATAAACTGGGGACCTTGTGAGGCTTGTGGACAGGATTCCCACGCACTGTATCGCTGCCCGGAATTCTGTACACTTAGTTTGTATGCCAGGAGGGAATTCGTCAACCGCAGAAAGATCTGCCCAAATTGTCTTAGGAAAGGCCACAAGAAAGAAGCCTGTCGGGAAATCCGTTGTAAAGACGCAAGGTGCAGAGAGGATTCAGCACACAACAGTATGCTTTGTCCAATCAAGCAAAGTTTGAAGAACGTTTTGACTTTGCGAACGGAGAATTCCAGGGAGGATCAGAATAAGAGAAGGCCCTGACTAGAAGGAGGCGCAGGAGGCAAAAGACGAAAACTAACGTCTACCAGTTTAACAGGTAAAATAATCAAAATTGAAAACAAAAAACTTATCTGAATAAAAATCCAGGAGGAAGTCAAATGTACAATATACACTAAAATTTATTGTTTTTTATTTTATTTTATTTCTTTTCGCTACTTATCGGTTATAATTTCATAATCGAATTGTTTTTTTTTTCTTTCTCTCTCTCTTCGCTGTTAAATTAAAACAGAAAAAGGTGGGCAAATTAGCTTTATGCCAACTATCAGGGTAGGAATAGAAGAGGGAGGGTTTCAATATGGTCCAGTAAGAGGGTTTTTGGATACAGGCTCACAACTAAACCTCATCACATATAAATTAGTACAGGAGTGCAAACTTAGAACATTGGCCACAGCCAGGAGGGCAGTAGGTATTAACAATGTTTCCTTTGAAATCAATCAAAAAGTCAAACTTAGGGTAATACCATGGTATAATCCTAACACAAGTGAGGATATGGAAGAAGTTTTTTGGGTTTTACCTAAGGAAAGCAGTTGGGAGCCAACAATACCTGCTGTTGCACTGAATCCAATGTTGATTCATAAACCAACAAATTTGCCATGGGCGGACCCAGAATATTGGAAACCAAATTCCATTCAACTATTACTAGGGGTGGCATATTTCGCAAAAATTGTCATATCTGTCATTCAAAGAAATATAGGGGGAATGACACTTCTAGAAACTCAAGTAGGGGTTGTGGTTTTTGGTACACAAACAGGAAAGGTAAACGAATCAACAGGAGAATCAATTTCATGCATACAGTACAAGGAAGAGGAACAACTGGATAAGTTGTTGGAGAGGCTTTGGCAGCAAGACCAAGTTAGCTTATGTCCACAATGGACAAAAGAGGAGATTTTTGTGGAAGACTATGTTATAAAACCACATACGCGAGATTCGTCAGGGAGATTCATTATAAAAATTCCGGTAAAAAAGGAGATTAAAGAGCTAGGAAGTTCAAGGAAAATGGCTTTAAGACGTTTTATTATATTTAGAAGAGCGTTTTATAAAAAATCAGGAGATTAGGGAAATTTATGTGGAGAAAATGAAAGATGAGATACAATTAGGTCATCTCGTTTTAGCCACGGAAAGGCCAAGGATAGAAGAAATGGTGTATTAAATACCACATCATTGCATTCCGGAGGATAATCGGATTGTTTTCGACGCAAGTTGTAGAACAGACAAAGGGTTATCACTTAATGACATTCAACTACCCGGTCATAAATTACAAAAGGATTTACATGAAACTATTATCCGTTTTCGTAGACATAAAATAACGATATACATATGCAGACATTCGCGAAATGTTCAATCAGGTAGGGCTTGCAAGGGATCAATGGAATTTACAAATGATATTTTGGAGGGAGAATTCAAAACAAAGGTTGCACGTATGTTGGCTCACAGTGGTCACATTCGGGTTGACAGCATCACCTTTTGTTGCGGTTAGATCGGTTATTGAGAAGAAGATTTTTATATGGATGACTGTGTGACAGGATCTCACACAGAGAAATCGGCTATCAAATTAGCTAAGGAAATCAAACATCAAAGTTTGAAATGGAAATCAAACAGCCAAGCGGTTGTTAGGGCTATGGATTTGGAATCTGAAAAAACATTGTTGTTTTCAGAGGGGGAAGGCACAACTATTTTAGGATTAAAATGGTTGATAGAAGAAGACAATTTCATCTTTATGGTAAAGAACCCTAAAATGGAAGGAGTCATAACGAAAAGAAGAATTGTAAGTCATGTACCACAAGTGTATGACACAAAATGGATATATATTACCGGTAACTATTATCGGCAAGATTTTGATACAAAAATTATAGAAATCAAAGATCGATTGGGATGAGAGACCACCCAGAGAGTTAGAAAATAGATGGATTGAATTTTGGAATTCGATTATTTACTTGGAAAAATTCCAAATAGATACATAGGTAGTTGCGTACAGGGGGCAATACGAAAATACAAATTCATGGATTCTCTGATAGCAGTGAATCGGCATTAGGGGCGCTGATATACATACATAAGGGAGTTATTAAATCAATGGAATGGCCGAATATGGAGTATGGAGACAAGAGATTTAAAAACATACGTTGCAAATCGAGTTGCATCGATTCAAACAAATACGGATATTAGTCGTTGGTACCATATTGATGGTAAGGAGAACCCAGCTGACTTATTGACACGAGCAGTCTAACCAAAGGATTTGGTAAACAGTGATTTATGGTTAAATGGACCAAGTTGGATTACTATGGAACAAAACAAATGGCCAAAGAGCAGGATCATGGAGGAGGTTAATCAGGAGGGGGAGAAGGAAATGAAGATATATTCGGTATCGTTCGTCAAAGAACCTTTACAAATAAGACTCAAAAAATCTAAGAACTGTGTTCCATTGCTGGAGTATACAGGGAAATTGGAAAAGGCTATAAATATACTTAGTTACATCAGGAGGTTTATTGAAAGTTGGATAAAACGGAGAAGGGAACTCAAGCAAGCATCTGGGGGAACAAAACGAAAATCTAAGAGAGCAGTGCCACAACAAAAGATAGCACCTCTTACTCTGCACGAGAAGGCGGGAGCCATGGAATGCCTGATACGAAAAAATCAGCAAGAAAATTATAACAAGGAGATTACTTTATTGAGCGCTGGGAAACATTTACCGGATAGAAGCCCAATAGAGGGTTTGAAACCAATCATGGATGAATATGGGTTACTACGGGTTGGGGGTAGGTTAGGTAGGTCGGAATTGGATTATGAAATGAAACACCCAGTGATTATTGCTAACGGTTCGAGGTTGGCGGAATTATTAATGGATAATGCTCATCGGGAGTTGAAGCATGGAGGCATCCAAGTTATGATGCAGTTTATAAGGCAAAGGTATTGGATACCAAAATTAAGGGATGGACTAAGAAATCACATTCATAAATGTGTTGTTTGCGTGCGATTAAATGCACGAATGGAGGGACAACTGATGGCGGAATTGCCATCCGAGAGGGTGCAAGTAGGGAAACCATTTTTAGCCACAGGAGTGGACTATGCTGGTCCTTTTGAGTTGAAGGTAGCCAGTGGAGCAGGAAGGAGAAATAGGAGAAAATGTTGGGTTTCAATATTTGTCTGCCTGAGGACTCGAGCAATACATATTGAAATCGTAGAAGACCTATCTACCATAGCCTTTATTGCTTGCTTTGAACGGTTCATTGCTAGGAGAGGGAGACGCGAGAAAATGTTTAGCGACAACGGAACAGCTTTCGTTGGCGCATCCAAAGAACTAAATAAAGCTTTAAAGGTATTTTCAGATAAAGAAGCATTGGAACACTTGCATAATAAAGGAACGGAGTGGCATTTCATGACACCAGCCGCACCACACCAAGGAGGCATATATGAAGCTGCTGTCAAATCTATGAAGTTTCATCTACGGAGAATAGTGGGGCAAAGGATATTGCATTATGAGGAGTTTGGAACTCTACTCACACAGATAGAAGCCATCCTCAATTCTAGACCGCTTCATCCCCTTAGTGATGACTCAATGGACGTTCAGGCGCTGACGCCGGGACACTTCCTGGTAGGTGAGCCATTAATTTTACCTCTCCCTTTCAGATTGGACGAAAGAATCGATACAACTGGAGCTAAACTCTGGAAGGAGAGACAACAAATGGTAAAGCATTTCTGGACCAGATGGCAATCGGAGTATTTGACCACTCTGCAGGAGCGTAAAAAATGGAGGAAAGTCAAAGAAAACTTAAAGGTTGGACAATTAGTAGTTCTCAAGAGTGAGAATTTTCCCCCAGCCAGCTGGGCATTGGCCAGGATATGCGAACTCCTCCCCGGACGGGACGGGTTGGTCCGAAACGTTATCGTCCAGACTGCTACCAACAAACTGAGGCGACCAGTGCAAAAAATATGCATCCTACCTATTGGCCCGGAGGCTACCATATAAAAACGATGTTTTTAGCCGGGACTGTTACGAATGGCAACACTAGCCATTCATGTCAGCACTGAAGTCAGCGGTCGATTCAGCATGTCAGCATTATTATAGCTTTTTTTGCATTGTATTCTCAATATATCTCAATAGAGAGTCTTGTTCCGTCCCTCAGACGGGCAAGTCATGTAATTGGTCCTTTCGAAACTCGGAGATAATAAACGTGGGTTTTTTAATTAATATTTTTCCCACAATAAAAGTCGTACTGAGTTTTTATTTAAGAAGGGATCGATACAGACATCATCAGTTTTTGATTCTGTAAACTGACAAAAATTGACATGAAATGTAATGCAGCCTGTCATAACATCTACTTCTAGAAGGATTTTACCATTACTAATATACCAATGTCAATGAGTTGCTTTGAAAATATTTCTTCAGATCGATCATTTTGCAATTCGACACGCCTTTTCTTGTTCAAATTTAGTATCTTAATTTTTTTCCACAAAATGGAGGACTTCAAACATGTATTCAGTTCATCCGCTGGTGTAGACGCTGGTGGAATAACTGGTAATGTTTGACGAAAATCTGCTAACAAAATCATCGCTCCACCGAATCGGTTTTGATTGTTTCGCAGATCTTTCAGAGTTCTGTCTAATGCCTCCAAAGACTTTTTATGTGCCATCGTGCATTAATCCTATACTATCAACTTGCATTGCTGTAAAACCTTTGCCATTGCAGAGTTCTTCTAAATGTTGCAAGTCGGAGTTTCGTTGTTTTGAATATTCAATGGTAATTTAAGCGCTGAATGGGTTGTTCGACCGCCTTCTAACAATCTATTAATTTTGTTGTTTGTTGTAGAATTATTGATCTGTCGTTATAAATGAAGTAATTATCTCCTTAGCTATGCTTTGCTTTTATTTGTGTTGAGTGAGTGTATTTCAATTAGCAAACGATGTTCTTTAACACAATCATTTCTTTAGCATTTAAAGAATCTGGAAAATAACCAAAATAAAATCAATAAGTATTCTAAAAAACGGGATTAGCCGGATTTGGCGGGATTTTAAAAGGTGGGATTATAAATAATAGATCGAGATTTTGAACAAGCGGGATTTAAAAAAAAGCAGTATTTTAGCAGACGGGATTTTAAAACTTTTTTCGGGGATTTTGAAAAGCGGGATTGCGATACGCTCCCCAGTTCTTCTTTCGCATTCCTACGGCTGCAAGAGTACTGAAAGTTTACGAAGGATACAAATCGGTTGGCCTAGAGAGTACCTTTCTAATTATTGTTCTGTCGACGTGTTTTTCAACGCTGACAAAACCATTACATAAGGTTTTCCATCAGTCCTACTACTCGTATATTGGTCTCTTTTTGAGTGGATGGTTCACTCACTAGTGATCTAATGGTTTATCTCACCGATCACTAGCACAAATCTGTACATCGTTTTGGAGAAAGTAAGATTATTGCACTTGACATTTCAAAAACATTTGATAGAGTTTGGCATCAAGCTCTCTTATCAAAAAGGCGCGATGGATTAGAAATTACCTTTTGAACCGCTCAACATGGTTTCAAGTCTGTAATTCATAAAATAAATAATTGTGAACCCCAGGGCTCCGTTTTGTCTACGATTTTCTTTCTCATATTTTCTCATAGGTTTTCATCAATGATCTTTTGTCTAAAATTTCTATTCCATTAAATTGTTTTGCTGACGACAATACTCTTAGCTTCTCATATTGGTTTTCAGATTCACGTTCTCGTTCTTCGGATGAGGGTCTAGGACGGCAGCATCATTAAATTCTCATTAAATTCTGATACCCATATCATTGTCAAATGGGGAACCATAAACCGCTTAGAATTTAATTCTTCAAAAACTTATTGCTGACTTCTAACGTTAGAGCGGAAGCGACCTATTATGCCAATACCCATAATGAGCAGCGCTTGCATTGAAGAAACCGAACATTTCTCAGTTGTCGGCATGTGCTTCACAGACCGCCTTCTGTGGAATGACAACACACTTGAGGTGCGCCAATAACCCACTTGATGGATATATCCAAAAAAAGAGCTTTAAAAATGATAGGTTGTAGAACTATAACAGACGGAAACATTTTTTGAATCTCTCGTACAACTTGCGCTTCAGGGAATGCCCATCAGTTAACCCTTGTATGTACAAGTATGTCTATGATTGTTACGTTAAAATGAGTACCTTTTCAATCCCTTTCGAATCGGATATCCCTCACCTCCATTGCACTTTCAGAGCAATGGCGCACAAGATAATACTTTAAGTGCTGCAAATTGAGCTGAAATAAATTGTCGAATTTAAGATCAATATTTAATATGCCTACTTCTGCTATTATTGCAATAATTATTTCTATCGCTATGTTGTCCCTACTTGAATAGTTAACTATGTAATCTTTTTGCAATTATTGCCAATTTGGTCTACTGAATAATTAAGGAACCAAAATAAAAGCGTTACTCCCATTACTTTCGTATATAAAGTGCACCACGACCCGTTGAAATAACAATAAGTCGGTTTTATATTCCACTCAAGATGAACTCGGATCACCAGGAAAAAGTCGAACAGTTTTACAAGGTTCAAGAAGACCTATACCAAAAATTGGGGGCCTTCAAGCTAACAAAAAACTACTCAAAGGCGAAAAAGATAGGCTATGAGATTTATGGGACAATAACTTTCCTGTGGATAGGAATTTATATTATTAGCCTTTGGATATCTTTCATTACGCTGCCCTCAATCTTGGATAAAATTATGAAAGTTTTCTACATATTGGGTACATTGATTGGAGCAATAGCCAAATTCGTCTACGTCAAACTGAATTATTCACTCTATGGGGAACTAGGAACTATTCTGCACAAGGACGTTTTCAATCCCCTCAATGAAGCCGAGAACGAAATGTTCTTGAAACATTTTGAAACGGCCAAAAGTGTTCGGAATTGGTACGGCTATATATCCTTCATGTCAATGATTTATTCATATGTGCTGCAGCAGATATTAAATCCACTCGAACTCCCCGCAACCTTGTATACACCTTTTAACATGGATAACTCAACGAATTTCATTATAATGAAGATCTATTCTTTTATTTCTGTGGGACATTTGTGTTTTTTAAATATTGCTTTCGACTCTTGGTGTACTTCATTTTTGATATTTATTCAGGGACAGCTCGAGATTTTGGAATATCGTTTAGAAAGAATTGGAAGCAATTCGACTAGCGATTTGGCGATAAATATGGAATTGAAAAATTGTATTCGGCTGCATGCTGAATTGTACGAAATTATTAAGAAGTTGGAGATTGCAATAGCTTTTCCGTTTTCATTGCAAATATTTTGTTCGATGTCGGTATTGTGTTGTAATTTTTATGCAATTTCATTTGTAAGTTCAGAATTTTGTCCATCCTATCTAATTTTTAGTTTATTTTATTTTTATTTTTGTAGACTTCAGTTAGTGAGGATATGATGGTATTTTTTAAATTCAGCATTTACCAAATGGCAATGTTAGCACAGATTTTTTTGATTTGTTATTTTGCGAATGAAGTCTCGCTGGCCAGCAGTAGGTTGTCACATGCTCTGTATTCTTCGAATTGGATAACTTGGAATAAGATCAATCGAAAACTTGTGCTTTTGATAATGCAGCGTTTCCGCAATCCAATCAAAGTAAGATCCCTCAATCGTTGTTATCATTTCGATTTGGCTGCTTTTACATCGGTGAGTTTTAAATATTAAAAAAAAAATATATTTTATAAATTTAATTTTTTGCAGATTGTTAATACTTCATACAGTTATTTCGCTTTATTGAAGCAAATGAACAACTAAAAGGCAAAATATTGTAGTCAAATATTAATGCAGTTTTGATTTCAAGTTTACCGTTAGATGCCTTAACCGTAGATTAGTTATCTACTCACAAGCAAAGTACTCATGATTAGCACAGGACCTATACGTTCGCAAAGTATTCGAAAATTTATATTTGAATTTTATTCATTCTACGTCGTAAAGTTTCCACCGTCGTTAAATTGTAAAGTTTACAACACACGCTTGCGTAAATGTTGTAATGATGTGTAAAACCCATCAGTTGATTCAACTTAATGAAGAGAAAATGCTTCTGGATTGATCTTGTCAGTCCGACTGAGGAAGAACAAAAGTCACTTAATTAAAAACATCTCTATATGTTTGTTGAAAAATAATTTTAGTCCGGAATGGTAAATAATGAGGCTGAATAATATTAAATATAAAAAAATGAAGCATACAAATTATATACATATATACACTTGATGAAGATAATCTGGAACTGCGCATAAATTATTTAAACTGTCTTCATGAGTTCGATTTTTTAAATAAGTTTTTGTATAGAAGCTACGTGTTATCGGTTGAGAGTGCTTTAATATCACACAGTAAGAAATTTTGGAATTTTATAAGCTCGAAATGTAAATCAAATGGAATATCTACTAAGTTATTTGAAGTACTTCAACTTATTCGCTTATTATTGTCATTCGGTTTACTCATTGGACACTTCTTCCTTCCAGGAGATGCCCTTCGCTAGTAGAGTTGTGGACGTCAGTTCAATTATTCTCAGTCCTACAAAAATAGAAGAGGCCTTATCTGGTTTGAATGCTAGTATATGCAAGGGGCCCGATGGGATTCCACCTACATATACTTTTAAAAAATTATGTGATTACAATAGCTGAACCACTTTCTATAAACTTTAATCTTTCGCTTCCTAAAGGCCAATTTTTGGATGATTGGAAGATTTAGTCTCCTATTTTTCAATCGGGGTCAGCAGGAAATAACAAACTGAAGGTCCATATGTATGATTTCAGCTGTTAGTAATTAACTTGTTACAGATTATCACATGTTTCCGAACCACATATCAGTTTTTCATCATGGTTTTGTGAGATTTAAGTTAACGGTGACAAAACTGGCCTTAATGACTAATGTTATTATTTCGTATATGGAAAAGAATTGGCAAACGGATAATATTTTTGCAAATAGAATAAATAATCATGTTTTACTTCATAACTTAATTTCTCTAGGTACCCTTTATCTAGTGAGAGTGGTGAGAATCATATTTGAATGGTAGATTTTAAAAATTAAAAAATGATAATTCGTTCCCTAGCAACATTTTCGTTTGGTCAGGGGTCCCACAGGGAAGTCATTTAGGGCCATTTCTATTTTTGTTGGTTAATTTTCAATGGAAAATATAGTATTTATTTTAAATGCTTCGGCTCTCTTTCTTTTTGCAGTTAATCAATTGATAGATGTTTAATTAAAGAAATATACTAGAGAATTTCCCGATCCCTATACTCTTAAATCTTTATATGTATAATTCTCTAGTAAGGTCAGCTCTGGAGGATTACATGATAAGCGTAGTACGCAGATCGGGAAAAATTTTGTCTCCCATACATTTTTTTTCCTGGGACAAATTTTGTCTCGGATATTTTTCCGAGCAGTACGCAGTTCGCGCACAAAATTCATACTATTGTGAATTGCTCTACAAAATGTCTTCACTAAATTTTTTTGACAGCCACCGTATTTCCAAAAGTGATTTTTGTCAATACTGGTTTTATGTAAAAGGTGCTGATGCTTGTCTTGAGGTCATCAAGAGGAGATTGCAAAAAGGTATAAACGACTTTTGTAAGACAACCCGTTCCAGAGATACACTAAAAAACACATTAAATTAGATTTCATCTCTCCAACTTCAAACTTTTGCGCGAGATTTGGATAAGTTTTGTAGAGATTAAAATTGTAGATATAAAATTTGTCTTGTCTCGATCTGCGCACTAGGCTATAGTTTGGAATCCGTAATACAATAACTCAATAGATAGAATTGATCGAGTTCAACAAAATTTCACAAAATATTCTTTTTTCAAGTTTAATTGGTGGATTTCAAAGCCATCCTTTAAAAGCAGGTTGTTATTATTTCCTCAATGCAAGTGCCAAACATGGATAGCGGTAAAGGGGGAGGGTTTTGCTTTAAGGACAGGAGATACTCGTAGCATAGAGTTTTTTGAAGCATTAAATTTTTGCAATTTTTCGTTCCTCATTTGACAAGAATGCTATCGAGATCAGAATTAAATGGGTTTTTATAATAGGCTGTAGTTCAAAATCCAAAGAACAAGGACGTGCCTGGTCAGCAAAACAATAATTTAATGGATTAGAAGTTTCAGATAAAAGATCATTGATGAAGAGAATCAAATATCAAAGACAAAACAGAGCCCTGTCGCACACCACTATTTATCTTACGAAATTCATACGTAAAACCTTTCAACACAACTTGTAACGGTTTGAAAGGTAATTTCTTGTTCTTTAAACTTCGCACAATATAGACTTTTTCTATCGGCCGTTAGTTAAAAAGCGAATCGGTATCGGCCAATAAATAAATGTGCTGGATTTCCTTCAAACTTAAGTTTCGGTAGCTAATCGACAGACTTTTTAATCAGCATGGTACACTACGGATTATTCGCCGATAGGTCAGTTTGCTCTCGGGAAAGAATACTCAATCGGTTATAGGAAATCCGTTAACTCATTTCAGATATTTTAAATATTTCAAAATCATATGTGTCGTAAATAATATGTCTTCTAAAAGGAATTATAATTTCTGCTTCCATTCATGCAAAACCGACAAATAGAATTCAATAAAGCCTAGTACGCAGATCGGGAAAAATTTTTTCTCCCATACATTTTTTTTCCTGGGACAAATTTTGTCTCGGATATTTTTTCGAGCAGTACGCAGTTCGCGCGCAAAATTCATACTATTGTGAATTGCTCTACAAAATGTCTCCACTTAATTTTGCCAGGAAAAAGAATGATACAAGCATTATTTTGCGGGACAAATTTTGACAGCCACAGTATTTCCGAAAGTGATTTTTGTTAAAACTGATTTTATGTAAAAGGTGCTGATGTTTCTCTTGAAAGCATCAAGAGGAGATTCCCAAAAGGTATGAACGACTTTTGTAAGACAACCCGTTCCAGAGATATACTAAAAAACACATTAAATTAGATTTATTCTCTCCAACTTCAAACTTTTGCGCGAGATTTGAAAAAGTTTTGTAGAGATTAAAATTGTAGAGATAAAATTTGTTTTGTCTCGATCTGCGTACTAGGCTTAATTCTCAAAAAAAATAGGATAAAATTGGTCTTACTGACTGAGTAGAAAAAAGATATTACATATTATGTATATGTATGAAGATTTATATATTTTTTTTTAGAAAATAAGATCGAAATATTGTAATAATAATATTAAGAGTATTCATGAAACGAGATAATTTTCCGCTTTGTAGAAACATGTTTTCATGAACACCTCTAAAAAATACTTGCGTAAATGTGGGAAATATTTTGTGAAATGTCAAATTAAAAGTCAGAATCCATATTAACTTAGTTTATCAGGTTTATTTCTTCACTTTCCGCATCAAATTCGTGAGATAATTTTATCAGATTTGCAGAAAGTTTTTGCCATACAAATTTTGACAGCTGGTTTCTGCAGAGATAAAATTATCTGGTTTCCGAGGTTTATCAAGTTTTCCGCGTTTACATGAATATCCTTATTGTACTCGTAAAATCACGTAAAATATTCGTTACATATAGGTACATCAAGAGAAAAATTTCATTGAGTAATTTATTGGTAACACATCAGTTAGAATGAGCTTTTCACACCCAATCATATACCTATTCAAATTTCTGCAATAAATAATTTGTTTTCCAAAATAAATAGATATCATTTAAATTTCCACTAATTTTTTTGAAAATTAATATTGGATGTCGCATTAAAATATCTAAATAAAAAATTAATCTAAAAATATCTCGTCTTAAAAATCTCCACAATAAAAACACTTCTCTTGAACACCCGTTTAAGTTAACATACAAATTATACTAACTTACCCATTTATTTATAACATTTTAGGTGCGTTTTATTATCTACGGATCTATGTGGATCCGGATCTGGATTAATTTTTAACATGTACATATTACAAAAACAATTTGGGATCCTGTTCTCTATCTGGATCTATTTTAAAGATCCAGAAATTTGTTTTTTTAGGTAGTAGTAAGGTAGTGTAAACTACAGTGTAAAGAAAAAAGACAAGACACATTTGAAAATCAACAATCAGGAGGGAGATGAGCATACAACATAACTGTCACTATGATCCGTATCGTTTTATTTTCCAGGGTTGATCTATATGGATCCTTGGCGATAATAAAACGCGGCTAGTACTACGTTTTCACCAAGAGTAAATCCGCTAGAGATTTAAAATAAATCTTGAACAGCCTTATTTACTAACTCGTTTTAGCGACGGAGTAAAGTTACTTCGACTTTACAATGGCTCTAAACCTGAACACCTTATTTATAATGAAAATGCACGAGGAATAGCGGTGGAATAAGCTAAAACTGGTTCATAGGAGGTTTAAGGCCGTTTTAGTATCTAAATGTCATTTCAGGAGGGAGATGAGCATACAACATAACTGTCACTATGATCCGTATCGTTTTATTTTCCAAGGTTGATCTATATGGATCCTTGGCGATAATAAAACGCGGCTAGTACTACGTTTTCACCAAGAGTAAATCCGCTAGAGATTTAAAATAAATCTTGAACAGCCTTATTTACTAACTCGTTTTAGCGACGGAGTAAAGTTACTTCGACTTTACAATGGCTCTAAACCTGAACACCTTATTTATAATGAAAATGCACGAGGAATAGCGGTGGAATAAGCTAAAACTGGTTCATAGGAGGTTTAAGGCCGTTTTAGTATCTAAATGTCATTTTGAGATGATATCTTGTGAAATTTACAAAAAGGAGTGTAAGCAATTTTTTTTCGTTTCTTAGTAAGACAAAAAGGATAGATATTTTGCAATAATAAATTATTATTTATATTTTCCAAACGCTCTAACAGTGTTACGGTATTGGGAACGCAATGTGGTTGGTACATTCATTTATTGGGATTTGAACTTTATATATATGCATACATAATGATAATAAAATGAATAATAATGGAAATCAGCTGGGGTTTGATTTAGGTGTATAATAACCAGAGTTTTACATTTGTCACTTTTTTTCCCAGTATATTTGACATTAGGAAGGCGTAGCTAAAACGACTAAGAAAATAATTTTAAATAAGGATTTGTCTGACGTGGCGTAAACCCGAAGTAAGTGCTTCGGCTCGGTTTAACTATTCTGAGGTTGGACCCAGTATTAGTGAAAAATAATAAATATGGCTGGAAGTGTTTTCGCCAAAGAAACTGAGATTTATTTGACGTTTTCACTCTGTCTTTTCATTCAATTTTCAATTTGGACAAGAGAAAAAAAATTGCAATTGGATAGTAAACATTAAAAAACAGATATTTCTACTTTGTGTTGATTGTCAATGAAGAAAGTGGGTTTACATAGGTGCGTTCAACAAAATAACGTTTGTTTGTTTTGCAAATCTTCTGATTGCGAGAAGATTTCGAGATTTATTTTAAATCTTCATTTGAGGTGATTTATACTTGTTTGGTAAATCTACGAGATTTAAAGAAGATGTATGGTAAATCCACTTAAATCCCGGATTTACCTTTGGTGAAAACGTAGTATAATAAAACGCACCTTTTGTATCTTTTTACTTTAATGATTAATATTGCACTATTTTGGCAGCACTTAATAAATTGTATTATGCGCGAAACAGATTAAACCAGCAACAGCACCAGCATCGTCAACAGCAAACAGCACGCTGACCAGCAAACATTTCTCAAACACATTGCCACCAGCAACGTCTTTCATCTGCTTGACATTTCATATGGAAAAAAAAGATTTTCATTGTGGTGCCACTGAATATTGCAGTGGGAAAGTTGACAACACCGCACCAGCAACAGCAAATTTAGGACTTTGGCCTAACGACGCTGTTGGCGTTGCTGTTGCTGTTCTAATGTGTGTTGAACAATTGAAATACATTGGTTCTAAATTAATGGCGGCCGCTGTTGCTGTTGACGGTGCTGTTGCTGGTTCAATCTGTTCCGCGCTTTACATATTCTTGTACATTTTCATTGATACGTCAATTAAAATGCATTGACATTCGAAGAACAATCAAACAAATAAATTTTGGTTTTTATGGCTTGTAACCGGTGCTATTATCAGTTTTTCCTTTAATTAAATTTTAATATGGAAGAAGAGAGACTTAAAAAGAAAAGAACTGAAAATTGGACTCAGTTTGACAAAGTAAATAAAAATACTTTATAAAAAATGTCTGCTTTTATTTTGTTCACATATTACAGGACCTATTGAAGAGTCTCATCGCCGACAGGGTGTCGATTATTGAAAACAAAAGTTGCGACACAAACACAAATAGGGCAAAGAAAGACTGCTGGGATTCGATATTGGAATTGTAATTAAACATAAACAAATAATTTTACTATAAGAGTTTTTATCAATTTATTAGGCATTCATAGATTCAATGCATCAAGTCAGATACAACGGAAAGTCGTTCAACTTCAGTTTCAGTGGAAAGGGATGAAACTCAAAGCTAAAAGATCTGGATCAAATTTCCGAAAAGAAACAAACTCAAGTAGTGGTGCTCCATCGCCAAAACCAGCAGCCCAAGAATATGATGGCGTTGATCAGGTTCCAAATGAGTCCACAGACGACTCTAACAAATTTGTCAGTGATGACCCTTTAGAGGTTGGCATATTTTAATTACTTTTGAAATTATGTTTTCCAAGTCTCATTATTTCCAGATTTTAATTATCAAAAATGAAGATAAAACCAGTGAGTTAGAACAAGATTGGAATAGAAATGGTAAGAAGCTTTTTCATTAACAAATTGTAAACCTTCTCTACATAAAATTAATTATCCGTATAAAGAAAACAACATCAATGAAAGCAATCTTCATTCACCAAATATTTCTTGGCATTCAAATGCTTCTCGTTTAACGTCCAATAAAAGGCCTAGGAAATTAAAATTAAAAAAGAATGTAAGAAATTTAATTTGTATTTTTAGAATTGTTCCAACAATGAACAATTTCTTCTCTATTTTAAGAATGATGAGAGGAAAGCAACAGTGTATGAACTGACAAAACTCCATATGATAAACGAGCATGAGAAACGGATGGAAATTATGGAGTTAGAAAAGGAATGCCGACTGAGAGAACTCCAAAAAATAGACCTGGAAATAAGTTTGCTCAAAGAAAAACTGAACCCCGGATAATTTTTTGTTGATTTCTTGTTATGAAATCGATTTTTTTTTATAGAACTTGATGGTAGTTTTTTTTTAATATAATTTATAATAGAAACAAAAAATTTGTTTTTTTATCATGCAAATCATTTAAGTTAACAATATTGAAACGAACTCACTTTCATTAAATAAATTATAATTTGTTTATAGATAGTTAATCATAATAAAGGTGTCTGCACGACAACTGAGCTTTTAGATAGCCAAACCAATTTTTATTGCAGACATGCATATATTTTACGTAAGAAGTTGAGTTGTCCAACTTTTAAGTAGAATGTTCAGGCCTATTTTACTAAACGGGGCAGCGAACGTTCGATTCATTTTTGTTTCCCATCTGATTTCTGGTAAACATCTATACCTATACTTATGTAGAATCTTTTGAATTTAAAATGTATCATTAAAAGGGAAATTAGAGAATTATTCCTGTCTGAGTGGAGTGATTGAATATAATTCAAATCAAACTTGTACCTAGAATACGATTTTACCACATATTTTTCAGGGGATATCACAGCAATAATATTCTGATTTGCTTATATGATATGTGTTTTAATATATTCTCTTACATTTGTATCCTTTTAAGGAATGTTCTTATCGAAATAAAAGATAAATATTCATTTTTACTGGATATACCTGAGTAGTAATTGAAATTTGTTATAATAAAAGTCAAAGAAGTTTGTCTCTTATTCTTTTATGATATATAACAGATATAAGCATGCCTAATGACAGTTTAAACTTTTGTATAGAAATTCAAAGCAGAATAACAGAATAGGAGAATAAAAGATCACGCCGAATAGGCCTGAATGCCTTTCTTAAACCAGAGTAAATATACATATATTCAGCCCTATCACGTATTCCACCGTAATCGGAAACTTTTACGAATCCCAAAAAAAGCTATCACCAAATCCGTTCGTAATTACAATTTGTATGAGATTTTCCACTACGATGAATTTTGTGATAGATTTTTTCGCGATTCGTAACAAGTTTCCGATTACGATGGAATTCGTGATAGGGCTGATTATCAAGAGAACCGACTAAGGGGGTTGTGATTTTTTAACCCTATACAAGACATAAAGTCGAAAAACTTGCTGGCCCACCTCAGAATTTTCAAAGTCAGCCGTTTACCACCCGGAGTCAAACATAGTTGCACGACCACCAACTCTTTAAAACAAGATACTATTGGTCGCATGCAACATTCACTTGAATAAGGCGTTTTTCCTTCTAAGCCCTGAGCTGAGCAGGCCCTGATCTAATAGAGCTCGCTCCAAGCTTGACCTCGAGTGTGCTCCCATCTATTTAAGAAACACATCTGAGCACTAAACTGTAATTTTATAATTTATTTTGTGTCAAAATTATGTAGGTATATTTATTTTTTTTTTTTAATTATTTTCGGTTATTTCAAAATGAAACAAAAATTAATGAAGTTATCCCCGATCAGCCTTTGGCTCGATCTGCTCGGTCAAGTCCCTAAAAAAGAAATGTAAGTTGAGCGCTAAGGCCGCTTCAATTTAAAAAAGAAACATGGTTTTTTGACTGCTTAGTGCCGCGCTATGGTCTAAAAAAAGAGAAATGCCTACAGGGTATCTAAGATAGGTTAGTATCCCTTAGTTATTTGACCTACCAAAACCGGATTGGATAGGCTTGGTGTTAAAAATTAGATGATACGAAGAATATTAAATAGAAATATTATCCTGTCGGCAAATTTGGTGTATAAATCAATAAGGGTATTCATATGCAACCTGACAAATTACCAAATGTGTAAAATGATAAGTTTACGCAAACGAAATCATTTTCCCTAACAAATTCGTTAGGGAATTTTATCCAATTCGTGTAAATTATTTCCCATACAAATTTGGACAGTTCATTAATACAATGATAAACTTAGGCAATGGTAAACTTATCCAGTGTTTTACATCGTTGCATGAATACCCCTAGTATCTTTTAGAATTGTAGCAGTGTACATGTCCCGTCGTTGGCACCACCAGCCTACGAGATGGAAGTTGGCTTCCCGCATGAGCGTCTATTCACCATCGCTTGGAACTTTTAAGACCTCAAAATTGATGTCTTTTAAATTTAATTATAGCGTTCGTCCTCTCTTTTGTTAGAAATAGTAAAATATCTGTTTTGACATTTAAGAATTTTTATTTCATTTCATATAGTATTACACATCGTGGTATGGGGCAATCGAAAAAGGAGCGATTCCTACAGAACATACCAATCCTTCAAAAAATGTGTTTTAAGCATATAAAACACATTGAAGATATAGCGACACACAACTCCTCACGTGATCGGTGTGGTTCCAGCTTTAGTCTTCCAGTCAATTTATCAAATCAAGAACATTTGAAGTGGATTTACATGTTTCTGCATCTGCAAAATGCAGAAAAGTAGAGAGAGACAGTAGATGTATGTGGAAACCCGAAAGTGGTAGAGAATATACAGGTGGTAGAGAATATACAGGTGGTAACTCTTTTTCACTTTCTATAAACTGCTATAACTTGTTGGCCTGTTAATACGAAACTATGCAATGAAAATTTAACTTGCCTCCTTTTTCTCCCATTTCGATTTAATGTTTTTTTTATATTATGCGTCCGACAGTAAAAATTAAAGAAAAATGTGAAAATATCACAAATTTACAAAATGCAGACGAAGATGCTATAATAAAAATGAACATGTTCGTCTTTACTATAATCTTGACTTCTGCATTTCTCAAATTTCCTATAAAGCAGAAATGGAGTCCTTCTTCATTTTGCTCTTTTTCTCTCTATTTAACAAATGCATATGAATTCTGTATTTGGCATCCCTTTTCTTTTGCAGAAATCAACTGCAGATACATGTAAATCCACCATTAAGGAGATTTTATGTATTTGTACAAGTCTTTCCAAATGCAACTCATAATTTCTACTACCACGATTTCTATTTCTATTTTTCTATTTCTCAAATTTGACATATTTTGCATTAAAGCCTAGTACGCAGATCGAGACAAGACAAATTTTATCTCTACATTTTTAATCTCTACAAAACTTTTCCAAATCTCGCGCAAAAGTTTGAAGTTGGAGAGATGAAATCTAATTTAATGTGTTTTTTAGTATATCTCTGGAACGGGTTGTCTTACAAAAGTCGTTCATACCTTTTTGGAATCTCCTCTTGACGCTTTTAAGAGAAGCATCAGCACATTTTACAAAAAACCAGTTTTTACAAAAATCACTTTCGGCTGTCAAAATTTGTCCCGCAAAATAATGCTTGTATCATTCTTTTTCCTGGCAAAATTTAGTGGAGACATTTCGAAGAGCAATTCACAATAGTATGAATTTTGCGCGCGAACTGCGTACTGCTCGGAAAAATATCCGAGACAAAATTTGTCCCAGGAAAAAAAATTTATGGGAGACAAAATTTTTCCCGATCTGCGTACTAGGCTTAACTATGAATTTTGTATTATGTGTTTGTATTGCTTCTTAATAAAATGCTATTTATAATTTTTCGATTTTAAAAAACAGTCTTATCTTCATTTTTAGATAAGAAATGGACAATATTTGAACCTAAAATTAGCATTTTATTGAACTTAAAGCCTAGTACGCAGATCGAGACAAGACAAATTTTATCTCTACAATTTTAATCTCTACAAAACTATTCCAAATCTCGCGCAAAAGTTTGAAGTTGGAGAATTAAAAAATAATTTAATGTGTTTTGTTGTATATCTCTGGAACGGGTTGTCTTACAAAAATCGTTCATACCTTTTTGAAATCTCCTCTCGATGCTTTCAAGAGAAGCATCAGCACTTTTTACATAAAACCAATTTTGGCAAAAATCACTTTTGGCTGTCAAAATTTGTCCCGCAAAATAATGCTTGTATCATTCTTTTTCCTGGCAAAATTTAGTGGAGACATTTTGAAGAGCAATTCACAATAGTATGAATTTTGCGCGCGAACTGCGTACTGCACGGAAAAATATCCGAGACAAAATTTGTCCCAGGAAAAAAAATGTATGGAAGACAAAATTTTTCCCGATCTGCGTACTAGGCTTTAATAAAAACAATTTAATTCCAAATAAGCATGCATAATTGTGTAGCATCACTACAATAGTAGCAAAAGCCCAGCACTGACGCTGATACTTCAAACCTGAACATCAAAATGTTCTTCATCCGTCAAGCTTGACAAATCATTAGAAAATTGTGCAGATGAACTGAGTTGAGTTTGCATTGACATACTAGATATAATAAGTCAATGTGAGTTTGTATTTTACAAAAATAAAATAGTTGTATTTATTTTATTCAAAAAATTATAAATAATTTTCGTTCCACATACAAATTAGGTAAGCATAACAATTCCATTTACATAAATCATACAAATATAAAATCGCTGTCTGTCCTCGCACTCCAGGTATAAAACCTACAAGTTCGGACTTCTGCACAAATTCTCTAATTTCTGAACTTGTTAATTTGTTAGAATTCCTTCCAACCGACAACGGTTATTATTTAATAAAAAATTATTGTTAAATATTTTTTTAAAACATAAATTATGAAAACCAAATGCTTGCGATGCGATGTTTCACTCTCAAATGAGTACCAATTGATTTTCGATGAAACTGGCATCGAACTGCAGCTGGACAAACTTCTGGCTGAGCATTTTGAGATCTGTGTTGTGAGAGATATCAATACTATTCAAGCCCTATGCGATGAGTGTGTTAACAAACTTATAGAACTCTATGATGCTCAAGTATATAATGAAGAAAAGTTAGAATTGAACGAGGATGACGAGAGCAATCAAACGGAGATCATGACCACGACTGAAGTCGCTATTAAAGAGGAAGCTGCCAAAGGCGACGATATTATGATAATTGAAGAAATCAAAGAAGACATTGGGAACGAGGACTTTGAGGAACTTATTGAAGAATCCAATGAATCTATGAAGGACAATGAAGAATTTTATGGATTCAAAGAAACTGAAGGTAATTCTATTAAGCAATTTAAAAGTGAGCTCGAATAAAATAAAAACAATAAACTGTTTCCCTTTCCATAGAAAATCTAGAAAACTTTGAAGCAATAAGCACTCTGGACGGGCGAACTATTCAAGACTATTTGCATGATGTTATTAAAACTGATCTGGAACGTATAGCTTTTGATCAGAATTCCGTTTGTACTGTAAGTTATTAAAAAGCTATTGATACCTTAGAAATTAATTGTAAACTCACACCATCTACAGCTATGTGATGAAACTTTAAATAGTCACAATGATGTCCTTATGCATATTTCTGGCAATCATCAAACTCAAGCGGATCAATATCTATGCATTTTCTGTGAGAAGCCAATGCATTTTGATTCAATCACAAATCTGGCAAAGCACATTGTGTTAAAGCACTACGACTTGAATTCGTAAGGTTAAAATACTGATTATTTCCAATTTTGTTTGTAACAAGTCCCTTTTTAGGATTACGATTTATTGCACGTGTCCGGAGTGCAATTCGAGATTTTCATCATTTCTGGAATTTAATAAACATTCATGCTACAAAAAAAATGCCGGCAGTCGCTTGCAGCAAGAATGCGCTGAATGTTCGAAAAAGTTTATTTCAAATAAAAGGTAAGTTGTTTCATTCTAGCCAGTTTAGATTTATGTGATAACATTTGATTTTCGATATCTTGAACACATTCGAGACCAAGTCTGTTCAAGTTACTTGATCAATCAAAAAAAATAAGTCTATTTTACATTGTAATTTTTATCCTTTATAACCCAGTTTGTTCTTTTTAACACCTAAAAAAACAAAAATGCACTTCGTTTTACAAAATTCATTTGAAAATGAATAAAATAATAGAACGTTCACGGGGAATTTGTATAAGTTTATTAGACAAATGTTTTATTTGTTCAACTAATAGAGTTAAAAATGGAAAAAATCTAGTGTAACCGAATCTTAAATATCGTATCCCATTGTTAAATATCGGTGCCCATTGTTTGCTTGCTTCTTGCTTTGAAAACCAAAACATTTTTCTTTACTTTTTTTTAGAATTTCAGGTCCCATCGCCCTCATTTCTTGTCGGATATTTGCCTTAAGCTGTTGCACGGTTCATGGCTGATTGATATACACCTTACTTTTTAGGTATCCCCAAAGAAACAAATCTGGAGCAATTAAATCGAGTGAACGCGGTAGCCAGTTAAAATTAGAAAAACGCGATATTATCCGATCATCAAAAATTTCCGTCAGGAGAGGCATATTTGAATGAGCTGTGGATCCATTTTGTTAGAACCACAACTTTGAATTGTTCTCCACTTCGTTTCTTCAGCTTCTTCATTTAGTTTTTCAGGTGTTAAGATTTAGACGTTCTAGAACGCTTACGATGATGTTAATCCTGTTTTTCTAAAAGCCATATTGCCATTTTTGTCTCTTTTTTTAACCCACGTTTTTAACACTGTCCTTACGACTGGTATTTTTCCGCAACAATGGAAATTGGCGAAAATCATACCAATACCAAAAAAATCGTTATGTGATGCCTTCCGACCAATCTCAATTTTATCTTTTCTTTGAAAAGTATGTGAGCGCATAATGCAAAAATAACTCAATAACCATATAACAAAAAATCACTACTTAGTAAACATTCAATCGGGGTTTCGTCCTAAACGCAGTTGCACAACTGCTCTTCTTAATGTGACTGAAGATAAAAGAACTGAACTCGATGCCGATTGCGTTTCATTTCTCGTTCTACTAGATTTCTCAAAAGCATTCCATATGGTTAACCATTCATTGCTCTTAAATAAGCTACGTCATAGATTCAACTTTTCTCCAGAAGCAGTAAAATTGATCTCTTACCTAAGCGACAGGAAGCAAGCCGTATACATTCAAAATAGATTCTCTGAGTTCCTTACAATACTACAAGGTGTTCCCCAGGGATCGATTCTAGCTCCACCTTTGTTTTGACTCTATATTAATCGAAATATCCTCAATAATATTAGAAACATCCAATTTTTATGCTGACGATATACATACTTACAAAAGCTGCCCCTGGGACTAATCGAAAATTGTGTTTCTTCAATTAATGATGATCTTTAGAGGATCTTCAATTGGACAACAAGTTTTTAGTTATATCAAAAAAAATATTGGATATATCTTATTTCCTGTCTATTATGCTGAACGGATTCCCCTTAGGATGTGCAGATACATCAAAAAATTTGGGCATGGTGTTTAGTAAAACTCCGACGTGGAATAACCACATCAATTCAATAGTGGTCAATAGCCTATGGAGTTCTTAGAACTTTGTGGGCCGTCCAAAAATTTACTCCAATAAATTTAAGAATTGTTCTTGCCAAGACTCTGGTCATTCCAGTTCTTATATATGGATGTGAAATATTTTACAACTGTGATTTCAAGCAAGGCAAAATTAAAACTAGCATTTAACTGCACTATTCGATACCTATTCGGGCTTCGAAAATATGATCATGTCTCGCATCTATGTATCTAAGAATCTCCTTAAAATGAGCTTTGAAAACTTTATTCAGTATCGTACTCTGACACTACTGTTTAATATCTTAAAAACACGTCAACCTACATACCTCTTCGAAAAACTTCAGCTTCCCTAATACTTCCTCGGTTCACTTGTCTCACTTCTGAGAGACAGTTCTTTATTGCTGCAATTCGACTTTGGAATTCACTTCCAATTTATATGCGAGAGTTTAGCAACATGCAATAATTTCAGAGAAGATTGAAACTTTTTTTCTTGATCAAAGCAACTAACTTCTTCTTTTCCTTATAGACTTTTCTTTAATTACATACATCATCATCATCATCGGCTCGACAACCGGGTTCCGGTCCTGGCCTCCCTCAACAAGTCTCTCCACCCATCCCGGTCTCTAGCCGACGCCATCCAGTTGCGCACCCCAAGGCTTCGGGCGTCCTGGTCTACGCCATCTCTCCAGCGCAAGCATGGTCTACCACGCTGTCGTCTACCATAGAATGTACCACAAAGAACTTTCCGAGCAGGTTCCTCTTCGCTCATGCGAGCTAGGTGCCCTGCCCACCGGAGTCTACCGAGCTTAATTTTTGTCACGATATCTGCTTCTAGGTAGATTGCGTACAATTCATGATTGTACCGTCTCCGGAATCGTCCTTCCTCACATACGGGGCCAACAATTCTCCTTAAGACTTTTCTCTCGAACGCAGCTAAGAGGTCGGAGTGCCTTTTGCTAAGCACCCAAGTCTCGGATCCATATGTGAGTACTGGCAGGACCATGGTCCTGTACAGCAGCAGTTTTGAAGTTATGGTGAGATTTCTGGATTTGAAGAGCTTTGACAGACTATAGTAGGCTCTGTTGGATTTGAGAAGCCGCCCGCGTATTTCTTCTTCTATATTGTTATCGGCTGCTACTATTGACCCAAGGTATTTAAAGGATTGCACCACTTCAAATTCGTGCTCCGCTACCTTGATTGTTTGACCAACTGTTCCTCTCGCATTCGACGCCACCATGTACTTTGTTTTACCTTCACTAATGTGCAGCCCCAGATTTTGTGCCGCCTGCTCGATCTGGATGAAGGAATCGTGTACAGCTTGTTCGGTTCTTCCGATGATGTCGATATCGTCTGCGTAAGCCAGTAACTGGCTGGACCTGTTGACGATGGTCCCTCTTGTTGCCGTGCCAGAGTCACGGATTGCTTTCTCCAACGCCAGGTTGAAGAGGAGGCAGGCCAAACCGTCCCCTTGTCGGAGTCCATTAAAGATGTTGATTGGTCTGGATAGCAATCCGGCTATTTTTACTTGGCTTGTTACGTTGGTCATGGTCAACCTACATAGTCGTGTCAATTTATTTGGGATGCCGAATTCTCTCATGGCTTTGTAAAGTTCTACCCTGGCTATGCTATCATAGGCGGCCTTAAAGTCTATAAACAGATGGTATGTTGGGATGTTAAATTCTAGACATTTTTCCATCGCCTGCCTAAGGGTAAAGATCTGATCAGTTGTTGATTTGCCTGGAATGAAACCACACTGATATTGTCCGATAACGGTTTTAGCGTATGGGGTTATCCGGTCTTGTAGGATAGAGGAGAGTATCTTATAGGCGGTACTCAACAACGTGATACCTCTATAATTGCTGCACGTTGTGACATCTCCCTTCTTATGTATGGGGCATATTAAACCTTTTCGCCAGTCTTCTGGCATTTCTTCCTGCTCCCATACGTGTACTATAATATCATGCATTGCTTGACGTAAGGCTGGCCCGCCGTGATGGAATAATTCGGCTGGTATGCCATCGGCTCCCGGGGCTTTGTTCTGTTTAAGCCGGCCTATAGCCTTCTCAACCTCTTCTATGCTTGGTGGCGGCAACATAGGGTTTTCTTCTTGAAGTAGTGGAGCCTCCACTTCTGCAGTGAGCTGACCATTTAGCAATTCATTAAAGTACACTTCCCATCGCTCCAGTATGCTTTCAGGATCGGTGATCAGATTTCCCTCCCCGTCCTTGCAGTATGTGCAGCTTGGTGTGTACTGCGTCATGTTTCGGACGGATTGGTAGAACTTCCGCGCCTGGTGCGGACCTCGCTCTCGGCTATTTTCTATTTCACAGATTAGGTTCTTCTCCCAGGCTGATTTTTTTTGTCTGTGTAGCCGTTTTTCTATTCTTCTGAGCTCTTTATATTCCTCTATTACATACATACTATTCTTTTTTCCCTATAGACTTATTTTCTTTTTCTACTTTAATGTTTTCCTTTTTCAACTTAACATTATTATTTTTTTTCTTAGGTTATTTATAATTATTATTAAATGTATAAGATCCATTGCTGTGATTCTATCTTCATTGTTATTTATTTAATCTTGAGCAATTTAAAATCATATATGTACTATCATTCACCCTTAGTCGGAAACGACTTCACGGAAGTCGTTTTAATAAAACGCCTTTAAAACGAGAAGGCTCCAGATTATGGGGTTATAACAATAAGAAAAGGGTAACGTTCTCTATGTTCTTCACTTTTCTAAGCATTATAAAATTATAACTATAGTCGTTTCAATAAAATTCCAATTTCCATTTCTAGAACCTTGTCGTTTTACTGGCGTTTTAGTAAAACGACTATCGGAATAAGGGTGATTATCTTATAAGAATTTTCTTACAGTGTTATTTTTTATTTAAATGAAATAAACTTAAACTTATGGCCTCACAAAATGTTTAATCATTGTCCTGTATTGAAGCCATCCACATTAACCGCAACTTGTTCGTCGTTTTCGAAAAAAAAAAATATGGTCCAATGATTCTTTCTGACGTCTTTCCATCTAAGTGGGTGCATTTTACGTTCATAAATTATTTTTGTATTTTCGATATGCCATATTCTGCAATTTTGTTAATTCACTACAGTTGGGGTAAAATGGGTTTCATCGCTATTATGAGCTTGTGAATAAACTCGTTGTCATGCAAAAAGATTAACTACCGTAAAATTCATTGCAAAGAACTCATAAGAATGTTAAAAAAAAGAAGCAGTTCAACCCAATTTTCCCATAAGTTACGAATCGGCCAAGAATTTATTTTTGGCCGATATACGACGTTGTTTTCAGGACGCCGAAATACGCACGCAACATACTTTTGTATGTTACGTTTGCACTCCCAAAATCTTCGAATTTTTTATTATTAAAAACAGTAAAAACGAATCAATCAAAGCTTCAACACGAGCAAACGCTTGTCGAGTATGTCGAGCGAAAAGCAACAAATAAAGTATAAATAGTTTTACCAAAAGGATTCAGGAACAGTGTTGTACTCCAAATCGTATTGTTTTTAGATAGGAAAATTGGGACGGTATTCGCTGAACTCACTGGTACTTCTTCACTTTCACTATCTGATTCACTTAATTCGCACACGTCATCAACAGCAATTTTGATTTCAGGCATAAATTCGTCATCAATTCCCGATGAAAAATCTTCGTCACTTGTCGTATAACTTGACATTTTACCGAAATAACCTTGTTTTTTTTTATGGAAATAGAGCAAATAACGATTTTACTTCCGTATCGAAAAGGCCCAATGTGACAGAAAAAACTTAAATTGAAAAAAAGTGGGGCCATCTAAGTATGAAAAGTTCCAACACCCCAATCTCCATGGATTACGGTTCAAGTAAGGAAGTCATGCAAATAAATCCAAATATTGATGATATTTAAACAGAAAACAGTATCGAAAACGACCCCTTCGTAGGTCAACGGTTAACTTAAGAAATATTATTTTTTAGCATTTTAATAAGGTATGTAAGGGGTCTTCCAACATTTTTACATTGCGCGCCATGTTGTAATTGTTAGCAAGAAACTGTCATTGCGATCAAGTTTGATTAGAAGAAAAACAGGCGGTTATTAATTATGAGTCGAAAATGTGTTAAAATAGTGAAACTTTACGAGTACATTCAATTCATGCTGGATATGAATGAACCAGATCAAGACTCTTTCTAGTCGCGTAGGTCGTTACTATTGCATTTTTTCGATCGTTACCATTGCATTTTTTCTTTATTGTTATGTCTAAGCCAATTCTCCACTAATAATGTATAGGAATGCATTTAACAAAAATGTATATCATCGGCTTATTGCAAAAATTCACTTAGTTGCATTTTAATAAACTTGAGATTATGATTAGAACTTTGTGTACTTATTGAAATTGTTTTTGGTGTTTAATGGAATTTTTTGTCATTTTAATGAATTAATGAATTACATATATCGATAATCACGACTTTGTGTTATTAGATGTAAATCCATCAGTTTGCACTTAATAACTTTTTGCGATAAATCGACGATTATTATTATTATTATTATTGATGTTTTAAGTTTTAGAGACTTAAAAGACTTAATTTTAATAAAATAAAAATAAAACAATTCATTTTTATATCTCATTTAAATAGATATCGTTTTCACTTACAATTTCATCTAAAGAAACAGCGACCAAAAGCTTGTTTTATCTGCGATATCTTATTTTCTGATGAAAATGATTTTTTTGAACACATTATGTTCGCTCATGAGAAGGATGACTCATTCGTATGTAAAAAGTAAGTATGACCTTAAAATCAACTTTTGTTTCTTCATCTAACCTTTTAAAAGTTGGTTGCTTGGCACACATCTCTCCTCATCTCCTCATGATGACGCGCGATGGAAAGCAGTCAAATTGCACTTCTGCGCTACGCACAATAAAAAAAAATCAATTCAATAGTTTTTTTCCTCAATCTGTCCTCTTTTCTTATCTATCAATATATTTAAAAAATAATCTTGCTCGACAAAATTATAACATCACAGTGAGCGGTAAATTTCCCTTCTCTCTTTCTTTCATCAGCCACAATTTCTTTGGTTTTTTTGTCATTGAATAACGTGATTGAGTTATACTATGCATTGGGTGTAATTGATGTAATCAAAGCAATGTCGGATAAATTGCTATAATTGGTTTTGGAAATCCAGGGGCGGATCAATAAATTTTCTACTAATAGTAAATTATTGTGAAGTTTCTTGGGGCCAAACTGATATCATTATATGTATAAATTATGTTTGATTTTTTTTTTTTTTTATTATTTGTAATGACAGTTTTGGCACTTAGTGAAGACCAGGTTTGTAAAAATTCTGATCACTCTCAATTCCGCCTGCATAGTTATAGCTTAGTGCCTTTATTTTTCTCTCAAATTTATCTCGCCATACTCGTATATGTATATACGTTATGATGTTGCTTATTAGCTTCAACCGCAATACGGCTTTTGTTCAAATACAACTTTAAATAAATTTGGTTTAAATTCGCCGTACATAAACTCATCATTCGCGCATGTTTCATTTATCGCAGACCAAATTTGGATAGTCACTCGACTTCTAACAAACTCCATGCGCTGTGTGACTATACCCAAAGAATTGTTTCCTATTATCCGCACAGTGAAATCGTTGTACGGGCGATTTCAATGTACACAATTCTTCTTGGCTAACACAGCCAGACAACACCCGAAGGAAGGTTTGCCCAAATTGTTTCTGAGTAATTCAACCTCATTAACGTGCCTACTCCGATTTCTGATAGTCATAATTCTTTTAATGCTCACATAATATAAAAAACATGATTTCAACTAATTTTAGTGTGCTAAAGAATAAGCAAAGGGAAAACATTTTTGCTTCGTTAATTAAATAGTGGCCAATCATATATGCACATGAATCCTTGAATAACTTCAGTTAGTCTATAGAAATCGGCGAGTACATCCTATTAACCTTTTCACCAGACAAATTATATTGGAATTGAAAAACTCCGATGCGACATAAATAGTATAAATATAAACGCCCCAAGCAACCAACTTTTCAGGGTCAGAATAAGAAAAAAATAGAGATTATTTTATTTGGCCCACCCTAATGTACACATGATATTTGTGTATCCAATTTCAACAATATACCTATTTTATAGATGTGATCGAGTATGCACAACAAAACAGCTTTACGATAGTCATATGAAACTACACGATGCCATTCGATCATTTCACTGTCCATTCTGTTCGAAGTCTTACTTCTATAATCAAATGCTAATGAATCATATTGTAAGACCAATTTATCTATTTTTAATTAAATAATTAAATAAAATTTAAATTTAATAATCTAAGCAACAACATCACACCGATGAGCAATCGAACGAATGTAAAATCTGCAAAAAATCTCTAGCCAATAGACATCTTCTAACTCGGCACATGCAGCTAGTGCATCAGGAAGAAACAGAAAATGATGTATTTGTATGTTTAGCATGCGGCCTCATTGGAATTTCTGAAGATAATACAATGGTAAAGAATTACTTCTTCTAAACAAAATATGATTTTCTGTTTTATTCAAATCGCAGTTTCATGTGGACGATGAGCAATGTCCAGGAGCTGAAGTTAGCATTGAACGTTTGAAAATTGCTTACGCTTGTGAGTTCTGTGAACTTGCTTTCAAAACTATCGAGAATTTGAAAGAACATAGGACAGTTCACAAGGATAACATTTTTAAGTGCTGGATATGTGAGAGTACGTATTCGGAATATAAAAAGTTGAAAACTCACATTCTCACACACAATAACATTGAGCCCATACAAAAATCATTTCCAATTAACAGGCATTATGTGTGTAATATTGACGTAAGTGAATTTTATTTGAAACTATGTAGCTATTGAGATCGTTCTAATGTGGTTAATGTTCTCAATTTTTTAATAAACAGTCTTGTGAGCAATCCTATTTAACATGGCCATCTTTACGAGCTCACAAAGTACGACACGCAACCAAATTTACTTGCGATATTTGCACTCAAACATTTACCACCGAGTCAAAGCTCAATACACACCTTAAATCTCACGATAATAATGAGGAATATTCGTGTCAATTCTGTTCGAAATTGTGTGTTTCACAAATGTCACTTTCTGTGCATGTTGCACGAAAGCACAATAACAGTAAGAATTGACATTTTTTTCGAATAATTAATAAACTTATTTTTTTTTTGAAGATTTCAAACCATGTCCTATATGCAAGTCGACTTGCAGTTCTGAAGCCGCCTTAAAAGAGCACATCGATACTCAACACACCGAAGTAAAATGTGAAGAATGTGGCAAAATAACAAAGAACAAACGAAATCTTGCAGTTCACATTCAAATGATTCACGGCCAAGTTAAGAGGTTCTTTTGCTCGGTATGCAACAAGGGTTACTTTAACAAAAGCGACCTCAAAATTCACGAAAGAGCGGTAAGTAATCTTGAAATACATTTGTTTTATATATGTATGTACATATGTACCTTATTTCGAAAAATACTTTCAGGTCCATGCAGAACCCAATAAGTTCAAATGCCAATACTGCAACTTTAGCTCAAGCTATGAGACATCGTTTAAAGCTCACCTCCTCAAGCATGAACAAAATAAACCCTTTAAATGTGAAGAATGTTCAAGAGAATTCACTCGTAAAGCCTGTTATAAACTGCATGTACTTAGGCACTCTGACTTCAAACCGTAAGAATGATTAAAAATGCCTCAAAGAAAATATTTTAACATTTTGATGAGTTACAGATATGTGTGTCCAATTAAACATTGCGGTCGAAGTTTTGTAATGCCAGGGCTTTTGAATACACACATAAAGAATGCTCATCCAGAATGTAAGTAAATAATTTACCGCACCTAAGTTAAACACCAGGTTTTGCTTATATATTTTTCTTGTAGGCGAAGAAATCAAAGTGAAGAGAACTCCGCAACATCCAGCTAAAAGGAAACAGGTCAACCCTAAACCTATAAATCAAGATATTGAATCTGCCAACTCTCCCCATTACGTATTAATGGAGGATTATTCTGAAAGTGAATATTTAGACGAAGAAGGTGGCATTGTTATATTTGATGAAACAAATGCCGAAGAAGAAATTATTTTAGAAGAAGGAACTATGTATATAGATTAAAAAGATTTCCAAAATTTTAAAGACTTGGAGCACTATTCTGTAATACGTCGCAGGGAATACTTGTTCGAAAATCATAATTTTATTTCTACTATAAAGGGTGCGGCTTATGTTCCAGGTCGATTTCATTTGGTTGCCATATTTGTGTGAATGAAATTTATCATTTCGTATTTGACAGTCGTAGAGAGTGGTCGATTACAATTTATTATTAAGCATTTGACAAATATTAAAATATTTTATTTAAATAATTGTTCAATTGTTAATATGCGGAGATAATAAGGTGACTTTTTGGTGTTATCTCCTCACGATTTCCTGATTTGACTCGTCAAGATTTCTTCTTATGGAGGTACTTGAAAAGAAAGGTTTACAAAACAACCCAACCACAACCTCGATGCTTTAGGACAACGAAACTTGAACGACTTAAAATTCCATACATAATGTTAAAGACCATATAATCAAACAAAATATAAATTGTAAAATTGTATTTCATTTAAAAGTAATTGAAAAAAAAACATCAACCTGGAACAAAAAAAGCACCCTTTAGTTTGGAAGGAAAACATTCCCCGTCGATAACTCAGTTTGCCATTTTCATAAACGAGTGAATCGATCAGCTCATACAAAACTGTGACTACTAGATCCGCAACTAAGTTGTTGAATTTTTGAAATAAAAAGGACGTTAATTAATAAAAGTGTGGGTACAACAATGTAAATATCATCTTTTATTTGTGATTAAATTTAATTAAAAAAAAAGATAATAAATC
The DNA here is from genome assembly GCA_963931855.1 of Philhelius festivus. NCBI lineage: Eukaryota > Metazoa > Arthropoda > Insecta > Diptera > Syrphidae > Philhelius > Philhelius festivus. Next base: position 184,343,898 of record OZ007554.1, on the reverse strand, counting down.
GTGACCCATTTTCAAAAATGGTAAGTAACGATTATGAAAGTTGTGTCTAGAAAGCCACTTAAATTCCATCACACATCTTATGACACTAGGTATCCCACATTTTTTCCACATTTTTCCTACATGTTTCTGCTCATTCTTTTGCACAGTTATCGAAAAAACTGGTTGTCCAAAACCTGCTTGAGAACTTTGCTGAAGGTGGATTAAAAGGAGATACCGATGCATACGAGAAGCCGGGATATCACTTCCTACATCTCGATTAGGATAAAAAAAAAAAACTTTGTTTTCGAAATTTGCAAAGATTAACACATCCATGGAAATGTATGTTCTTTCTCTATTCAGTATTGAAAACTGCAACCCCTTACGAGCCTTGGTTTCGAAAATATCTCCATCCGCATCCGATGACTTTTTTAGATTTGGGTCAATTTTCAGTAAAATCACTTTGGATGGCCATATTTCGATAACCAGACCTCGCATAACCTTCTGGTTTTCACCCGTCAATAGCTCTTTAAAAGTTACCCTAGGGTTTTAAAAACCGCATCCTATTGCAAGGCCTGGTTTCGGAAATATCGTCACCCAAAAACATAGCTAGGTAGTTGGAATTGGAAGTCGAAAATCGGAAAATTACTTTGATGTACCATTTTCCCCATACTTCGATAACCAGACCACCAAGAACGTTTTGGCTTACACGTGTGAATAGACCTTTCGGTTGATGTATATCTCGATGGGTTTGGTGAACTTCGAAAAAATAATGATTTTTGTAGACAAGTGGTTAGTCCATGATTTTCTTAAAAATTTGAAAAAACTTTGTTTTCGACATTTGCAAAGATTGGCACATCCATGGAAAGGTATGTCCTTTTTCTATTCAGTATTGTCTTGAAAATATCTCCATCCGCATCCGATAACTTTTTTAGATTTGGGTCAATTTTCAGTAAAATCATTTTGGATGACCATATTTCGATAACCAGACATCGCATAACCTTCTAGCTTTCACCCGTCAATTCCTCTTGAAAAGTTACCCTAGGGTTTTCAAAACCGCATCCTATTGCAAGGCCAGGTTTCGGAAATATCGTCACCCAAAAACATAGCTAGGTAGATGGAAGTCGAAAATCGGAAAAATTGCTTTGATGTACCATTTTCCCTATGTTTCCATTACCAGACCACCCAGAACGTTTTTTCTTACACGTGTGCATAGGTATTGAATAGACCTTTCGTTTGATGTATATCTCGATGGGTTTGGTGAACTTCGAAAAAATAATGATTTTTGTAGACAAGTGGTTAGTCCATGATTTTCTTAAAAATTTGAAAAAAACTTTGTTTTCGACATTTGCAAAGATTGGCACATCCATGGAAAGGTATGTTCTTTCTCTGTTCAGTATTCAAAACTGCAACCCCTTACGGGCCTTGGTTTCGAAAATATTTCCATCCGCATCCGATGACTTTTTTAGATTTGGATCAATTTTCAGTAAAATCACTTTGGATGGCCATATTTCGATAACCAGACATCGCATAACCTTCTGGTTTTCACCGGTCAATAGCTCTTGAAAAGTTACCCTAGGGTTTTAAAAACCGCATCCTATTGCAAGGCCTGCTTTCGGAGATATCGTCACCCAAAAACATAGCTATACTCTGTCCAACAAAAATTGTCAGTACAGGGAAGATAGGACGTTTGTCTCTTATTCTGGTTGCATTGCCATGCATAAGTGTGTCGCCTTTTAAAGCTCTTACAGGGATTCCGTAGTTTACATTATAAATCGCCGCAAATGAGAGTAAAAATCGCGTAGGGCTACCGTCTGCCGATTCAAAACGACTGAAAACAATATTCAGTTTACCTTTTCCCACAAACCAAGCGATAAGATAATAGGCGCGTTTTTTTTTTAAGTTGAAAAGCAATACGACAATACTCAACATACTCATCTTCTTAAAATGTGTTCTCAAAAGCTTCAAATCCCAAAAGCTCCTTAATAGAAACCACTGAAAAAGCTCCTTGCTTGCAATTGAGAATGATAATGGTAACTCTGTTTTGATGTAGATAAAGAGCGCACGATCGTATTGAGTGACACTTGATACTCTTGACAGTATCTCATCAGCAGTGGGACCGTCGTGGTCGTGTTGGGATGTACAACTTTGCAAAGAATTACAACAACAATTTCTTAAGAAAAGTCAGTGGCTTGCTCTTTTTTTATTGGCATTTTTCCTAACGCATTGTAGTGAGGGTGCATCAGGCCCCACTGCTTTAGAAAAAGCTCTCCCATAAGATCTCTACTGACAATTTTTGTTGGACAGAGTATAGGTAGTTGGAAGTCGAAAATCGGAAAAATTGCTTTGATGTACCATTTTCCCCATATTTCGATAACCAGACCACCCAGAACGTTTTGTCTTACACGTATTTAAATTCTTTCTTGTTTCCGATATTCTTCAAAACACAATTCACATGTTACTTACCTGCGAGTAATACGTTTGTATACTTCGTTTTGATACAGCATATTGAGATAAAGATGAGCTTGCTGGTAATTTTAAATCTTGATACAACCCATAGAGGAAATATATTACCTAGAGTCACGACTTCGGGGGTTTGCTCTCTTTAACCCTACAAGCTGAATTGAGAGGAAAAAACCCACAGTCCAAAGATGTGTTAGTTGCCCCATGCATTTTAAATGGGAACAAACACAGCTTTGTTCAAATTTTGTGGGTTTTTGCTCAATGCGCAAAAAAGTTGAATAAGTGCGTTTGAATATTCAAAAAAGGAATCCGTTAAATTCAAAAATTTTCAAATACAAATATTTTTTTATTAATTTTGCTTTTTTTATGTCTTTATCAATAAAAACTTTATTAGATATTAATTTTATTGCTTTTCGGATACAAATTCCTTAATATTTATGTTTATTTCTGTTAAAAACTAAGAAATTCCAAGCAAAAGTAGAAGCGCACCCTAGAAATTCAATGCGTATAGTGCCCAACATTGACCACGGAATATAGACATTTTTAGCCCAAGGTGAAAATGTTGACAAGTAAACAAATCGATAAAAAAAACAAATGTCATAAAAAAACAAAAGTGCGGTTCGCTGCTTCTAATTAGTAAACAAGTTTTTCATTTTTGTTAACGTTTCGAGAAGTAATAATCAATTGTTTGTTTAGGAAATTCTTACCTGCCTTCCGTTACATTTTAGAATGGCATTATCATCATGTTGTCTACGAAGCGGGTGGTCACTACCTTACAAGACAACATGCAGCAGCAATGCTATGCGCAATTTCCAGTGGGCCGAATGGCTTCAAAGTGAGTTCTGTACTGGGATCTTCTTTGATAGATTGCTGTTGTAATTGGTTTCATAAGGCAACCAAATACAGAATTGATGAGGTAAGTGCTTTTGTTTTAAAGAATCATCAATAAATGAATTTTCATTTCAGTTCTCTCAATCAACATTGCTAACATCATGCCTGAATACTGTAGCATGGTTCACAAGAAACAATGACTTCGAAAGGTTCAAAGAATTTATTGGAAAATATCTGAAAAATTTTCTTGAATCTGATGCTTTTGTGCGATTCGAAAAATCCATCAAGTAAATCGAGTTGTGTATTTTGAAAGAAAATCCTTAATACCTTCATTTACAGTAGTACGTCAATAGTTTACGTTCGCAGGATGTTATTGACCGTCGCAATATATATCCGGCTCTTCCGAAAGCTGGAGCTATATTAATGCAAAAACATGGTCCACAACTGGCAATACCAGAAACATATTGAATTTAATTTCTTACATCGCGTTGGCAAATTGTGGAGCAAAATGTTAAACATAATAATACAACTCTAGTTGATTGTTTGATTAAAATACGGATCATTGAAGCTGTTGTGGAATTTCTGAAGAACATTTCCAATAACGTAAATAATGTCAATCTGAGAACGAATTTTTTCGCAAAATGCGAATTACGATTGATATTCAAATTGTTATGCTTTCAGGGATTTAGGGAATTTTTGGGAAAACCAGCAATGTTAAGAGCAGTGTATACTTATTTGTGTAGTTTGAGTGCTGAACATATTCCGGAAATTGAGTTGCTTTTTTGAAAAAGTTATTTTCAATCGAGAATACTTGAGCTCAGTTGATCAAGACATTTTGGGTAAATGGCGAAATATGTACTTAAAAGTGGTTTATCCTCATTATGTTGTCGTGGTAAGTTGAGTAAAATGAAGCTGAATAAACTATACAATTAAATTGCAAACCTTTTTAATAAGTCTCCCACAGAAATTTCACTGTCTATACCATCTTCTGCAGTTGAAATACTGATAATGAACATGTCTTCTGTTGACAAGGTGCCCCAGAAGGCTATTTTAACAATAACCCAGAAGTTTTTGTTAGATTTTTCAGCGATAGTACTATAGAAAAATCTGGATTTAAAATCATCGCAACAACTTCTGTTGGTAAGTTGTTTTGTGTTTGTTAGTATTACTACTAGGCCGAATTCCGAAACGCAAGATGCAAGGTTTGTATGTTTGCATTTTGAAACTGCGTTTAAGAATTTGCCCTTATTTGGCATATTTAACCCAATTTATAAATATTGTATAATTTATTAAAATTCAGGATGTTTCAAAAATTACACATCGACTCAGGGAAGAGTTTTAATAGAAACCTCAGCTGATTGCAATATTTACATCAATGCTCCACAAATTTACTCAATCAGCTTGTATTTCAACTTTTTACGGATCCGATTCTGCCTGTACAACTGATTACATAGAAGTAAGTATTTAAATAAGAAAAATAAGATTTCATATCAAATTCAATTTTGAATTAGGTTTTCGACGAACAAAGTAACTCAAAGTCAAACAAATCCCTTGGAAAGCTCTGCGGATCGGTCGGTCCAGCGAATAGTATATTCTCGAAATCAAACAAACTTCGAATAAAAATATTGCAAAGTGGTATTTTTAACAATTATGATATTACCTTTTTGGCAAGTGACAAGGGACGAGGTTGCGGAGGAGATCTTTACAATTACGCTGGAGTCATAACTAGTCCATTTTATCCTGAAAATGCAAGGAATAACTCCGATTGTCAATGGAATATTAGAGTTCCAAATAATCTGGTAGTTTCATTGGAATTCAAAGGTAAAAGTTTTTTTTTAAAGTTATCATATATATGCTCGTACACAAAAATGCTAATTTAAATTGTGATTTTAATGCATGGAGAGGTAGATACATAGAAAATAGCTTCTTTCTTATTTTTGTTTCCTTTTTTTTCAGTTTTCGATCTAGGATCTAAAGTTACATGCCATTCAGACTATTTAGAAATTTTAGAACACAAACTCTCAAATAACCGAGAATCTGAAGTTATGCGCAAGTTTTGCGGGGAAATGAGTTAACTGATATATGTTTTCAAAAACATTTATTTATTAAAACATTTTATTTCAAGGATACACCAACGAATTATATTGGGCGCCAAAACACCTTGTCTGTACGCTTCCGCAAGACAGTTAACTTCGATGGAACCGGGTGGGTCATTCGATTTTCAGGCATTCGTCAGAGATTCTCTTTAAACAACGCGTCACTCTAATTATATTAATACTTTTAATTTTATTTAAATTGAATGTATCTGAGATGTTATTGTAATTAATACAATGTCTTTCGTTGTATTCCTGGAATTACAGAAGAATATAAGCTCATCCAATTTGTCTTAAAGAATATTTTGACTTTTATTTATTATTTAGTCAAAAAAAAAATCATTCAATAATAACTACAAGGAACGTTTTAAAATGACGTGTGTTACATAATTTGTGTAGATCATCTGCCCAAGTACTTAAGCTTCGGACGAATATAGGCTTTATAGATAACAGCCAGATCAGAAGGGATGAAAAAGTTCTTGCATCGTCTGAGGAAATCTAAACACTTAGCATTAGCAGTGGTTTTAGGGACGATGAATATATGTACATACGTACACGAATGTTCTAATATTCGTTAGAATTCGAAAACGGAAAACGGCTATTTCATTGCCATTCGGATTTACTTTAAGGTTCTCCCAATTTTCGAAAAGATTAATCTTGATTTTTTCTGCATAAGTATAACAAAGTTACTTTGAGGCACGACAATTTCTTGTTAAAACATCAGATACTACATATTATAATTAATGTACGTATGTGTGTTTAATAAATATAAATACGTGTTTTATAAATATAATATAATAATAAAAGGCATATGCCGTTATAACTTACTAATATAAAAAAGATTTCTTTATTACTGAAACTATATGGAGAAGAATTTTTTTTTAGATTGGAACATCATGGAGCATCTATTCCATTTGGTAACACATGTGCACAAACCTGAACTCTTTTCATAATCCCGTTTATGCAAAAGCGGTTGCAATATTCTATTTCGAGCATCATTTCAAATATCCCTGTTTCATTTGCATGATTGGAATGTTTTTGAGTTTCCTTAATTGATTTTAAAACCATTTTTATTCCAAACAAAGGTAATTTCATTATGTTTTTGAGAAATGAAGCATGACAAAATTTCTTTTAGATGGACATTTTTTTAAATATTTCGTCGAATTGAAAATAGTTTCCAGAATAAGTTAGTAAACTTAAAATGGAACTCAAAATTCTTCCAATCATCCAAGTTAAGCAAGTAGTTTGAAAATGCCAACATGATTTATCGATCACTTTCAAGAAAATAATCTAATTTTGCATCAAATTCTTGAAAATGGTAGATAAACCAAGCTGTTATTTCTGAACTAGTTGCTTTATTTTTATGATTGAAACAGTTTCGGTTGTTGATTTTAGTCCTTTAAGTGATTCTGAAAACCAATTTTAATTTTAACACAAACTTCGAAAAATTTGCATATGAGGACCGTTTTCACAATTTCAATATGAATATGAAAATGTTAAAACGTGCCTCATACGAAAATTTTTCGAAGTTTTTGTTAAAATTTAAATTGGTTTTCAGAATCACTTAAAGGACTAAAATCAACACTCGGAACCTTTTCAATAATCCAAATGAAGCAACTAGTTCAGAAATGACAACATGGTTTATCGATCATAGAATTTTTCATGAAATTCTTGAAAATGGTAGATAGACCAAGCTGTCATTTCTGAACTAGTTGCTTCATTTGGATTATTGAAACGGTTCCGAGTGTTGATTTTAGTCTTTTAAGTGATTCTGAAAACCAATTTAAATTTTAACAAAAACTTCGAAAAATTTTCATGTGAGGAAAGTTTCAACAATTTCAATATGAATATGAAAATGATCAAACGTCTTTGGCATGAAATTTTTTAGATTAGATTTTAAAATGGGTTTCAGAATCACCTAGAGGATTAAAAACAACACTAAAGACCGTTTAAATCGTTGGAATCGAGCAAGTAGTTTAGGAATGACAGGATGATATATCCACTATTTTGAAGAATATAATGAAAAATCATATATGATTTTCTTAGAAGTGATCGATAAACCAGGTTGTCATTTCTAAACTACTTGCTCGATTCCAACGATTTAAACGGTCTTTAGTGTTGTTTTTAATCCTCTAGGTGATTTTGAAACCCATTTTAAAATCTAACCAGAACATCGAAAAAATGTCATGCCAGAGACGTTTCAACATTTTCATATTCATATTGATATTGTTGAAACGATACCCATATGCAAATTTTTAGAAGTTTTTGATAAAATTTAATTTCGTTTTCAGAATCACTCAGAGGATTAAAAACAACACCTAAAACCGTTTCAATCATCAAAATGAAGCAACTAGTTCAGAAATGGCATTATGGTTTATCTACCATTTCAAGAATTTCATGAAAAATCATGATATTTTCGAAAGTGATCGATGAACTATGTATGTTGTCCTTTCCTATTATATAATAATTTTCACTCAGAGACAAATATTTGATTCAGAATTGAAATACAAAATATTTTATTTGAATTTATATTTTTCACTTTGTAACATTTAAAGCATACTGAAAATACAACCATTCACTGATCAGAATATCATTAACCTTCTCCTTAAATATACTTCTCCAGAATTGAGATGTCGTAAGCAATCCAGTGCACCGATTTGATTAAATCGAAAAGACGCACGTCACTTTTATGGGCGCCCGGTGGAACTGATTATAAGTTGACATTGATTTAAGTTCTAGAACACCTAAAAACTAATATTCACAAGTTGAGCTGTATCTTTGCCTTCGTATTCTTGCAACTAAAAGAAGGAATTCCATTTAGATTAATGTTAATATTGTTTTAATAATTTACGTTTTATAAAACTGCATTATTGTCTTCTAATAAATATGTTATTTTCTTCATTGAAATGTGTCAAATAATCAGTGTAGCACATTACGTATTCCAAACTTCCGCCGAAACGCTTAAGACTTAATTCAGAGATCCTAAATATAATATCCTTGTCCTTTGATAAGCAGGACATGAGGGCAGCAGCCACTGCGAACGTTCTCGCAGGCTTTTTTGAAGACAGCTCTTGCCCGACGACAGAATTTCATGTACCTAAGTATAAATATAATTAATTTTTATTGTGAATACTTGCAATCAATGTCTACTTACAAGAATAGGACCTATGTGAGAATTTTGTTGTACATCTGATGAACCTTTGTATTTCATTCGACCTTCTTCAAAATCGACGTAGGCAAAGTACAATAGAGCGTTCTTGTTTAAAACTCCACTTATGGAGGGATCCAATATGTTGGTGCACTCATTTCCAAATATACATAATATGTACATATATCCTATTTGTTATTAAGTTTTTTCTTTTAACATTAAAGTAATATTGTAATTACAGTAACAAATTATGAGTCACATTGAATACGAAATATTTGTTTTGATAAATTTATGAGAACTGTCATTTGATATTGAAAAAAACAAAACGTCAAAAATTTGAGCTACTGACTTCATTTTGTATTTTAATCCACCATTCACACGTATTCATGGATAGGGAATTTAAGAGAGTTTTCTCTTACTCACCTCAAAAAAAATTTGAGGGTGTTTCAGGCAAGAGGGGTACCGGTCGTGACTCTAGGTATATTTCCTCTATGATACAACCCTTAATTGACTATATTTAGAAAAAAAAAGAGAAAAATATTTTAATAATTTTGTTTTTATTTCAAAAAAGGAAATCAGTATATTTGGTATGAAAAAAGCATCATTGTTTACGTTAGCCTAAAAAATTACTTTCTTAAAATGCACATTACTGTAATTGCCTCTTATATTTTGTGTTCTTTTTTTAAAGTACAAATATTTTCTTTTCTAGTATTAATTTTGTTTCTTTTCCTTTTTGTAAATTTTTTGGCTGAACTATAAGAACATTTTTTTTGTAACATTATTGCCTTCAACTTTGGGATTTTATCAAAATTTTAAACAAACAAACAAATTACATTTAAATTCTTCCCTTTTTTTTTAAGAACTATAGTAATACAATTTTTTTTAATATATTTGTGTTTCTTTTTAATATTAACATTTAAGTCAGTATCACATAGTACTTAGATGTCAACGCACTGCGTTGTTGTATATATTTTTTTGTTGTTGAAGACAAGGAATGTGTATATATTTATATATTAAATTAATTTTCATTAATATTCACTTTTGTTTAATCTTTTTTGATTTTTTGTTATTTTTTTGTTTCTCCTGCTTTTTGAGCTTCTTTTCCATAAGAGATTTGTACAATTTGTATCCAAAGAGAGCTGCAAAAACAAATACAAAATTTAAATAAGATATAAATTGTAGGAGGAATGAAGAAAGATAAATTTAAAATTCCGATCCTGACCGAAAGTAATAACTACACCCACGTAGATTAACAGGGAGCAATGGAAGAAATGTTGTTCGTATGGCGCCTGTTCTGCAACATTGCTTTCAATAGAAGATATGGTTTTCTCAAAAGAATCTTGCATTTGTTGTGAGAATTCTTCTTTCTCGCTTGGAGATAGTGTTTCGTATTTTGATTTTAAGCTCACTAAGCTTTCCATAATTTGCTGCACGACCTTGGAATCGGCCCTATTATTTTTGCCGATTACATCTTGCACAGTACCTCGCAATCGATTGAGTAAATCGTCGTCAGTCGCCTCTACAGAAGCCATGACCGAAACGATGGGTGTTACGCTTTCGAATTGTTTTGACATACTGATTGCGATTTGAGTCAGATTCCTATCAAAATTACTCAGAACTAGACGTGCAGTCGACAACTGTATGTATCGATTGGTAAACAAAATTCGATAAAACACCGAATGTCGTTGTGAAAAAAAAAAAACATTTTTATTGATATTGATTTAAAATCGAATTCTTTGGACAGCTTATCTAGTCCGATAAGAACTTACTGATTATTTTATTTGTGAGGACGTTTTTAAAGGTTTATTTTGATTTTTTGGAAAACGCATATTTCATATTATTTGAATAAATCCTTTTTCAAGACTAGTGACAGGTTCTTCTTTAGCAAATACGGGAGGTCATATTTTTTTGTGATTAATTTAATAAAATATTGTTATTGTGTGATTCATCTGCTTACCGAAAACCAAAGCAATCAATCCTATCATTGCCATAAATAAGAAATAATCAATCGAAGATGGTCCGATTTGATTAGCTGCTTCAAATTGCTGCCGCATTTTATCTGTAGCTGCTGCATCTGGGAACATTATACTCGACTTAAGACTTTCACGTTCTTCTTCGGAAATATCTTTCATAGTATCAATTAAGCTCATAATATCGTCCATGCTGGGCATTTCAAATTTGCCCGAATTAATCATGTTGCCTAAGCCGGAACCGACTTCGACATCTCTATCGATGAGAGTTTCTTCATGAATGATTTGGTTTTCCATATTTGAAGTTTTATTGATGAACAATTGCTTGCTGAATATTAAATTGCTTGTTAATAAATTTTATTCTATTCGATTGATATAAATTTCCAGTAAGAATTTGGTTAATTAGATTTGTTGTTGTTTTCAGTAATTAATTGGAATATCCTTAAAACGGTTAGCGTGAAAGAAAAAAGTAACGCGACGCATTAGGGCTTTAGTTAATTGATATTTTGTTACAAATTTGTTTAGATTGATTTTCGAACACGAAACATGCCGAAAATGTTTTTGAACAAAAACTATGAACTCTACTAAATTATGTAATGTACATGCAAGGGGGATTAAACACTAGCAAGGGAATTTTCTACAAGTTTGTTTTTTTAACAATTTACAATTTGGTTTTGCTGATTTTTATATTTAATAATAATTTTGATATAAATATGTATGAACCTTAACCCCTAAATAAAGAAAGCCCATCATCATCATCGGCTCGACAACCGGGTTCCGGTCCTGGCCTCCTTCAACAAGTCTCTCCACCTATCCCGGTCTCTAGCCGACGCCATCCAGTTGCGCACCCCAAGGCTTCGGGCGTCCTGGTCTACGCCATCTCTCCAGCGCAAGCATGGTCTACCACGCTGTCGTCTACCATAGAATGTACCACAAAGAACTTTCCGAGCAGGTTCCTCTTCGCTCATGCGAGCTAGGTGCCCTGCCCACCGGAGTCTACCGAGCTTAATTTTTGTCACGATATCTGCTTCTAGGTAGATTGCGTACAATTCATGATTGTACCGTCTCCGGAATCGTCCTTCCTCACATACGGGGCCAACAATTCTCCTTAAGACTTTTCTCTCGAACGCAGCTAAGAGGTCGGAGTGCCTTTTGCTAAGCACCCAAGTCTCGGATCCATATGTGAGTACTGGCAGGACCATGGTCCTGTACAGCAGCAGTTTTGAAGTTATGGTGAGATTTCTGGATTTGAAGAGCTTTGACAGACTATAGTAGGCTCTGTTGGATTTGAGAAGCCGCCCGCGTATTTCTTCTTCTATATTGTTATCGGCTGCTACTATTGACCCAAGGTATTTAAAGGATTGCACCACTTCAAATTCGTGCTCCGCTACCTTGATTGTTTGACCAACTGTTCCTCTCGCATTCGACGCCACCATGTACTTTGTTTTACCTTCACTAATGTGCAGCCCCAGATTTTGTGCCGCCTGCTCGATCTGGATGAAGGAATCGTGTACAGCTTGTTCGGTTCTTCCGATGATGTCGATATCGTCTGCGTAAGCCAGTAACTGGCTGGACCTGTTGACGATGGTCCCTCTTGTTGCCGTGCCAGAGTCACGGATTGCTTTCTCCAACGCCAGGTTGAAGAGGAGGCAGGCCAAACCGTCCCCTTGTCGGAGTCCATTAAAGATGTTGATTGGTCTGGATAGCAATCCGGCTATTTTTACTTGGCTTGTTACGTTGGTCATGGTCAACCTACATAGTCGTGTCAATTTATTTGGGATGCCGAATTCTCTCATGGCTTTGTAAAGTTCTACCCTGGCTATGCTATCATAGGCGGCCTTAAAGTCTATAAACAGATGGTATGTTGGGATGTTAAATAAAGAAAGCCCATCCCTTATTAAATGTCTTGATTTTGTGTGCCGATCATCTCTTAGGGAGATGGGACAGAAGTTTAAAAATAACCAATGTTGGGTGCCGGGCCGCAGACATTCCAGGAAATTGTCAACTCGCAAAAATGGAACTACACTACCTATTTTCCATATAAAGCAAGCATAGATATATCCAACGCTAAATGCAAAACAAATCTGGCCATACCAGGATCTAAAGCGCTGTTTTTGTTATCTCTAAACAGATCGGCTCCGCTATAGGTTTCATAACCGCACACTGTCTAATAGATAAACATGCAACGAGACTCGGAGTATTCTCAAAACAAGTTGTGCAGACGCTGTATGGACAAGGAAGATGAAGAATCGATTCCTCATCTTTTCTATACATATCCTGCTCTATCTCAAAAACGTAGGTTCCATCTAGGAGAGTTCTACTATAATGATCCTAATGACCTGTCAAATATAGACATTAGTAGTCCCGCACACTTCGTAAAGAGTTCTAAGTGGTTAAACAACGAGAAAATCTATTTGATTCATGTATTACAATCGATTAACTTAGGGTGAAGGTATGTCAAGCATTTACGTTGACAGCCAGTCTATTTTCATTTTCCATAAAATCATATCAAATACATATACATGTGTACATACAACAAATTCTTGAAGAGCTCAGATAAGATAACGGTTGTATCTCATCTGTTAAAGACCTTCGATAAGATATTTATATCTATATGAATGGTATAAAAATTCCAATAGTAAAAAGACTTCAGCTCCTTCTTAGAAAATTATATCAATTCATTTTATCTTATCTTAGAAATCAGGTTTAGTTTTAATTTGATTTGTTTTTATATTAAAATTCATTCAATTTGGATAGGTAAATAAGAATCACTTTAGTCAATCACGAAATTTGCAATTGACTTACCAAACGTCTGGGATTTAAATTAAAACAGATTAGTAGCTTCAGACAGCAAATAAGGGACTATCTTTGTATTTATAGGAACAACTTATAATTCAATTAAATGTGAAGTGACCTCAACTCCAAAAAACGTTGCGCCCAGGAGTTGAGGTCACTTGACTTATATTATATTCAATCACTTCACTCAATCAGAAGTATATCTATAATTTTCTTCATTTTCGGAAAAAAATATAATTTCTATTTCACTCTAACAATCAACACTTATCAAAGAAAAAAATTAAATAAATTATTTAAATAAAAATGGAATTTTTAGCACAATCAGGTTTTTGTAAAACGCACTAATATGTATAAAATAATTTCTCTTATCCTCGCATATTTAAAAAAAAAAGAAGATATGGCATCTATGGATAAGACAAACAAACGTGTTGCTTTAAAGTTGTGACCTGTGTATGTGTTTTATGCCAAGTTTATTTTTTTGGAAGCTTTGAACTCCATCTTTTTAGGCACTAAATGTAACTACAGAGAGTAGGACCTAGAAAGGAAATGTTCAAAATTACAAAGTCAATATTTTTTGCCTTCACACTTTTTCTCTAAGGGATTTGAAATAAATCCATTTATTCAAAAGAAATTATTAAAAAAAACGGTGAGAAATTGAAATTGGGACGGGGGATGTACAGTTTTAATTTGCGATTGTACATATATTTACGAGTATTATATGCCAACTCGATATTTTGATCAAACTTGACTTACGATGATAGGGAAATCAAAAAAGTGGGTTTTGGGTTTTTGAACAGTTGACTTTTTTTTTTGCAACTGCATTTTTTACGCAAATGACGTTTTCGAAAACAGCCCATATTTAGCATTCGCGCTATGAAAATTTTGTACGTAAGAAGGACATGATTATTTATACCCTATTTTCATTTGCTGATACAGTTACAAGAACACACAGACATTTCAACCGTAATACTCGCGCTTTTAGGAATGCTCATCAGTTTACCCTTTAGCCCAACTTCGGACATACTGTGAAATACAGAGGTTCATTCTTTAGCCGCACTACACGAATATTGAATGCTCTACCCAGCTCTATTTTTCCTTCCCATTATAATATTCAAAATTTAGAACTAATATGCATCGGTATGTCCTTTTAAACCCTTGCTTGTTTTCCTAACGCTCGTACTGTTAGAATCATTTTAAGAGTAGTAATAACCCCTTGAGTGCGCGCTAATTATAAAAAAAGAGAGGATCTCGTTTTTTATTAACTAATTTGTAAAATCTTGAAGTTATTTAGAAAACCCAAGCAGTTAAATCAATTCTTTAATGCCTCAATCCTTAGTATTAATGTTCAACATTGAAGAAAACGTTCCTTTTTCAACTATTCTTTTAAAACGTCTATATTCTGGGAATGAAATTCAATGACAGTTTGACATTTATACTCGTATGTAAAACTATTATCTGCAACCAACAACATGGTTTTATGCAAAAACGTTCTACTGTTACTAATCTTGTTGTCTTTTTGAATAAATGTTTAAACTCTCTAGAAAGGTGTCAAGAAGTTGATTGTGTATACACTGACTTCTCGAAAGCTTTTGATCAACTGTCTCATGAGATTATCAAGTTTAAACTTCACTTATACGGATTTCCACCACCTTTTATCAAGTAGATATCTTCATATCTTGAAAATAGGTTATATCAAGTCAAATTCAGAAATTCATACTCAAGAGAATTTATTGCCAAATCAGGTGTTCCGCAGGGAAGCCATCTGGGACCACTACTCTTTACATTGGCTATTAATAATGCTCCTCTGTGTGTTCGCAATAGCAAAATTCTAATCTTTGCAGATGATATGAAGATTTATAAAAATATAGTATCTTCAAATGATCGGGCTCTACTGCAAGATGATATTAACCATTTTGCCTTGTGGTGTGAAAAGAACAGTCTGAACCTCAACCCGACAAAATGTCAAACTATGACTTTTTCTAAAAAAACGTTTTCCTTACTCTCATAAATATGTTATCTCACGGCACATTTTAACTCGTGTTATGACTGTAAGGGACCTTGGAGTTCTTTTTACACCCAATTTAGATTTTTCTGCTCATATTAATAAAATCGTGAATAAGGCCAATTCAATGTTAGGGTTTATTAAGCGCTGGTCTAAAGAATTTGTTGATCCCAAAATGTCACCCGGGCTTTATACAACTCCTTGGTGTGTCCCCATCTTGAGTATGCATCGCAGGTTTGGACTCCTCTTTAAGATATTCATATTGAGAGATTAGAATCTGTGCAAAGAAACTACTCGTTTTGCCTTGAAAGGACTTCAATGGAGTGATCCTTCGTATGTCCTCTCTTATGACCAACGATTATCTATTCTTCAGATGCAAACTTTGGAACAAAGAACAAACAATGATTTGGTATTTGTCCACCAATTAATAACAGGTGTCACAGATGTACCAGATCTTTTATGTTCGGTTTATTTTAATTATCGGGGAAGAGGTTATAATCTTCGAGGCCTCGATATGATTAAGGTCCCAACACATAGGACCAACTATGGCATGCATGAGCCCTTGACACGTATGGGTAGACTTGTAAATTGGAATTCAAATATTTTGGATTTTAATATAAATAAAAGTAAATTACAAAACCTACTCAAAACCAGTGGTCCACGCTCCTAAATGTTCTTTGTTTCATGTTATGTTATTGTTTTGTTCTTACGTAATATTATTTGTTAATTTTTCATGTTTTCTTGTGTCAGTGTTAATTGTAATAGAGTTTGCCTACTAACAACTAACACTGCACTAAATGATGAGCCGGTGGTATAACACAGTTATCTGTGTTGGCAAACCATTGGTCGAAAGACGGAGCTTGCTATAAGCTTTCTTCGACCAATTCTGAAAAAATCCGCGTTTTATTATCAAAAGGCTCAATCAATTTTTTCATATATGATTAAGTATCCATTTCCGCTTACTGTCGAATTGAGATTCGTCCGAAAATTTGCTTAAAGAACTCTTGGGCCTTTTAATGTTTGATTATACTAAGTCCCCATCGGAGTAAAATCGAATTTCAGTGCAAATCTTCACATTTCTTTATGCAGTTATAAGATTTACAAATGGCAGATTTCCTTGAAAGTAAACTTTAAGCTCTCACTAAAACTCTATGTAAAAAAGTACTATGATTTTTTTTATATTTTTCGTGCACTACTTGACTACCCCTAAAATGTTTGAGCACATCGCGAGCGTTAGGAATGTTGAAGAGGATTTAAAAGGAGAGACCGCGAGGGGGAAGAAGATTCACCTTTTTTAGGGCCTGGCTGCACAAATTCTCTTTCTCATCCACTCGAAAAGAGACCAGTAAAGTAGAATAGATGGAAAAGCAGGTACAGAAGGAAGATTGATGATCTGTGGCCTTGTTCGACGACATACAAGTGGGTTGAGCACAAAGTTCTCGTTTTGATCCTATAGAAAATCTATAGAATGATGCAAGAGTTCAGATTGAACCAACAAATGGTTACAGATTTTAGGCTAGAGTTAAGAAAAAATTTGTGCATCTCGCAGAGAAGATGCATAAATTTCACTAAAAGAAACTAAATAATCGTGGTCAACCTGTGCTCACGTAATTAAACCACAAAACTAGCAAACACATTTTCCCCCCAATAATGTGCTTCTGGATTAGTTACGGCCACTAACAACCTTTATCTATGTAAGAAAAACAAATGTCGATCATTTGTTCTCATTTGCTCAATTGTTTGCAGTTGTTTGCGATACGCTTGCAGTGCAAGTGATCAAATAAATGACATTTATTCGATTAAAAATAATTTGATTATTTACTTCACCTGTTTTAATTGGAATTAATTAAAATTATTATTCAAATTAAATGAGTAAAAATAAAAGCTCAACTCCGTGTGAAAGAAAAATCATCTGGGAATGCTATCAAAAACACCAAAACGTTAAAGTAACCCAAATCTTAGATTTCTCAATGTGGTAAATCGAGAAACGCGGTAATATTAAAACTAATAAAACTTTTGAGGATATACCGCGAATTAAGCCGCGTAAAACCACTCCTGCTGAGGATAGAAAAATCACTTGGCTTAGCAAAGCGGATCCTTTCTTGACTGCAAATTAGAGCTCAAATAGAGACGAGTACAAGAAAAGAACCTGAATGGACGCATTGCGAAACGTAAACCAGAAGTTTCGAAAAAAAATGTAAAACGAAGACTTTGTTTCGCACGAGAACATGTTCACAAAAGCCCACGTTTTTGGGGAATTTCATCATTTGGAGTGACGAATCAAAGTTCAACTTATTTGGAAATGATGGAAGGAGGAACGTAAGCCGTCATCCAATTAAATAATTGGACATTAAATACACCAAAAAGACAGTTAAGCACGGCGGTTCATCAGTGCTGGTTTGCGGGTGTTTCACCGCATGTAAGTTGGTGCAATCTATAAAGACATTCTGGACAATTATTTGAACAGCGATTATGCCGATGATTTGCCTTTAGCTTGGATGTATCAACAAAATAACGACCCGAAGCACTGTTATCGTCTGGGTCGTCAAATCCTGGATTGATTCCAATTCTATAGGAAGGGCATTTGCGGCTCGAAAAACAGCTACACAAACGATAAAACGTAGACAAAACAATAGGAAAGTTCTTTATTGCAGATGCCTTAATTATGTGCCCACTTGAGTTGGTGAAATCTGAACAAATATATGTAAAAACTTTGTTTTAATTTTAAAATATGCTTAAAAATTAAATTACTTGAATAAATACGTTTAAATAATAATTTTCAAATAAATACTTATTTTTTAACTGAGAAAGGTAACTTAAATTGCAGTGGCTTAGTTATTTGAGCCCGTGTGTGCATATGTATATCAAATTGAAACGTGGACAAACGAAAAAAAAAATTAAAACTAAACAAATAATCGAAAAAAATATTTAACACTCCACGGTATCATAGGCAAATCTCTTTTCCAATTAGCAGCTGCTTTAAATAAACTCTTTTGACAGAGTTTCGCAATTAGCAGTCGTGGCCGAGTGGTTAAGGCGTCTGACTCGAAATCAGATTCCCTCTGGGAGCGTAGGTTCGAATCCTACCGGCTGCGTTAACTTTTTTTATTCACCATTTTGAATATATATTTTTTTTTATTTTATCTTCTTTTTTTTCTCTAATATTTGAGAAGTTTTGAAATTAATAATTTTTTAATTTGAACCAACTGTACAAACTTTAACCAAATAACCGCCAATATTTATTTGAAAACAACAACACCAAAATAACCTTCAAACCCGAGACAGAAAATAAACTTTTCGTGTACAAAGTACCTTCTTGAGGCGGTGAAAAACAGAAAGAAAAAAACCAAACTGGAGCAATCAATACGATTCCGACTGACGACTGAAATGGAACTGGATAACAATTAAGACTGCTGCCGCCGGCTAAAATGCGAGTATAAGTACCTACAAAGATACTCGCCTATCGCTGCACGCTTTGGCTTTATTGGTTCAATTGTTTTGTTTTTGTTGTATTAATATTTTTTTCATTTTCTTGGATTAGTTCTAAAATATTTTCTGACAACGTAAGCATTTCTCTTCAGAGCGATTTGTGAAAGCTTACCATCAAATCTATACCCACTGGGTAAACAATATTGTTGAAATCAAAAGAGAAGCGTGCAAGATACGAGCATTCGAAACATGCCGACGACGACGAAAGGTACAAATCTGAGTCGAAGAAGACCGGTCGATAACATTGGCGGCGACGAAGTTCACGCGTTATACTCTTGCAAGTTCCATGTGGATGATGACGACATGGTTTTCGAGTGGAGTGTCACTCTGATTATGTATCTACAATTGAAATAAGTAATCAGCGTTTTTCTGATTGTAACTAAACCATCTTTGGGGCATTCTAAGAAGCTAGGGCATTCCACTATCTAACAAACACAACTTGCGAGGGTTCAACATTCAAGAACTGTGGGATATGAAGTGTATTTTCGATTCAACACTTACCTGCAAGCCCGAAGACGATTACAGCTGGAGCATAGAAGACAGCGTTGGGAATGCTTTGTTGGAATGGATCCGATGAGCCTGATAAATCAACCATTTTTGCCGAATTACTGGAAGAGCCGAAGGAGATTGTTCTTCACAAAGCACTGTAGAAATTTGGGAGAAAGTTAGTAAACAATATTGATAAAAAAATGGTTAGAAAAGGGGGTTGCACTTATATGTACCAGCTCAAAGGAAAATATAATAGCACTCAGACGAAGCACTTGAGTAGAGTTCCTGTCGGCGGCAGGGCAGATGAAGGATGATTTTGATTGTCTTGTCGTCGGATCGGAAAAAACTTCTAATCAGCAAAGTCGAAATCGGAAGACGTCGGGAATGGAAAAGAAAGAAAAGAAAAACCTGAACAAAATGCTACAGAAGTTTTTTTTTGTGTTGTTTTGGTGTGTTTTTTTTTTTTGTGAAATTTCAAATGTCATGTATCAAAAAGGTTGAGTTCGATTGTCTTACTCTAGCATTCCGTGCAACGCCCTGGATTGAATGAGATAGCGAAGAGACACGAATTTCAAATTTTTAAAGCAGGCATGATTTTGAGGCAAAAATATTAAAAACAAATTTAGAATGTCTGTTATTATGGAAGTGTTGCTGCGAACAACACACAAAAAAGAATGGTTCAGGACTGTAAGATACTCAGATTTTATCATCTGCAAGCTATCACACGGCATCAAATAAATATATTTTTACTTCAAATTACACTAGTAAAGCCATGCATGCTGATCGTGTTAAATTAAAGCTTTCCTTATTTTAATTTTCTGCAGTATACTGCAAACAGAATTTTTATTTATAACAGATTGATTCGAAAATCATGGAACTGACAAATCCTGCAAGAGTATCTCATGTCATGAAAAGTGTTTCTAGTCTTATTCATTCGGACTCGACAGAAATTTAGAAAATTTCTAATTTTGAAAAGTCTTCATATATGCTTTTTCTTGTATCTTTCATTTAGTATGACTGAGATGTGTTTGTAATATTAATGGAGAACTTTTTTCAGCTGTTAAAATGTACTTTGTATATATAACAGCCCTATTAATAAGCATAAAATACAGGCGAAACAACTTTAACACGTATTTTAACTTATAATTCTTAATAATAAATGTGTGTTAGTCTTAAATGACGTTTAACAATGAGAGGATAACTTGTCTCAGCGATTTTGGTGATTAACGAGCGGATGTCTTCAACTTGCTCGTCAAATTTGACAGAAATATTTTATTTAATAATACAAATTCCACTAAGTATCCAAGTAATGCCTGCCATACGTTATTGTGTTAACTAACCTTGTCGCCAGAACTCCATTTTTCAGTCATTTTTTTCTTTTCTCGCATATCTATTTTTTTACAAATAATTTGAACTTTCATACAAAAATTGAATAACCGTTTAGAATTTGTTTGACAAAAAAAAAACTATTTTGTGGCCGGTATTCACCGAGCGCTCATAACTTAAGAAGCTCATAAACCTATTCACCAAGCAATATTAGTGAAGATCTACGAGCGCTCTTAAAAGTTAGGAGTGGTCCCGACCACTCCTAACTTACGAGCACTCTTTTCGAAAGTTTGTTTGCTTGTGCGTGTGCCACGCACGCATTTGACTCGAATCCATGTGAGCAATGCCAAGTAGAAGAGTATCCATTTGCTGTCAAGACCAACATTCCACAACATTTCAAAGTTTGGGTATGCCTGAACAAGAGAGAGTGGCTCTCATTTTCGAACTTCGAAAAACACTTGCGAGTGGTTGGTGAATACCCCACAGAAATTTCAAGTTAAGAGCCTCGTAAAGTTAAGAGCCGTTTAGGAGCACTCGGTGAATACGAGCCTGTATGTCTGAGATGACATGCCGGCTTTCAATAATGAAAAAAGTACTAGAATATTTAGTAGAATTGAAGGAAGTGCTGCCAATTTTTCCTTGTTATTCAGTGAATAGATAAAATAAAGAAACGATAGTTTTATTAATATTTTAATTTATCAAAGGGATAATTTCATTATCCGTGTGTTGAAAAAAACGTGTGTTAACGAGCAAATTGTGTGTTTTTATTAATACGGCTGATAACCTATAGTATTATCATGGAGCGTGATTTTGTGTTGCCATCGCTATTGGTAGTAGCGCTAAATTAGCGCACGATTTTACAGTGGGGAATAGGATAAGATACAAAACAAGTCTTAAAGAAGGGAAAATTTTTGTTATTAAATTTAGCAGAGACAAATCTAACAAGTACTATCGCTATGCTTAAAATGCCACCTCAATCGTTCGTCTTGATGAGATTACTATAAAAGTTTTATATACAAAGGTACTACCATATTATTGTTTTGTAAGTGCTTCACCAATATAAAAAAAAGGAAAACTAATTCAAATGAATTACAAAATCACTGCATGCTTTATTGAAAGAAAAAAAAATGACATCAAACACGGAAAAATCTTTGTGTTATGTTGTAACAGCCTTATTTATTAGAGTTAACTAATACTTATCACCCTCCTGTATTATTCTGCTTTGATCTCCTTCTTCTTCCCGTTAGAGCCCTTAAACAATTTAAATTATTTATAAATGCAAAATAACTATTCATTTTGTCGTAGTAACAAAAAGAAACAAAATTGCTTACACTATCCTTTTTGTAAGTTTCGCACATATCATGTCAAAATGACATTTAGCTACTTCAATGGCTTTAAACCTCCTAAGAACCAGTTTCACCTTACTCCTCCTCTATTCCTCCTGTATTTTTTTGTTTATAAATGAGCTATTCAGGAAAGAATCGTTGTAAAGTCGAAGTTACTTCATTTTGTCGCTTAAGCCTAGTACGCAGATCGAGACAAGACAAATTTTATCTCTACAATTTAATCTCTACAAAACTTTTCCAAATCTCGCGCAAAAGTTTTAAGTTGGAGAGAATAAATTTGATTTAATGTGTTTTTTAGTGTATCTCTGGAACTGGTTGTCTTACAAAAGTTGTTCATACCTTTTTGCAATCTCCTCTCGATGCTTTCAAGAGAAGCATCAGCACCTTTTACATAAAACCAGTTTTGACAAAAATCACTTTCGGAAATACGGTGGCTGTCAAAATTTGTCCCGCAAAATAATGCTTGTATCATTCTTTTTCCTGGCAAAATTTAGTGGAGACATTTTGTAGAGCGATTCACAATAGTATGAATTTTGCCCGCGACCTGCGGACTGCTCGGAAAAATATCCAAGACAAAATTTGTCCCAAGAAAAAAAATGTATGGGAGACAAAATTTTTCTCGATCTGCGTACTAGGCTTAAAACGAGTTAATAAATATGGCTCTTACTGTAAAAAATCTACTACTTGCTATAATACTAATTTTTCTGGCAGCACTTCACCTATTTTCTGGCGCTAATTTTTAAATGTCAATTCAAGTAAACAAAAAATTGTTTTGTTTCTTATTTAAGTTTGGATTTCTGTTTATTAATTTCGTTGTTGAAAATACTTGATTGGAAAAATGCCCGAGCCAACTAGTGAAACTCTCATGGCCAGAAAATTCATCAAAGAACGTCTTCAAAGAGACAAGACAAGTTTCCACGGACATGAATCCGAATGGAAGAATGTACACGATTTAATCGAACGCACCGCTGAAGTTGGCGAATCGAATTCCCTGCTCCTCATTGGACCTAGAGGGTCTGGAAAAACAACTGTGAGTAAAAACGAAAAATACTTTAATAAATGAGGCACTACCTTATATATCCATTTAGTTAGTTAATTCGGTGCTTTACTCGCTACTACCAAAGAAGGAATTCCAGAAAAACACATTTATAGTGCAACTAAACGGCCTTGTTCACACTGATGACAGACTAGCTTTGAAAGCAGCAACAGTACAGATGAACTTGGAAAATGCCACAGATGGTAAAGTGTTTGGTTCCTTTGCAGAGAACCTGGCTTTCCTCCTGGCATGCCTCAAATCTGGCAATAAAAAGTCCAAGAGTGTGATATTCATTCTGGAAGAGTTTGATCTATTCTGTGCGCATCACAACCAAACGCTCCTTTATAATCTGTTTGATGTGTCGCAATCTGCCCAGGCACCTTTGTGTGTTCTAGGAATAACCTGCCGCTTGGATGTTATCGAACTTCTAGAGAAACGAGTCAAATCTAGATTCTCACATCGCCAAGTTTTTCTCTTTCCCAGCAGCGATGAGTTTGAATCTAGAATTGATTTGTTCAAACAATCGCTGCGACTTCCCACAGAAAAGGAAATGAAAGCACTTTGCGGAACGATGCCCCATGCAAAACAGATTCAAGTATCCGCCGAGCTTTGCTTCCTACGGAATCATTTCAATCCCTCGAAGTATAGTTTCTCGAAGAAATTCGTCGATTCTTGGAATAAGCACATCGACGAGTTGGCTCTTAATACGACAGTTCGTAACTGCCTCCAGAATATCTACGATTTCGATGTAAGTGAAGCCTTTTTTAAGATATTCCTGTTTAAAACCGTTGCGCAGATCAACGACTCCCATCCCACAATTAAATCCGAAGACATATCGCATATTTGTTCAGCCTATGAGTCCGATGACAAAGTCCAGCTTATGTGTGGACTCTCGGTGCTGGAACTCTGTCTGATTATAACAATGAAACATCATTCCGAAATCTACGATAGGGATCCATTTAATTTCGAAATAATCTTCAGTCGGTTTATGAAGTTTGCCAAGGTGAGCAGCACAATGCAGGGCGTGGAGCGAGCTGTGGTCTTAAAAGCTTTCGAACATTTGAGAAATTTGGAATTCATAATGCCGTTGAGTTCGATTGCGTGCAAAGTGCAAAAGGAGTTCGAGATGCACAAGATGGCTCTGACTTATGGACAAATTGCACAGGCAGTGAACAAGTATCAGGCTTTGCCAACAGAAGTGGCTCAATGGGCCCAGAGTTCACTGATTTAAGTTTTTTTTGTTCTTGTTGTATTAAATTAATTTATTTTTTTTTATAAATAAAAAGCTGCAGTAGAGAGTAATTTTGTTTGCAGCTTTATTTCCCAGTTTAAACTCCTTCAAAATATTGTCAGGTAGTTATAACTACTTCAAAGGATTATTCTGGTGTTGCGTCCTAAGAAAAGAGGATGTAACACCAAAATTCAAAAATTGAATTGAGGCATATTTGGAAAACTGTAGCTAGCTAGAAATGGCGTCCACGAGCATGTCTTGCTCAGTGATCCGAATAGCGTTGGATTGCGCATTTTTGATACCATAAACTAGTTTAACCAATGAGATAATGATGATGTTTCATTAGCTCCCTCTACCTGGGGCCCTATTTTGTATTACGAAACGAGCGGCTAGTCAACGATACTGAGGAATACGATAGTCACGACAAAGAGCGATTAAAAAAAAAAATTATAAATCAAGAAACGATAAAACGAAATTTAAACGATAGGTATATGTCAGTCGTTAGAACTAACGAGTATCGTTAAAATTAAACGATTCTCGTTAAACATAATCGCATTTCAACGATAACGAAGTAATTTCAACGATAATCGTTTTACAAAATAGAGCCCCTGAAGTCCGCTAGTTGGCGGTCTTTACATCGAGGAGTAACCGGTACAGAATACAGAAGATTTTTGAGGTTTGTCTCAGAACCACTTCGTCGTGTTAAGAAAGAGATAAAAAGTCTGATCTTCAGTTCAGATAGTTCGTTAAGATCGGAGAGAGAGAAAGGAGTTGTCGATGAACATTGATCTTGAACGCTAATTTCTATATTTACGATACGACCAAAATTAGCCTCGAGGGTGAACTGATGAGCGTTCCTAGCGAAACAGGTATCACGGGTGAACTGATTTAGGGGAGGAATACAACTGGCTACTTTGAGTGAGCATTGCTTGTGAAAGAAGCGATAAAATAGGGGGAGTAAGTGTCGCCTTTTTTAGGAACAGGCTGCACAAATGCTCTCGAAGGGCTCTTGCAACTGTAACGAGTGCGGAAATATACCTGTCCCATTGAATGATTTACGTTCTCAAGTATAGGAAGGCAATGTTGCTTTTAATCAATGTAGAGCTAGCAGCAAAATGAGCTGCGAGTACATTTGCCTTATCAAAGTAGCTAGATATCGGTTTGTCACTGCAGATGAGCCTAGGAAGATTAACCGGAAACTTGCTTCTCCCAACTTGAAAGCGTCTTTACAGCTTGTATCGAACCAAGACTTCTTTAGGTTTAATTCTCTTAATCGAGCAAACATAGTAAGCGTTTAAAGATTAGAAAAATTTATTTAGACCGTCTCAGTTGGCTTTCTCGTATTGTCAAACGGTCCTAGTGTGATGCTTCTCTTTAACTGGATGACTGGGACACGAGAAATTAGCTGATGTTACACAGTGATCCGAAGTGCCAAATGGAGAGTTTCCGTTATAGTGTACTTATCAAGGTAAGAAGTAAGTAACAGCCTTTTGCCCAGCAACATCTGGTATTTGAGTGTTTTCAGCTACAAGGTATGTAAGTAAGGATGTACATTAGGCTGTCCCGTCGTTGTATAAAGAAAACAAAATTCTCGAGTTTTTTATCAAAAGAGGTATCAAAAGTTGCGTATTAACGAGTAGATTCTAAATATGTACTTACTTTTTGATTTGGACATAACTTTTGGGGCTCTACCACGGCTTAAAGACCTTAAAATATAGTTTTTTACCTTATTTTAAGATCTTTAAGCAGCGGTAGAGCCCCAAAAGTTATGTCCAAATCAAAAAGTAAGTACATATTCAGAATCTACTCGTTAATACGCAACTTTTCATACCCCTTTCGATAAAAAATTCGAGAATTTTTCTTTTTTCATACAACGACGGGACAGCCTAATGTACATCTCAGAAAAGATCTCGACATATCTTCCTTCTGGTGTTGTCTTTCCTGAATAACTGGCCAGCTATAGTGTTGCCATAGCCATAATATAATCTGTGATATTAGGTTAACAATCTTTGTTTTGTCTAAAATTAAATCTTGTTAATTTGTTAATGTTTAAATTTTCAGTGTTAAAAGGTTCGTTCGTTCAACTTTATCCAGGATTGAAAACTGGAGTTTTCGGTTTTCAAAAACGCTCAAGGGCTGTCAATTGTTTTGTTAACAACTAAAAGCAAGAAACAAATAATTCTGTATTCTGATAAAACTTTAAAGTTGTTATAAATTAACAAGCGACACAAAAGAAATAGACACATAAGAAATCTCATGTGGCTTATGACAGTTTTGCCGTTACCTGAACTCGCCCCAGCAAAAATCCTACATATGTAGATCTACTTCAGGGTAAGTTCAGGGCGACCCCAGGTCTCAAAAAACACAAAATTTACTCACCAGGGTGACTTCAGGTTTTTCAAAAAACGATTTAGGGCTACCCTGCCGTGACTTCAGGGCTCAACAAACAAACCTAAAGTCGAATTGTTTCCATACATTAATAATTCTCATATTCAAAAAAAAAAAAAAAAAAATTGTTTGCAATACATCAGAAAATATAGCCAAAACCAAACTAAAAACTAAATAAATATAACCCCTGATAAAGCCGGAAAGAAACCGGTGAAATCTTGGGAAAAAAATTAATTAGTTTTTTTTTTTAATTAATTGCATTATTTTCAAGAGATCATTTAGCCCAATTGTCTACACAATAATTACCCCTTGAGTGCGCGTAAATAAAAAAAAACATCTCGCTGAAGACTTATGCTAATTGTAACCACAAAACTGTATCGTAACCTTAAAGTAAATAATTGATTGTTGGTGCGAGATATGAGCGACGTAAGGGGTCGGTTATAGCTATCAGAAAAAGGCATCAGGAAAAAATTTCGTTTGGATTCAGGAAGCTTTGACTACAATAGTTCATGGTTTCAGGAATTTCGATGGGAGTTCCTTCATTTTGTATATTTTAAGATTGTAATAAGTCATTAAAAACTACCTGTACGTTCTGATCAAAAATTCACAACAATGCATTTGATGAAAATAGGTCATTCTCAGTAATAGCGTATTCACCTTAAAAATGTACTTTTCTTATACCCCTATACAAAATACTTTTATTTGAAAACAACGATCGTAGTAAATACAACCACCTGTTAATTCAAAATTTAAAATATATTATATCGCTCATCAATCGATAAAACTGATTAACATAACACTCATCTAACATTATGCGGGCTTTAAAAAGAATTTTTTGGGTATAAATGATAAGAAGTGGAGAAACATTAAATCATTCGGTCTGTAGAACGTTAACCCTATAGGCGAAGATGGCTTCCTCATTGTTATTCTTATCCTTATCGATAGTCCTTGCAGTAACAGCGATTACGTTAGCCGATGAAAGTCCAGGATTTTTTCTCAAAATTACCAAAAATATTCCACGATTGGGTCGCCGATCTGACAAGCAATTTGGAAATTATTTTTTCAAAAACATAAAACAAATACCAAGAATTGGCAGGAGGAATGAAATGGTTAGTTCACAGATATCATATTTGGTTTAAAAATTTGTTCTTCATTTCTTTACTTTAAAGGAGGATGCCACAATTGAGGATCCTGAACTACTTAAAATGTTCGATAAATTGAGTGCCCCTAACAAACGTTATATTAACCCATCAACGGCCTCACGTGAATACAGCGTTGTACAACCAGTCAATGCCAATACTCTGATTGAACTTATTGAAAAGGACGCTATTCCAAGGGACAACATTAAATTTGTCCATTGGAAGGATTTTGATCGTGCCTTACAAGTTGATAGTGATCTCTATGAGAAAGTAGTTTCATTGGGCAGAAAGCCTGACCGTCAATTAAAGGAAGACTTGAATTTCAGCCGGTTCATGCCGTTTTTTGGAAACAAATATGAAGGCGATGATAGTCTTGTCTATGGAGGTGATAAGGAAATGTATTCAGGCAATGACAAGCACCTACTCAACTATAATGAAGTTTAAAGAGTGTTAGTTCATTTTTAAATATTTTATCACAACTTCTGTAATTTTAATTCGTGATGAGTTATTTTCTAGTCAAATTTAAACATTTTATCTACCATAAGCTAATGTTTTGTTTTTAAGAAAATAAAATTAATTATATTAATAAATAAATAATTAAAAACAAACGGAACGTAAGGTCAAGCATTCCAAAAGAAGTTAGATGATCGGGTTGGTACCTGTGAAAAGGCTACAGTTCCATCTATACTTAGCTCTTGTTTCATTTTGAAATTTCAATCAGACCAAAAACATAAATGTTAAAAAAAGAGCCAAGTTCTTCTATACAAAAACCTTTGTGTAACAAGTCAGCCGTGAAAAGTACTGAGATCTAAAAGTACGCCAAGTTCTTACTTCATGAAGGTTTAATACCGAATATTTAAAGTAAAATAATATTGAAACAGCTACAATGTAATAGAGAAATTTTATTATTTAATGGCTACTGACTAAAGTTTGATGGGTTTACTGGTCAAGTTTTTAAAACCTTTTGAATTGGGCATAAGAAAAAACTTGCCAAGTAAGCCCATCAAACTTTAGTCAGTAGTCATTAAATAATAAAATTTCTCTATTACATTGTAGCTGTTTCAATATTATTTTACTTTAAATATTCGGTATTAAACCTTCATGAAGTAAGAACTTGGCGTACTTTTAGATCTCAGTACTTTTCACGGCTGACTTGTTACACAAAGGTTTTTGTATAGAAGAACTTGGCTCTTTTTTTAACATTTATGTTTTTGGTCTGATCTCACTCCTTTTTGCAAAGATTTTAATGTTTTGCTATGTAAAAATCTCGAAGGATACGGAAAGATAGAAGGGTGGACTCTACCTACTAAAATCAACTTAGTTTATAGCTTCCTATTTCTTTTGGTATATTTTCTTTTTGTTAATGGTTGTTTTGATTTGCGCTTCAATTATTTCTTCTTATCCTGGCAAGATACCTAACACTAACAAACCTATCTTAATTACAGCAATCGGAAGTGTTCCATATAATTTAAAAATTTTCTCAGAAAGTGGGCGGATACCACGCCCCCTGAATGGAAAACCTTAGTTTTTATTTGTGGTCCTTTAAATGAAATTTGAGCCCTACCGTTCTACCAAATTTCATTGTTCTACTGCAATCGGAAGTGCGCCATATACAATTTACATCAGTTCTGAGGAAGTGGGCGGATACCACGCCCCTGAATGGAAAACCTCGATTTTTATTTTTGGTCCTTTATATGCGATCTGAGCCCTACCGTTCTACCAAATTTCATTGTTCTACTGCAATCGGAAGTGCGCCATATATAATTTACATCAGTTCTGAGGAAGTGGGCGGATACCACGCCCCTGAATGGAAAAACTCGATTTTTATTTTTGGTCCTTTATATGCGATTTAAGCCCTACCGTTTTACCAAATTTCATTGTTCTACTGCAATCGGAAGTGCGCCATATATAATTTACATCAGTTCTGAGGAAGTGGGCGGACACCACGCCCCTGAATGGAAAACCGCTAATTTTATATTTTTTTCTTTGTATGCAATTTAAGCCCTACCACTTTACCAAATTTCATCGTTTTACAGCAGTCGGAAGTGCTCCATTCAATCAACACCAATTCGGAGAAAGTGGGCGGATACCACGCCCCCTGAAAGGAAAATCTTGGTGCCTATTTGTGGTTCCTTATATGCAATATAAGCCCTACCGGTTCACCAAATTTCATCGTTATACAGCAGTCGGAAGTGCTCCATTCAACCAACACCAATTCGGAGAAAGTGGGCGGATACCACGCCCCCTGAATGGAAAATTTCAAATTTTCGATTTTTTCCTCTGCTTACATGACAAGACCTACCGTTGTGCAAAATTACAAGATTCTACGATGTCGGGAAGTGCTCCATAATTTTGATGATCTGTCAGTCAGTCAGTCAGTTACGGTTTTTGTGATTTTTGAGGCCTTATATCTCAGGAACCGCTTATGCTAGAAAATTGATATTTGGTGAGGCGCCTGTGCCTGACTAGCTTAGCATATATTCGGAGTTTTAAGTTTCTGACTTCAATTTTACTAAAGATAGGAAGGGGTCAAAAATCGCCTGAGTTTGTTCCTGTAAAAAGGGTGTAGTGCCAGAACTTGGCTGGGCACTACCGTGCCCTTTGATACTCAGCTTTATCACTAATTCCATCGTAATTGGAGACTTCTCCGAATTCCGATAAAAGCAATCACCAAATCCGTTCGTAGGGGCAATTTGTATGAGATTTTCCATAGCGATGGATTCCGTGATAGGTAGTTTTTTCCGCGATTCGAAAGAAGTTTCCGATTACGATGTAATTCGTGATAGGGCTACTTAGCTGATGGAGCAAATACTTTTCAGCCCAAACTGCACATATGCATGTATGGTTGTCATATAAGATTATCTATCAAGAAAGATTGTATTTTAAGTTTTTCAACTCAGCATCTTTGTCTTCATAATATAAAATACAAATGGAATAAATTTTGTTCAAAAGGTGAAAAACTTTTAACGATTTCAAAGTGGATTTTTAAAGAAAAGAGCAAACGAGGTTGTTTTAATGATGTTATATGTTGTATGAGAACCCATAATTGAAGATGTAAAACTTAAGCTTCTAATTGGTGTATTTTTTGCTTAATGAGAACAAATGCCCGCTTTGGCTTCTTACGGTTGCATGTGTCCGAGTGGTCCAATTTTCAATTACTTTTCGGCATACAGATCTGGCATAATTTGAGTGAAAGCCCATGTTATGTTCACCTTAAGGACATCGGTCAGTTGTGCTTTATTCGCTTAGATCTGCTACTTTAGGAAATCCCACACAATAAAGTCTAACAGGGTCAAATCTCATGCCTAGGTGGTCAATTCATGTCACCAATGACGTGACCAACCAATTGAAAAAAAACCTTTATTTTAACATGGTCTCATGTAAATTTCAAATTTACCGTATGTCGTATTTCATATCAATACATTTTAAATATTGTTCTTGAGTTAACTTAACACTTTGTCTGTTCATTCTCTTCTCTTCAAATACGATCTGACCCATTGAACGAAGCCTGGAGGGAAACAAAGAGATGAAAGCTTTAATTTTTGTAAGCTGCGAGAATATGTCTAGATAAGTAACAGAAGATTACTTTTCCACAAACCCATGTTGCTCAATCGGAAGAAAAGGTTTACAACTGAAATACAAGCTTTTAACAACTATAGCCTCAAATAGTTTTTAGTTGACATGAAAGTTTTGCTATTGATTGGCCTATGGAAACATAGAAACATTTCCACAATTTATTGTCCTTTTTGTAAATGTGAATAGTTATTGAGTTTTTCCAAATATTAGGCTAGGCGCGCACATTCAATTTTTAGTTTCGTTTCGTTTGGCTGCTAAAATGAAACATTATGTATGGGCTTATATGGGACACCGCGCACTTAGAGCAACTCGATTCGAGCAACTAAAAAGTTTGTGTTTTGACACAAACGAAACGATTGCCTAAAATTTATTCGCAACAGTTGAGCTGTTTTCTTTAAGCGCAAGAGAGAAAAAAGTGTGAGCGTGAGTAAAGAGTTGCCAGTGCGCGGCTAGCCTTATTGAAAGTGCTTTGTAAAGTGATGTCTGGAATAAAAAACTTACATTGCTTTTGTTAAATCAAATCTCGATCAAGGCTCGCTCAATGAGCTCAGTAAAAAACGACGGAGCATAGTGGAGCAAAAATCTTTTTCGATTTTGCATTAACCGGAAATTAATTAAAAGAAACAAAATTCTTGAAAACACCAATTTCAGAAACAAATGTGACAATTTTGACACTTTATTTAAAATGATACAGTGAATTTTATGTTGGCCTCAAGCTCGTCCAAAGTGATTGGCTTGTAAGCTTACCCTTGGAACATGATGTAGACCCGACAAAAAAAAGTCAAGTACCATGGTCGCGGTGCCCAATTGATGAACGCCTAGCTTGAGATGACCCAGTTGACAAATTTCTCCACAATTTTAAGGGTTGTGTCTCTTGAATGGTATGAAGCGCCATCTTGTTGGAACTACAGCTCGGATATATTGACGGTAACGGTTTGCTTGGTCGAACACTTGTGAAACACAATACAATAATGAACAAAAAGAAAAATATTTCAATTTTGACATGTTTTAAATCGTGGTTTATTATTTGAAATTCATTTTGGGGAAATTTAATCATTTCTCGAAGCTTTTGTTCCATAAATGTCACTTTATCACTAAAATTTCTTGCTGTACTTTGTTTAAAAAGCATAAATAATCTTTGCCGAGGTATCTTAATCATATCTGCTGTCAAAAAGGAAACAAAACACTACAAGAAAGCCAAATTATTAAAAAAAAACTTATCAACTTCATTTTTTTTTTTAATTTTTAGTAGGAAAGGGGGCAAAATATTTTTGCAGTTACAATATCTATAATATCTATATTTTATAAGGATATAAGAAATTTAACTCGACCACCCTCCGAACATAAACAAAAACACTCACTTGTAAAAAAAAAACACAAACAAAAATTCTCGTTTTATGTGGTGATGTCAATGTTTGCACCAGAAAATTAAAGAAATATTTAATTTTTGGACTTTTGTCTAGTTTTTGAGCCTAAATGCTCCTAAGTGTGATGTAACATTTAACTCTGTGTTAAAAAAAAAAAACATAAAAACTGGCGCTAATTAATTCAATATAGTTGTTATTGCTAGCTGTCAGTAATTATTGTACTTTTCTTTTAATTATTGAATAAATATTATACAAATACAAATCAAAAACAGATACAATACAAACACAATACAAATACAATACAAATACAATACAAATAGAATACAAATACAATACAACGACAATACAAATACAATACAAATACAATACAAATACAATACAAATACAATACAAATACAATTCAAATACAATATAAATACAATACAAATACAATACAAATACAATACAAATACAATACAAATACAATACAAATACAATACAAATACAATACAAATACAATACAAATACAATACAAATACAATACAAATACAATACAAATACAATACAAATACAATACAAATACAATACAAATACAATACAAATACAATACAAATACAATAAAAATACAATACAAATACAATACAAATACAATACAAATAGAATACAAATACAATACAACGACAATACAAATACAATACAAATACAATACAAATACAATACAAATACAATACAAATACAATACAAATACAATTCAAATACAATATAAATACAATACAAATACAATACAAATACAATACAAATACAATACAAATACAATACAAATACAATACAAATACAATACAAATACAATACAAATACAATACAAATACAATACAAATACAATACAAATACAATACAAATACAATACAAATACAATAAAAATACAATTCAAATACAATATAAATACAATACAAATACAATACAAATACAATACAAATACAATACAAATACAATACAAATACAATACAAATACAATACAAATACAATACAAATACAATACAAATACAATACAAATACAATACAAATACAATACAAATACAATACAAATACAATACAAATACAATACCCAACTAACAATTTAGCTTGCAGTAGGTCCAGTTTTTTTAATTTGAGAAACTATAGTTTGCATAGAACTATGGTAAGACTAAACTATACATGCCAAGAATTTTTTCACACATATAGCTTGTTTAGTACTTTTTTAGATCATATGAAAAAGTCTTATGGAAAACTTGTATATCTAAGTTAAAAATAGTTTTGTTAAAGCCTGTCCGAAATGTTTAACGTAAAGCCTTACAAAAATGGTCGCTATAAGGATTTCAGGTGAAAGTCAAATCAGTCATGTTCTATTAGGCTTGTTTATGAATAATATTAAAAGTTTTGTCTGTCAGAGAAATCAACCGCCTAAACTTATTTACAAACTTCTTGAAGTGCAAAGTGCTGATTTTTATTTTTGATAGGAAAAAATAATAATAATGAATTCCTGGACGAAATATAAGAGATCAGGAACGTAGAGATTTGAAAAAATATCGAGATGGTATTTTAAAGAGAGCATCTGATATTTCTAATGACTTAAAAAAAACTTTCGAAGCAGTCAAAACAATATTGAATATAATTTGCCGTCAATTAGTTCTCACGCGAGCCCTTCTAATGGAGACGATACAGAAGAAGGTAGGCTTTTTACTTGCAATGAAAAATTTTATTTTGTAATTTAAATTGTTTGCTTTTAGATCCTAGTATCCCTTCCACATCCGAAATTCAGGATATTAATAACAATCCATGAAACTTAATTGAAGCATCTAATGAATACATATGTGAGATGGAAAACAAAACTCAATTCCGATCTACTTTGCAAAAGTGGGCAATACACCATCAGATAACCCACACAGCGCTGAAGGATCCTTTCATAATAATCAATTTTGAAGTTGACGATTTGTTGCCAGCAGATCCACGAACGCTCTTAAGGACCCCACAAAATGTCGTGTGCACAAAAATTGGAAAAGATGGACTATATTGGCACATTGAATTATAACATTGAATTCACTCTATAAGACTATATTACGATGTTCCATTTCAAGTTAATTTTATTTCTTGAATTTGTATATAAAGGGTTTACGGGAGTCAAATAAAATATTCAGCGGAGCTATAGCATTTTTACACAAAGTATTCCTTGTTTAAGTTAATTGTTGTGCAACCTTATACAAATCTTTCTCAAAAGCTATTGAGCGACATAGTACTTGTGATGGGAAGCCTTAGACAAATTAAATAGCTTCGATAATTTACGCCAAACTCATTTGTATAAGACTTGCTGTTGTTGCCTTACAAGCTAGATATTAACTTGTATTGACACTAAAAGAAAGTAAATTGTTAGTTGGGTACAAATACAATACAAATACAATACAAATACAATACAAATACAATACAAATACAATACAAATACAATACAAATACAATACAAATACAATACAAATACAATACAAATACAATACAAATACAATACAAATACAATACAAATACAATACAAATACAATACAAATACAATACAAATACAATACAAATACAATACAAATACAATACAAATACAATACAAATACAATACAAATACAATACAAATACAATACAAATACAATACAAATACAATACAAATACAATACAAATACAATACAAATACAATACAAATACAATACAAATACAATACAAATACAATACAAATACAATACAAATACAATACAAATACAATACAAATACAATACAAATACAATACAAATACAATACAAATACAATACAAATACAATACAAATACAATACAAATACAATACAAATACAATACAAATACAATACAAATACAATACAAATACAATACAAATACAATACAAATACAATACAAATACAATACAAATACAATACAAATACAATACAAATACAATACAAATACAATACAAATACAATACAAATACAATACAAATACAATACAAATACAATACAAATACAATACAAATACAATACAAATACAATACAAATACAATACAAATACAATACAAATACAATACAAATACAATACAAATACAATACAAATACAATACAAATACAATACAAATACAATACAAATACAATACAAATACAATACAAATACAATACAAATACAATACAAATACAATACAAATACAATACAAATACAATACAAATACAATACAAATACAATACAAATACAATACAAATACAATACAAATACAATACAAATACAATACAAATACAATACAAATACAATACAAATACAATACAAATACAATACAAATACAATACAAATACAATACAAATACAATACAAATACAATACAAATACAATACAAATACAATACAAATACAATACAAATACAATACAAATACAATACAAATACAATACAAATACAATACAAATACAATACAATACAAATACAATACAAATACAATA